>JAODUD010000001.1:7104241-7120117 GCA_026784285.1 Stomatorhinus walkeri | reverse complement strand
GGGGGGAGGGGGGGCACTAACGAGCTCCGGACGGAGCCACACTCCGTCATGACTGGCCCGCAAGAGGAGTGGAATTACTGTGCGACCCAGATCAACGTCTCAGCCAAGACGAACCGGGCATGGAGTTCGGCCAGGTGTTGGGGGGGGACATAATACACCATGCGTGTAGTATGTGTGAACCCCCTACCCCAACCACGCCTACTGGAACCAGGACCAGCTTTTATCTCTCTCCAGTATTTGGGTCTACTTCTCCACAACACCTGTCAGTGGTATAATCCGCTGCGTCTGATGCTCTGGGAGGACTTCACTAGAAGAGTTAAATTCCAGTGAACGGCCTCATAAACACAGTCTAAATACATACTCAGCTCAGGGGTTATTAGATGGCTGAGGAATCTTGGAGCTGATTTATCCCTGCAGATGAGATGGTGTGTGTGGGCCAGGAATCTAATAGGAACGGATGAGAGTCACACACCTAATGTGCAGCAGGCAGATTGGCAGCATTCGTGAAATAATAGAATTATTTTGTAATGGGAGATGGGAGTACGTATGGGGTGGGAACTGGCAGGCTCTCTGCTCAATGCACCGCGCGGCCGTCAAGCCAGCGAGAAGCCACCAGCAAAACAGACACCAGGCTAGAGGGATAAAAGGGTGCAGGTTCCTCTGGAAGGTGCCAGCAGGATGGGCTCTACATCTCTGACGTGCCACAAAAATCAGGGGCGACATTTCAGCCGAATCCGCTTCACTGGCTCAAATAAACATGCCACGATCGAGGTCTGAGAAGGGGTAGGAAGGTTTGCCCTCAAATTGCAGCCCTGTACTTATCTCTAGGAGCGTCACACTGTTTGGCGTGTTTGTGAGCTGAGCACTGATTGAAGGAGTGATGTCACTGTCAACAGGCCAATCAGAGGGTTGATATGACTTGTACTCCAGTCTCCAGCAGCTGTACCAGGGAGCAATTCCTACAGGACAAAATAAAGATAGTAGATATCAACAACAAAGGGCCCACCTTGCACCTTGACCACAGACTTCTCTTCAACTTCCTGCCATCTCAATGGACGTGAAATATCTAGTGCCCTACATTTGTATTGCCAGCACAACTGTAGCTGTGTCCAGGTGTTTGCTGCCACCAACATGTACCCTGAACACCTTATGGTGTGTGCAGTTAAGTTGTCATGAAGATGCAAGGTTATCAGTTATGGAACTGACCAGAACAAAGGGGTGTTTTGGACCTGTGGACAGCCCCAGCCAAATCCAGTTTATCGGCCTTATTGTTCACCTCCAGGTTTTCGTATCATGAGTGTCAGTGATGATCTGTATGTCTGCACTGATCTGCGCTTGTCGATAAATGGTTTCTGTCTTATAATATTGTCAGCTGTCCATGTTGATCTCCCTTATCTTTTCTCCTGCTGATGAGACATGAAAGGGGAAACCGCGACTGGCTGCAGCCTTTCATATATGGGAAAATCACATGTCTTTTGCAGTGGTGGAGGAAGTACTGAAGCTTAGTACTTAAGTAAAAGTACAAATATCCTGCAAAATATGTGCTTAGTTGAAAGTAGAAGTGCTACATCAACAATCTTACTTAAGCAAAAGTACTAAGTACTTACTTTTAAATTCACTTTAAAGTATTTTTTAAGTAAAAGTACTCACACAATGGTTTGTCTCAACGTCTGGGGTGTGTCATTTTGTAAAAGAATAGTAGATATAGTGACTTTTGTCTCTACCAATGTCATTGCTCATAATAATTACATAATAATTAGTATTGGCTCAGGGTCCTTGCTGAATGTCTCATCTTCTTGCAATCAAGCCAGTCTACCAGCTCCTGCTAAGAGCATCTGGCTGCAGACCTCCACCAGGAGGACTCCACTAGAGGGACGGAAACACGTGAGTCCGGACATGACGTTATGCAAACTACCATGGAGGCAGTACCAGATATCACATGATCTCCATGAACAATGTTCCATGAACAATACTTTTTTCTTTCATTATCGTTAGTCAATAATAAAACAGGTATAAACAGGTACAATAAATTGGTTGTCATTAATGACAAAAAATGGTAAGAGAAATCGGCGAGGCGAACAAATCAACAAACCGAGCAAAGTGGCAAACATAGTACGTCTTGACCCAACTGAACCAAACATGAGTGTCAACAGTATTAAAGATGCACAAAATATATCCTGCGTGCAATGAATTAACCAAGTTATATAAGATATTCTGTAGTTTTTTGATTATTTAAATATGATTCGCAAATTGACGGAATATGGGGCTATGCATACTAATATTGACACTTAAGTTCGGTTTCGTTGGGAGATTATGTTTGCTATATTAATTGGTTTGTTGATTTGTTCACCTCACCAATTTCAACTAACATTTTTTAATATTATTGACACCTATTTATTGCATTTACTGGACCTGTTTATCATAGTGTATTATTATGATTACTGATAATGACCGAAGTATTATCATGTCGCATGAATTCATGTTGCTTCACCTCTGTCGCGACCATACACACGGACTGTATAATTCAGCCTTAATGCCAAAGAAAGTTTAATTGCAGCATTTAAAAAATGGAAAATGAGTTCGTGGTGTTACTTGTTGACTGTAAATGCATGTCTCTCCAGTTCGATTTGTTTAGACGCTGAGACATAGTTTTCATATTACTGTCGGCCTCAAACACAGAGAAATTAAATATTATCTTGTGCGCGCAGAATAACTTGTGCTCACAGGATTAAAAAAAATCACCCTATGGGACTTCACGGGCTCAGTATTAAAGTGAAAATTTCACACGTACCGAAATAATAAAATTAACATATGCTATTAACGTCCCTTCTTGTAGAATTAAAATACATTATCAACGTCCGTTTCCAATGTTAATAATATAATTAAAATCGATCACCAAAATAATAAGTATATAGCCTACTTTACAAGACTCGATTTCTGTTCGGTCGAGTTATAGTCCGGGGTTGTATGTGAGGATTATATGATATCTGGTACCATCTCCATGGCATGTTTGCATAACGTCATGTCCGGATTCGCTTGTGGAGATCACGTGTTTCCGTCCCTCTAGTGCAGTCCTCCTGGTGGAGTTGTGCAGCCAAACCCTTCTCTCTCATGCTGCTAATTGACGCGCTCTGCCACCATTGGAGCTAATAAAGCCACCTGATTGGTAGGAAATGGCAAACGACGCCAGAACGCAATAGGCTAACTATTTTTTCATGCAAGATTTTGAGGAAACTGTGTTCGTAAAATGTAACGACTAAAGGCATAAATTGTAGAAATGTAGTGGAGTAAATAGTACAAAAAACTGCCGCAAAATGTAATGTATGCATTATTATTTTTACTTAAGTAAAGTACAGATATGTAAAATGTACTTAAGTATAGTAACTAAGTACAAATACTGTGTTACATTCCACCACTGGTCTGTTGACCTCCCCACTGCAGGGGTCATGGGAAGAATGGTGCAGGGAACCAAATCGCAGAAGATGCAACCAGATGCATTGTTGCATTGTGTGACTATGAGATTCTGCAGATCCCGTTTGCTCCAGACCGTCCAGAGTCTATCTCATTCCACAGGATTTTTATATATTTATATAAATAAAAATGTGTTTGTTTGCAGCACAACTGAAGCATGAAGTGAGCTCCTGTTCTGTACTATTTATCCATGTGACACAACTGATCCTGGAACAGCAGCACCTGGGTTACATTGCCGTAACAGTGACACTGATACTGTGCGTTTATTTCCCATTTAATCAAGAACCACAAATGACAGATTTCACTCTTCATGTTAAAGGTTTCTGATGAGAGGACAGTTTAAGGGCAATAATGATGTGAAACAGAGGGTGTTTGAGGTCAAATAGCATTGCAAATTCACAAAATATTTGGATGTCCTCTCCTCTACCACAAAGACTGTCAGAAAAAATAAAGGCAAAAAGTTGGCAAACAGTAAATCACATCAAATAAACTCATTAACCAACAGGACAATAAACATGTAAATATTTCCTGTACATGATGTTCCTGATTTTCGGTGATCTGTTTAAAATAATCTCATGTGTTATACGTTGGGGACAGAATTCATTGCTTGAACCACTATTTTTTAAAATAATGAACAAAGATATGTATTTTTAAATGACTCCTCTTGAGAATGGTTTTGTTTTTAACATGAGGAAAAATACTGTGGAATGTTTCATGCTGTTCTGTAAAATTTTACTGCTGAATGTCCCACAAACTGGAAGAAGCAACTGCTATAACAAAATAAACAGCGCAGGGAGACCAATTACTTTTCTATGCTAGGAATTACTGTAGTTTTTTTTTACTATAGGCTGGGGAATCAGCAGAACTACTTCTATAGGCTGCTGGATTAGCAGGCCTGTTTCTATAGGCTGTAGACTCAGCAGAGCTACTTCTATTGGTGCAACTAATTCTATAGTCTAGTAGATCAGGTATGAGAGTCACAGTATTCATTACATGTTGTTCTTACATGAAGTATGTTTTTAGTCCAGTCATCGATGCCTTTGCAACCATACTCAACAAATAGATATCACGTGACATACAGTGACTCCTTGACCACTATAAACAGGTACGTACTACTGGTATCTAATAATGCCACATAATTTCAGCTGTATTAATTAGGAGGGAATTAGGTGGAAATATGCAAGTTGTTTTGATTTGCTGAGCAACGTTAATTTTCTCTGTTTTATTGAACACTATCCTTTCTCTGATTTTGCACCAAAGTTTGTTTCCCACCAAACGTAGATAGACTAAATGATGATGCTCTTGTTCAGCTTCTCCTGGGCCATGCCAATGTCCAGTCTGTGGTTATGGGCCCATGTTGGGAGGGAACAAGAGAAGCTAATGGTCCTGGGAAGGTTTTGGCCATTTTTCCCTCATTCACCCACAGTGTAAGACGACTTCCGGTCCAAGTTTATGGGGAACCAGTCCTGCAGAAGTGTCCCTCAAGAGCACAGGGGGGTCCAGGCCGAGGGGGTAGCCTCACTGGGCGTCGTCTTAGTAGGTTCCATTCTCCTGGTGGTACGAGTCGCTGCCATCGTTCCGACAGCTCTGCTTGTGAGAGGAGCTGTCGGTGGTGGCACCGTACGACATCTTCTTACTCTGGCTGAGGTTGGTATCGCTGGTGAGCTCTGTCTCCTCAGCCAACTCGTCCTCGTCGAGGATGCCACACTTGTCATCACTTGTGTCCTCGGGATCTGCCCAGTCCTGTTTCTCCCCGGACGCAAAGATGGCGTAGAAGATGACACCGGTGTAGTGGACGACGGCAGCGATCACAAACACGTTCTGCCACTCCTGCCGAGTCTGTGGGCCAACCAGGAACAGAGGGGTGGAGAAAGGAGTTGTCGGAGAGTTTCTACTGCCAATGAGATCTACCCAGAGCTTCACATTCATGTCTTGTTTCACAGCTATGCTAACGTGCCATAATATGAAGTTACACCCAGTTTACTTTGAGTATGTAGCATTTTCAGCGTATGCTGTTGTTGACTACTGATGAAGAATTAACCAAATAAAATATGCTGTGTCCAATCATCCATCTTTTGACATTGTATCCTATACACGCTCATAGGGGAAAACAAGCTGTTAAAGAAAGCAAGATCCCCACCTTGTGTTTGGTCAGAGCCCCAACTATGAGTGGGCACACCATGCCTGACAAGGTGCCCACACCATTGCTGATGCCCATGAGGATGCTGGCATAGCGCGGGGCGATGTCAAGGTGGTTGACGTTGAACCCTGTGGTCGTGACAAAAAGAACCTAATGCAAGACCTTTCTCACCATCCTGAACCTTCATTCATTACTCATTGATATTTGTTGAGTTTGATTGAAGGTGATGTGTTTGATTGAAGGTGATGTGTTTGATTGAAGGTAATGTGTTTGATTGAAGGTGATTTGTTCAACAGTACTCATGCATCTGATGGCTGGTTATGCATTTGTGATTGGCTTGGCAGCTAGTGCTGATCCGTAACAAACAATGTTGCATCACAATGCACTTGAAATCTCACCTGAGATGGCAAAGCCGCTGAAGCCCACAGCCAACACCAGGAAGGAGATGGCGATGCCTCGCGTGTGGGAGAAGCCCACCACCAGCAGCAGTGTGGCCTCCATGCCGAACCCTGCAAACACGGGCATGTCAAGAGAGGGAGGGAGGCTCTCGCCACATCACCCTCATGGGAGAACACGCCATGCACACAATCGGCCCGTACCGCCACAGTTCATGATTTTTCGCACAGCTGTCGTGGAAAGGATCTTGCGACTCCTCAGGAAGTCAGCCAGCTGCCCGCCAATGGGCACGATGATAGTCATCACCATGTGGGGAAGGGCTGACAGGACACCTACCTGTGCAAAGACAACAGTAGGCAAACTGGCAGGCTACTCAAATACTGCAGCACATACATGGGACCACTGTCCACTAACACACACACTCAGTACTAGCTGGAAGTGCAGAGCACCTCAGATACCTGTCCAGGCTGATACACAATTAACACATATTTATGCAGGAGTCAAATTCACTGCCATGCAATACAGCTGCTTGAGATGAATATAACACAGTTGAACCTTTTATCTGAGATCTGCAGAGTAGTGCTCTCCAGTGGTCTGTCAGTGGTGTAGCCCTGTCTGTATGTTTGTCAGGTTGTCTATACTTGAACATAGCTGCAGCATCCATATTTTTCTGTCAGTCATCTGATTGTATCTGTCATTGGTGCAGCCCTGTCTGCCTGTAAGTTGCTTGGCTCTACTTATGTGTCAGTTGCTTGGCTCTCCCTGTTTGCCAGTACTGCTGCCTCATCTGCTTGTCGGTTGTTTGGCTGTCCCTGTCTGTCAGTGGTGCAACCCTGTCTATCTGTCAGTTGTTTGGCTTTCTGCAGCCATGTCAGTTGTTTGGCTCTCTATCTGTCTGTCAGTGGTGCAGCCCAGTTTGCCTGTCAGTTCCTTGGCTCTGCCTGTCTGTCAGTGTTGCAGTCCTGTGTCCCTCACTACTATGCATTTTCCCTCCTCTGACTGCCCACCTTGCTGATGGGGAAGCCAAACACCTCCTCGAAATATGCAGGCTGGCTGATCAGCAGCAGGTAGAAGGTCCAGCTCCGGCAGAAATTGGCCACGATGATAGCGTAGACAGGCATGGAAGTGAAGAAGCGTTTCCACGGCGTCTTAAACTTCTGAAAAGGGAGAGCGGCTGAGGAGGAGCTCGGCGTTGCGGTCGAGTAGATGCCAGGGCGGGGAGCGGCTCTCACGCACCTCAGTGGCACTGAGCAGTTTGGCCCCCTCACCGATGCTGGTCTCAATGTAGATCCTCTCCTCCTCAGTAATGGTGGGATGGTCAGCTGGACTTGCATATGCCAGCAGGAGCCAGAAGATATACCATATCATCCCGAAAACACCTGCAGGCAGGACGTGAAAGGTAAGGCTGCAGACAGCTCTAGAATGCACATCCAAGCCACGTGGTCACCGTTTGAGGACTGTTTTTTGGCAATAGCAAGACAGTCGTGCTAAATGGAATACGACACATTAGTGGACCAGATGTCCTCTAAAGCAGTTGGCCTTTAATGAAGAGTATTGTTTAAAATAATTACATCAATCCCACAGCATGGCCGCTAACAGCGCATCAGAACAAACCTGCAAACCTCCAGCAGCGGCATATTGGGAAAATTCAGCCATGTATGTAATATACCCCCCCACCCACCCCCTCTGCAGGTGTCCCCACCTCAGGTTAATAAAAAGCCTTATCTGCGATAATTTCCTTTTCAACGAAACCCTGTATATCGCCATTATTCTCAACCGTCAGGTTTATCTGTGCATCTCAATTTGCCAGCCCTCTAATTTCATTCAGCTGCCAAGTGGCTCCTCACGGCAGGGAGAACCTCCGTGCTTCTCGCCTGCATTAAAGATGCCACTTCCTGCGTGAGACTGACACTGCAGGGCAACAGCTTCCCGAGATCTTTGGGTCTGCAGGACATTTGAGGGACCTTTGACCCTCGAGAATTACTAAATATCAGGGTGAAAACACCAGACAAAAGGGACCTCTGCTCTCTGCAGACAGGTGCTCAGAGCTGCTAAACGTCAGGCCCCAGATAGCCTGAACCTTACCATAGATGTAAAAGACGGAAGACCAGCCCACATACTGCACCAGGACACCCGCAAGGGGCATGGCAATCACAGCGCCTGCGTAGGATCCTGGGAAATCAGAGCAGCCAGGGTCAAATGACACGTTCCACATACGTTAACGTGCAGAATTGAAAAATAGCATTTATCTTAATGCCACTTTATAGTCTCGGCTGGTAGTACAAGCGCAAAGAGTAGCATGGAGACACCAGCACTTAGTTGGGGGCTTTTAGTAATGTCACCACCCCTATTATGTAAATTAGGCCACAGGTTGGGGGCACTGTGTGGCGGGGGTAATGTGGCGCTCTGTCTGCGACCGCAGATACACGAGCCGCCCAGCTGCTGAATACCGTAGCAGCCGTCGCCATTCAGATTCCATGCAAAGAGGCGTCTACAGTCCAGGTTGTCATGGTGCTTGTTTAGTATTAAAAACCCGCCCGTTTCAAATGCAAGCTGTAGAAACAGTGGCTAGCAGCCACTAAGCTAGTGAGTCATTTAGCTAACAACTGAGGTTTTGCCTGGAAAAGCAGAATCGCTCTCTGAATAGAAGGACTTGATGGACACAGACAAGCGACTGTTAGTGAGAGTTGATTGCAGGGCACCTGTCAAGTCTTTACCTTTTACTCTGTCTATTTTGGACCTTATTTGGTTAAAATGCTCCAAATTAAGATTTTAATTTCACATTAATAACATTAATATGTGATATTGCATTGCTATTATTATGGAACATTTCTGCACTGAAACATTTGGCTAAAAGTTCAGTAGGTTCTGTGATGTGTTAATTGACTTGCAGTGTGCAAAATTTTTTTTGGAGGGTAAATTTCCTGGGTGTCTTTGTAGAATAAAAAAGCAATACAGCTGAAAAAAGCAGTTAATGTTCCCTTTATACCAATTATCATTGTATTAACATTCATAATCTGCCACTGGCATTGCAATAGCAACCTCCAACCAGTAGGGGGAGGCGAGACTTATATGGAGACTCACCACAGAAGGAAGTGGTCGCCAGTCTGCTTCGCTCCAGTGGTGGCGCCCACTTACTCCACATCCCATGGCATGCTGGGTAGGTCACTCCCTGTCAGGCAGATGTGAGGCTATTATTGCTGCAACTCTAGGACCTGGGTCCTGCATGCAGTTCCAGAGGTGGCCCACTAGGAGGCGAAGCAGGGAGGCAGCACTAACCTCCACCAAGCCCTGCAAGATGCGCACGCACATGACACAGCCAACGTGGACCCTCGCTGCAGATGGGATTAACATGTTGAGCATGGAAGTCAGGACAATGGCTGCCCCGAACACTCTGCAGATGGGAGTGACAGAGAAGGTAAGACATTGCGTCCCTCTAACACAGTGAATCCCACCTTTATCAGTTACATAGAGGACACACACAGACTCATGAATCATACCAACACACAGCAGTTACACAGTGAGTCCCGTTAAAACAGCTGAGTCAGCATTCCAGTCCTGAAATTCCCAGACAGTTTGAACATCGGTGCTGTAATAAGTTGCTTTTAATTTGAATTTCTCGGCTTACCTGGATCTAAAGCTATTGTCATTAAATCTCAAAGCTCTCCCATGTTAAAGACAATAATTATTTTTACCTCACTACTCAGTTACCAACTATGTACTCTTGTTGACGATCTCTGCTTGTTCTTTAACAAGTTGATTATTTGTCAGTGACTTCGATCAAAGACCTCCCAAATAAACAAATAAATGACTAAGTGCTAATCGAAGTTCTTGTCATATTCAAAGCTCCCACACCAATCTGAATCAATCTGGATTTAAATTTAATTTATTTAGCAAATACTTTTATACAAAGTGACCTACATTTTTTGATAAAGCAGGGTTAGCCAGTCCCAGGAGCAACTGAGGGTTAAGGGTCTCAATAGTAAAATCCCTCCGTTAGCCAGGGGATTTGAACCAGCACCTTTCTGCTCACAGCACTCTAAACCCACTGAGCCACCATGGCTAGGTTCTCCTCCTTGGTCCCGCCTTCAGCTCCCCAGTTCTGCCAGCTGTAAGTGACACTTGTAATATTCCAGGCCATGGAGTTTCCAGGAGAGAAATCAGAGTCTGGATCTTTAATTATTAACTGTCAGAGGCTCGCTCTTCTGTGAAGCTTTTATTACAAGCCCATGTCCGGCCTGCAAGCCGACGCCCCCTTGGGCTCATTAACCCTCCCCACTTGGCGGTCCCCTTAACTCATGTCTTTAAACTCAGCAAGTTAGGATATTTTGGCTGTAAACGGAAGGTTGGTGGTTCAAATCCCAGAGTCAGCGGTGTGATTTCACTGTTGGGGCTTTTTTAATAAGGTTCTTATCCCCAGACACTTCTGGCACTGGCTGACCCTGCTTTCTCGATAAATATACATTGATTTGGATAAAAGCGTTTGCTAAACAAATTAAACATTAACTTTCAACTATACTGGAGCTACAAGCTCGTTGACGAACACAGAAAAACCTCCGCATTCTCTGCCCAGAGTGTTTCATCCTTCCTCCCAAGCTGGAAGTTCATCTCCTGTTTCAAGCAAAACGGGCACTTTACGAAGCATGTCGTGTTTGGGAATGCGACGGAAGACATTTCGCTGGCAACGTGACTCAGAACTCGAGTGGGAGATCAGGCACCCGCCTGGTGACCTTGCAAGCCGCCGTCCGCATCACTGCATCGACGCGGCTCAACGCTCACCGGTTAGCCGCCAGCTTGTTAGAGATGAAGCCCCCAGGGATCTGCGTGACGATATAGCCCCAGAAGAAAGAACCGTGGATGAGTCCCACCGTCTCCGGGTCCCAGTTGAACTGTGCTGGCTGGAGATGGTGACAAACAAACAACACCGCATGTTGATCTGCTGAGCAACGGCCTTCGCTGGGACCACAAAATGTACATGATGCTCACGGTGCCATAAAACACACTGAACCCCCCCAATTCACGTGTGGACCAGCCCGCTTGCCCACCCTCATGACAGGTGTGCCGTTGATGTAGACGGTGTTGTTGTTGACCATCTCCACTATGGCCACGCCCAGGTTGCAGCGGATGCCGAAGGAGATGCAGAAGCCCAGTCCCGAGAGGATGGCGATGATGTAGCGCTGGGGCAGGCCGAAGCAAGCGCAGTCGAGGATGGGGGCACGGCGGTTCTCCGTCAGCACCGGCTGCCCATCCGCCGACAGCTCCATCTCCACCTCCCCGTCCGTGTGGGTGCCATCCATCTTCCTGAAACGGGATGTGCCCAGTGTGGCATTAACATCTCCAGGGCGCCCTTGGCTGGCATGGCCAAGAGCAAAAGTCAAAAAATAACACATCAGTAATTAGATGCTGGCCGATCGATTTGCCAGATTTAATAACTCGGACTGTTCCATTTTTCCAGACCCGGGGCCTTTGGATATAGACTAGGATAGTCTATGTATTAACGCTGGACGTTGGGCGTAAGAGCCTCACCGTGCTCAGGATGGGCGTGGTACAGCTGCAGCATGACAACCACACAAGGCTGGAACGGCAGAGAAGGTGTGGTCTTGTTTTGACCTCATCGGGTCGACCCGCTGAGCCTGTAACGGTGCTGAGGACTAACATGGCTGAAGGTATATCTCCCTACAGAAATGATGCTGACTGCATGCTTTTGTTAATCGCCCAGTCCTCGGTAACCGTTGGACACAGCAGCGTGTGAAAGTCCTAGGACGGTAGCTGCTTGTGAGGTTCTGGAATGGCCATATGCAGCATGGTTTAGTCCAATAGTAAATGGGCCTCTCCAGTGCATTTTGTGTGCATTCATTTCACAGCCACAAGACTGGATTTTTAGAGGAAAACCAATATATTTAATAAAGTGCCCACTTTGAATATATGCAAAGTAGGACAGGTTGCATTGTTGGGAATGTTTACCAATTTTATATGAGTTTAGAATGATTGGTAAAAAAAATGGCATCGGAGCCTGTGGGGTATCCCAGCCTTTCGCACTGCGCTGCTCTAGCATGTAAAAAAACCAACTAGCAAAGTCACCAAGACAATGCATTAAGACACACAGCCAGACTCAGAAGAAAGAAAGACGCTTCAGACTTGTGAAGCAGCTTCCAAGAAAAGTTTGGAACACGGGCACTGCCAGGGACTGCGTGTCTCCAGTTAAAAATAAATGAGCTTTTCGCTGTCATAGAGTATTTACAGCCGCTGCTATTCTCCCGCGCTGACAGTTTACCGCGCGTATCCGCCGCATGTCGCCCCGTCGTTAGGGGCCGATGTCACGGCGTCCTGTTACCCCCCGGTGTTCTGTGACAGTGTCGCAGACCAGGAAGTTACAGCACTTAAGAGAACCACACCACCAGACTACAGCAGTCCATTAACGTCATTCCGTAAACAATGCGGCAGGGAGCCGGCGCACTTCTCTTCCACTCGGAGCGCTTTTGTTGCAGATGATGCGTCTTTGCGCTGTTTGTCTACACCTGCGCTCCCTGGCGATCTCCACCGCGGCTTCACACCAGCCTCTTTAATGTCGGATGAATGCAGGACTCCGACTTGCCTGACAGCTGTGCAACTAACATCAAACAAGAGAGCCATTAGCCAGCTCCCCGTCTCTCTGTGACACACACCGCTGCACACACATCCCAGACATGCAGTACTATGCAAAAGTGTTAGGCAGTCATAGAAAATAATGTTTAAATCATATTCATGTCGATCTAAAACCACGACATTATAGGGTGACCAGATAATCCATGTCAGGAAGGACACTTTGAGCTACTTCGGGTTTTACAAACTACTTTCAAGCTGAAAGGCTCTTGTGCTCGGATAAATAGTTCAGCTCTTCTTGAGCTTTGACTGGTTTGTTTCCTTGACTGAAATACTCATCCAGCTGTTTCATATTAGCATTAGTGACACATGCATGATTATAGTAGACTGACCAATCAGCACACAGCAAGACCTCAGTGCTCAAGTGAAATCCAGGTCCGTTTAATTGAAATGGTGATTTACAATTCCTGTCCTAGCTCAGTGTCCTCCCTGACATGGAATATCTGGTCACCCTATATATTATGCCTGTCAGTGTGCGCCCGCTTAGCCCTTTCAAAATCTCTCTTAACATCAGCCCAGTATTTGCAGCAACCGTCCAACATACATGTGTATTTTTTGACTCATCAACTACCCCACCGTGTTTAAGTACTTAGTACCTGTGAATTATTTAACTGATTAAGTGAATTAATTAATTGAGCTGGTGGTGACGTCTAACGAATACACAGAATGGCTGGGGTGCCCCTGAGGAGGGGTTTGGGAATCGAATCCATGTTGATCTAGCCGTCCAACCAGATATCTGGAAGTTTTTGGAGAGCTGGAGAAAATCCTGTTGTTTTCATTGTGTTATTCTCAATTTGCTTATGTTCTAATGTTAGTTTTTTTCCGAGCAAATATGCACTTATTATCCAGATAAATATCCATAAACATTTTCTTTGACCAAGGCTTCTGCACAGTACTGCGCATGCACACAGACGTTTTGCCATTTGCGGCATGTTTGCTGGTTAATGCTTAGACGTGACTGGGGATCAAAGACACCAAGGAGAACACATCTGGGTCTTGCAGTGCTTTACACAGGTGGTGCTACCTGCTCAAATTCGGTACTGGACTGATACACTGGCTGCTGTCCTGCCCACCGCGATGGGCTTAATTTCACGGTAATTCCCGAAAAGGGCGACATTGCTATTCAGAGTTGCAGACAAATTAACACGTCCTCTTAGAGCCCGACATTAAACTGATCTGATCTGGAGCGGTAAGCTTATTCATAAACGTTTTCATACAATTTTAATCACTCATCTAAAAGAGCTGATCTTTGCAGATAAACGGGGATACATTTAAATGAGGTGTCAGTGACGCACGCTGGCGGTGGCGTTGCACTGTTGGATGGGGCCGGTTTGCGCTGGTGGAATAATGGGGACGTGAAACTTGAATGAAGCTGAGATGTTTGTGCTGTGAAGCTGAAACGAAGCTGAGGGCATCGTGGTTTGAGGCTCGGTGAAGCTGAGGGGTTTGTGCAGTTGAGTGATACTGAGGGTTTTTGCAGTGAAGCTAGCTGAAGTGGAGGCGTTCCTAGCTGAAACGAAAGTGAGAGCTTCATGATTTGAGTTTCGTGCCGTGAAGCTGGAGGAAGCTGTGAAGATAGCTGAGGCCGAGTAATTTGTGCTGCGGACCTTAATGAAGGTGATACGCTGATAAGCCGGATGGAACAGGTTATTTTGGTACGAAGCTGGTGACTCATTAAGTTTTTTTTCGTGAAGATGGATGGAAAATGGTGTGATTAACGCACAAAACTGAATGAAATCTGTTTACATTGTGAGGCTGATTTAAAAAAACCATTAAAAACTACTAACCAGGAACACAATGAGTAAAATACGGGAGCTTAGAGTGGGATGAAAATGAAATGAATGACTATTGGGTTTGAAACCCAGCAGAAAGAGGGTAAGCGGTGCGCAGGACCAGAACCTCTGAATGGACACTCCAATCAGTACCAAGCTGCACTAAATATTCATGTGTTTTTATAGCACTAATGCCCATAAAATAGTCATGCAGTTTTCATGAACATTATTCTTCTCTAGTGTAGTAATAAAATGCTCACAAGATTCCAGATTTGCCTCCTGTCCAGGGTTGTTCTCTGCCTCGTGCCCATTGCTTCCGGAATAGGCTCCGGACCCCCCGCGACCCAGTAGGATAAGCAGCTTGGAAAATGGATGGATGGATTCTAGATTTTTTCATACCTTTATATTTTTAACATATTCATTGTCCTGCATCAGTTTTGCTTTGCTTTTTAATGTCATAAATCAGAAAATGTTCCTTAAACTAGCGACCTTTTATTTGAAAATGTATATGTTTAGGTGTTAAATGTGTATTATCAGAAATACATGGAACTATTTATATACTGATATTCTCCTTAAGATGGTTACCAGTTCAGGTGGTTCTTGTCTGTCCTGTGAGCGCCTGTGTTTATCGTCCTGGGGCTATACGAGGTTCTGCTGTCCACCTCTGAAACCAAGATCTCGTCCTTCTATATTTATCTGCTCCTTATGAAATATGCACCAGAAAGCATGTTTCCATAAAACATTAGATTACATCACCTGTAACTCAACCTGCTCTGGATGTGATGCGTATGTGTTTGGAAAGGACTATGCATTCTATATCCGGGCTTAATATTAAAAGCCATTTTATGATGCTTTATCTGTGGTCTCATAATAAGCACAAAGATCCTATCCAGCTGAAGTTACTTTTTAAAACAGCTGGATTCTCATTATGACATGTAGAAGATGCGGCTAGAGCTGAAATTTGATCTAAAACACAACACTTCCATTTCCTGTGAAATGCTTGAGCACCCAGCCAGTTCAGGTTTCCAGTGTACCCAGTGTTCCCAGTTAGCAGATTGAGCTGGGAGTGCTGGGAGCCCCCTATGTCCCCCCTACCTTTGCAGGTGTCCCAGCGAGTCGCTCATGATGTTCTTCGCCTCCTCCTTCCCCGGATTGAGCACCCGCTCCTTCAGCGCCAACAGCCCCCCGAACGGCATGTCTGCCTTCGTGTCCTGCTCGGTACCAGATCCTGGTCCTGCTGGTGCTTCTCTGGGCTGGAGCCCCTCTGGGCTGGAGGCTCTCTGACCTGGTGCTTCTCTGGGCTGGAGCCTCGGTCGGCTTGAGCCTCGCTGAGTGTCACACTGCCAGGCACATCCTTCTCGCTCTGCCACTCAGCTCTGAGCAGGGATACACAGCTGCCAGTTGCTATGGAGGAGGTGGGGGAGGGGGGTATCCTCAGGGTCTGGGCGGGGGGGG
>JAODUD010000001.1:7068093-7096244 GCA_026784285.1 Stomatorhinus walkeri | reverse complement strand
AGGTGAGGATTGTGGGTGTGGCCTACACGTCAGTACTGTGGTGAAGCCCCAGTGGGTGAAGCCCCAGTGGGTGAAGCTCTTACCTCCGTGTAGGATAGAGTTATGTTGTGGCGCCAGGTGTGGAACTGGAACGTGAGGTAGGTGACCTCCACTGGGATGCCAGAGACCTGCACCTCCACTGTGGTGTTTCCAGGTACAGTTACATTCTGGAAGGTTGCCAGGGAAAAGACGACCCGATCTGAAAAACCAGAGGAACCCCTCAGAAGCAGACAAACCTACCCATCTGATGGAACCTTTAGCTATCTGCGTGGACAGTGTCGGAGCCTCTATGACAGCGACCTGCCCTCTGCTGGCTTCAACCAGAACACTTTAATCTAATTAATGGTGTCACAAGTTCTTGTTCTGGAACAAAAATCATAAAATCTATTCTGAGATTGTACAGGACCCAACGGCATTTTACAAAAATAATACAGCAGTTCTACTGTTTACCCATCAAATGAAATACAGTGGTACCTCAGAACTCGAATTTAATCCGTTCAGAACTCCGGATCGAATGCTAAAAAATTCTGAGATTCAGATCGAGCTCTTGGTAATTTTTTTTCAACCTGGTTGATTCGACTTTTAAGAACTTCAAGTTCTAATGAGTTTGAGAACTGAGGTACCACTGTATGTCCCTGTCACTTAAAGGAGTAGTTCACCCCAAAAAAGATACATTTTAGTGCTGTCTGTCCATCTAGATTGTTCTGCTGGGAGTTGACTAGTTTTGGAGATATTGGCTGTAGAAATGTCAGGTTTCTTTTGAATATAATGCGAGTGCATGGAAATCATTCTGTGGTGATTAAAGTACCACGAAAAAAAACATTCGAAAAATTCAACAGCAATGTCTCTTACCAGAAATCATGACCCGGTTATTAAAGTTAATCCACATAATTTTTAGTAAGCAGTTTAATACGGGAAATAGTTCTTTCTACCAAACTCCACACACCAATCATGTCACTGCTCAGGAGATATGAGCATGAGAACTTTAGCAGTATCTTCTGTGCTCCCGTTATATTCGAGAGAAGCCCAACGTTTCCATGGTCGACATCTTCAAAGCTAGGCAACTTCCAGCAGAACCACCTACATGGATAGATGACACTAAAACTCTTCTAAGATATTTTTTTCACTTTTGGGGTTTAACAAATATGCATGCGTCATGTATCTAAATTGTACTCCGTATAGGGGTTTAGTCATACTAAAAATATTCTGACTAAAAACACATCCAATGACAGATCTCATCTTACCCATTATTCTAACAATGCTGCAAATGTTTTAGCAAAGGTCAGAAACTTAAAATAAGTATATGACCCAAAACTAGCTTTTGGCACAAATTCCTTGGTGTCACACAATCACAAGTAAGCATGACCCAGTATCAGCCAGAGTCCCCACAAACCTCGAGTAAATCTTCCCAGCTCTACCTAAAGGATCGAAGCACCAGAGAGACGGAAACCTCAGCACAACCACGTGCGTATAGTCACCGTCAGCGGTGATTACTTTTTTATGAAAGGCTCTCTTATGATAATCATATTAAACTGCCAGACCAGCGGGATGCTAAGTAAACTCCATTTTGCTTACACTGCTTACCGTTTGACAGAAAAAAACCTCATATACATGCAGCAGCCTTTCAGCGATACGCAGTCTTACAGTCAAATGACTTAAGCAGAAGCATGTGCTAACAGGACAGTGAAAGGCTGCAGAGAGAATCTATGCAACAGACCTGGGGCTTGTACTACGAAGAGGGGATTCAGGCTCATAGGGGTAACTTGTCGAATTTAAGGTACCACAGTTCAAATGGACTTCATATTCGTTCACTTACGTTTTGCCCAGTGTCACGAGCTCCGGTTTAGAGTTGGAGCCCGACAGAAAGGAAAGGGAAAGGATTAGGGGAGGATGAGACCAACGGGGAACGGGAAAAGGGAACGTGAGTAAACAAAGGGATATTTGTAAGTGAACAACATGAAGTCCATTTAGTATGTGGTACCTTAAATCTGACAAGTTACCCCGATAAGCTGATAACCCCACTTCGTAGTACAGACCACTGGGATGACCTTTGGCAGCAGTTTCTGTCAGGTGTGCCGTGAAGATCTAAAGATGCAAGATGACCCCGTATTTTCACAGGGAAATCCCTGAATCCTCTAAATTAATTCCTAGACCTGACAATGTGATTATATGATTTCTTCCAGTTTACTTATGATGGGATTTCTGTGATTAACTGTAAGCAACCCTAAGATTACAGTGCCTGCCAGCACTTCCACAATGTCCTAAATCCAGTCACAAGGCTGGAGACTTGCCATGCAATCTCTAAATATACTGCACTGCCATGATATTCTCAAGCAGCCAAATCACTGCTCATATAACAAATAATTAATTGTGTATATAGATCTACATCTATGTAAATATTTATTTTGTTTACGTGTGTACAAACACACAGAAGAAAGAAAAAATTGTACCATTGCTTGTCATTGGGATTGTACCACTCTTATTTTACCTTTATAGATACAGAAATGGACTCTCAGGAAGATCCCATTGTACTAACAGCATTTATGTACCATCAATGGTATGGAAATGTTCCTGAGTGTATATACTCACTTCCTGAGAGCATATATATAAACATACACACTTAATGCCCTGAAATGAAACATCACTCCACCTCATGCAATCCAAAGTGATACACAATTTTTATCCATCATGTTATTTTGAAACACTCTGGAAATCATTTTTGCGAATGTTGTTCATGGTTAAGTACGGTGCCTCGTGGTTTTGTGCTGTTCACCATTTTACTTCATCTATTTTTGCTACTCATAGCAGCAACCATCGTTACACTACTTTCCAAGGGCGCTTTTTAGAAGCTGCTTAAAACTATTTTCCCCAAATTTAAAACTTAATTTGACAAATGTCGGCGATTTGCGTCAACGCACGCATACCTGCGCTTATTGGCAAACAACAGATGCAGTCATTTCTTATAACTAGAATATCGAGGCACAGGCCGCATCTGCCGAATTAATTCTCATCAGAAGCTCCAACATCGTTATACTGGTAGCGAAATAAATGTGGGTATATCCAGTTATGTCACTCTTTCACCCTGACTAGAGCATGATTACACAAATAAGGTCTTTAGACGTTTTTACTCAACTAGAAAACTGCGTAAAGCTGCCCAGAAACAAGTGGACACGATCACATCTATGAAGTATAATTTGTATACTCAACCGAATTAATGTTATGCCTTAATTCAGAGAATCCAACAGACAAGCCTAATAGGATTTATACTGTTATGAAGATTTTAGTACACGCACATGAATTTCACACGTGAAAATAAGATTAGCGGAAATTGCCTGTTAACCTTTAATGGGTCCTTTCGCAATAGCTTACTGAAATTCACCAGGCATTTAATCATTTTGATTAGAAATATCAAAGAAAATTTCCCCAAGTACTAAATTAATAACCCCAGTGATGTATTTGATAACACACGTACCAAATTATACAATTAAGCATTTTCGTTGTTTCTTCCACCGGGGAGACAAGACACTGGCTACATTTTGGCAATAATGCATTTGCAATTTCCATCTACTAAGTTGAATTAAAGGTGACACGTGACTAAGAGTCCCGCGGCTGCATCGTACGAATTATCGCCTCTATGTTACCTGCCCAACAATGGTTTTTTCCCACCCTTAAATCAATAACTCAGCCTAACAATAATAGCATTTAAAACGTACTTGCCGTTTGCGCTACGACTCCGTTGCACATAACAAGAAGAAAACTGAATGCTTTCCAGAGTTGAGGCATCTTCAGGCGCCGCTTCATTGGCCCTCCTTATATTAATACGGACAGCTCGTATACTGCAATATAGTTACATTTAAGAGCAACAAATGCGCGCTCAGAAAACTCAGGGGCACGTACATATCTTAGCTTTAAACAAGGCACTCAAGTGCCATGTGTTAGTCACAAGCCAGCCTTTCTCTGCCGTGCTGCACAGACCACGGGACTCACCAGCAAACACCGCCCCGCGCGCTCAAGCTACTCGACTGATCCGCGCTCTCGAACCGCGTAGAAAAGCTTAAAATCCTCCACCCAGGACACGTAAACTGTATCAGTACCAACTTTTGATTGGATTTGTTAATGGAAGGAAGATGCAGCCTGCATGCTGTCACGTTTTCCTGCAATGGCCCTGTGTAAAGTGATCACCTTACGTTAACGGATATTTAGGGGCATTTCTTAATGCAGAATTTTGGAATAATTAATAGAATTCAGAAGTGAAAAGAGCGATTATTCAAATAAATGTGTTTAAGTAGAGCATCAGATATAATTCTTTCTTTAAAAACAAACATATTATTCAGATTTTCATATTAGTAGGCCCACATTCTGTGAGGAGGCCGGAATGGGGCATGAAATGGCAGCATCATCCACGTTTATTTCTCTTACCGACGACCATCACAAAATTTGATTCACTTCCTTTGTTAAACTTTGTGTGTACTAAAGTACCTAACTGGTTACACACAGGCACTTAAATATATAAAGTGCTGGCCTGTTCAAACAAATCTCCCTGTTTATGAATATAGCAGTAGGAGCACACAGACCTCTGCAAGGAAATATTTACAGTGACAAAATAGCAAAAGGGACTGGCAGAACACTACACTGCACTACAAATTTATTTAAAAAATTGAATGGCTTGGACAAATATTTACAAGACCGGAAGTCTTGAGTCCTAAGTATGAAACCTGGGTTCAAGTAATGACAAGCAATTCCCCATAGCAAATGCATTACAAGTCAAATGGCTTTTTATTGTAATTTCAACCATATACAGTAATACAGTACATAACTACATTACTTTAGTTTCTGTAGTAATCCTACAAGTATTGAGTATAAGTATCAGTGTGGCTATGTAGAAGATCCATGTTTTGGAGGTTGTGGTTTGAGTTCACAAAATGATGACTCTATAGATTAAAATTTTACCTCCATCTTCACACCAGCTTACTGATGAGAGTCACAGTAGCAGACATCTCTTTGCAAGTACTATGGTCCCATAGTCAAGGTTTTGATTCTCATCCCCGCTACACACTTGGTGGTAGACTGCTCGAAATGTTGAAAGTCCTTGATGCACTAAGCCAAAAAACAATCTCACGTTCAAATATCTGAGAGGTCACCTTTAGTTTTTTATGCCAGACTCTTTCAGCCACCGGTTTGCCTTGATATTCTGCCCATTAAAATCACAGGCAGAACACAGCATTTCTGGAGTACAGAACCCACTTACACCATTTTCAATCATGTGTCAATTATACAGACAGCTCTTATTACACTCATACAGAAATTGAACAGCATGCAGCAACAAAAGAGAAGGAGGTGTCGTTTTATTTGCCACCTGCGCGGTAGGGATCAGGTGCAGAGCTATTTTGGCGATAAGCTTGTACAGGACGGCCCCCAGACCTAGGTTTAAGATTTTCTCAATCTATATTTTGAATAAAGTACGACAAACCAACAAATTAAACAAAAATCGGTCATTACATAGAACGTGTTCTACCAGAACAGTTCCTACATCTACACTCGTAATAAAGCTCCACCGAATACTTCCGGTTTGACATCGATGGTTTTCGGAACCCCGTTTTTATTGGTTCCACAGCGATCATAAGAGAAGTCATTTCCGGTGCATACGCGGAAAAAATGGCTGATCGGTTAACGCAACTCCAGGATGCTGTTAATTCTGTATGAGTGTTAAACTTTTTACGAATATACATTTTGTGTTAGTTGCCTAGTTGCTGGGTTTGTCGTTATGTCTGTAGCTATAGTGTAGACGACGTAACTAACTGGAATGTCATAGCGTGTTATTTCAACGGAAACTTGACTGTTTACCGAGGCTTACATGTAAATATAAAGCTTAGGATTGTCCCGGTTTTTATGCCAAATAATAAATTTGCTGTTTATTATATTAAAATGTGAGTAACTGTTACTTCGTTGTCTTTAGCTCGCAGACCAGTTCTGCAACGCTATCGGGGTGCTGCAACAATGTGCGCCGCCCGCATCGTTTAACAACATCCAGACTACCATCAACAAGGACCAGCCGTCAAATCCCACAGAAGGTAAGCCGGAACACTAGAGCTGCATTCAGCAGTATCAATGCCATTGCTTTATTGTACCGTTGATATTTAAAGTTTTACACGCAGTTTCTTTATGATTTTAACATAACTGCAAGTCTTTGTACGAATTTGTGTTTCTTTGTTTTGCTTAATTAGGTATGTTGTAATGTTTTTTTTAATGATTATGTATAAATAGCTTCCTTTCCATTTGTATTAAATGACGAACTTTTCTTTTAGAGTATGCACAGCTGTTTGCTGCACTGATTGCCAGAACGGCAAAGGACATTGACGTGCTGATTGATTCCCTGCCCAGTGAGGAGTCCACTGCAGCACTGCAGGTAGCAGGGGGCACCTCACACCTACTTCCCTCCAGTCTATGTGCAGTTGAATATTGCAGATGTTTGCCAGCAGACGTAGCAAAGGTGGAGCTTGTATTGCACCTCAGTCTTATGAGGCCCCTAGCTGATGTTGTCTTTGCTCTTGGTCTCCTAGGCAGCCAGCTTGAGGCAGCTGGAAGAAGAGAACCACGAGGCAGCCGCACGTCTGGAGGAGGTGGTGAACCGTGGGGACATGCTGCTGGAGAAAATCCAGAGCGCTCTGGCTGACATTGCCCAGTCACAGCTCCGTACCAGGAGTGGCGCTCCCAGCCAGCCTACAGTACTGGACTCCTGACACTAGGGGGCATCTATCAGCTTTGGACACAATGGAGGAAGAAAAAAATGTACCATTTTTGTTATGAAATGTAATTTTTCCTTTTTCTGAGGGGGGATGGTGTACAGAATATAATGTTTCTTAACCATTAATTTTTTTTGTTTTGTTTTAATTCATTGACCTCGTTGTTGGTATCCCCTTTATATTTATACAAATACAAACACATTCTACTTGGATTCCAGCAGGAGTGGATCTTTCATTTTTATCCCTTCACTGCCCTGTAGAAACATCACAATGGTGATAAGGGTTTTTCCTGAAAGTAAGGAAACATTGAGTGGAAAATGATCATTTTAGGGGTGGATGGCAAAAGTGATATTTTCCTGCTAGATAAAGAGAATGGAACTTGACAATGATTACGAGTATCCAATCGGAGCCATTTGATTGCCGATGCACTTGCACGCACCCTGACTCACCCCATGCAAAACAGCCCACAGAGCCTCTCTACACCTGCCTTGTTTCTTCCTTGGTTAGATGCATAGTCAAATTCTTTTTGATGAGTGGTTCATGTTGTACTGTCATCCTCAGAATGTGGTGAGGTTTGTCTTGTCTGGGGTTCCAGCAGCATCTTAGGAAGTGAGGTGGTTGTGAATCACCCATGAATGGCTGGGTGTAGAAGGCACTTGGGCGTGAGCTGAAAATGTGACTCAAGCCATGCAAGTTGACCTTTAACAATGATGCAATTTGGTGAAATAGGATGTTCAACCTGTGGTTCATCTAAGTGGCTATACTTGTGTTTTGGCAGCTCCCCCCCCTTCCTCTTATGACATCAGAGGTGTCTAAATAAAGGACAATATAGGCTTGTAACAGAATCTGCTCATGGGCACAGCTGCTAGAAAAGAAGTGCATTTGTGGTGCAGTCAGGGACCTTAATCCAAGGTGATTTGCAAGGTTTCTTATTTACATGTCCACTGTAGCAGCTAGATAGGTACTAATTTAATTTGAGTGAATTCCATGTGAAACAGCAGTGCCACCCTGGGAGATTTGAATAATTTAAGATTGGTAACCAGTATTTTCTATGGCTTGGCTGGGTTAAACTATCGTGAATCCCCCTATTTCCATGGTGCCACTCATAAATATAAACTAATAAACCGCGTGCAAGTTGTATACGAATTGAATTTTAATTATTGTTTTGGACGAATAACTCTGAGAGGGAGTCAAAGTCTTGAGAATATTTTAGTCCTCCGGTCAGTAATCGTGGCAATGTTGTAGTCCCTAAAAGGAGAAGCCGCTGGTAGGCAGGCAGCGCTACTCGGAAAAACGTAGCGGTGACACTTTTCTCGAGTATTCGCTCATGTCTAACGTGGTTGGGCTGTGGCTAAGAAACGATTCAGTTTTACTGGTTTTAGTCACATGTGAAAAGTATCATTCTGAGTAAAGATCATTCAGAAATATTTTTCCCACGAAATTGAGAGAGAGAACTCTCCAATAGATTTCGTGGAAACGAACTCATAATTATAAAACATCGTAATTTTAAATTTAATTCATTGTTATTGCATACTGGTATTTCATTCATTGTCGCGAACTTCCACGTCTCTACGATACAATTTTTCTGCTGGGAAAGAAACTGCAACGACCTCCGTCATAAAAACGGAGAGGGGGTACCCTCCAATGCCTGTATCTCTGATTGGTCAACAGAAACATGCGCATGTCCGTTTCAAGCTGCTATTGGCTCTTTGACGTGTCATTTAAACGCCACGCGATTCATTGCGTTAGGTCGATGTTAGCAGGAACAGGAAAGACTAGTTACATTGTGTCGAACTCGGAGGAGGGTTACGGGGGTTAGAGGTTGTTTCATAAAAACAAACAGAAATTGAAAGTTTTGTTTTTATCTGTGTTTTCACTACCTATTTACACTGAACCAAGGGCAGCCAATCAAAAAAGGACAAAAGACGTAGGATAATAGCGACTGATTAATTAGTCTTGAACCTGGGATATTTGTCTGAACAGTGGTTTTGTTTTTGGGTATTTCAACAGCCAAAATTCACATTACAGTAATAACTTAACGCAAGCATACAGGAGAAAGTAAAGGACGAGCATAACGGAGGGCGACACTGTGGTGAGTACTGCTACGACCGTGCAACTTTTTATGCCGTGGACGTAAACACCACGATGCACACCGGCAAACAGCGTTTCTGGGACATATTTTTGGGTTTGCTATAAACATCAACGCAGATGTTGCACCAGGGTCTTACTGTCTAATTTTAGGGTAAACGCGATCGTCTTGCTTTTTAAAGACAAGCGCTTGGATGTGTGCTTGAAGGCGGCCACCTTGGTGCTCCAGTGTGACTCGTTTGTCGCGCACAAGGCCATGCTTTTCATGACTAGCTGACACGTGAGCGTGCATTCCCCGCACCTGTTTACCTGCTTGTGTGATGTCATATGACCACCGTCATGACGTCATTGGTGACACGTCCTGTGTGGACATGGGACAGCCTGTGTGCCGGGGTGACTGATTGCACCTTACATGGACCTTATACAAGTTGACAGGTTAATTAAGTGCGTGTTTGTACCTATTTAATGAAACGAAGCACGGGTAGGGGGTGAAATAATTCTGCTACCATTTTTAGCGTTTACAAATTCCTTAGTTGAATGTTTTGTTTTGGGACATGTTGTGACTTTTTTGTATTGCCCAAATGGTTTACAGCTGATTTTCACTGTTCTGGTGCTCTGTCTATTGCAATCATCTGACTAATGCTTGATCCTCTGCCTCCACCATAAAGCATAAAATGGGACAAAACTCATCTCAGCATGAGACCTGAAAGCGGGGGCAATAAACACAACTCAGTCGGTAACTCCTGATCGCGCGCTGTCGATAGAGGCGAGTTTTGTATTTATTTGCAAGTGCTGTAGTCCCAGGCTGGAATGGTTTTTGTCATAGCTTGGCTCCATAATTGGCCTTGACAAAGATGTGGATGGAGTGGAGAATCAAGTGCATTAACAGCAGAAGACTCACTGCTTATTTCTGATCATTTTATACCCAAATGATCTGAGGGATAAACAATACTATACTAGAGCATTATTACTCAATAAATAATTAGCCGTCATTGGTCCAGGTATCAGCATCTATGGTTGTTTACACCTTTGACATCTAATGTCAAGGTTGCTAGTTTTAATCCCAAGAAAACCATACTGTTGTTCACCTGTGCAAAGTATTGAAGAATTTGAGCAGCATGTTAAGTTGACTTTGGAAAAAATACTTTAGCCAGGCATCCGTAAGTAAGCAGTAAAAGCTAAACTGTAGATGAATTATTTATCTGGAATGGTCATTGCTGGTGTGATTCCAGCTTACTTTCTGTACTCTTGGGGGAGGTGGGTTAGGATAGTAGCTTCCCAGCTTGAGACCAGAGTTGCTTCAGACATTACCCCAATACCTCAGATGGGGGAGTGTGGTTGTCAATGCTGTGTGTGTGTGTGTGTGTGTGGGCTAGACTGTGGTGAGGACTGGCCAGGGAGCCTTCAACTTTCACGCACAAGTGTGAATAAGTCTCTGTTTCTCTGGGATATTGAGGGCTTTCAGCTCCTGGACATGGGTACCACCCTTACCAAACAGTCACACCCTGACTGTACACTCTGTTCACTTTGCCGCTTGTTTGCCCTGCCCTTTCCCCCAGTCACACATCGGTGCTTCTGTTAAATGCTGCCCGCGGGACGTTGTGCCTCTGAATCAAGGCTTTTACTAGAAGTTTACAGTGGTCGAGTGAAAGTGTCTTGCGCTTTCTTTGAAGGTTTCTTCCCAGACGACTTGTTTTTACACCTGATGCCAATCTCCCGTGTCTGATCACACATAGCACCTGTCTCGTTGATCCCTGTTCCAGGTCCCTCATCACCGGCTGACACGGAGTACCAGGATGTAATGAACTGAAATGCGGGAATGGCTTCCCGGACAGGAAAAATACAGTTTGCAGAAGAGATAAGATTGACTTTATTGTGTTTGCAGACTGGAAAATGTTTCTTCGGTTGGGCAGTCACCATACAATGTCAGCACGACAAAACACAATGAATATGAAAATGATGCAAAAGCAACACCCGCAAATCACACTGAAAATGCAAGAATCTTGTGGCTCACAGTGCAAATGTGAGCATACCACAGTTTAAAGTTTGCATTGGTCACTGAAAAATGGTGTAAATGTGGTTGCATCCCTCTTATGTTATTCTTCGGCTGGTTTGGCTGATGATGTTGCCTTCTCTTGCATACGCCAGCATTTGTGTCTCTACATCACCCATCCCTGAAGAGAAAAACAGCTTTCTGATTCTCTTTCGTTAGACGTGGTCTAGGAAAATGACTGACTTGGCTGTCTGCACTCCTTTAAATGGACTTACACCTCTATACCAGGGTAAAAACGTGTTACGCGGCGAGCGAGCCATTGGCGTATCCATTTAATTCCTTTAGTAAAACGTTTGTGGGGTGTTGCTCTCTCATTGAGCTCATGTCCCTGCTTCGGCGGCCGCAATTCGGGGACGGCTGCATGCACTTGCATTTCAGTGTTGCTTTTGGTCGTCGGCCAGCTGCAGGACGATTCCCTATTTTTATCTCACAAAAACCTCTTGTGTCCTGAAGGAGGGGCCGGCTCTCACTCCCGTGTAGGTGGGATAGTATGGTTCAGGCGCTGGATTCGTACACACGTCCTTTGAAAGGGCTGCTTTGATATATTTCTTTCCTTCTGAGGTGTGTCTGCGCTGCTTATGGAATGAATCAGATGCATCATTGAATGTTTAAAGGGAGGAAATGCCAAATGCACTTGTGTTCATGGCCTGTGTTTCCTGTTGGTAGTTGTGCTGGTATCTGACTGTTGTCTTGTGTTATTATACGTAGTCCATTATTCACTTCATAGTTATCTCCCCCCACCCCCCCCCCTCACTTTGGATACAAGATACAAGACTTTTGGCGCTTTAGCTTTTTTTATTGCAGTCACAGATTTTTATAAAATTGAGTTTATCCTTGAGGGGACTGAAGATATGTTCCCACAAGCTTAAAAAGTTGCAGGTTTTTACCACATTGTGGGGAAATCTGGTCTCCACAATGAAATAATTGCAAAAACCCCTCTCTCACTCACACTCAGAGACACACACACAGACACTGAATGGTTCAGGTTGGAAGGGAGCAGCATCGCTTTCCAGTTCTTGGTGGTGGAGTCGGGGGGGGTGGTGATGGGTGGGACTGGGCCCTGTTTTATTTGGGTTGGCATGCACTCCAGCGACTGCCTGTACCTCAGAGCCCAGGGAGAAGCTTCCTGCCTGAGGGGCGTGGCCTAGTCAACGAGCCCCTTGTTTACCAGATAATGTCATATTCCGCTAATAGCCCCCAGCTCATTACTTCTCATTCCCCATGAGCGCATGAGGAAGTCTGCCTAAGCTGCCCAAGCTTGTGTTTCCTGACTTAGAACACTGGCTGGGAGGCACAGAGTGAAGTAAGGAGTGTGGCTCCTCGTTCTGCCTCCTGCCTGTATGCATGTTCTGAGAAAGCTTCAGGGTAACTGTGTTGGCGGTGGCGGGGGGTGACCAACATCCTGTGAGCTAGGAGGCAGGGCTTGTGAAGCTGTATGATTACATGGAAATGTCCACTCTTCGCGTGAGTGCAGCCCTCAGCTGAGGGACATGGTCATGCCAAATTTGTACCCCATGCCAGTCCCTGTGCAGATTTGCTGCGGTGTATGAGGTGATGGGACAGTGTGCAGTGCCATTCTGCTCCACCCACAATGCATTGCTGCCTCTGAACTGGATTGTTTATTAGGCATATTAGGGAACAATATCTAGTGAAACTTCTCTCAACTCAGTCCATGGGGACCCCCAGACAATCCACATTTTTGCTCCCTCCCAGCATCTAACATACCCATACCAGGAATTCAGTGTCCTTGATTGTTTGGTTCAGTTGGGCTGGAAGCTGGGATGGAGCAAAAATATAGACTGTCTGGGAGTCCCGAGGGACTGGGCTGAGAAGCTTTGCGCTAGTGAATGAAGTATAAAATTAGTTCATATTGCTTGTTTCCAAAGGACATGCCCCGGATACATGACAAATGCGTGATACTCTACATCTGGATCTTCAGCATCCGGCTGGCTCCGAAACAGTGAGCTATCCTGAGCCAGTGAACTGGAAAAGGAACATTTTTTCAGTTTAGCAGAGGAACAGTTACGGGCCGGGGCTGTTACCAGTCCAGTGGTGCCAGAAGCTAAAGCCAGGGTGTGGCTCGGAGGTTCCCTCCCTCCAGTGTTCACAGCTGATTGGCTGGGGGGCGGGGCTGGCTTTTGGGATTCTCTCTGAGCGTCGCTCATCCTCAGACAGAGAACAGGGTCTGGGTGAGTGTGACCTTCAGCAGGTAGGAGTAAGGCATCAGTTTTGGGGACACACCTTGGGTAACTGAAGACCTATCTGTGCCACACCCTTGTAATATGCAAATACGAGCAGAATAACCGGTTCTGAATTGTTCTCGGGTGTCCAGTTTCACCCCGACAGGCAGCAGGTAGGTGAACTACTGACTTTTAAAAAGAAGTACGGCTTTTAGAGAAATGTTTTTTTTCCATCAGCCTAAAATGTCCAGTTAGATGGCAAATATATGGAACATGGTATGCAACAACAAGAGAGCGTCTTTTATTTTTTGTAGGGTATAAAAGTAATTGGAATTGCGAGGGTCGTATTAGGATCGAGGTGGGATCTGAGAGGGCTGGGGTTATTGTTGCCATCCGTTTAGTGGCATTTTGGAGTCCTGGGAAGGTTGTTTAGCATCTGCATGTTCAGAGGAGCTCTGGTGGAAAGTGAGCTGGAAAGTGAGCTGGAAAGTTTTGAGTCCCTGGATTGCTCAAGAGAATGGGTGTCACTGACCTAAAACCCACGCCAAGGGCTGAGGGCAGGAAAATTTCCGAACTTCTGGGAATTGTTTTGTTTGTTTTGTTTAGTTTTTTTTCCTCCAAGCTCTTCCCAGCGCCTTCCGCTTTCCCTCCAGACCTCGACCTGACACCCGACCTGTGGCATTTCAGTAGGGTTCTTGGAAAGCTGACGGCCGAGGCGTGCAAAATGGGGAAGTGAAAATAGTGTGGTATCCACACTACAGACTAAACAGACTGATGTCATTTTTGAAAATGGACAAAAAAAATCCCTATCATGTGTTGCAATGCACAAGGTGCTTTCTGACTCATTTGATGCAACATCACTGTAACTGTGCATGTTACTTATCATGCTCAAGGTCATACACTGCACACATACTACACACAAACTGTACTGTTACTATTAGTTCTCGATACTAGCTGGACCTCACGTTCTACTTGACAGTGACGCTACGTTGTGACATGCTTCACCATTACAAGGCCAGTAGGTCAGCTAGGTCTCCATTGAAACTAAACAGGGGAAAGTGGCACTTAGTTACTATGCAGTTACAATGCTGGAACTTGCTTGCATTGAATATGGGGGCTCGGGAGGTGTCGGGGGGCAAACGGTAACCTTTGCCGGCTGGGGAGGGGCTGGTGGTAAAATGTGCGGTATACGGCTAGGGAATGGGGGTAAAATTTGCCAGACTGGTGGGGTGTAATCGCGATGGTAAAACTTGCTTGACAAAGGGCAGATTTGCAGGATGTGGCGCATCACTGGCAGGTGTCAGGGAATTGAGGGGGGCTCCCGTAGTTCTGGGTGAGGTGGGGTTTCTCCCAAGTTGAAAAGCTTTGTATTTTCAGTAACTTTTAATTAATTTGAGTGAAATCGGCATTTTAATGATCACAAATGCTGCACTTTTATTCTTTTAATATTTCATATGTTTTATTTTTGTCTTTATTTCTGTAACACACTTTAATTGACCTCGGTTAATTATACCAATGAAGTCGCCTTGCCTGTAGCGGCAAGAGGTTCTTTAAAGGGGTAGTGTCACGGAAAGGGTGCGATATCGTAGCGGTAAGAGATGATAGATGAACGGCGGAGCCGCAGGGAAAACTGCCGCCGGTCTCAGAGGTGCCGCTCTTCCTGCAGGCCAGCATGGCCATGACCGGGGGCATGGCAGGGCCCTTTCCCATGAGCAACCACACGCGGGAGCGAGTCACCGTGGCCAAGCTGACGCTGGAGAACTTCTACAGCACCCTGCTGACGCAGCACGAGGAGCGGGAGATGAGGTCAGCGCCGCCGGACACTCAACCCTTTAGCTTTTAAAGGAGATTTTTTTTGGGAGGGGGGGTTGCAGTTTCTGGATATCACAATAGGGGGTGACATTTTCCTTCTCACACTCACTAGAGTGTGGCAGTTAACTTTTTGTTATATATATCTTGAGGCAAATTGGCAAGCTGCCGTACTTATTTTATTTGGTGCCTTGTAAAAATAGTTTAGATGCTGTTCACTGTCAGCCTAATCGTGAATATCATTTTAGTATTTTAAATGTGATGTACCGCCTTCCTTTTGCTTAGCCTGTGTTTTATCGCTGTTGATATTTGTATATATGTTGATTTTTAGAGCTGTTAATGATGGCTGTTTTTAATCTAGTTCTTGTAGAGGCTGCCTAGTTGGGTATGAGCAGCTAATTTCTCCTGTAGCTTTTCTGCAAGGGTAGACGGGGATATCATGGTCCCTCTGTGTGGTTTTTCCCCCGGGTCTCTTTACAGACAGAAAAAGCTGGAGAAGGCTATGGATGAGGAAGGCCTGCTGGATGATGAGGTAAGATCACTCCTCCTCTCTCCACTCCCCCCCCCCCCCGGCTCCTAGCCTCCTCATGCGATTCTCGCCACATCTCCCTCGCAGAAGATAATGCGGCGCTCGCAGCACGCCCGCAAGGAGACGGAGTTCCTGCGGCTAAAGCGTACCCGGCTGGGCCTGGACGACTTCGAGTCTCTCAAGGTCATCGGGAGGGGTGCGTTTGGGGAGGTACGACTCAGCAGCAGCGTCCACGAGACACGCCCCTGCACACCACGCCCCGTGTGCTGTGCCCCCACCATGCTGGGAGCCTGATCCTCTCCGTGTTTCCTCAGGTGCGCCTGGTGCAGAAGAAGGACACAGGCCACATCTATGCCATGAAGATTCTGAGGAAGGCAGACATGCTGGAGAAGGAGCAGGTGCGGTCACCGGTGAAGGCCCACCCACGCGGAAGCCATTGATTTAATAACATTGCACAGGATAAGCAGCTGAGGGATGGATGGATGGATGGATGGTTTTCTTCACAACTCATTTCTGTCATTAGCCACTGCAAATAACTCGTTATTAAATCAAAACTCAACCCTTCTCAAACTGGTTATTCAGTTAAATTCTACTTTCTGCCTTTCAGTCTTCCTTTCTCCTCACTCGCTTTGAAAACCGCTGTGTTTCCTCATTGGCTTTCAGTCCTGTCAGTCTTTTTCTGATTGGCCTGTCACTGTAGCTCTACGGACCCTAACTTCATCGCCTCTCTCCAGGTCGCTCACATCCGCGCTGAGAGGGACATCCTGGTGGAGGCGGACGGTGCCTGGGTGGTAAAGATGTTCTACAGCTTCCAGGACAAACGGAATCTGTACCTCATCATGGAGTTCCTGCCTGGAGGTGACGACCGGCACGGGAGCATTTCGGAGCTGGGAGTGTGATGTTCTGAATCCTCAAACGGCCCTTCCTTCCTATTCTAGGAGACATGATGACCCTGTTGATGAAGAAGGACACATTATCTGAGGAGGCCACCCAGTTCTACATCGCCGAGACCGTCCTGGCCATTGACTCCATCCATCAGCTGGGCTTCATCCACAGAGACATCAAGCCTGACAACCTGCTGTTGGACTCCAGGGTGAGATACATAGTCTCAGGGTCTCACGGGCTGGCATGCTGTGTTCATATCTACTCTACTACATCTGAATGTTTCAAAACATTGTCCTGCCTTTGCCTCCAGGGCCACGTGAAGCTGTCGGACTTTGGCTTGTGCACAGGCCTGAAGAAGGCACACCGGACTGAGTTCTACCGGAACCTGACCCACAACCCTCCCAGTGACTTCTGTACGCTGACCCGCCTGACCGCTTCCTGTCCCTGTCCCCCCTCACAGTAGAAGCCCTGAATGGGCTCCTTCCTCACCGAAGGCTTATTTTGCCTCGGGGCCATTCCTGCTCTATCAGGGCCTTTGTTTATCGCAGCTGCGTGGGTTCTAAACTTCTCTGTGATAAGGGCTGTTTCTGTCTCGTGTCTTGCTTCCCACAGCCTTCCAGAATATGAACTCCAAGAGGAAAGCGGAGACGTGGAAGAAGAACAGGAGGCAGTTGGTGTGTTACTCTGTGTGGGTCTGGCTGTGTTAGGGGGAGGTGCTTTATGTTAGTGGGAGTGTCTGTATTGGTGGGTGGGTCTGTTAGTGGGAGGGGCTATTAATTAGTGGGAGTGGCCATCTGTGCAAGGGTCTAAATGTTAGTGGGAGTGGCTGAATATTAATGGAGAGACTACATTATTGAGAGTGGCTGATTGTAGATCGGTCTGTATTTTAATGAGAGTGACTGAGTGGGGGGGCTTTACATTAGTGAGAGTGTGTATTGATGGGTCTGTATTTTGGTGTGAGTGGTTGTGTGTATATTAGTGGAACTGGTTATCTGTCAGTCAGTCTATATGTTAGCGGGAATCATGTTTGCCACTCAGATCATTAATGGGAGTGGTTGGGTCTGTGGGCCAGGTTGGGTTGGGTTCTGAGTCCCTGTGAACATTTCCTCAGGCGTACTCCACTGTGGGAACCCCAGACTACATCGCCCCCGAGGTCTTCATGCAGACCGGCTACAACAAGCTGTGTGACTGGTGGTCTCTGGGAGTCATCATGTACGAAATGTTGATAGGTGAGTTTGCACCTACATGGTGATTCTCACACACCTCATAATGCCGCTCAGGTCACTGGGAGTCTCGTGTCTTTCAGGCTACCCCCCCTTCTGCTCGGAAACACCCCAGGAAACATACAGGAAGGTCATGAACTGGAAGGAGACGCTTGTTTTCCCCCCCGAGGTGCCGATTTCGGAGAAGGCCAAGGACCTGATCTTAAGGTCAGTGCTGGAGGACAGTGTTTCCTTACAGGGTAAAGTGAAATTCTCTGCAATGCCGTCCCCATGCACGTAATGAATTTCCACCGTCCCTCAACTGTGCATTAAGAGAATTGTTATTATCAATTAATGACATTATTATTAATTGAGAATTATTTTAATGCAATATTGTCTTAGCATGTCCACTGTCTTTTTGTAAGCACTGTTAGCACAAATATAATTCTCAAAATGTTCTGCACTTTCCACACTTTACAGCCATGAGATATCAAATATTAAAACTAATAACATTGGTGGTTTGGGGTTTTACATGTGCCGCTGTGCTGGTGCCGCTGTGCTGGTGCCGCTGTGCTGGTGCCTGTGCGGTTTGCCTGCTTTTCTGGGGAAAATGAGGGTCCCACCCCCGTGTCCTGTGGTCCTCAGATACTGCACGGATGCGGAGAACCGGATCGGGGCAGGAAGTGTGGAGGAAATCAAGAGCCATCCATTTTTCGAGTCTGTTGACTGGGAGCACATCAGGTGAGAGTTTATAATAATAATAATCCATCCATCTATTTTCCAAACCGCTTATCCTTCTGGGTCGCGGGGGTTCGGAGCCTATCCCAGAAGCGAGGTGGGGAATATCCCAGGATGGGGGCACACTCACACACCATTCACTCACACGTGAAATTTAACTCCAATTAGCCTCAGCATTTGTTTGGACTGTGGGGGGAAACCGGAGAACACCCCATGACAACATGGGGAGAACATGCAAACTCCACACACATGTAATCCAGGCGGAGACTCAAACCCAGGTCCCAGAGGTGTGAGGCAACAGTGCTAACCACTGCACAATAATAATAATGATGATGATGATAATGATGATGATGTCGTGATATATTTCATACCCCCTCACTAAGGTTGGTGTCAAAAATTTGATTTAAGTTCCTGTCTTCTTTAAGGCAGGTGTGGAAGCGTATTGGTGACTGAACGCCAATTGGTGTTTAACTCATTGTTTACCGCCCTCACAGGGAGCGACCAGCCGCCATATCAATCGAAATCAAAAGCATAGATGACACGTCGAACTTTGACGACTTCCCGGAGTCAGACATCCTCCAGCCAGGTGGGGGCGCCAGTACATGTCGCCTGGTGCGAGTGATGTGTCGCCAGGCTGCCATGTGCTAATGTCCGTCTCTTATTTCAGTGACAAATGCCACAGAACCGGATTACAAATCCAAGGACTGGGTCTTCCTCAACTACACCTACAAGAGGTTCGAAGGGCTAACCCAGCGGGGAACCATCCCCTCCTACATGAAGGCAGGGAAGGCTTGAAGGGCCGCTGCCGGAGTGAACCTGAACTGGGCCAAGTGCTCGGTGGCCGAGCATACGGACCCCGACTGGTGCAAGAACTCCTGGGCAGTAACACGGACTGTACCATATTTGGGGGGGGGTGGTTGGGGCATATAGACTGTACCACATGTCAGGGCATGCGGGGGTGTGCTTCTGCTCCTGTAGGGCTACCGCCATCACCGCTGGCAGGAAGTGATGCAGTTTTTTTTTTTCCCCCACCTTGCTTGCCCCATGTCTGTCTAAACACTGAAGTGTGAAGGTACTGAGGTCATCCATCACTGGAAGGAGCGAGCAAGAGATGCAGGTCACAGACACTGTATCAAGCACTAATACTCATGGGCTTCATCCATCATGTCCAAAATTTTAGTTTTGTGAAGTAGTTTTGTAACGTTAATTCTTTATCATATTTACGTGTAGAGGCAGCTGTTACTGGTCCATGGCGATAGAGCATATTTGTGCTGCATAGAGTGAGGGCATGAGGAAGAAGGGACTGTACTCTCTAGACTGTGCTAAAGAGAGGATATTTTCAGCAGTGACGGAAGTGCAAGCTATTTGTGGCCCTGGCCACGACATCCAAGCAGATGCTGTTATTTGTGTATGTTTGTGTTGGCCTGGGGTGTATAGATTTTCATTGTCTTTCCCAGAAGTGTCCTATGAGCGCAAAGACTTATTTTAACTAAGTACAGACGGGGAGGGTCAGTTCTTTATTCAGGACTGTACATTAAAATTGCACATACAACTTTGCCTGTACAGTGAATCTTAATGGAAAAAATTTGGCCACTTTCTGCTTCTTAAGGCACAGGGGCTGCCTAGCAACTGCAGAAATATTCTCAAGAATATCAGGCATATACAAGAGTATGCCAATACAAAGTATGTCTGTGTCAAAAGGAGAACTACTTACAAGGTAATTAAGTGGCAAACAAGTGAAACCTGTTTTCAAAATTATATTGACGTGGCACAAATTAGATGTGTAGTTCTGTATTTTCTTAAATCTATACAGAAAATCTGGATATAATTGGCGGAACTGAAGGAATAACAGGAGAAAATGTGCTTTTGGCAGTGGGCATTCATTCGGAGCGCCTCTTAGGCTGCCTGTTACGGGTGGCCTTCCCTTGACCAGAAGCAGTGTACGACGTCTTCCGGACGCTTGTTGTACCACATTTGCATGTCCCAACCTCCTGGGCTGGCTGCTCACTGATAGTGCCTGCACTGGTTAACACGAAGGGGATAAAATATCAGCCAACACTGACACAAAGGACTCTGCTGTCTATGGGGAACATGCTGGTACAGGAAGGGTGTGCTGTTACGTACAGGCTGTGTGCATCTGAGTGACAGGGGCCCTAAAAAATCTGGAACATAATCTGATTGGCGAGGGTTGGGGGGCCAGTGCGATGTGCTTTCATGTGGCCCGAAGTCTCTAGCGGCCCCCCCTGCATATGCTGCGTGTTGAAGGTCAGTGTCATGCACAAAGTAAACATTAACTGTGTTTTATCAACATGTATTCAGAAGGTTCCAGATTACCAGGTTTCTGCTGAGAAGGTACACAATCACATGAACCACAGATATTGCCCTTGTCAGATTAGTACACATTACAAGATCACTGAACACTGGATTGAGTATGTTGGATTACACTGGTCGACATGATTTTTGTTTCCTTCAAAATTTTTTGTGCACCAGATAGATTTTATGATGCTGATCACAGAAATCATTTTGAAAGGTTTTTGAGAAAGAGCTAATTTTCTAATAGTAGGGAAGCAGTGTTAGAATCGGAGTGGTCTGCATAGTAATGAGTATTCCAGTTTACATGCCTGGCAGTAGTAGGTCAGAACTATTGTATTTTTTTAAAAATAACTGATTTAATTAATACTAGAGACTCATTTAGATCAAATTCTTCATGGAAATCTGTCTCATCATATGTATTTGGGCACGTTCACGTTGGGCAAACTACGTCAAACAGGTTGAAAGTCTGCTCCAGGCATACAAATCAATGAATGGCAACATGTCACTGAAATTGCACTTTCTCCATTCTCACTTGGATTTCTTCCCAGCCAAACTCGGTGCAGTCAGTGACGAACATGGAGAAAGGTTTCACCAAGAAATTGCATGGAGAGACCTTACCAGGGATAGTAGAGTCCGTCTATGCTAGGGGGCTGCTGTTGGACCCTGATACGTGAAGCCCCGGACAGTGACTACAAATGAAAATCTGCATCAAAACATTTCTACTCTTCTCTTGTGTTGCTTACGTTGCAATATCATAGCATAGGCCCATGCCACTGAAAACGTTGTAATGTTAAATGCATGATTGCAATTTTATTTAAAACCATACCTGATTCAAAAATTTCAAATACATATTTGTGTTCAGCATGTTAAAATCTATTGGCTTCAGCCAAAATTATGGAAAAAACAAAAAAAATCCCTAAAATTTGTTGGCCAGTATTATCAGTAATATTACCTCTCACCTCTCCAAATAGATACCCCCCACCAAACAGGCTTTATTTGTACGTAGCATAGCGACACACACCTGCCATAGGTCTCCAGCGAGGTTCTGCTGGGTATAGCACTGTGCCTGCAGGTGGCGCTGTTCTCAAGTTGGCCGTATCTTTGCCTGAAGGTAAGAACCACAACAGTCTGCCAGGCTCTAGCCCCCAGGTACGGCTTGGCATGGGTAGTCAAAATGTTAATTTTTGCTGAATTATGATCATTTATGATAAATTTACTGAAATTTAGCCATCACAGAAGACTTTGTGAAGCCAAGCTGGGATATAAGGCTTTGAATGTTGGACGATCTTAAACAATAGTAAAGCGGGGTCTTGTGTGTGTGATGGTCTTTGTTGGGATTACAGCTACAGAGAGGGTACAACTATCCAAGTTGATTTTTTTTTCTGCACCAAAACCTGTTTACCTGTGCAATACACTGGTACAGCCTCTTTTAGGGTAGCACACGGACTTGGCATTGTGGGGTTAATCCCTAACCCACCTCTGGGTGCGTCTGTGACTTTGCGCAGGTTCTCCTGCTTTTCTCCCAGAGCCAGACAGGAGATTTCTGCACAGGCTGACACTGTACCCTCACACCTCCTGTGTTGGGAGTCCCAGTCCTGGCTCCGGCTCTGTGGGTGTGGAGTTTGCATGTTTTCCCACATTTGCCTGGATTTCCTCCTTTGACAGTGTGAAAACAATCAGCTGGATCAAATAGTCTCTCTTAATGTTGCCATATTGTGTGAGAGCTCCTGCAGTGTGACCGGAATCCCAGCCAAGTGCCTTGTGCAACATGGGAGACACCCCCCCCCCTGACCACCGGGGCCCCTCACAAACCTGTACTGGATAAACATCTGGAAGATGAATTGATGGATGGATGAAATTCCTAATTACTAAAGTACGACCCATTAATGAAGCTATTAAGAAATTCAGTTATAAAAATGCCATTCCAAGTGTAATTAATGACCAAGGATGAAGAAATGTTTAGCTTTCTTAACAGTAAAAAATAATAATAATACTGTACCAAGTAAATCAAAATCCAGAAAACTCCAAGGTTTAACCACGGTAAAAATCTGTAGGCCGCTTGCGTCGGGCAAGCACCGACATTGCATACAGGGTGTCCGCCGAATAACCACGGAACAGTAAGGTGTTTGCATTTTAACATACATAACCTTTATTACTGTTAATCTTTTGAAGAACACGTTTGGTGAAATACAATGTAAACTGGAATTTCCAGGTACTTCGGTTAATATATTGCGACAGCCTTGTGTAATAATAGTATACTATGCTATATATGTAAATATAACTAAGCATGATATTGTATCGGTTTTTGTAGCGGTCAATAAGATGACATAAAATCCAATAACACGGGGGTTTGAAGTTATTCTCTAAGTTGTCACGGGCGGTTTTAATGCGAGCAGAGCTGTCCCGGGGGACAGCCAGGGGGCTTCAGGGGTTAATGCGCAGACCACACGTGACGGTGGGTAGGTTATATAATAACTAGGTCAAACTAGTACACGTTCTTGGAGAGGCACGTGAAGCGCTCCTTTTACGTAAAGGAATTGAATTACGTGTAGTTGGCCAGGTGAAAGATAAAAATGTGTCAAGGGAAGGGCAGGAAACGCGCCCCACAAGCCCTATCTCGGTGTAGCCGGCTTCAGATAAACCCGTCCCGGGCCGGCAGAAGCGGCACGCAATGATCCGGGGAGCAGCTCATGTTTTCCAGGCGCCGGTTAACAAGGTGGCAAATGACGGCTATTGCTGGGGAAAGAGCGCTAGATGCACTTTCATAGTACGACCATTATGTGACACATTCAATGTTAGCTTGCCATGCAGAAATTTAAGCGCGCAACATCATTATTACCGTTCTTTCATACAACTTTCACAATCTGATAGATGATGGAATATACTTCTATTTATGGAAACGCTCTGATTCCTCAATTGCAGAACAAAACAAAGGGAAACAGGCTTTGATGAAACCCTCGGAGGTCCGGGGTCTGTGCACTTCTGCCCGTTCTGGGCACCAGGAGTCCCACGCTGCTGATTAAAGGGGCCGGTGAGATGGGGGTGGGTAGGGGCGGAGAAACAGCTCCTTCCGTGTTTTCCCGGGGTCCATCCCCGTGACCTGATTAGACAAGACGCTCCCTTCGCCCGCTCCTCTGCCCCCACCACCATGCTCCCTCCTTGGCAGAAAATAAATAAATAAAGTCAATTATACAACAGCCACTATACCCCGCCTCTCACTCCTTCCCCTCGCCACAAGAGCCGCCACCTCCCCTCCACATGCACTGCAGTCCCGGGCCCCGGCGAACCGGTTCCAGCCATGTCGGCGGGGAATGCAGCGGCCGGCGGCGGCGTCGGAGCGGCAGGTGAACGGGCAGGTAAGCGACCGGCGCCCTAAACGGTTCAACGCGTTTAAGCCGAGTGATACATTCGATGTTGGGGGGTCTTGTGGAGAAAGGGGGGCTGAATCATCGGTGCACTTCCTCTTTCCTAGCTTGCAGACTGTTCGTGCCGAAACTAGGTCAGTAGTTCAGTGGAGCAAACTCCGGAAGGTTTATAAAATCAGAGCGAGATCGCAGGAGGGAATGGGCCGAAATGCGGCGTCCCGGTCGATCGGGAAGCCAGTGCGATGGGCGCTTGTCGCCGGTACGGAAGCCCACGCCGGTGCGCTTATCTTTAATACTTAAAGTATCTTTATATCCGAGTGGACACAGAGACGTATAGCTGGCTAACTAGGCCCTTTTGTGCACAGATGTGACTTGCATTCATTTTATTTGGGTTTTACCCGCTGGCACATTGGGGTATCAAGGCGTTTTTTAAAGAACTGAACAGATGACATTTCAGTCTCATATCATCCCGGTCATTTTATTGCCTGTTTGCGACGATTTGACAAATATTCGCATGTTGCACAAGTATGTTGATTAAATGCAAGATTTAATTTTTATTTTCCCAGCAACAACAAACAGACTTAGCTTTTGGTCTATATTAAAAAAGCGAAATTGTCGTTGTCTTATACTCTTTTAATGATGAATAGCCTACTGCCTGAATTCCCTCAATAATATTTCCCATTATCTATATCGTTTCAGTTATGGATGAGTGTCACAATTCAGCCCAAAAGGTGTAAATATTTTGCATTGTATATGTTTGTAAATAAATGTTTCAAAACGCCCGCACAGTGTAGAATGGTGCGGTATTAGCAAATGAAAGTTATTTATGGTTTTCGGTCACGGTAAGTTTTCCTGAATATAATAACAGGCGTCAGACTGCGGTGTAGTCTTTCTTTTTTGTCTTTGTTGGGTTTTCAGGTGTTTTTGCGTAAAACGTCTAATCGGAGTATACTGAGCTTATACCAAGTCCCGTTTCCGAATCCACAAAGTGTCATGAATATTTTTATAACGATGTGGTGGGTGGTAAACCTGTCCTTTCTGTGATTTGTTCATTAATGTGCAATTTGAACCGTCTGTCGGTTATATAATATGTAGGCCAAACTACCGGCACACTTGTGCACGATGGTACTCGACCTCGCGTGTCTCCGTGCAGATTTGCCCTTTGCTTCATTGAATTTACCCTTTTCAGCAAGTGCAAATGCGCCAGTAAACACTGCTACCAGTAATAATTGCTACTGCTTCAGTGTTTAATGTTAGGACCTGGAAATTGTGCTGCATATGTCGTTTTAGGTTTTTCATTGCTCAGGTGCTGTGCTCATATACAGTAGGTGTCAGGGGGAAAAAGAAGATTTAAAAATGCCCTTTCAATATAATAGTGCGCTGCTCTGTATTACATAGTCTGGTAAAAACGTCTTTCCGTTGGTGGAAAAACTTTGTGCCGTTTCACTTGAATGTATAGACAGAGCTGCACGTGGCAGTCGGCAACGTGTGTCACTTCACATCTCCTGGGTTTAAAAATCCCAGCATCTGTTGGCTGTCAAGCCACGTTCTCCGTAAGCATGAGCCTGTTTACAGCAACAGTAATCGTCCACATCTCCTCCTCCACCTCGGACCCCCGTGAGTCCCACTCTACTGTCAGAAAGTGTAAAATTTTGTACCCCAAAGTACAAAGGACAATAAAATGCCCCCAATGGTACATACTTGTTCCTCAGAGTCTATTTCTATCCTTTAAAAGGTGCATTTATCTCCAGCTATGGTAAAGTTTGCAGACCATTGAGGTTACAGCAGCAATGACAAGTAATTGTACCTTTTAAAGGTAGAAATTAGTACTTTTTTTCTGAGTGTAGATGCGTTCGGCTATATGTCATTTGGAGATCCCTTCCACACTTCCAAAATGACAGATTATTAGTTTTAAAAATGATTAGGGATCATTCGATCACACTTCTCCTCTTTTTTTTTACATTTCCATACTCTCCTTAAATATTTACTTTTTTTTACTATTCAAAGTGACATCCACCTGAGAAGGCAGAGTCTCAGCAGTAGTTTGGGGTTAAGTGCTTTGCTCAGCGGCCCGATGGTGACATCACTTCTTCCACGTCATTTGAACGGCACCGTTAGGAAAAAAAGATGATCAGTTTGTAGATTTGCTTGTCACGGAGGCTGTGCCCTCAAGGGTCTGCCAACTGAACACTAGATGTAGGTAAATATACCTTTTAAGGTATAGAAATGGACTCCAAGGAACATTTTTGTTCCACTGGGTGGTACATTAATGTTGTTTGTGCCTCATGGATGTTTCTCAGAATGAATTTCCGTATCGTAAATTAGACTAAAAGGTACATTTTACCTACAGCTAGGGTACATCCCCAGTGACAAGCAGTGGTATAGATTGGTACTCTTTTTTTTTTTTTTTTTTATCTTTACCCCGGTCAGCATCACTGATGCTGGGGGAAGGGTGCTTTTTAAATGCTTGATTTCCTTTGTCTTTAGGGCTTCTGGAGTAAATCAAGGCTGATGTTCATGTAGAATAATCCTAGAGACCAGCCTGAGGCCATTTGCTTAAGATCTGCGGTAGGTGTGATGCTATTCCTAAGGAGACCGGCTTTCTGTTTTATACTCCACTCATTTGGATTTGTGCTAGACGTGTGTAAGTATCACATCTACACCTGCGTGTGTGCAAGCATCATGTGGTCACAAGCTGTCTCCAGTTCCCGCTGGGGGTGTGGGCACCGCATCTCCGTTAATAGATGCAGGTGGTGGATTCATGGCTGGCTGAGTGTTAAGGCGGAACCGCTTGTCAGTCTGGCGCGTAACATTCCTCTGGCTTTTTGCACATGTGGGTGTGTGTAGCCCGTTGCTGTATCGGCTGGAGCTATCGGAGCATGTAGTTAACTGTGAACTTTAAACTTGTGTATGGCTCTGTGGGGGGGGGCATGGTGGCACCCTGGTTAGCAGTATTGCCTCACAGCTCTGAGGCCAGGATCTGTGTGCGTGGAGTTTGCATGATCTACCCCTGTCTTTGTGGTGTACTCCGGTTTCCCCCCGCTGTCCAAAAACATGCTGCAGTTAATTGTGTGAGTGTGCCCCAAGATGGGTTGGTGCCCAATCTCGTGTTGCTCCCTGTATCATGCCCATAACATCTGGGATAGGTTCTGGACCCCCCTGTGACCCTGAATAGAACACGCAGTTACGGAAAATGGATGGGTGGATGGATGGATGGATGGATGTGGCACTGCGGATTAAGGCTCTGTGTCCGCAACCGGAAGGACACCGGTTCAATTCCCAGGATTTCTCAATTGTGGAAAGAACCGGGCCCATTTGCTCCAGTGCCCCTATCTCTATGAGGTTCACTTATTTGTCGCTTTGGACCAAAACATATGCTAAATGAATATTTGACAGTGTTTGCAGTGAGAGGATCAGCTGATGGATTCGAGTTTATCTCTGTGTGGCCCGGCACTGATCCACTAGGACATTTGCTCCAGCTCCTCTGGGATGGACCTGCCCTGGCCTTCTGGTCCCCTGAACCGATTTGTCTAGTCTGGTCTTTTCAACTGAATTGATCTTGAGCCAGTGACCTTTTTGGCCAGAAGTCCAAAGCTTAACCATTCAGGTCCTCAACTTTTAAAAAAATGGGCCTATTTAGTGAATCAAACTAAAGGGCAACATTATTGGTGTATTTTCTGAAGCATGTTTATAGACTTTGTGGTGCCTAGAAACCCAGTGAGTGAGTAGGCAGGCAAACACCCAGGGGGTTCTGCCTGATATCTTCTGTGCCATCCACCAAGAGGTGAGGATTCTTAGTATGCTCAGAGTGTAACTCGTGTCGGTGTTTGTGGTGCCACCTTCTGGTGAATCAGCAGAAAGGTTTTAGTTCCTTGCATGTCCCCCGATTGTCTTGTTAGTGTGGTGCACTGGATTTCACTGTTTTGGTTTACAGTAAGGAGGACATGTAAAGATTTACCTTTCTACGACAGCTGATCATGGATCAGTGCTGCGTGTGTGATGTGTTTCAGTACATTTTAATGGATGATGCAGCGAAGGTGTTACAATTGCAACTCGGTCAGACGTGTCGCCAGTCCTCAGCTGCCGCTGGCTTCTTGGCCGTTTCCGTGGTGTCGGATCTCGATATTGCCTGCCCGTCGTCAAGCTCAGCTCCGCTCTGGAATTCTGTATGTCCTCAGGCGTGGACATGCCACCCATGCCCCCCCCC
>JAODUD010000001.1:7049415-7065918 GCA_026784285.1 Stomatorhinus walkeri | reverse complement strand
GTGTGTCGAAGTTGCCAGGTGAAACCCCAGGGAATGACTTGTGTTATTAGGAATTTTTTTATTGAAGTCAGCAGCACATCTGACATTAATAAACTATCCAAGATCTCAATGTGTGACACAGAGCCTGCTGTATTTTAAACAAACTGTACTGTGGTGAAAGTTTGCAGATGACATCATTTCCAGCAGCTGTTGGGCAGACGTGGCGAATGACAGCTGGACTGAAACGGCAGGGAGGGGTCCTGGAGAGGCAGAGTTTTCCATAAAGGAAACTTGGGTGCCAGGAAACGCCGCCTCACTGTGCCAGCTGGCACTGGCGTTATTTGGAAAGAATGAAGAGACGCAGGTTGCAGTGTGGAGAGAGGTCACCAGCAGGAGGCGCTGTGGTTGTGGGTGAAGTGATTGGGGCTCAGGCAGTGGTGCTGGTCAATCCTATAAGCAAAATAGGCGGCTGCGTAGAGCTCCACCTTTTGAGTGGGCAATGGTAGTGCAGTTTGCCAAGAACGCCAGAGGGCATTCGACCAGCCCTGTCTGGAAGTGTGACTATCAAAAGGTCGTGGGATCTTTGTTAGTGTAGTGGCAATTTGCAGATTACTGTCCATGTTTTATGGAGTATAACTGTTTAAGGGTGCTTAGTGGACTGGGGCAAATGTGGGAGGGAAAAATGGCATTTTTTATGGGTCTGTTTTCCTCTAAGGCGATGCACTGGGTTGGGTTCATACCTGATTATTACACATTAAAACACAAGGGGTGTCCGTCTGTGAAGGGGGAAGCCTGTTTGGTCAGTGAACACAATATAAAATGACACATTTTGAAGTTTTGTGCTTTCAGCTATATACCAGTCATCCTCAGTGTCCCTCAGTTCTGATGACAGCCCAGGAGATGCTGTCACCTCCAAGGCTGACAAAGATGAATGTTTGGCTTTTATATTTGTGGCTGGGTTTTCTAGTCTTTGTGCAAAATCCACTAAAGAGAGGTACTATGAAAATTTTAACTTGACTGTTGAAATGTAATGGTCATTTCAATAAAAATATTCGTTACAAGCTAAAGTTTTTATTAAGAAAAATATTTCATTAAAGCAGACTTTTTTTTTTTTTTTTTTACGTGTCAGCTAATGATTACACTAATTTCCAAGTTCAAGATCAATTTTTCAAATTCCTAGCAAAATTCACTTTAGTGTTAACTGACGGTGTTTATAATATGTCCCTGAACAGAGCTGTTTTTCCCATTCGCTGGCTAGTATTCAGTGTCTAATGATTTTTTTTCAAATTTTTCTAGTTTTATTTATCCCCCCACTATCATGTTTTAGCCTTTTATGTGATAATTCCAAATGTGGTGTTTCATAAGCATGATACACAATGAGCACCACGGAAACACTGAATTAATCCATTAATTGAATGTGCTTGGTTCATGTGCACAGCGGTTTTTCATTACCATTCATGGCAAATATTGAGTAGAAAGATGTTTATTATAATAAACGTGACCTTCGAAGCTGCTGTTTGGACTCTGCCGGATCCCTTGCATCCTGCCGTTTGCGTTCGTGTCGTTCATGCTCTCCTGAGGTGTTATGGGATGCAGCGTGGAGCCTTGCTGCGCTTCTGGGCGCGATTCTTCACTGACCAATCAGCTGCGTCCGGCCTTGCAGGGGATGCAGTGCTGGAGGAGAACCAGGGCCACCCCGTCTGCCTCCTCACTGGGCCGCCAGCCGGCTCCTCCTCCGCGGCCGCCCCAGCCGCTGGCCCAGCCTCGGGCTCCCAGGGGGCTGTAACGGAGATGCCCAGGAAACGCAAGGGCAGCACGGACCTCCAGTGAGTGCGCCGCCCTCGTCGGTCACCCTCCTGCCAGCCGCTGCTTCTCCCAACAGTTCTAATCCAGTATGGTGGGCGGGGCCCAGATCACCATGCCGTTTCGAAAATGCGTGTTTCCTGAATCTTCTTTTCTTTGCCAGAGATCCAGCAGAGGTGGACATGGAAGATGACCAAGACAGGTATTCCAGTTTTCTTTTTTTTTTTTTTTTTTTAATTTTAACCTGCTGTCACCCCGTGATCATGTGATCACCATGCATCACATGGTATCTTTGGGATGTCTTAATGCAGCTTCTCTGTTAAAGGCTCAATGTGAGTCTCATTAAGGTACCCTGCTGCTTCCATTTGTTTTTAAAATATTTGTCCTGTGTGATTTATATCTGGACTTCATTAGCTGGCAAAGCGGGCAGCGCCGCCCACTACAATCATTCCCAGCTTGTTTGATTAGCCGGCTTGTACCAGTCGGGGTGTTTGAAAGGCGCTTGATCCAAAACAGCCCAGAATAACCATGTAAGAAAATGTTTTGCTCCTCAAAAAGAAATGGTGGCTTGACCCATTTGTTTGCAAGTCGATGCGAGTCGTGTCTGTTTTTGCCACTTTGATGAAAAGACTCATGCAGACATTGTGCAGGGTTGAGCTGCCTTGTAATTATCACTGCGGGGGAAAACCTTCGTGGAAATGGGGGCATTATTAGAAGCGTGCAGACAGTGAATTGTCAGGCTATTAAGGTGCTCTGGTTCTGCCTGGAAAATGGCCCAAGATGGCGTCCGTCTGCAGTTTAGCGAAATGCTAAAGAGTGAATGTGGTGAAGATGGACTAGATGAGCTTGTGGCTAATAGGACAGATACACGTATTTTGAATAACCTGATTAACATTCTGTTTCCTTTTTTCCTTGTATGTTTATATGAAGGTCCGAAGGGGAGGACCAGCATGTCAAGGTGAAATGCTTCAGGTAATAATAATGTCGGCATTTATGTGTGGGCTCCTTACGCACCCCATCCTGTTTCTGTTCACTTCACCCTCACTTATGTCGTATGGGGCTGCGCAGGCATGGGACCTCGCACATATACAAGTTACTAGTCCATCACAAGTCCTAACCATCGAGTTTTGAGTCCCGTCTCATTCTTAGAATTAACAATTAAGTCCATCAAGTCAGAGACTTGGTAAAGCAAGTAAGTCGTATCAAGTCAGACTTTGTCTAAGAGAATTATCCAAAATTCATAGTGCAACATGGGGTTACCAGGGGAAGCCTGGAAGTGTAAATGGTAAATGATCCATTTCTTTTAGTTATTGTAAATTGCTTATACTGTTTTGACAAAAAAAGTGTAAATTGATTATTTGACTACTACCTCAGCCTCTGGAACACGCAGGCACCTGGAATGCCTTCACGTTACGCAGTCTGATGAAGAAAATGCAAATCTTAACATAAAATGTCCCAAACCCACAATAGTAAGGAACATGTTTTGACATTGTCAAGGTAACGTGACATGTCACAACGTCCTGTCCCAACCCTATTTATGGCCTATTTCGAACCCTTGTGGCCTGTTGCACTCAATTACTTACCGGGGGATGTCAGTTGAGTCTGTCAGCCCATTCACACCAGGGCCGGTGCCCGTGTGCAGCCTAAGTTCCGGCCCAGCCCTTACATTCTTACCAAAAATAACCGCGAAGCCGATATATCCGATATATTGGGAGCGCGTGACATCAGGAGACGGGGTTACAGTCATCTGAGCAGAAAGCAAAAGTTTATGAAGCAATCCAGAGCGAATTGGACAAGGCAGGGGTTATCAGATTAACGGCGCAAGTCTTCAAGAAGATATAAAAAATGAAAAAGAATACAGGAAGTCAAAAAGAGAGCTAAGCTAAATTGGTGCTGGCTGCCCGAAAAGCAAGTATGGACTGTGTCTGGAAACGGACCCGCTAACCTGGTGACTGAAGCATTGATCTCCGCGACCGCTTTGGAGGAATTGGGTGAGTTGTTATCGTTGTCTTTACTTGTAATTTGCCTGAACTTTAATTACGTGTGGTGTATGTTGAATGCCTTCCGAGAATCCATCAAACAAAACAGCATATCGTTAAACACTTTGTGGTGTTTTGTGTGTTGGACGTGTTGTAAATAGGGCCATTTCATTTTTAAACTTTTTTTGTACAGCCAGCCCGTTGTTTAATGACAACTTAGCTAACTAATAAGATAATATTAGAGTTTCTGTGTATCAGCCAGTGCTACTTTGTTACAGCAATGAAAATAAGTCGTACGCTATCTTGCTTGAAATAATTTAAGTGAAATTTACTGTGTCTTTTATTGTGTCTTTTGTGTGGTTGTTTTAACACAGGTGAAAAGAATGCAGATGGACAGGAGCATTATTTGTATATTATTTCACATGAAAGATTAAAATTTTACTTGATTATTTGTATATTTTTAAAATAAAAGTTTACCAAAATGTTTCGTTCTTTTCTTGTCTTGACTTTCCCTATCAAAGTAGCCCATTGATTAATATTGCACAGTAGTTCCTTCAGCATCCCATACTTATTTTATATGCATTCGCACTGATTTCACGACAAATTATAATTTATTGTAACCTTTATATGCTAATTCGTAAAGTTGCAACATAAAGATTAAAATGCACGGTAATTTCTTATAGCAGCAGAAACACAAAATGAGTACGCATTTCTGCTGTTACAACAATCGATTGCCGCGTATATCGGCGTTAAAGTTGAATGCGGGACACTCATTAATTTTTATGAACCGTGTTGAGTTATACCCAGGAATGATAAAAATTGTGTAATCATTTGAAGTAAATTCAGAAAAAGATTTGTGTTCAACGCGTCTCACGTGGTCCTCCATTTTTGTCTTCACTTCTGAAACGGTACCCCTCCTACAGCAACACTCACACTCTGTCATCGTCATTCTACCCTTTCGGCGCTAAGTGCAGTGTGAATGTGGGCCGGTTCTTGGTGGGGCTGATGTGAACTCCAGCCCAGCTCTTGCCGAACTCTGGCTCTGGTGAGGGCTTGGTGTGAAAGGTTTATATGAGAGTTTAGGGCTTAGGGGGGCATTGGTATTAGGCCTTAGAGTCCTTAATATCTCTTTATCTTTGACCCCTGAGTGAGCTTTTGACCTTTAACCTTTCAGGGAGCCCCACAGCCAAATCGAGAAACGCAGACGGGACAAGATGAACAGCCTGATCGATGAGCTGTCGGCCATGATCCCTACGTGCCACCCAGTGTCCCGCCGGCTGGATAAGCTCACCGTGCTGCGCATGGCCGTCCAGCACCTCAAGTCTGTAAGAGGTAGCTCCTCCCCTTCTCCTCCCATTTTCCCCTGTACTGGCCCTTCCAGCCTACATGCATGTCCCCTCCTGGACTCTTCCTCCTCCCGGTTCCTCCTAAGACGATCAGAATTTCCTTTGTGGTCAGAAGTTCACGCTCAGAGGCTGCTTCTACCTCATGATTGGGTCCCTTAGTCCCTCCCTCAACCGTCTGCCGATCTCTGGCTCTACCGATATGTGGCATCCTTACTTGGCACCTTTTAGCCACTCCTGTATTCCATCAATCCTGCAGAGATTTGGTGAAGCTATAGAAAGTGAATAGTAACCTAGTTACCAATTCACCCTTGTAATCATGCTACTGTGGCTGGTTCTGTGCCTCTGGCTGAGATTTTGGTGTTGATCTGCATGACTGTAATTTCCTCCACAGGTTCAATAGCAGGTTGTGGAACTTGCCTTTTTAAGCTGAGCTCACTTCCTCCCCCCACCCCCAGGTGCCAGCAACTCCTTTGCAGAAGCCAGCTATAAGCGATCATTCTTGCCTGATGATGAACTGAAGCACCTAGTTCTCAGAGTAAGACCCATAGCTTCCTGTTGCACTCTTTATATCTTCAGTATTGATCTCTACAACAGAAAACACTGTAAATGTGTATATATGGTTTATCCCAAAGGTCTAAGTTTAATTTTGAGGTCACAGCTTAAGTGCAGTACATAAACAGGGCGTATGAGTTTGGTGAGTATTCTAAAAAATTTAAATCTTAAATGTTATAACGTTGTGTGTTCATACTGTTAATCTCTTGATGAAGCAGTAAACATATCTGACCCCAGTGGTGACACAGGGACTGTAGCCTGCAGGGTGACACTCATTGGTATAGAGGTCAGGAGAAGGCACACTGTTATGTTTACGTGGTCATTTGACGCTGTTTGTGCTCTAGGGTTGGGGCCATTCTGGGATGCATTCATCAGTCCCGATCCAAATCAGGAAATGGAACTGGAGTGGGAATTAAAATCTCTGAAGTTCAAATTCAATTTCAGTTCTGTTCCCCATAGTTTTTTTCCAATCCCTGCTCCAGTTCAGTTTCCTGAATTGGATTGGAATTGATGAATGTATTCCGGAATGGCCCCAACCCTGTGCTCTGACCCCTGACCTCTCTGGTCTGGTCTTGCCCTCCTGCGGTTGCTTCCGTCCAGGCTGCAGACGGATTCCTGTTTGTCGTGAGCTGTGACCGGGGAAAAATCCTCTTTGTGTCTGAGACGGTCTCAAAGGTACTGAACTACAGCCGGGTGAGTGAGCCAGTCATTATGTTATGATTCATTGGTAATATTACAGCTTTTACTGCTAATGTTTAATGGTCCACATGGGACACCATAATGCCATCACAGCACATTTATGGAGGAGTAGATTTTATGTTCTGTCCAGGTCAGACTCTGCTGAACCCTCAAGTTAACATCAGTGCTTTTCAATTGCGGCTGATCTGTGCGTATTCTGGCAGACTGATTGGATTGGTCAAAGCCTCTTCGACTATGTTCACCCCAAGGACATGGGCAAGGTCAAGGAGCAGCTGTCAGCTTGCGACCTCCACCCCCGGGATCGTCTTGTAGACACCAAAAGTATGTCCCACAGCACCCCGTCAAGCCCCCCTTATGTGACAACATCAGCTTATTCCGAAGTGCAATCAAAATATGGTTCCTCTACTGACACTGTATTTCATGCTGAAATGAGAACTGTAAAATATGCAAGTATTTCACTTTCTCTAGCCATTTGTGGTGACATCAGTATTCACTATGAAGGAAAAAAATAAATAGGTAATCTATACATGAAGGATTTTAACACCTGTATAAATGATCTTAAACTCCTTTGAGGTTGGGAAATGATGTTTACATTTACAGCATTTAGCAAATACTCTTATCCAGAGCAACTTCCATTTTTTCTAAATTCAGGGACAGTCCCCCTGAAGCAAGTTGGGGGTAAGGGTCTTGCTCAGGGACCCAATGATGATAGTGCCAGAGGTGGGACTCAAACCCATGAGCTCTTGGTCCAGAGGCAAGCATCCTAACCACTAGACCACCAACTCCCATGTTTATCAGTGCATTATAATTATGGATGGAGTCTGTTTAAGCAATCAGTCTGATTATTTATCATTGGTGCTATTGTGTAGATACTGTGTCTGTGTTACACTTAGTAAAGGCAGGGGAAGCTCTACCATGCAGCCTCGCTGATTTATGGTGCTTTAGGCTTTTACAAATGTCACAACATCTCACATAAATATTAGTATATGAGAATGTCGTGTGGATTTTGGCTGCTTCTATATTTATGCTCCATATGCTCTTATGTCATAAGGCCCCTGGTCCGTTGGGGCTTCCTGGTGACGATGCCACTTCTGTCCGCAGCGGGTCTCCAGGTCCAGGCCGACGTCCCAGTTGGGGGTGCTCGCCTCTGCTCTGGGGCTCGCAGGTCCTTCTTCTGCCGCATGAAGTACAACCGCGTGGTGGTCAAGTTGGAGGAGAAGGGCTTCCAAGCTGGCAGCTCGAAGAAGAAAGGCAAGTTACTGCTTTCATCTGCATGCTGTAGGCTGTGTATGCTGGTTAATCTTTGTAATGATTTTTTTAATGTACGCTGAGGACACTCCTGTTGAATAGTTATTTTTATTTGGATTATAATCCATTAGTTGCATCGATGTGAGAATCAGTGGGAACCTTGCATGAAAGTAGGAATGTTGGCTGCATCTTTGTAAGCCCTGTGCTTTGTCTCCCCCTGCAGAGTCCCAGCGGTACTGCACTGTGCACTGTACAGGCTACATGCGCAGCTGGCCGGCCAGCCAGCTAGAGGCGGAAGTGGAGGGCGACGTGGACAAAGACGGCTTGCACTTCAGCTGCCTGGTGGCGGTGGGCAGGGTACACGCCCCCATGGCTCTGCAGGCCAACGGAGAGGTCAGGATACAGCCCAATGTGTTCATCACCCGCTGTGCCATGGATGGCAAGTTCACCTTTGTGGACCAACGGTAAAAACACGTCCTCCCTGCGTTGTTATTCGGGTGTTACTCTCAGCACTGTACTCCTGCAATCTGTTTAATGAAGTATTTTCACATTTTGGTAGTGGCCATTTTGTCAATATTTCATGTAATGCAGATTACTTATTGTTTTAGCTGTGTTGTTTGCAGACAGAAGGGGTTATCAGACAGAAGGCTCCACTGTCAGGTACAGACAGAAAAAAACAGGTGTGTGGCAGGCTAGAGATGAAATGGTGCAGGACAGCAGGTCATAGTTAACACACTACAGGAATTGTTTTCGAGTCGAGGACTAAGAGTTCTTGTACAGCACACAGTGACTGACCTTGAAGAACAGCAGCAAAGGGTGAACTCCTCTGCTTATGATCACTTTGCTAAGACTGGCACATATGGATAAACTTAATGGGATAAACTCTTGGAGGAACCTTAGAAAGCATAGAAAGCATACAAAGGAGCTGCACTTTCAGTGTGTCAGGGAGCCATGAAAATATCAGTTGGTTCTGAAATACAGTGTTCTGTGGAGAGAGGGGTTTGGCAATCAAGCCAAGACAGGGACGACTAACAGGAACCGAAAAAATCGAACCGAAAAAAGAATGATTTTGCAGTGCGGCTGGAGAATGTTTTTGTGACAATATTCAACAAAGTGTCATTTAAATGATTATTTGAATTGTCATTTAAACAGTCATTTTAATGAGAATTCAATCAACTATGGGAGATTGATCTGTTATGAGTTAGTTTGCAGTGTAACCAATCAAATGTTTTGTTTTGTTTAGAGCCCGCCCATGGAGATTGATGGGTGACTTTGATAGATCACGTAAAATTATTGTTTAGGTAATCATTTAAATGACACTTTCAGTTATAATTCAAACCTTTTAAATAACATTCTCTCTGCAGAGCGACCACCATCTTGGGCTACCTGCCCCAGGAGCTGCTTGGCACATCCTGTTACGAGTACTTCCACCAGGATGATTTGGCGCACTTAGCAGACAGACATAGGAAAGGTGAGTCCATAGGGTAAGCGAAGCCTGGAAGTGTCCTTGCATACTGAACTCTAATGTCTGCTTGCTTTGCAGATGCACGCGTCCTGCTCCAGAGGTACCCCTCCCCATTTCCCGCACTACTATAACTCTCTCTGAATTCATAAAACAGCTTGGGTGGTGCCAGAATAAGCAAAAACACTGCAGCCCCTCTCGCACATCGCAGCCAACATTCCCTAGTGTGGTCCTCTGCGCCATTCTGTTGTGCAGTTTGATTATGATGAAGCCTTTATATACTTACCTTCAGGCTATTCTTTCTCTTCCTTCCTACAGTACTGAGGAGTAAAGAGAAGATCGAAACGAACTGCTATAAGTTTAAAACAAAATACGGCTCTTTTGTCACTCTGCAAAGTCAGTGGTTTAGTTTTATAAATCCCTGGACCAAAGAAGTGGAATATATAGTATCAACCAATACTGTCATATCGTAAGTATCATCTCTTGTCTTTCAATCAAACAGATGTCATTTAAATGACATGATGACTTCAAAGACCCATTCATAATTGTAACATTAGCATGCCTGTGGTCTGCACATTGCTGATGTTCATCCTGCAGGGGTCACTCAGGAGCAGCTGGGGAGGAATTGGACCAGCCAGCTCAACCTAAGGCTTCCGAAGGTAATACGTAGATGGCGGTTCTGTGGAGTATGGACTATGAAGGACCCAATACATTACAATATGTGTGTTTTTGGTTCTGTTAACCAGCACCCTGCTGTTTTGTTAAATAACTTAAAAAAGATCTTTGAATTTCTTTCTCCTGGCTACCCTTTTCCATGGAGAGAGTAACGATTCTTTGATTTCGATGTGGAAAAAGACTATTTTGACTCCAAGTGGAGACCCAGGTCCAAGAGTAGCTGACAGGCATTCCCAGTTGTAGATCCACCAGGCGAATTTTGCATCTGATGCGCCACCCAAAGTCCATCAACTTAATTATACAGTGCTTAACTGTTTTAGATGATGCCAAAAAGGTGTTCCCCATCATTCCGGGCATCTCCAGCGGATCTGGCTCCATGATCTACGCTGGCAGCATTGGCACCCAAATTGCCAACGAACTGCTAGACTTTAACAGGTGGGTTTTGCATGTCTCTGCACCAGCCCTGTGAGCAGTTCATAAGGGGGATGAACGGCCTGTTTCAGCTTTGTGTGCTCTGTCCTTGGAAGCCCAAAAAGATGAGGGCTTTGTTCACTTTGTCCTCCCTATGACCCACAGAATGAACTCATCGCCATTAAGTGGCAACACCAGCCCCTTTAGGATGCAGGATAAAAGCCACCTGACCCTTGCAGCTACCAGTGCTAATGTGAGTGCCCCCCCCCTCTCAGACTGTTTCTCCTGAAGTACAGAATCTACCAGGAGCCAGGCTCTCTCCATCTACTGTAATTCTGCTCCCTGTGATCCTCCAGGTGCCAAATGGAGAGCTTACAGACATGGAGCACCCTGGCAAGTCTGCTCCAGATGGGGAGCATCGTGGGCAGCAGTGTCCTGCATCAGAAGCAGTCACAGGTAGGTTGCTTTCTAAAAGACGCTCTGCTTCGTTCATAATGTTCCACTTGCTCACATGGTCTCACACATGGTTTCCCTCCTCAGGTGATCACACCCAGCTGGACTTGGACAGCATGGTCGGGCCCAGCCTCGGGACACTGAACAACGATGAGGCAGCCATGGCCGTGATCATGAGCCTGCTGGAGACCGATGCCAACCTGGGCGAAGCCGTGGACTTCGACGAGATGCACTGGTCCCTCTAGAGCTCGAATTCTTGCTCTGCTGATGGGTTCTTTCATACTATTTTAGTACTCAGCAGTCCTCACTATGCAGCGACCAGTGTTTTTTTTGTCATTTAAAAATTTGTATTTATTAGTTTTTTTTAGGGGGAGGGTTTATTATTCCAAAGAAGGGCAAGGTATGACTACAGCGTTATATGAGAAGCAGCAAAGCGATCACGATAGCCCTCTCCCAGCCTGATTGCATTGTACAGCTGTGCCTCAGGTGACAATATCGAGCCCCTCATTTTGGAATATGCCACTTGTCTACGTTCATTCTCGGACCGTATATTTTGGGCCTCAGCCGCCTCCTTCATGATGATGGACCCTTGTGTTAAACACTAAGGACATCGGACGAACCCCCCCTTCTTGGTTCCCCACTTCAAATAAGTAGCAAAGCACAAGACGGGAGGATATAGGAAGGCACTAAGTGGGTGTCACATGGGTGGAGTGGATGTCACATGACTTCAGGGGTGGTGAGTGTTCAGTAAGAAATGGCAGCTCCTCTCAACAACCCCACTCTATCTTTAGCTTTACACCCAATGAGCCACGTGAATCCAGCAGAAACCCACACCACCAGCATCCACCAACAAACCACCGGCTTCCCATCTACCTTGGCCTTTGACTCACAGCCAGCAGCAGGAGGACAGTGTTGGGGTGCAGAGCTCGCTGAGTTGCATGGAAGCAGGACATTGCACTCATCGCGACGTGAATGGCACTGCGATCATGTAGCAGGTGTCTAACTCAGGGAGCAGCAGGAAGGCGGTGACTACCTGCCGATCATGCAGATCGTTTACCACTGGCGTTTCGTATCGTACACCTTGGGCCGTGTCCCGCTGGAGGCCGTTCACATGAGTATGAACTTGGTTCTGATATGAATTCTCCACATATCTTACTGTACCTCTTCTGCTGCGAGTGATTTTTGCCCATGATTCACAAAGGTTGATCTGGCTTATGGCTTCACATAGGATGTCCAGAGTGGTAACGCGAACAAAAGGTCCAGTATTTAACTGTGCTTACTTCCCATACCAGTTACTCTCCCCTCTTTGAATGGCTAGGGCCAATACAAATCATGGTGCCATGGGCATATTGATTTCAAACTGCGGTGTTTAACTGCATTTACCATGAGTGTGGTCTGATGAACATGGCTTCCAGCATCTGTTATGTGGTGGCTGTAGGATCTCCTGTATATATTTTGTTTGTGTTTTGTATTTTGATGGATTGCTCTAAAAGTGGGGGTAGTATGCAGTTTAATAATGGACATTGGTAAAAGCGATCTAGGGAAAAAAGAGGATTAATATGGAGTGTGACCAATTTGGATCCTCTAGCAGTAGAAAGACACTGAGGTGGAATCTGGCTTAATATTCTGGGTGTGGAGTCTACTGCTGCAGCGTGACAGCCATATATATCTGTGGGAGGATCTTTCACTTGATACCAGAACCTCGAGAAAGTCGCATTTTATGTTCCGTTTGCTGCTCCGTGTTCAAGTCTACCTCCTATTTCTGTTGTCTGAGGATTTAAAATTGCATTTGTGTCAGTACACCTTACTGTAGGTGGGCCTTTTTGGGGCTGGTGCAGCTGAGCTGGCCCTGGGTTTCTCAGCCCTGGCATCGAGATGGATGCATAGGAAACGGACCAAGGCCCTGCCTTGCTCAGACGTGCCTTGCAAACGTTCTGCCCTGCACTGCACACAGATTGACTTGCGCTGCAGGAACCGAAACCTTTTCCCTTATAGCATGCGGCTGGTGGCCCAGGCAGTCAGGGGTACATCCCTGAAAGGTTTTTCCACTGTTAGCGACACCGTCAACTGTCAGAAGCTATTTAAGTACTAGCAATAGGCAGACACTGGTTGCTTAACAGCCATCCGAGGATACTTGGGGCTTAAAGTATAATGTCCGATAGCTCCCCTTTGGAGTATGTGAGTAAGTGCTTAACTCCAAAAGCCTTTTCCAAACCAGGCAGTCGAGATACCAGAATGTGCCATAATGATGGTACATGCTGCACCGAGGTAGGGGTTCGAAGACATTTCTCAGTTAAAGTACTGTACGTGTGTGCTCTGGGTGGTGTGCCCAGGACACCAAAGGTGTGTGGTGCGCCATCACACGCTAATCAGCAGGGCACCCACTTTACTAATCCAGTCTGAAATTAAATATCGCAACTTCTATCTTAGACTTGAAATATGAAGTGGAAAGATTTTTTTGTAGTAGTAATTTGTCCCCTTTGAATATTTTGCATGCAGCTCTTTTTGTACCATTTTGTTTTCTACTTATGTTTTATGGGGAAAAGCTGTGTGTGTTTGCCTTAATGGACGATGTGAACGAGATATACACCCTTCCTGTCCATTATGCTCTACTCCTGCTATCCCAAAATGCCTTGCTCCACGTACGGGGTGATGGTAGTCGGCAAATGCTGAGGGCGGCAGGGGGTGGACTGCAACGAGAGCCCTGGCTGTCTGTTACGCTCTTGTGGATGAAGATGCTCATCAGCTGACCGTGACATAACTGCTGCTGTTAAGAGGCGCATGCCTGGTGGGCCGTCCTGTAGGAAAATTTCAAATAAACATTAGTGTCCCCTAAAGCTCCACCGTGTCCCATACAATGGTTACAGCACAATTACAGTTAAAGCACTCTATACATTTTCAGACATGTGTACCCTACATTTCTTCCCTGATGCACACCCATCAAGTTCAGGGCAAAGCAGTACATAATTATTCCACATGTTGGACCCAGGAACTCCACTCCTTAAGTAATAGGACAATTATTTGGATTTTAAATGAAAAGGTGACTCAGGCAGAATTTCAGAACATCACATATCTTATACTTGTTCCTGCCCATTACAGATAAGTGGAGGGCTTTGTGAGAGAAAGCTATGCGATCAAACAATTTCTATGCTTCTGTAGTATTGATTTACATTAAAAATGGGAGGGGGGCACATTCTGAAATGGTAAAAGCCATATGCACAGTAAGATGACCCAATTGCATTATGACTCTGGATAAGACACCATATTCATTGAAACATTTTTAGTTTATTATTTCATTTACATAAGCGACAACAGAAGAGTTCTTTAGTTTTCATTAAGGTTCTCGCTCCAGGGCTCAACGGCAACATGGGCACTCTGCTGGCCACAGGATTCAAACCCAGGTCCTTCAAGACATCCCTATTCCACTGAGTTACCTATTGCATCACAAATCAGAGCTGCTTCTCTGGCCCACACCCCTCACAGCTCAGGAGCACTCATACCAAGGTCAGGAGGTCATACTCCTGTCACTGCCACCAACTTAAACATTCTCAAACAAGCTTATATTGTGAGTTTGTGTAAAGTGAGTGGCCCATCTGCTCAGGCTGTATAGTTGTTTCTTTGGGCTGTGAAATATGATTGGGTAAGTTTTATTGCAACATTGTATGTTTGTGCTGGCTGCAAGTGCCTGATATTTGGCCTGGTATAATCTGATACAGGGAACAGTCCTGGATATACAATATTTACATGTGCAATTTATCAACAAACTGACAGTTAAAGCTGTTGAGCTGTAGACTTCATTAATATAAAGAGTTTTCAAACATGCAAAATATCATCTCTCTCCCTGGGATGACCTACCTCACTCTTTCACAATTATATTTTGTTCCTGTAAATTATATTTCTCCATTGTCAGTAACAAATAACTGAACTCATTCAGGCACTGAGTGCATTAATGCAAAGAATAGAAATTGGCCGGAAGCTGCTGGATCAGTTGCTCCGCTCTCTACTGCCTCTAGGTGGCATCTGCTCAGCCTCTTTTGGCAGCCTCTTGTTCAATTTTGATTCTTCAGCATTCCATGCTAAATTGGTGGCTTTCTTTGTCCCGCTGTTGATGAAATCCGCTTTCTTGAATCCAGCCTATATAGTGGTTAAAACAGTTGAAACCATATGAATGGCAGCTTACATGAGATTCGGCACTGAGACAAGGTAAAGAATGGGCCATGGAGAGCTGCAAGACGTCCACCCAAAATGTGGATAATATGAAGTGCTACCTTACCTTATCACCTTTGAAGCCAAACAAAATTAAATGTCATCTAGAAGGTTCTGGTTTACACAAGACATTGACATGACTGGATAGGCAGAATCGGACAATACTGACAAGAAAAATAGGAATTCCAGGAGGTAAAGTAAACAGTTGGAATTCAAACAACCTGTCCGCATAATCCACCAATGAATGGTAAAATCACCAGGACAAAAACCGACAGCACGGGAAGCCTAAACGGTGCTGATGGTGGCAGTGACAGGCTTGCGTTATACCCACAAGGGAAAGGAAACAGCCTTTAACACAGTGGGTTTCATTGTGTGAAAACGTCCCATTCACCATCATTAGTGGTTTTAGAGTTTGTCAGGCAGTCGTACAGCAAATCAGGAATGGGTGAGAGGCTACAGGGCTTAGCAAGAACAGACTTCCACACTTAACACTAGCCTGTTCATTACTGGCAATGCATCTTTAACCTTTCTCAAACAGACCCCTCTATATCCACTGAGACAGAGTGACAGTATTTTGTCCATCTTTTCTTCATAACGGTAGCTGTGGCTATCCGCTATCCCATTTCCCTGATTCTCCTTACACTGATGTATGCAGGACGCAGGTCTTTGTGTTGCCACATGGATTGGAGCAGGCCTGAAGCAGCCTCGCAGGCCTTGGAAGTACTGGTCCTGAAACACAGGCAGTGGTGGAAGAGTTAGCATTAGCACTTATTGCTAAAGAACATGGTGATTGCACTGGCGGCACAGGGCCTGCAGAAAGGCGGCTTGTACCCATCCTTCACGGAGCTGATATCCATGATCTTCACCAGGCCGCCATGGTTGAAGATAGCTTGCACATGCTCACGTTTGGACTGGCTCAGGTTGGTAAGGATGCGACACAGTAGCACGGTGTTCTCCATGGATACTTCTGCACTGGACCCTGGGCCTGGCAGCATCTTGATCAGGTCAGGTAAGACCTGTTTCACTGCAGAGCCGAAAAAGCTGTTTGGTTATTGGTCGCTGGTTATCCTACTGCTCTAATTTTCTCTTACAAAAATGGAGCATGTGGAGTGTGTTCCAACCTATGGAAATACAATGCAGGTGCAGATAGTCACTGTGGCAGGAATACTTTTTATCAGTGTTTAAGCATGATCCCCAATTTATATGAATGGGATTTGCATAAATTAGAGTGGAGCTTGTGCTTTTCATCCATGAAAACACCCTTAAACTTAAATCAATCATGATCAAAATGTGCCAAATTTATTAAAAAGCACAAGTCATCAGATTTTAGGCATAAAATAATTTTTTATTGGGTGAAACATGGGTAAGATAGAGGTGAAAGTAGTGCACCGACAATTCTGTGGTCAAAAAGGTATTCAAATTTAAACAATGGGTCAGTTCTTAATGCTGAAATAAGATAATAGCGTATTTCAGGCTTTCCTGAAGTGTTAGGGCTGAGGTTGGCAACCTTAAAGCAAAGAGCCATTTTCTCCTAAATGTCTGACCCAAGATTTAAAAAGAGCCACAATGGGCAAAGAAGGGGGATTGAGATACAATTTTTGTAATGTGATATGTGTATATATGCACTTAACACAAAAATATAAGTACTTACAAAATCCATTATAGAAAATCTTTTGGGGGGGGGGGGGGG
>JAODUD010000001.1:6998175-7049315 GCA_026784285.1 Stomatorhinus walkeri | reverse complement strand
CCCCCATGTCCGGTTTAAATCACTCAAGACACGTAAAGGTGACTAATAGTACAACACTGATTAGTTCTGTAGCGATAGTGTTCACCCTCATCCCTCCTTTGGTCTGGCTCTGTAGTCGACTGCCCTTCACTCTCCACTTCAGTACTATAACTGTGCTGACTGTACTCACCACTCCCAACTCAGCTGGATATATGTAAATCGGAGAAAATATAACTTTTACGAAGACCTGGGAAGGGTTGGTGACGATTTACTACAAAAAGTATATGAAAGAATTAGGAATCCCAATAAAGTGTACATCCAATCTCAGGTGCTTAAGAAAGCATACTGTACCATTTAATCAGACAGAATCTCGTTTTAGCGAATGACTGAGGAAGATGTAAATTATGCAGTCAAAATGTAACAGAAGTGTGCGACGGACTGCCTCATTCACATATAGCTAAGGAAATATCTAAAAGACAAATAATATTAACCTATAAATAAATGATTTATCATTACGATAGTATTATCATAATATGTTAAGACAAGAAGATTTGAATGCGGCTGTCCCCAAATTCTGGCCTGGCTCTATGACGCTGAGCTTTCTTGGACAAAATCATCTGATAAATAACTGTAAAATACCACAATAGTAATATGCATGCAATGTGGGGCTGTCCATCAGGCTGGGAAACTCACCCAATTCACTGTGCAACTCGTGGTAGCGAGAGATGTTATTCAACAAGGACAGCGCCACTCTCCTCATGCTGCGCTCTGGGTTGAACAGCACCTTCTTCAGATTCTCAAGGCCCCTCTCAGTCTTCACGATGGTCTCGGACATGAGTTGCTGCATCTGCCAGAGACACCCATGCTGAGCTGACTGCTTACACACAATGCAGCAGTGAACTTGTAAGGACTGCTGACTGTTGCCTTTGCTGTGTTAGCATGACTCCTGCTAAACTATTTAGTGCTCAATTCATTTTCAGTCCCATAATATAGCCCCTACTAAATGTTTTAATAATAATATTCAAGCTATCAGCTTATTGTTTTGTTTTTATTTATATTACGCAAACAGAAATTTTGTTGTGTTCATCATGGTTACAGGTCAACAGTCAGCCTATGGGTGGTACACTAAGTTTGTGGACACCAGCTTATCCAACATCTCATTATGAAACCAGGGGTGTTAATATGACGTTGGGTAGTTCATTTTTGCTTTAATAGTCTCTAGTGTTCTGGGAAAGCTTTCCATTAGATGCTGGAACATGGCTGGATTTGCTGCCATTCAGGATGGATATTGATGTCGAGTGATCAGATCCCATTCTGGGAGTTTGTGTGGTTGACCACTTCACAACTGAACTAGTTCCAAGACGTTTTGTCCTTCACAATCAATTCACTTGTGTTTTACCAGGACAGCTGTAGCAGGTCAGAAATGTGGAGAATCAACTTCTTGTAAATACAGCATCCTATGATGGTGTCAAGTAGAACATCACTAACCTCACCCATTCTGCTGATAATGTCTGTTGCAAGAGATTGCATAACCGTGTGCTTAATTAAGCATCTGTCAGCAGTGGGTGTGGATTAAATAGGGAATTCCCCTAAATGGGGTGTCCTCATACTTTTGACTGTTTTGTGAACATGGGCACTCTGGGAATACTCCTAGGTCAGCTCGGGTTTATGTAGAATGCTGTTGTTATGGTTACCGTCCCGATGCCGACAGTGGCATTCAGCAGTGCCCCGATGGCCGCCTCCAGTGTGTTTTTGCGAGTGCTGCAGGCCACGAGTGACAGGTACATGCGCACTGCCTTGCAACTTGACAGCCACTCCTTGCCCTGGGGGTCAGTCACTTCTTTCTTCTCCTCCAGCGGGGGGAGCTGCTGGAACAGCAATCTTAGTCAATGCCTTGACAGAAGATCAGCCAGTTAAAAAGAAAAATGCCACTTATATGTTCCAAAACACACAATTTCTCAGCATTTGTCAGCTTGTTTACTAGCTTTTTTTCTACAATGGTGGCACGGCTTCCTGTAAGACCTCATTTGTTGCCAAGGGTAAAAACTGTTTAAATGTTTGGATACCAGGGAAATAAACGAGTCAGAAAATCCTCAGATATGCATCAGCATTACGTCGGTCCAAAGGAATATTGGTTAGCTAATCTTAACCCTGTGTGGCACTGCTCACCAACATCCTGACACAGCACAACGAGCCTAGCTTTAAACTTAAAATACGCAAGAAAGCTGTGAGTAAAGTGAGTAAACTGGCAGGGGTAGCAAAGTCTGAGATGTGTCATATGTCCAACACCCTGGAACGGCATTGTGGGGGAGTAGGGTCGCAGCCCCTACCGAAGTGGCCTGTGCAATCTCTTTGCTGCGTGATCCAAAGCAGCCTGGCACCTTAACGATAGGGGACGGGTGCTGCTGCGGAGCGGGCGAGCTTTGGGGTTTTTCTGCATCCATCTGGTATGACAGGTTGTGCAGGATGCAGACACAGTTCTCTGTGGACTGGGAGCAGAAAAGTGGGTGTAAGAAGCCATTTTCACAGCTGAGGATGACTGAATCATGCTGTTTCCCCCACTGTCAAGCTGTAACAAAACTTAACAGATTGTTTTTCCTACTAGCAGAAAATAGTCACATTCACTTCTGTGATTTTTCTTCACGTATGCAACAAGCAGTTAATTTAAAAAAAAAAAAGGTCTTGCAATGCATTGATTACAATGATGTGTGTGAGTGATTGCATGTGCATGTCCTGTGATAGACTGGCATCCCATCCAGGGTGTGTCCTGTGTTTCTTGGGACAGACTCCAAATGGCTCTGGGAAGATAAATATATGGGGTATTTACAAATTGTCTTACTGAAAACAGTAGTTTTCTGTAGATGCCTTGAAAGTGGAATGACGGTGTTAGGCATGATTAATGTATTTTGACATGCCTAGTGGGACAGAGCCCTTCATCGGTCTGAAAGGAAGAGTTTGGTCTTTGCTGTCTACATCCCTTAATTATCAATGAACTTAAAATGTAGTACTTTTGTAGGATGGACGTCTGATTATTTTTAATTACATTTTTTAAAAAACATAACTAAATTTAGGTGTATTCTCTATTAATTATTGCTGCTTTTTCCTAAAAATACTTTGATGGTACATCAAGAGATTAATTAGAGCTCAACACACACACATCAGATCTGCCTTGCAACCACTGTTTTTTTTTTAAACTTACAATCTTGGTTCCAGCTTATATCTGGATAAAGTCTGATAAACAAATAAATCCAGCCTGAATTGATCTGCTCTTGGCTTGTTATGTTAAAGTGACACTGGGGGTTTTAACAGCCCATGAATGTGCATGAGGAGTCACTCCTCCTGCCTCCAGTAGGGAGCAGTAAGGCGCACTGCCGATTCCCTTATTTTACTGCATTAATAAAATACAATATATTAGGCCAAAGGTTTGACCCATTTGCCAGGACGACAGGGCAAGCTCTGCTTTAATATATAAGCATAACAGCATTGTAACCTGCATGTGAATGGAATTGAAACATACACTCTGAGGACATCATCACCATCTACCCTAATTCTACTTCAGTTGTTCCCACCATCACAGTGCCAGTCTGTTGTACTGGCTACCAACAGCGAATTTGTTTGGGCATGTCACATTTCAGATTATTTGCATGTCAGCCTTCAGTACGGATGGTTCCATTTGCCGCACCTATGCAATCCCGCCCATGTGCACACTTTGATCCTGCCGAGGCACTTGCTTTGCTACAGCCCATGCTTGTGCTGTAGCAGTGTCAGTGTGGTGATACCTTGTCGTCGGCTTTGTGATCCGCAATGGTCATCTGCACGTAATGGACCAGTGCATCGATCAGGTCGTCGCGCTCTCGCATTTCTGTGCGGGTGTGAGGCCCAGCTGAGCTGAGGTTGCTGCAGGTGAAACAGATGCAAATACACAGAGACAATGGAGGGAAAACTCATTCAAAACACCGACCCTTGGACTGATAATAGAAGCAGCCCCGCCTCCAAGGTTTGTAGGTTTCAGCTGCGATGTGAATGATCTAGGTGGGCAGAGAAATTAAGCACACAACACTTTGGCACAAAAGACAATATCCTTTACATTCAGGCATTAAACCAAAGCCAACAGCCAGGAGGCCAAGTATTACAAGTTATGCTTGCTGTTAAACTACAACACTGGAATGAGTGGGTAGTTATGGACACTACTACTCAGAATACACAGACAATTATGAGATAAAGACTTGGCTCCTGCTTACCATTTCTGGAATGTTATTAGTTATATATTTCAATGTATAGAGTGTGGACCTAGTTATTCCTTTGTTATGATTCATAAAACTCACAGCATTCTAATACCATTTAAAAACTCCTACTTCCACATTAACAGCAAAGGCCTAACTTCCTATTAATTCTCTTATTAATCTGCTGTAAAATCTTGCATACGTTACATAAAAATAACCCATCATGTTAAAAGATAAAATACCTACTTAACAGCTACTTTTGTAATTTTCATAACTTTATAAAAAAAATTGGTAACACTATCTTAACTGTACTTTCATAATGCCTTTATATTGCATTCAGAAAATGTTCAGTGCACCTTCATAATGTATTCATTAAGTATTCATGAAACATTCATTCATTCAAATATAATACAATAACAAACAGTATAATTGTATAATCATGTAATGTTTGTTATTAATGTATATTAAAGCAATTAAGGGATGTTAAGATGTACTTGCATGCTGCTAATGAATTTTCCATGAATGCATTATGAAGGTGTGCTTAATGTAAAGTGTTAGCAAAAATTCTCAGTATGTGCATTCAGACCCAGTACTGTGTTACTTAAAAGCTAACAAATATATAATTAGATACACATACAAGCTGACTGGTACCCCCCTTATTCTGAGTAGTACATTTTGTTTCACAGCAATAAACACAATTAATTAATAATTTAATTAGAGCAGGTCGCTGATCAGAAAGGTTGCTCAGCAACCGGAACGCGTGGGAGCGTAGGTGCTTTTAAGGATGGAGTCAGGTTCCTGTTACCCATGAGACACAGGGAAATGCGGTAAGCTCTATGCATCAAAAATCCTTGGCTCACACCCAACAGAAAAGCAGAAACAGCCAGTCAAACATAACAATGCCCAACAGACCACAAATTCCCCTCAGTCTCATTCTCTACAGTTCAGAGTACACTTGGAGACGCAGCAACCCAGTGTGGCTTTGTGAGAAATTAGTGCTGTATGACAGTGCCCTGCTGTTATTTTAGGGTTGGCAGACACCCATTCTTTCGATACTGGCTCTGCTTTCCAGCCAGCTGATAAACTCTTAAACTAAAGGCCAGACAAGACATGATGTGCTAAAAGCTCTGCAGCCACAGGAATCTATCAGAGCTGTGTTTTATGCTGTCGTTGTGCCATTATCTGTGCTCCATTTTCAGTGCTTCATTCTGTCTGTACACCATTGTGTGTGCTTCATACTGTCTGTACCTTGCTTTGCCCAGGGCAGAAAGAGCTCACACTGATGGCCTAAAAACACTTTGCTTTGTTCGCTACCAAAGTCTTGCCCTAAGGAGGGGCTGACTGAATCCAGTGATTTATCTGTAAAATGCTCAAATCTGACTAAATTATTCTTTCTCCATCATCACTGCAATGGGGCACGGAGACTCCTGCTCACAGGCTACTATCATAACCAGCTTTAGAAGGACAAATCACCCTTTGAGGATGAGGTCCCAGTGCAGACTACCTACCGCAGACACCCTGTAGCATTATAGAAAACTTCTGGGTGGGCCAGGAGGTCGTTTTTAGGATTGTCCCCTTCAGCAATACCCGAGCAGGGTATAATGACGGACTTCGTAATGATCTGCAGGCCCTCTTTGGAGATTTGATCCTTCAGACAGTCGTGGGATGATAGGTTCCACAGCAAACCTGGGTTAGAAAAGTGTAGCTTTTCAGGGAACATCCTCAGCTTGACCCACAAGGGCCATAAATATGGTTTTGCTGATACTAACACCACAAATAAATTATGTGACTATTTCTGTAGTGAAAAAACAATGATTGAAAGCAGCATTATGATGAACTACCTGGATCTGGAATTTAAGGTGTTCCACCCCACACAAATGGGTCACTCCCATTGGCCCCCTGTCTCAGCCCACTAACCTGTGAGCTGCACCCTTGTTTCTATGTCTCTGATGTACTGTAGCAGGTTCGCCAGGGTTATAATGCCATTCCGATTCCTCACTTCCTCCTTGTTTTCATTGTTGGCATAAACAGCATTGCGCAGTGCGCCGATGCTAGCCTTCTGTAGCTCTTCATTGTCACTTTGAAGTACTTGGAGCAGCTTGGGAATCCCCCCGAGGACGAACAGCTGGAGTAACGCAGAGAGATGAAGGATGCAGTTCATATATATTATAGAGGGCAAACAGGCTATGCGTAGGATTAACAGCATTGTCAGCAAGGATCTGGGTCTTCACATATGTTTAGGGGGTTCTAAAGATAAGCCAGATGTTACCCAGGGTTCAGAACTAGGGTAAACCTTAAAGCTGTCAATCTCTATGATGAAATGGATGACTATGAGCACAGCTTCCACTGTATAAGATGACAGAACCGCCAAATCATGTGGCTTGATAGACACGGGATTACAATCAAAGGCAAAAATGAGGGGCACGTTTATATGGTGAAGATGTGAAGATCTCCATGTAGCAGCAGCAACAGCAGCTGCAGATCAACAACAGTGAAAGAAATTACATTCTGAAGAATATCAGCAAAGTTGGGGCCCATGTCAATTTACGCGTCTGCAAGGGCCAACATGCTCATAGAACAGTAATTCTGAAGTTGGATTAACTTTTGTGTCTTATGTTTTGTGCCTTGTTTACATGGAATTATCTCTAGGTCTTCTGCCTGAAAGCTGGTCAAATAAGTGGCTTTTCACCAGGAACAGCAAAGGAATCCATCTCCTGTCTGAACAGGCCTCCAACCGAGACTACATTGTCAGGATGACCTGAGCCACAAGCTTGCACTACTGCATTACTGTGGATAGATGATCAGAGTTAACACTGACGGGCCCAGTGCCAAAACTGTGGGAGCCCTGTGTCATGCTGGTTCAGAGACCCTCTTGCTGGTTATCTTGGTGCTTGACTTACCTTCTTCTTACACCAGTCACTGATGAAGCATTGGTGCTGGATGAAATATGCAGCAGAAACCTGCAAGTCTGTGTCGGTGTGGGAGAGCTGGTTCACGGCCCTCTCCAATGTCAGTGCTGAATTCTTCCTGCATAAGAGCCATTCGCATGTTATATACTGTGTATACGACAGTATGAGGCACACCCCCTTGAAGCCATCACCTCAATCTCAGAGAGCAACAGGAAAAATGTACTTTTCATGAAGCCCTTACCGCTCATTCATTACACAAACACCATTCTGGTTCTCCGGCTTGGCAGCAGTCTTCATAGTGCCTGTCTGTTCCACCCGACTGTCCACGTCCACGCTAGCAAACGAAGTCATACAGGAGTCCTGCCTGTTGCCTTGGTCCTTGCCTTTCCTTTGGCCTGCGGTCAGGAGGGACCGGCTGCCCGCCTGTTGCCAACCATTCTGGTTCTCCAGCTTGGCAGCAGTCTTCATACTGCATGTCTGCCGCACCCAACTGTCCACGTCCACGCTAGCAAACGAAGTCATACAGGAGTCCTGCCTTTTGCCTGGGTCCCTGCCTTTCCCTGGAACTGTGGTCAGGAGGGACCGGCTACCTGCCTGTTGCTGACCATTCTGGTTCTCCAGCTTGGCAATAGCCTTCATACTGCCTGTCTGCCCTACCCGACTGTCCAGTTCCACGCTAGCAAATGAATTCGCACAGGACTGCTGCCTGTTGCCTTGGTCCCTGCCTTTCCCTTGGACTGTGGTCAGGAGGGACAGGCTGCCTGCCTGTTGCTGACCAAGGAGGGATCTCTGATTCCTGTAAGATCTGTGCAGGCTGCCCTTGTTCTGGTTTGTCTGGGGAGGGGCCTGTACTCTCTGACTGAGTGGCGTTTCTGAGTGAGTGTGATGCTTGAAACTTCTGGCTGCAGGTAGAGTGAAGGCCCCCTGACAGTTTGTTCCAGAGTTCTGAGATCCAAAAAGTGTGCGGTGGGACAGGGGAGGGTTTGACTTGGGGGACATTTCTCCTGTGCGTGTGAGCCTCTTCAGGCTGTACATCCCCACAGATCCTAGATGCAAAGGTGACTGCGCCTTTAAAAGAATCACATGTGTACAAACACTTCAGAATGTCAGCATGACAGGTCAGACCTTTACATGTTTTTTTAAAAAAGAGAAGCAATTAAAAAAACACAAAAAGTAACAATTTTAAAACTTGAAATTTGGAATCCCTGCTATCTGTGCTGGAAAGCACCTCCTGCGACCTGTCTCAAGTTCTACATTGGAAATACGGAGGAAGGGGTGGTGTACAATACCTCAGTTTCACTTTTTAATATGAATGCATTCTGATCATGACTATCTTTTAATATAGCTGCCAAAAAAAAGCAATACGAAACCAGACTGGTTATCTACTGTTCCATTTTGAAGATTATGTGACATATGAATGAAGTGCTGAATTTCACCAACATCTGAAGTATCTTGTGCATTAGAAAGTAAGGGGGAAGTGTAGCTTGTGAACTTCTATGTCCATCTGAGTGAAGTACTCTCCAGACTATGAGTTGCCTAATCCATTTCTTAGCACATAACCAAACAAATTAATTTACAATATATAAACTATCTTTTTTAAATCTTATTTTTAACAGCAAAACAAGAATACAGGATCACACCAGTTACCAGTACCTTCACTAACATCTGAAATAAAAGATTGATAAAAGATCTTTTAGCTAACAAGTGACTTAGCAAACATTATTGACGTAGTAAGGAGCAGTAACTGAATTTCTGCAGCATCTATAGGTACGTGCTGTATTTTTAAAGAATATGATACAGAAAATGAATTATCTGCAGTAAGCAGAATGGGTGAAGTGAGCTTGCAGAATAGTATTTGGGATTTTACTTGGACCATAACTGATCATATGGAAGAGTTTAGGAAAACATGGTTCACCCAGCACAACAAAACACCAGGCAGACAGAGTCAAAAGGATCAGGCAGGACAATAAATGCTGATGTATTAAGACTGTAAAAACAGCTCCAGTGGTTCATGCATCCATAGGCAGTAATTTCTGTCTCCTTAAGTAATGTCAGACAAGGTCAATATGATTGGTCATTATGCAGAAATCATCTATAATCACTCTACTTCTTAAAAATGCAGCTGAAGGGGAAAGCTGGCTCTATGACCAGCTTCCTCTTCATTCATAGTAGGGATGCACCGAATATTCAGCCACCGAAAATTTTCGGCCGAAAGATTTTTATCACCAAAACAACACGGCCGAAACAGTATGTTATGATGACGTAAACAGAACGTGCTTGTCGGAAGCAGCATGCCTGCATTTCAAGAGGGGGTGCGTCTGCAAAGACTTTCTCCACGTTGGGTTTAATTTATCACTTGAAATTCAAACATCCCGATCGCCATGCTGGATATGAGAGTAAAGCAGCACAGAAAAGGAAAATAAATATTTCCATAATTTGTACCCGATTTATTCTTTGAAACTTTAATATTAATTTATGCAATTGCAATGCCTTGATTTTAGTAAGGTTAGTACACAGTCATAACCATAAATGCAATGGTACTAATTATTGGCATAATTTCGGTGTTTCGGTTTTCGGTTTTGGCCAAGAGTTTTCATTTCGGTGCATCACTAATTCATAGCATTCCCAATCTGCACTGGTGTAAGTTCCCATAACATCATCCTTCTACCACCATGCTGCACAGTAAGGAGGATGCTGACACTCTCCCAGTTTGATGCCTCTTCTCGTGTTCTGGATGTCATATTTCCAGTAGCATATTTTACCCTGGATAATTCTCTCTCTCTCTCTCTAATTATAGCAAAACATATATATACACACACATTACGAAACACTTTCACTTTCATGCTCACTGTGAGCGGATTGGTTGATTATTTTTACTGTTTAAGCTCTGGTCTTCCCATTTAATAGGCCAACTTACAGGTTCTCAAATCAGTGTTTTTAAATGCTCTCTATATTTGTCATTATTCTGCTTTAACCAAGTTTTTAGGAAAAATTCTTAAGTGCCCTAAATTCAGTAATGTCTAACTATGAGACCTTGTTGAGACAGATTAACTTACTCCAAAAGCATGCAACCCATCATTAGCACACTAGGACAGGAACTCTTTAGTTCAGTGTGTGACTTTTGTTCATCATGAATAGGAAATTTTTTAGGGTTTTCACAACATCCTTTTATCAAACCTAACCATTGCTGGGGTACAAAATGAAACCATGGTACTTAATAGCAAAAAGGAAAACAAAAGTTTGCTAAAACGGATTTAACCTTTTAACTTCCAGCTCGTTCTGGTATATTTAAATTATTTTTACCTTAACAGTGAACATATAAGAGCATTATTATTCGACAGTTACACAACTTCTACATTGCAAAGCTTGTCGCTCTCAACAATAGCCTATTACAAAGAAAAAAAAATCAGTTTCCAATAAGCAATAAAATTGGACATTAATTTGTATACCTGGGGTCCAGACCTTTATAAACCAGTTTATGACCATTTTCAGAGACGTCTCACTTTTTAAAATGCTACCCCAACACCATTGCACACGCTGTTACTAAGGCCATTTTCCAAGTACTATATTGAAGAGACAAACATGTTATTACCGTGTTTCCCCGAAAATAAAAACAGGGTCTTATAATAATTTTTGCTCCAAAAGACGCTTTAGGGCTTATTTACAGGGGATGTCTTATGCTCCCATGTACAACAAACCACAGCACATCTACTGGTATTCATGAACAAAAATCCACATTTATTCAAATACAGACACCATGTCATACAATCTAACAGTACATTTATTCATGAACAAAAAACTACTGTGTATACATTTATTCAAATATAGTCATGTCATCTTGTTCTGGAACATCATCGTAAATCTCCAAGCTCCAAATTCCATCCTGAATATCTCGCCACTCAGCTTTTTCTTTTTGCACTCAAATATTATTTCCTGTTTCCTGTTTACATATAATCAGATCTGATTCTAGTTACTGTACAATCCATGGGATAGTAACTAGGGATCATTTTTGGAGTAGGGCTTGTATTACGAACATCCTGAAAAATCATGCTAGGGCTTGTTTTTGGGGAAACACGGTATATACTCAGGTACCAGCTGATGGACACACAGCCATGCCATGCACAGAACAATGAAACCTGTTATCTGGAAGCACCCTGATGTGACTCTCACTATCATACGTGAGATATGCATTGATTTTCAACAACCACCTAGAGACTAGTGGTTATTTGGAAAGGTACTAGATACACCTTGAACATGATGCCTGAACACTGCAAGGTAATTCAGAAACATACTGTTACATACAAACGGCAATTCTGAGTCACTAGCAACTTGTTGGCCATAATACTTTGGCTATAGTAGTTGCCACGCCCCTCTCTACTCCACCCTGTCTACCACAAACACACATAAGCAGTAATGAATGCAGTTTACCATCACTGAGTACTGAAGTCCCTTTTCCGAGTCAAATGTAGAATCCTGGGAGTAGGTGTTGCCTAAGAAAACAGACAGCTCTATGTGAAGACAAATAATTTCTCATGTTGTGTGAAATACATGTACATGTGAGATGCAAGTGACATACATGCTACAGAGCTCCCAGAAAGATACAGGACAGGTCACAAAATAAAAGTGTACCTTTACTTAAATCAAAGATTTAATATAATTAACTCTTGTTACTAAAATCCACATGTTATTTAAATATCAGCGTTCCCACAGCTGATTCTTAAAGTGTAACATTTCTCACACACTTAAAATGTGATTTCTTACTGCTGTTCTATTCTACAAGGACAGTAAATTTATTATCTATGTTGTACATGTGTGTTGTACATAACAGACAAGCTTTTCAAATTCTGGAGCTTACTGTAGCTTAATTTCTGTGTATATTTAGTTCCTGGCAGTGGCATGAAACTATATAACTGTAATCCCTCGCGTTAAATCTTACACAAGCAACATGTTTGCATGCAAGTATGGGTTGTTGATAATACATTATTAACTTTTTTGCACTTGATGCAAATTAAATCAATTAAATAAACATCAGCGTTGCCCCATTTACTCTAGGGCAGAGCTGGGGTGTTTTTCCCCCAAGATCCAGCTATTTTTAAGACAGCTTGCCAAGTTTTGCCAACAACTTTTGCTTTATAATGGTCAGAAACCGCAAAAGATCAACACTTATCATGTTTTTGGTCTGTACTGTTACTTGTGTACCGCAATATCAGTACTGACGGGGACTATTTGAACGTTACTGAAGAGCGTACACCTGCGAGACTCCGGTAAAGGCGCTTAAAAAGACTGATGGATGATACATGTATTTTAGAAACATACTCTTTTTGCATGTGTGAAGACGAACCTATCCCCCGTCCGTATATTATTTCCTAGATAATTTTAAATAATCATCACATACCTACTGTGTTAGAGTACATAAAGTGCGAAACGTACCAACCTGAAAACTACCTTTTTTGAAAGGTTTACCTGACGTTTACCACTCCTGCTTTAGAGCGAACTGTTTCTAAATCTTTTTTCTTTAATATTTGACAGGAAAGAAGACAGCTCTCGACAGGGCGGCCGCACTCTACCGTTTGAAATCGCGTCCTTTTTCTTCCGCGCGAGGATCAGGCGCACCTGCTCCTGGACTCGCGCGTTCCTGTCGGGCGCCTTCTCGTGCAGCACAGCCATGTTTTCCTCTGCTGGCAGCGCCAGGCTCGTGTCGCGGGTCTTCGGCTCGTGAGCGCTGATCTGCGCGGACTTGAAGGAGCGCGTGTCCGACATGCTTCGGGCTCCCTGGCGCTCTATTCAACCTGGACGACCGTCCGATAATTAGGGGTTGAAATAAAATGTAAAGCTCAGGCCGTTTACTACGGAAGATCAATTGGTCCAAGTCTTTAGTTGTGCCGAGCAGTGAACTGCGCCGAGTCTTATCGAGTGGGTGTGGTTTGAGCAGCTCAACCTTTTTATAATTTCCAATAGTGAAAGTTTATTTAACACAGAATTCTATATATACATTTACGACGAATAATTACATTGTTTTAAATAAGAAAGTCACGCGTGCAGTGATTTTCCCAGACTGAAAGTGTAATTTAACGGCATAAAATGGAAATAACACGTTCTTTATCACTGTGAACAAAGTAGGAACTCCTCGTTCTGGCGGTTTAGGTGCAAATCCCTATAAATAAATCGTTGTCCTAAAAATTTACATTAAGGCGCTAAGCTCTCACGCAGCATGCGTCTGAGTATAGGGCGGAGGCGCAAGTACTAACTGTTATTCCGAGTCCTCGCTCGTTAGGTTTCACACTGGACTGACTCAAACCACAGTTTTATACTGACACCATCATTAAAAATATAGTCTGCAGTTTCTGTTGTTTTACCCAAAACGTTAAGTATTCAACGGGTGTTTGGAACCGCGCTTATATAAGCTATAGTCCTTATCCTGGAGTTAATGTTCTTGTTTTTTAAACATGCCTCCTTATTTAAATTACATTGGCAAAGTTTTTTTTTAATAATTTAAACTACATTTTTTTTAAGTGCAGCATTTAACGAGCTGTTGTGAACTAGCTTCCTGAAGGTTCCTGTGAAATCTCAACTGCACTGCGCATAGATGAAGATCAACTCTGAAGCGTGAACTTGTATTTTCTGTTTTTCCACGCACCAGATGAGCAAACCCGATCCGTAGCTGTCCCTAGAAGGAAAAATTTGTGAGTCAGACGCGAACAAATGCCGTACTGGTTCCTGTTCACTGGGTGGCGGCAGAAGACGGGTTTCCCGCATTCCAGAGGTATGTCGATCAGTATCGCACAGAGGTCGCTTATCTCACAAATGCTGAGGCAGGACACGTCAGCGAGAAAACGCGCAATGAATGGGAAGGATACATATGGGACCTGGGGCCGGTATCACGAAGCAGGGTTTCTTGCTTCTGGATAACCTGTTGGGTTTTAGGTAGTCTACCTTAAACCCGACAATTATCCGGCTAAGTCAAGAATTCTGGCTTCGTTGTACAGCCCCTGGAGAGTGGTTTGGGTTGTTCGGCTTTTATGTGAACGTGTGCTTTCTTATTTTTTTTTCCATAACAATCCTGACACCCAACACTTAATCTGCGTTTCACAGGGCATTCAATCCACAGAATTATATCAAGCCAGGGAATTTTATTTACTAATGTACCTTTTGACTGCATGCAACTCAGCTTACAAGTTGTGCATACTATTGCAAGAATGACGTTCAGAGAATCAGATTTTCGTTTATCATTATTGCAGTGTTGATTAGCGCAGTGTGTTCAATCACCTGCTGATGTATTCCATTCCAGTATTCATAGTTAATGCTGAATTTGCTCTTCCACTAAAATCAGGTAATAGTGGCATTTATTGAAACTTACAATCTGCACATTTTGATTTAATGTAGTAAGTTAAATTCAAAAATGTAATTTTACTCCCGAAAATGAGGTAGACCAGACAAAATAATAAGAAATTAATTATATAGTGCCAACTTGTTGAATGGTTGGACTCAGTATAACATTGAAATACACCCCACTGTGTCACTTTTGGTGCTTAATGTCTTTGGGAATCATTTAAAAAAAGTTAGACAGATTAAAGGCAGCTCAAGCTCTCTGAAGAGTTTTGGCTGAATACATGGATGATGGTTGTTATGGCATTGATGTTATGAGCATGCTCAGTCCTGCTTGGTGTTTTTCGAAACCTCAGACACCGCCCCCCCGACCGACTTCTGCCTGCACCTTTGTTGTTCAGCCCCCAACATGCACAGAAACACGTCGGTGCACTGCACCACATGCATGACCTGCACACCTCCACGCCCTGTCCTCAGAAGTATATGGTTTCTCCCTGTGAAATCTGATCATTTCCTGACCGTTAACAATAGCTGCCTTGTTCAGGGTAATGCTGAACCGGAAAGAGGTACTACTAAGAAAATATCCTGTACCTGGGCCGAACCACAGGAAACAGCTCCTCTTTTTAATTTATTGAATTTTCCTGCTGTATTTTGCTGGCTGCTCTACTTGTCAAATCAATCATCAACCCCGTGATCTCCTTCTGAAGTGCTGTAGAAGTCTCTATTAACATTATTACAGCCTTGATAAGGCCCGTCTGTTCAGTTCAGTGTTTCCGCATTTTGTTGTGAGATTTAAAATTTTTTTTGTGCTGAAATTTTTCTCATTTATTTTTCTCATTTCTCATTATTTCTTGTAAACTCTAGCTTGTACAATGCATGTCATGGTTTTTGCTCATTCAAACACCATAGCAACATGTCCACAGGCAGTGGTTGGACAATATTCTGTGTACGACCATTTTAATAAGACACAAATAAAACATAGATCATAAACAGTATGTAACTACAGCTTTAACTTCTGTTGATGAATGGTGCAGCCGTCTTGAATCCTGAGGTTGGGGATGTAGTGCTTCCTCCAACTTTAGGGGGTGTCCCAGTTGGAAGTTCTGACTAGTAACTCGGAAATTCCGACTTCCTAGTTCAAATGGAATGCAGCGTTAGCCTCCTATATGTTAACCAATATATCAAACAGGATCTTTATGACAAGCTCATAGAGAATGATCGGGGTTATGTTGACCTACAGAATTAGAAATATTGTAAAATAGAAGAAATGTGCAGTGGATTGTGTTGTCAAAGCGTCTTCAGAAGTGCGTGTAGATCTTCGTGTGGGGTGCAGGGTGTGGGGCGGTGAGTGGTAGGTCAGGTTGGACCTGAGGGGAGTGGAACTGTTTGCAGGCATGTTTCCATAGAAACAAATGAGGCAGTTTCTCTCAAAATTTTGGGCAGCCAAGTCTGCTTGCCTCAGTCAGCCTGGAGGGGTGCTCCTCCTCTGCCTCACCCTAAAGCCTGCACACCTCTGCGTATCGTTTGTGCCTGTGTGTTGGTGCCATTGCACCCCCCATCTGATTGACTGTTCTCTTTACACGGTACTCTCAGTGCCTATTGGACAAATGGCTTGTTGGTTCCTCATATTGGCCATTTATTCTACAGCCCACTGTGGCACCCCAACCATCTTTGCCTTCCTGTGGGACTTGACTAAACTCTTGTCAGCAGCTTACTAATGATAAAAGGGTTTGTGTCGTTCAGCTTAGCTGAGCACATGATATTGTGAGCAGGTTTATTTTCCAACTGGTGATCCGGTACATTCCAACCTTTGTTTGGTGACATGTTACTTAATGATTTCAAAAGGTTTAGTCCTGGGATTTTGCGTCATGCTTTCAACAGAAGCTGAGGTCTGTGTGTCTGTACCAGTCATGAATCATCATGGGGTACGTCATTCATTTGTGGAGGCTTATTCAATTGAGAATTCTTTAGCTACTTCAGGCCAGATTAAATTTACTGTCCTTTTTTTACTGCCAGCAATATGTAAGCAACTGGCAAGAACTGCTTGAGTCTACCATCTGACTGCATGTTTCATCTCAATGGAGAGAGAATCTGCAAATATGCGGCCGAAAACCACCACTGTGACATTTAAAATGTTTGGAAATTAAATAGTAGCATGAGTTTCAAGAGTCACTTTTTTAGTAAATTTTGTTAAAAATTACTGCTTAAGTGCTGTCATGAATCATACTGAGAAATACAATCACTAGACAAAAACAGTATCCATTTCTGCTCTCTTTCGATTGGTATTCCCATGAAGTAACATGATAAATGCTGCTGAGGATCTGTGGTGTATTAATGCTGTGTGCTGTGATCTTTCCCCTGTATGTCGCCATTTCCTCTGTTTTGGAGGATAGCAGAATCAGTCATATTTATTATGGATGGGACCACACGGGCAGCCAAAAAGCAGTGAGAATGTTATTTAGAAAGTTACTTAGGATTATTAATAGTTGTGCTAATTAAAAAGCAAGAAGAACAGCTAATGAAAAAGGGGGGAAATATTGCTTGCTATTCCTGTCTTGTTAGAATAATCACAAATTAGCCACTGAAAACCGCAAATCAATCAAGAAGGGAAAAGCAAATTGGTGAGCTGCCTTAAGACCTAATTAGGTGGCTTGATATAGTTACCTGGGCATCACAACACGAACTCCAAACTGAAGAAGGACTAAAGGGAGTTGAGGAGGTATCAGGTCCGCTCTGTGGATGAAGGAGCCGCTCTGATCGCATTATGTGAAATGCGACTGCTCCCTGCAGCTGCTGCCTAATGCGGTTAGCTAGTGCTGTAGTAATGACACTAAAATGCCACTTATCATAAGGCAGAAATGCAATGGTTAATCATCCTGCACAAATTATATCCTGGACAAAATATTTCATATGGAATTCAAGTGTAAGGCTGCAGGTTACACGTTTATGTTTTAGCTGTGTTTTAAGGGTTTAAATGTATAGGCTGGGTGAGCGAGCGGAATTAAAGTTCATTTGCAGGCAGTCATGCTTATTGCAACAGATTGTTTTCCTCATGGGCTCAGTCTGCTGTTTGTCGATAGCCGCTGGTACTTCTTTGTTGAAAGGTATACGGCTTTTCTTCCAGACAGAGGATTTCTTCCGGAATGAGCTATCAATCGATACTAGCTAGCGTCTGGAAAAGAAACAGTGACAGCACCTTAAGTAGATTTTGCTGGTAGGATTGTGCATTTGCTGGGTACTTACAGAGCCTGAGGTACCCAAACGGTACAGTTTAAGGGGACTGCCGTCAGACAGCGAACGAGATGTTTATTATGTGCAGTCCTATAAACAAAAGCTTGGGTATAAACAAGAAACCATGCATCAGGATAATTATATTAACCACAAAACAAAGCATCCTCTTACTGCATTAGATGGAATTGAATGAATCTTAGGATCCAGCGTAGTACACTTCATAAATAATTAAATTCAAGCACCTCGAGTTAATACTTGTGAGGGCATTCTTGCCTGTTGGAGGTTTGGATCCCCCTGTTTTGCCCCACGCTGTCATGTGTGACAGTCAGGTGTAAGAGGTGTACAAGAAGACACAGGTGGAGATGTCACTGTTTTTATTAGTCAAAGTAAACGTGAAGTGTCCCCCCAGCACTAAAAAACGAATATTCCTCAGAGTATTGCTGGTTCAGCGGGTCTTAACTGTGATATAGTATAAATAAATAATTCAGCTTTTTATCAAGGTGATTTTCAACAGTTGCCATCCTTACTGAAAGAGCAGGCGTGGGTGGTTATCATTTTGGGGAAGGAACACATACAATGGCCTGCTGAAGAGCTGGAGGAAGAAGAATCCAGATCATGTCTATGGACATAGAGTAGGTAAAGGGAAACGTCTTAAACTCTAGTGAACCTGCAAAATCATTAGGAGGTACTGCAGAATCCTGCCTGCACACTATCTTTTATGGTGACACTTATGGTTCCTAATCCTTTCTCATTAGCATATGAGTGATGAACACTGGTGCGTGAAATAAGTATTTTCACTTGGCTATACCTAATTGTCTCCTCCATTAAAGCAGCTTTAAGGTAATATTAGAAACTGCAGGGTGCATCGTGGTTGAGGAGTCGGCCTTGCGATGAGAATTTGTCGGTCGCAATTCTGGGAAGGCTTTGCTGCTGTTCTTGTGAGCTTTAAACTTGCAATTTCGCAGCTGCATTCATACTGTGTGTCACACAAAGTGATTTCAGCAAAGGCATCTTGGACGAACTGAAAATAATGGGAATTTGCTCAGAACTCACAAACAGTCCTATAGAGTATCAACCTGCAGATGATAGTCTGTATGTACTATTAGCCTTTAGAAAGTATTAGCTTTCACAAGGTGTTAACCTTTATAAAATTCTGCCCTACACAGTGGTAACCTTTTAGGTTGCTCAGGTGGCTAGCATCGACATGATGTTAGCCTGTAAAGTGTGTTAGCAGGTACAGTTTATGTCAGCTTGTAGAGGGTATGGTGTTTCCGGTGAATTGGTGACTGCAATGAACTGGCATCTCATTCAGAGTGTACCCTTGCCTAGTGTTGCAGCCTTGATAATGCATGCCCACTGCATACCCCACTACATACCCCTTCCTTCCAGGACCAAGTGCATGGAAGGTGGATGGAAGACTGAATTGTGGATATTGTTAGTATTTTGCAATGTAAACCTTCACAGAGTGTTACACTGCGGTATATTTGCAATCAGACTGTTAGTCTGAAAAGACTGCATCTGAATGAGTTCCTTCTACAATTGGCAGACACTTATCCGGAGCCTTTGAATGGCTAATAGAGCAAGATCCTGCTTTATATGAGTATGTTACTTTTTCCTGTCACTTTTAGGGGTGAGGCAGTTTAAATGGCTGCCTGGACAATGTATAGACTTCATTTGAATAAACACATTTTTGGTGGAAGGATTTCCCTGTAAAATGTGTAACCAAGCCAAGTCACCCCTCATTATGACTGATACTGGTATGCCTATGCCTTAGGGAATGTATCTTTTGAAGTCAGAATGAAAAACTGAAACTGATGTCATAATTGCTGTCAGTACACCATTATAAAGGCATTCCAGAACAAATAGCAGGCAAACTCCAAAAGCAATAAAAAAGAAATGGTCACGCCAACAGCACTTAAACTGTGTTAGTTAGAAATTTGGTTTTGTTGGCTTCTCCAGCCAAGAATAGAAGTATGATGAGATTGTCAGGTATTGTCTGCAATGAAGTTCAGGGTGAGGCTACTCTTATTACGGCAATTGACTCAGTCGACTTTGAGTCACTGCTGCCGTGTGCTTTTTGTGTGGTGGACTTGCACCGGGGCACCTCTCCATACATAACATCACAACGATGGGAGATGTTTTGCTGCACGTGATGAGCCAGCAGAAGAATGCAGTACATTTGGGAATAAATGATCCAGCCGTCAGTCCGCCGGCGTTCCCCGTCAAATTGAGCTGGGACTGGCTTCCATCCTGCGGTATAAGCAGGATTTACTGGGCTGAGCACGATACTAATCCTTTTGCCAGCATGACGTCCTGTGGAATCATGGGAAAAAACTCCTGGAAGCCCGGTAAATAATGTCATTTTGATGTCAGTGTTACTGCCCTCATGCAGTGATAAACAAAGCAGTTCCAGATGGATGCGTTCGCTCAGATTTATTGCGTTCTTTACAGGTTTTGGTGAAGTCCGTGCCATGACCCTTTGAACGATCTTCATAGCTGAGCTACTGGCAGTTTGAAGGGTTAGCACCGCTGGGGCTGTTTTGAGGTGCTCTCTTGGCACTGGGAAAGTCTGTTCATGGGTTCGGTGGTAATTGGCGAGAATCGATTTACGCACGCACATTTGTACGCAGTTTGCACATCAAATGCCGTAAAGACGCTGCAGTGAAATTGCACTTGTGTTTTGGGTGGCTGTTCGCACATATTGTTACTCTTTTCTAAAAGCATCACGTGCCACAGCAGCTCTGTACTTTCTCAGCCTGGCTGTTGTTTGCTCCTCTGATTCATATCCCTGCCAGTCTGCTACAGTGGGACTCTGGGTAATAGCAGCAAGTGATTCAGCTTGAGATGCTAACCTGGCATCTGAGCCACAATTCCAGCCTGCATGCTGGAAGTTTTCCTGAGTTGCTGGGAGTGGCCTGGATGCAATAAAGTGGTATTAAATGGTGCCCCCTCCCCAGGACCCCTCTTGGTTGTCATGACGATTGTCAGGATGGCATTGGAATGGCACTGCAGTGAGAGGTATGATGTCTTGGGAGAGAGGACAAGTATGGAGGTTGGTATGTATATCAGCAGCTGGCATAAAATGAACGTCCAGGTGGTGTGATTATTACAATGAAGTCAAAATAGGACTATTGAGAATTGGCATGTGGCTGCATTATAGGTAGCATAAGGTTGCACGATGAAGGACATCGGTGCGATACCACCAGTTAGGGGGGCTATGGTTCTCTGATTTGCATGGGATGTCTCATTGGTACAGGACCAGCAGGCAGAAGGCAGCAGAAGCCCGATGGCTGTCTGTACACTGATAGCTAATGCCGCTGTGATAGCAATGAGCCCTGTGTGGGCCAGCCTTGGAGCCCGGCCTGCTTGAAAATGGTTCAGTTGCACAGAACCGGGAATTCATAGGGAAACCATTTGTCTATGGTAACTACTGGTTGTTTGTGTATGTTGTGTGTGGCATTGCTGTCTATTGACTGACATTGACGTGTTCCCTGAATGCATGTCTGCATTGACATGTTCCGTGAATGCATGTCTGCATTGGTGTGTTCCTTGAATGTATGCCCACATTGACGTGTTCCCTGAATGCATACCCGCATTGACATGATCCCTGAATGCATGTCTACATTGGCGTGTTCCCTAAATGCATGACTACATTGGTGTGTTCCTTGAATATATGTCCGTAACGACATGTTCCCTGAATGCATGTCTTCATAGGCATGTTCCCTGAATGCATGCCCGCACTGACGTGATCCCTGAATGCATATCTACATTGGCATGTTCCCCAAATGCATGTATACATTGGTGTGTTCCCTTAATGCATGTCTACATTGGCATGTTCCCCGAATGCATGTCTACATTGCTATGTTCCCCGAATGCATGTCTACATTGGCATGTTCCCCGAATGCATGTATACATTGGCGTGTTCCCTTAATGCATGTCTACATTGGCGTGTTCCCCAAATGCATGTCTACATTGGCATGTTCCCCGAATGCATGTCTACATTGGCGTGTTCCCTGAATGTATGCCTGCATTGACATGTTCCCTGAAAGCATGTCTTGACATTCATGCTCACATCACGCTCTGCCCTCTTGTAGTTCACAGTGATGACCTACTTGTCTGTGTTTTATAAAGAGAACTGTAGGCTGTATTTAATTATCCATATACAATGCACCCTTTTGCCAGATTTTAAATTCCCTCTGACAGTCTAATGCTATATATTTAACATACCCATTTGTTAATGAAATTTCCAAAAACCACTTATCCAATATAGTGCCACAGTGAGGCTGCAGTCTATGCTTGGAGGTAGAGAAGACAAGGCTGGGGAACATTCTGGAATAGATGTCCTCCCAGCACAAAATGTGCGCATGCACAGCCACCAATCCAAGGGCTATTTAAAAACCCATCTGACCAAAGCTGCCTGTGCTTGGATGATGGGGGAAAATGGAATAGCAAAATTAAACAGAATAATTTTGCTTTTGTTTTGCCTTTCCTTAAATTATAGCCCCTTTAAAATGTAAAACAGCGTAAGACTAGGACTCGGCTCCTTTGTAGATACAAAAACATGTCCTTTATTGTCAGGCTGTTTAGGGGGTGGCAGTAGACGTGACAGGCAGACTGACAGCGATTGAAGGTGCCATTTAAGAATTTTCTCTTAATAGCACGATGTGACCTGCTGTCAGCAAATGTTCCCTGGATCAACCCATGAGGCTTCTTTTGCAAAACATCTCATCAGAGTAATGCTGGGGGAAATATATTAAAATATATTGATACTTGTAGCTGAAAATACCCACGTCCCTGCTGGACATGTGCACCCAGATCACCCGTCATTACTGACATTCCTCCTGGATCCTCCTGCTCACACGGCATCATCTGTTTCTGTGTCACGGATGCCGGGGCTGAAAATAACCGTTTTGTGTTTAACGTCATTTCACATTTGGACACATGGGTATTCAACCAGGTCAGCTATTCATCAGACTCACATATAAGTAAATACAAACATTGACCAATTTGAATATGCCCTAAAATAATCATTCATTTCTAACTGTCTTCCATGTACTGTACATATGTCGCGCAGGGTCTCCTGGAGTCTGTCCCAGGTAGTGGGGGTACATGCTGGATGGAATGCCCATCCATTGCAGGGCACATAAACACACAGTTATATACTACACTCCATTTTGAGAACCCCTCCAATGGCCAAAATTTATTGTGGGTATGTGTGAATGGTGGACCTGTCTAGACAAAAGTCCAGGGCCGAATTTTAATCCTAATCCAACCGTGGTCGAACGAATAACAGTAGTAGTTTAGGGTCTCCAATATGGTTGTGAGAGGTCAGGCTGCCATGTCAGATATGATCACAGCTGGAGCATCCAGGAATCACGTGACCACAGGAACCTGTAGGCATCCCCAACTTGTTCACGCCTGTCCGTAATTAACTCCCATAATGCCCAACAGCTTCTGGCCAGGCACTTTCCACACATCCCTAGAGGTTCACACCGCCTTAGCAGGGTGGCTGCAGAGGTTGTGTTTGTCATGGAGCTGGAATTACATGTGTGAGTGTAGCCCAGATCTCACCTAAGGGGATTCCCATAGTGCCCATAGTGCCATGCTAGGTTTTCCATCACATCAAAGTGTCGTAACAGCATTTCTTCTAATCTGCAATACGTAAATTTGTATTATAAAAGGGCTCATTCATCGCTTAATTTGATTCAAATAAGTTTTGACCTCCTCCAAATTGACTGTGGTGTTTAATTTCATGTAGTAATGTAGTGCAGTATGTTGATGGGACTTCTGCTGGTCGACATCTTGTATTTTTTGGTGCTCAATGTATGCTGCCTGTCTTGGAGGTTTTGGAGATGGCCATCTGTGAAGCTGATGCACGTGGATGTGTGGTGGACTGTCTTTGACTCTTATCTTTTGCCATATGCATACTGCTGTGTGTAAGATGGGGGCAGGGCCTGGATGACCTTGAGTGGGGTCTGAACGACCTTGTATTAAGCAGAATCACATGATTGCTGCCCTCATTTAGTTCAGCTGTGCTTTATTCTGCGACCCTGACACCCAACTCTGTTCCTCCTGGCACCAAAACAGCTTTTGCTTCATTCTCCTCCCCAGCACTTGTGTCATGCCCCTCTCCAGTCCTGTCTCCATGTAAACCACCATTTCTTTTCTGAACTCCCTGGGTCATGTGATTCTGCCCTCTGTCATGACCAGAGCAGTCTGTACACCGTGTGTAAGTTGCACCATTGAAAAGTTAAGATGGCAGATTTCCATCCATGCATCACAGTGGAGATAAGTCTCAGGAACTTCACAGGCCCCAGGGATACCTGCTCTCACATGGCTGAGCGAGACAGGCGCGATCAGCCCAGATCAAAGCCAGGACTGCTAACGTACTTTGACGTCAACTCCAGCAGCCATGATGCATTCTACTGACTGAGTTTGCTGTAGTTGGGTCTCAGTGATGCCCAGGAACTTCACCATCTCAATAACAAGGCTGGGAAGAGAGTCAGTAGGCTTCGACTCCAATGTCTCTAACTACCCTGTTACACTTCAGCTCTGGAAGGGCAAGGTATTTGTAGGTTTGAGTTGCACCACTTTCCCATAAGGACTTGAGGGCATTTTGTTATTATTAATTTATCCGCTGTCGAATTCCTGTTTGTGTCTATTTCAAAGGGTGATGTTATTTAATTAAATTTCACTCACCATTTAAATGTCATTAATACTACGACATCTGTACCTTTTTATGTTGTGAAAGTTGTACCTTTTTGACTTGAATTTTTTTGTTTACCTGTGTGTTTTCTCGTTTGTGTATAATATCAACTGAACATATGCTAGAACAACAGAGCTGGTGAGGAATATATCAACGATGACCTGAGTTTAGCAAACGGTCTGGCCAAAAGTAATGGTTTCGTAAAGGTTACTTCTCGACAGGCAGCAGTATACTGGAGAACATACCTCAGCTAGGACCCAGCAATGACTGGTTGTTGAACTGCAAGACGGAGACAAGGGTGATAGCTGGGGGAGGTGTCGGGGGGCGGGGCGGGGGGTGTTTATAAAATGCATCAGGCAGTAGACAGATTACGTCTGGACAGTGAGCTATTCAGAAATACCATAATTAATGTGAAGTTCTGAGAACCCTGAATCACTTCAGTGACCCCTTTGGGTTTCTAATATACCTTGAAAATTAAATGATCTATTCAATACATATTTCCTTTCCTGTCCATCAATATTTTTTGTGAGTCTTTGGATATTAGGTTTTTCTTTTGGAAATATGTTAGAGAGTGAGGATTGGTGAGACTGAGACATCTCTGTGTAATGAAGCATAGAGTAAATGTGAATGGGGGATTGAGTAGCCAAGGGAAGGTCTGCCTGGTACTGTCGGAGGAGGCTGTTCAGATGTTCACAAAATAATAGGTTTTACTCTCTCTTCCTTTGCTTTTACAACATTAGGGGTGTCACTGGAGATTTTGGAGCCCATGAAAGCATTTCATATCGAGCCCCCTACCCAGATTAATCAATCTATGTTCAAAATTCATCCCAACTTTCTCCTTTACAGCATCCCTGGGTGACAGTAAGGCAAAAAACGTAATCACTTACAGGGGTGGCATTTTTATAGAATGGTCATTTGAAATGTGGGGGTAGGCCTCACATTTGCAGAAAGCTGGAAAAGAAAGCAAATGGATGTGTCACCGAAGACGAAGTAAGTAGCTTATTCCAAGGGTTTCTGGCTGCTGCGTTTCTTCTCCAGCGTCAGACCTCTCAATGCAGGTTTTGGGATAGCCGTTCATTTACAGGATGCTCCATTAGCAATGCTGCTTCATGTGGTTATAGTAAATCATCTGAACCTGAAGGAAAGGCTGTTCACTCACCTTCATTACATTTATGAGTTCTTACTCAGTCTGGGTTTTTTATCCAGTGAGCCATTCTATAGCTGCACCAGCCATAGTAAAATTAATATATAAATATTAATTTGCACAAATGGAAATAAGTACCATGCACTAATTAGTCTGCCAATATGTTTAATGTATTCAGCACAGTAAAATACCAGGCAACATACAGTATTGGCAGCTTGTTTATGCAAATCCTTACGAAATACAGTATATGGATCAAGCAGGGTTTTTGAAAAATAGGTTCTGTTCAGAAGCGCACTCTTTGAACTGGATGTGCTGTGCTACATTTAGAAAGCTATTGTCAGCTATATGCACACTTGGTACCCCATAGTCTCTTATTTGAACATAATTCAATAATTCAATAATTGGTTATGGACCATATTTTATTTAATGGACCAAAATATCATAAGTTTCTGCCGGGGTTAATAACAGCAAAAGTAGTCTTTCGACCCACAAACAGTCACTAACAGAGGAGGTGCTCTCTTAGCACAGCCTACAAAGTAAGATAAGCGAGTATTGGTGTAGATAAAATCCTCCTCTGCAGTAGCTAGAAATGGTTTGGAAAGTTGTTTGCTTGAGTAATATCTGAGATTTTCCCCTTTTTTTGTAGTCTGCGTGCATATCAGTACATTCAAATGCAAATATAGATTTTGTGTGGGGAATAAGTCATGACCCCTACCTGAGGAAATCTGAAAGAATCATTAAATCACGTTAGCATAGATATGCTAAGATGGAGATATCTAGCCACATATCAATACAGTGTTAATGGCAATACTGCACAAAGTAAATTGTATTTTGAGATTAATTCTCATAATGATTGATGCAAAAATGGATTGAGCTGTTCCATTAAATAATTGCCTTTCATCAGGGGAGGGAAGAAATATTAAAAGTCTATTACAGAAGAGTAGCACAGTTAAATTGATTGCTTAAACAGTTAACTGTCCTGTGTGGATCTGGGCAGGTGATGATGCATTCAATTATTTGTCATATACATTCACTGGCCGCTTTATTGGGTACACCTCACAGTACCAGGTTGGGCCTTCTATTGCCTTCAGAACTGCCTTAATTTTTTGTGGCATAGATTCGAGGTGCTTCAAACATTTCTCAGAGGCTTTGGTCCATGTTCACATGACAGCATCACAGTCACTGCAGATTTGTCTGCTGCATCTGTTGCATGATGCCAATCTCCCATTCCATCTCATGCCATAGGTGCTCTACTGGATTGAGATCTGGTGACTGTGGAGGCCGATTGAGTACAGTGAGCCCATTGTCATGTTCAAGGAACCTGTCTGAGATGATATAAGATTTGTGACATGGTGTGTTATTCTGCTGGAAGTAACCATTAGAAGCTGGGTATACTGTGGTCATTATGGGATGGGCATGGTCAGCACCGATACTCAGGTAGGCTGTGGCATTAATGCAATGGTACTGAGGGGCTCACAGTGCAAAGAAAATATCCCCCCCAGTAGTGTTGATACAAAGCAGGATGGATCCATGCTTTCATGTTGTTTACACGAAATTCTGACCCTACCATCTGAATGTTGCAGCAGAAATTGCGACTCATCTAACCAGACAATATGTTTCCAATATTCCATTGTCCAGTTTTGGTGAGCCCGTGCCCATTGTAGCCTCAGTTTCCTGCTTGTAGCTGACAGGAATGGAACTCAGTGTGGTCTTCTGCTGCTGTAGCCAATCTGCTTCAAGCTTCGACATGTGGTGCGTTCAGAGATGCTCTTCTGCATACCTTGGTTGTAACAAGTGAGTATTTGAGTCACTATTGACTTTCTGTCAGCTTGAGCCAGTCTGGCCATCCTTCTCTGACCTCTGGCACCAACAAGGAATTTTCGCCCAGAGAACCACTGCTCACTGGATGTTTTTTTATTTTCAGCCCATTCTCTGTAAATATGAGGGTTGCATATGAAATTCTAGTATATCAGCAGTTTCTGAAATACCCTTACTGGCTCATCTGACATCAACAATTACGCCATATTCAGAGTCACTTAAATCACCTCTCTTCCCCATTCTGGTGTTTGATGTGAACATTAACTGGAGCTCCTGACCCATATCTGCCTAATTTTATACATTTTACTGCTGACATATGATTGGCTGATTAGATATTTGCTTCAATGAGCAGTTGAACAACTGTACCTAAAAAATGGCCAATGAGTATTTACTCCCTTTCTGCTAGGGAATTAATTTAATTATTTAGATCTTAATCGTATATTTCACTACCCCTGAGTAATATATATCTGGAAACCGATGCCTATTGTCATGATCCGCCTGTCAGAGCCTCATGTGTGCCACGCCCCCCTTGTTACCTCGTATCGGATCCTGATAGTAACAACCTGTTGTCTATCCGTGCCTGATTGTCTCGTGTATTTTGTCTGTGTCCAAGTTATTAACCCCATATCTGTCATTATGTATTGTGTACTTTGTTCCCCGGTGTCATCTGTTTCCACGACAATAACTCCCTTTCCCTGCACCTTCGCTGCCTGCTTCCTGCTTCCTGCTCGCCCGACCAGCAGCAACCGTAATACCTATTGAGATAAGTTGTGGAAATGTAATAATTCTCATATTTTAATAATATTGGGGTGATTTAATGCATAATTATTTCAATAAAATGAATTCCAATTACTTGAACTAGTAGCGATTTGTCAGCGTTTCTTCCCATATTAATATAATTCTTTAGGCCTTTCATCACTTTTTTTAATAATCGTTGTTCGTTATTGAGTAAGTAGCACAGGACCATTGCACGCAGAGGAGATTAATTGAGCATAGTTACAGATTAAATGTGAAAAAAGAATTTATTGCTTGGAGGGGAAAACTCATTAATTAAACTTTTGTATAAGGCACATCTTAGAGGCTTACTTACATTGCGCTGGAGAGCCATTATTGAAAAATAAAGTATGGAATGTGTAATAAATGGAAATAAATTGGGAAAAAATGTGGATTGGAGAGATAAAATGAAGGAAAAGAAAGTGTTGTTTAGGAATGTTCCACCAGGAGGGTTTGATAGGTATTACAATCAGTTGTCATTTGATAAAATCTCCATGAAGTCCTACGCCTGCATGTGCATTTTCCTGTTTCTGCTCTTGCTACCTGTCTGGGGAAACACCATGCTCTATCAGGCATTCATAACTGAGATAAAGACTGGGCCACGTCTAAAGACAATGCATGATAATGAACAAATATTTCCTTCATATAATGGAATCTTACCATGCCTGTTTGATTTCAGCCTCTTCAGTTTCACTGGTCTGCCCCTCTGGTATCAGTCAATTAGATTTAGTTGGCAAAGCTGATGTTTCAATTTGGTCCTGATTCTTTCTGACTGATACAATCACTTATATGGGCAGAAAAGCATGACGTCTCCACCCTTCTGCATAACACAAGGAACATGATTGCGAGACTTTTTTTTTTAATGTAATGTTTTCTTCCAAGGCACTGAGTCACCCATGTGGGCTGTTAATCTAAAACCATCTCTCCAAGGCTGATAGCTAAATATAGTCCATGTCTTTCTGACCTCACACATAAAATATATTTACCAAAAGTCTACTGGATGTGTATGGAAGTCAGTACATACTGTGGAAAAAAAGGTGTAGTCCAGTGCCAGACTGCCTGTCTGGGTGACTGTTTTCTGTTTTGTTCTTATGGAAAAATAAACCTCGCACAGGAGGGAAGGTTGAAAAAGAGCTCTTTGGAGACACTGAACTGATAAGTTGGCATGACAATTTATGGCTAAAATAGTGAAAACATTGTTTAGTGGTCAATGTAAAAACAGATTCAAGCATCAGTTTGTTAAACAAAGCATATGCATTATTAGAAATGTATACACACTGTATAAATACCATTACAGCTTGCGTGCGAAGCATAACGATTCAAAAGCCTATGTCTGGTCTCCTTTATATATCATAATTACATCCAATGAGTACATTCCTGAAGAACACCACGGCATAAAGAAGACAATTGCCTGAATTCCATATTCTTTAATTTAAAATACATAAGAAACGCAGAGTCTGTACAAAAGTTATCACAAACTGTACACTGAAGATTTTTGTAGCGACTGCTGCTGTTAGTGCCAATATATATGAACGCTGGACAAAATACAGAAGCGTAAGTGACAGAAACACTTACACAATGGAAGAATGATACAGTCATACTGATTCTCTGTTTACGAGCACGTCAAGTTTGTATACAAATTATCAGAAACACAAGGCAAAATTGTCTGTTGCTACCAAACAACCCCTCAAAAACACAGCATTATTAATACATATTCATAATTCACAATAAACACAATGAAATTTACATACAACCTTAAAAATAAACAGTGCATATATACATACACCTTCTGGTATTTATACGCAAGTTAATGTGACAAAACACATTACGGTATCAGATCCACCCAAAATCAATGATCAATAACATTTATTCAGGTAACTTTGCTTATTTGACATGCTACATGCTTTTGAAAGCTGGATTGTTCTGGATCAGAGATCTGCATGGAAAAGTGTGAGACCAGAACCCTGTTACTGGTCAAAAATATAAAACATCAATACATATGGGGCCAATAAAATGGCATACAAATTCACAGAAACCTGCATATCCAAGGTTTTTTTGTCTGAGAATTAGAAAAGGGAATTCATACCGCTCAGGATAACCCTGGTGTTAATTCATTTTTAAGTGCAATCCACCAGTCCACCTTCAGATACGTCGGCTACATCATTTGGCTACTGCTCCTTCACTGTACAGAGCCTTTGAAGCCACAGCCACAGACACAGACACACACACACGCACAGACATACAAGCACACGCTGCCCGCCAGCTCGAATGAAATCATGCCAATGGATGTGGCAGGTGTTATGTTGCAGTGTAATACGGACAATCAAAATACACCATTCTTATGATCAGTATAATATTACACAAAAAGATACACACAGCACCAACAACTGTCCTCCCCATAAATTATATCGTAGTTGTTTTCATCATTGGCAATTTTCATTGTATATTAAGTGAATTCAAAATGTAAATGTAAAGTTGTGGATGCCAAAAAATATACCTTTCAGTTTAAGTAAATAAGAGTTAGCATGCTCACCAGACCTCACCCATCCTACACAGACACTCAGACCACATGCATAGGAAAGATCCCAGCTTTATGGTTCTGCCAATAGTGCCAAAGGCTTTTTAAAGAGCTGTCATATTAAATATGCTGCTATGCATGAATGAATCCCCTCTCTAATGAAAGTTGAGCATTAAACATCTTAATGAACTGATGGAAAAATGCGACTTTCGTGAAGCAATTTTATAGCAAATGCATAAATGTAGCACTTTACATAAACAAACCAGCTGCCACAGTATTCCTTAGATTTTTCATTGACTGTGCTGCTACTAGCGAATGCCTCATGTTGTGCACATGGTGAATGCTTTCTCCTATAGCCTATGTGATGATGTTACCTGTGCGCAGAACAAAGATGTAAAGGGTGCTGGCTCAGTGCAGCTAGCTGCAGTGTATTTCAAATGCTACATCAGTTCCTGTACAAACTTATTTCTAAATGTTCACCAGTGTTTAAAATCACTTTTTCATGTTTCATACAGCAACTTGAAGGGTTTTCTCTGGTCAATGATATGTGTAACACTTTGTGAAGCATATACGGAAGTTAATATCCATGAACAACTGAGGCACAAAGACCAAATCTCACTTTAATATCAACCACAGGAATTACTGGAATCACTTAAAAACCAACTCAGATTTTTTTTCATTTCTTTTAAAATTTAAAGATTAATATCTACTATTAACAAGCATAATTTACTTCATAGAAAGATAGTACCAAATGTAACTTTTTTTGTAGAGAAAATATTAGCGGTGAACACCTACACTACTTCAAATGCTTCCTTCAGCAAATAAACAATATAAAAAATCAAACATGGTCTTTGAGAGACTTCTTTTGTCAACATTCCTGGTCTAGCTCTGTTCACAGAGGCTGAGTGAGGTGTGCCATGGTTAGACAAAGAGGAAATACGAAACATTCAAACAACCATTCTGAAAGTGCAGGACACAGCACAGTCATACTACAAAATAATATCAAGGACTCTTGAATTTTAATACCTTAAACCAAAAAATAAAATTTGTTGTTAGAGATCTTGGGAATCTTGGCTAACGTCGCACTGTGGCCGTCCTAAGGGGTCTGGGGGGGCTTGGGTGATGGACAGGAGCCTTGACTGTCGAAGCTGCTGGCCCGTCCTGGCCACTGAAGAGAAAGAACAGATACAGGAACTAGACTGAAACTCTACTATAAAGAGGGAACAGGCACAGGAACAAGGCTGAGACACCACTGTAGAGTGAACAGATACAGGAACTAGACTGAAACTCTACTATAAAGAGGGAACAGGCACTGGAACAAGACAGACTCCACTGTAGAGTGAACAGATACAGGAACTAGACAGAAACTACTATAAAGAGGGAACAGGCACAGGAACAAGGCTGAGACACCACTGTAGAGTGAACAGATACAGGAACTAGACAGAAACTCTACTATAAAGAGGGAACAGGCACTGGAACAAGACAGACTCCACTGTAGAGGGAACAGGCACAGGAACTAGACTGCAACTCTACTATAAAGAGGGAACAGGCACTGGAACAAGACAGACTCCACTGTAGAGGGAACAGGTACATGAAAGAAACAGACTCCACTGTAAAGAAGGAAAAGGTACAGGAACAAGGTTGAGACTCCACTGTAAAGATGGAACAGGCACAGGAACAAGGCTGAGACACCACTGTAGAGGGAACAGATACAGGATTGAGATTGAGACTCCACTGGACAGAGGGAATGGGCATAAGAATGCGACCGAGGCTCCACTGTAGAGTGAACAGGCACAGGAACGAGACTGAGACTCCATTGTAAAGAAGAAAGAGACACAGAAACAAACAGACATTTCAGTAGCTAGATATTCAAGAATATTTGGCAGATTAGTTAGAGCACCTTGCTCAATAGTACAAACTGTCCTTGGGGGCCAGGTAATTAAAAGGTCTATGTGAATTCCTCTCATTTGTTCCTTGTTCTGTGTATAGTTGGGCTGTGTTCTCCACAGTAGACCTTGAAGCCCACTCTAGTGCCAATGACTGTTACCTGATGACCGTGTTATGATTTTATTTAATCTGATTAATGCCAAAATAGCTATTCTAGTCTTTTGTCCCCTTTTCTGTCCCATCCTGGGCATCAAAACTGTTCCTTTACCCACCCTAAGTCTACTTTCCTGGTTCTAACACTACTGGAGGGAGAGAGGTGGTTTTTTACCTTCCATTCACCCTGGTATTTTCTGGTTAACCAGAAAGGCATATTTTGAAACTTTCCCATCCTGAGGCAGGAACGTAATATTTGAAGAACATCGATGAGAGGTCATGGGTCAGAATCTCAGCAGCAGGCTTGCTATTGTTCCATTGAGCAAGGCTTGAATTAGACAATACATCAGAGAGCTTTGGAAAATGTATTTGACTGCAGTATGTATTTGACTGGTTTGTATGAGGACTGATTGATAAGCTTGGCCTCCAGTTGTTTAAAATAAATTTCTGATAATATAAAATAATATGTGATATCAAAATCTTAAACATCGTAAACATATTTTTTTTTTACTGCAACAGTTTTCCAAACTATCCATTTTTTCATTCCATTCACTAAGAAAGTTTCTGGTTGGTTTCTGATCTGTTTGCACACAGCAGTTACAACGTAACCATCCGAGGAAAAAATGTCTTTTCAGTGTCCTTCAATTTTGAGAACAACCAGAAGGCGGACAGAGCCAAATATGGACTGTAAGGAGGGTGTGCAGCGATCGGGAATTTCAGGCTTGACATCATTTCTTTTGTTGGTCCACTGCAATGTGGCCTTGCATTGTTGTGATGCAAAAGAAAAGTTTTTCTTTCAAGTTTGATTCTGTGGATGCATTGCTCGAGTGCCTGTGAGGTTTCACAATACCTTTCAGAATTTACTGTCGTTCCTTTAGTCAGAAATTCTGTGTAAAATACGCCCCTTGACTATGAATTTTGATTGGCACACAACGTTATCATGTCAAAAACTGAACGCTGCTTTATACGTAACTCGGATGTAGCACTCTTTATTAACTAACAGCATCGCTTAAGGGCTTCACACATTGAACTGAAACTAAGCTCGTTTACACTATGTAGTATCAGCTACCGAACGCATCAGCAAACGTTTCTTTTCCCCCACTACCAGAGATGTAGAGATGTGGTAGGAGACCTTACTTATGAATCAGCTCCCATATCATATTCATATTCATTTACTCACACAGCTCGGAGAGAAAGCCCAGTAGCATTTGTAATTGTATATACTTAATAAAAGACTAATATGGTACCTCACACAAGGCATGCCAGTGCGTGATTGGCTTGCGAGGGTAGGCCAGCATTTCATTCCAATGGTCTCGCCCCAGGCCCTCTGCGTCTGGTCCAGCCCGACACACCCCAATCACCTCATTGTGCCCGACTCTGCAACACAGGAAAAACATTTCACTGGCTGCATTAAAAGAGACCTAGAAGAGACCTTGATTCCAATAATTTATATGGGTCTCTGTGGGATTGTTGTACATTTAAAAAAAGGCTAGAAAGAAATGCTAAGAACAGAATACCAGAATTCTTTCAGTAGATTACAAAATACAAAATATATATCAAAACAAGTTTTTAGCCTGTGGTTTATTAATGTTGGTCTACTGCTAGAAGCTGTGATTTAATAAGTTTACTAATGGATGTACAGGTCTCTACGGGCAGAAGCCACCTGATGACGCACTTGATGGTTTTGTATGATTCTAATAAAACGTAAAAGAGCCCTAAACCTAAGGAGCAGATCACTAGGGTGTAGTTCCTTTGCATGTAGCTATTGCCCAAAACGCTGGATGGGATGGGCACTGAGACTTACCGGTCATAGTCCATCACCATGATGGACAGGCTGACCTGCTCCACGTTCTCTGGCGGGATGTCAAAGACGATGGCCTCGTTGTAGGTCGGGTTGAGCGTACCCTTCTTCGTTGTCGTCTTGCGCTTCTTCAACCTCCGGCCGTCGCAGAGCAGCGACACTTTGACATAAGGGTCTGGGGAGAAGTTTAAGGACATCAGTACCCTTCATGTAGCTGCACTGGCTTTCAGCCGAACTTTAACCATAATAAGATAATCACAACAGCTGCAAATTCCATTCTGAGTATTGTCTGGTTGGTCTTTGCAGGTCTGGTATAGAAGCGGATGTACCGGAGCTCCCCATGATGTCCATGGCTTTGAGGTTTCGGCACTTTATGACGGTCAGAGTCATTCTTCCGGCCGTGGGCAGGTAGCAGAGTGAGTACATGATCTCTCCCAAGTCCACGCTCTCCTGCAAGACACATCGCCGTTACTCTAAACATGAGCCCAGCTAGGAGAGGCAGCTCAAGCACCCTTTGTATGCTTAGGAGATACAAGGAGAGCAAATACAAAGCAGGGTCTGTCTTTGGTGGCTATAGAGTCCTGGTCAGATGCTTGGAAAAAGTGAAGTTTGATTATTTGATGATTAATCTTCAGTCACTAAAATACACAACAGTCCTGTAATAAAAATAAACCACAAAATACTGATAGAAAACCACATGTTTACCACAATTACATAACGAAACAACTTTGAAGGTTTTCAAAGTTTTCACCAAATTAGATGTTTCTGTATCATGAAAGGTTTTGTTTTAATTACATCTATAGCTGGGGCCCCTACCCAGGTGCAATTAATGCATTAATTAATCAAATTCCCAGTGTGTTTGGGGTCATGAATTAAATGGGTAGACATGGTTGTTCTGTAATTATGGGAAGCATGACTGCAAGGGAATAAAGTGATTTTAACACATTGGCTGCTGTGATAAAAAACCATCCAATCATGAAAGGATATCACCATTGTTATTTGTAATAAATCTTTTGATTGGCTGACAATGTCTACAATAAAATCAGTAAATACTGTCCGTGACCTTATCAGAATAGAGCTAACTTCCAGATGTAGTACAAATACATTAGGATACCAGCATAGAGCTAGCCTTGCCATGTAACTTCCACAGAGCTATAACCCCTCTTTCAGATGACCTTGCTAGTGGCATACATCACATTTTCCTGGTCATTGTCTTGCGTCATTGGCATTGTCAGGGATGAGCTGTGGAAAGTGTCCACACAGCATTGTCTTGCTGGCGTTGTCAGGGATGAGCTGTGCAAAGTGTCCACACAGCATTGTCTTGCTGGGGATGTCAGGGATGAGCTGTGGAAAGTGTCCACACAGCTGGGCTGTGTCACACGACCAAGTTAATGTCAACGATTCGGAGACTGAAGCAGATGTGTCGGGTAATATAGGGTTAATAGTGTCGTAAAGAGACGGATAAAGGTTAACCTCAGCACTTGCGTAATCATTCCGATATCTGAGCCGTCATCCTCGACGCCAGGTATAATCAATGAGTGTATGAACTCTCATCCCTAGTGGGACATACTTCACCGGAGCTTCAGTGAAAACAAACGGCTGAGTTGAGGATTTTCATGAGTGGTAACACCTGTGGAGCACTAAGGGAAATTGCTTCATCAGAAAGAGCAACATTGTGCAAAATGCCATCCTTAATGACTGTGCAATTTAAGGGGAAGAGGATGACCAGCCAGAAAGGAGCTTAGCTGCACAACCAATTTCATAAAAAAACGGTCTGTTAAAAGCTAAACCACGATAGCATCAGGCCTGTCAACTTTGCTGTCAAGTTGCAATGAATAAGGGGTTTTCATCTTCCCAAAGTGCTGATTTTCCCTTCTTTTTTTGAGGTGGGGGTTGCTTTTCAGAATGACAATGCCCCCATCCACTGAGTGCATGAAGTCAGCCAGTGGTTTGACAAGCATGACACTTATGATATTCATGTGCCATAGCCCTTACAGTCTCCAGATCTGCAATCAATAGAGAATTCATAAGGCACTGATGCCTAAAATGATGACCAAGACATGATCCATCAACCAGTGTTGACCTTAGTTCCTTCTGAAAGAATGGCACTGTATTATTCAGTACCCTTGTAGACTCCATGCCCCACTGTATGCAACCTGAACTAGTTAAATATGACTGTTATACTTCAAACTTCAAGTTAAATATCCGGCAGTTCCAGATACAGCTTATCAAAATCTACAATTTTTCAGGTATTTCATCTCCGGTCAAATCCATTTCCACAGTCCTTCCGCATGAACTTTGTTGGCTGTTCCAGCTAACAAATTGTGTGGGTTTGTTTACTTCAGCTTCTGTTAGCTCATCAATGTTTCATGCTTGTTAAGCCACGTGTGACAGCTGTCAAATGTGAATGGAAAGGAAAGTGAATAGTAACACCTCAAAGCTGCATGGTAGCCCACACATGTTCCCAAACAGACTTCCAGATCTGTATTTTGCTTTTGACATGCATCATACTTTCCGCCTGTTCCTGCCTGCATGGGCTGCAGAGCCTGTGCCTGACATACACTATGTAATTTTTAATCTGGCTTCTTCAGCAGGTGCTCTCCTAACGTGACTTGTTGTGTAAGACACCCCACATGCCTCATTCTGTCATTTATCTGACTGTGGAAGTGTCCGGGCAATTTGGTTGAATTCAGGCTGAATTAAGCTCCGTGAACATTTAAAAAGTTGCTGCTGTATCAAGCTTGACTGTAACGCAATGAACTGCTTTAGGCAAACAGATTAAAGCATTTTTGAGAAAGATTTTCGTACTGCAATAATCAGCATCAGCCCACTGCGGATGAAAACGATTTCCTGCTTCGGTCAGACAACTGAGCGACCAGCATTTGCTGCTACACATACAGTCCGTTCTTAAATACAATAAATTCTTAAATACAGTATAATCTAATATAATCTATATAGATTCTGGGGAGTATCAGCCTCAAAAAATCTCGCAGCATTCATAAGACGGTGATGACCAATGCAACAAGGCTGTTATAGTCACGATAAATGGTAGATGTATTTGACCTACCACTCTGTGGATTGTTGGATGGCACCACTGCCCTCATACACACTCTCTTGTGTATACCAGTATAACAGTATGGGCATTTTCTCAGCTTGTAATGCTAATGCTAGTGCTAATGCTAACAAAGCCAGGTTGGTATTGTTTGCACCCGCATGCCGCTTTATCCGTTCAAGTTGAACATTCTGCTCTGCTGGGTGAAAACATGGCACCTGGCAAACCCACTGGTACCAAATAAATCAGCCAGACCTGATGCCCTGAGTGTCCAGAACCTGTAGGCACCCAGTCATCCACCTGCATACAGTATTTCTCAATAATAATTAATTACTCAATAAATCTTTAATTAGTGGAGTGCAGATATTTTGCGAATATGTGGAATATCTACAGAATAAGCAAAGACCTCGATACCACTGAATTGAAATATCTTCACATACCAAAGACCTACATCTCACCAAACTTAAATATGAGACCAAAGGCAGCAAAGTTTTGTTTCTTTTTAAACTTTTATTTGATGTTTTTGGGCCGCTGCATCTAATTACTTCCACACTCTCATCTGAGGTGCCTCAAATGCTAATGCTAATATTTTCACATATGTGTCAGAGGTTCTGTGACTGATGACATTACTATTACCATGCTGCCATCTGAAATGTTGGGAATAGTAATGTCAATGTCCTCACCTGTGTAGCCAAAATGCTAACACTCAATGATTTTATCCAAAAAGGTTAATACTCCATAAATAACCTCATCTGTTGTTTCCAGCCACCCTGGATTGCATAGGATACGTCTAGAATTTGATCCTTTGTGTGACAGATAATGAATTCCATTCTAGGCTACAATGCTTTCTGACACAGGTCAGTATTTGTGTATCACTGATAGTTCTGGCATTTAGACTTTTGCAGCTTGTTCAAAGCTGTGTGCAAAGCATACTTTGTTTCACTGACGATGGCTGACATGTTCTGCTGGTCTGCCAGAGGCGAGTGTGAAGGTGCACTGAGCATGTACTGTAAGATCTTTGGTGCAGACAACAGCTACTCGGTCGTTCTCCTCAAAAAGATCAAGCAAGCATATTAATGAACCAACAAGTGGAAAATGGCATGAAATAATGTTAGCTACTTTCAAAGAGAGTGCTATACGTTTCTCGTATTATAGCGAAGAATGAATTTCTCGTTCTGAATCTTAATTATGTGACATTCTGTTATGTGGAGTGCTATTAGCTATTAGCAATATTACTAATTTTCCCATGCCTTCATCTCTGAGTTTGAAAAATAGCAAAAAGCCAATGTTAATTCCACCTTAATCCTTTCTAATGTGCTTTGATGCTCATGCTCATACCCGCATGCCTTTATCAGTGAATGCTAATGTTTTATGTGAGCTGCTTCACGTGTCCTAGCAATTAGAATCTCTGTTTACAGTCAGCAGCTGCTGTTTCTTGCTGGGTGAATATATGGGTGAACAAGCTCATTAGCTGATGGGAAAAACCAAGTTCAGTAAATCCAGGCAGTAGTGGCCTAGTGGTTAGGGAAGCGCACCTGTAAATGAGTGGTTCGAATCCTTGACAAGCAAGGTACTATTGAGGCACCCTGAGCATGGCACCACCCCCACACACTGCTCCCTAGACACTAAATGATGGCTGCCAACTGCTATGTCACATATAGGGTACATGCAGAGGACACATTTTGGTGTTGTGTGGTGTGTCATCAATGACAATTCATCACTTTCACTTTTCATAAATCCGATAGTCAGCTCCAGAAAGAACAAATCCAGACCAAGGTTTTGTTTCAACCAACTAACTTAGTACTCTGTGACTGTGACTCTTTATACACATCTGGTTGGTTGAAACAAAACCTTGGTCTGGATTTGTACTTTCTGGACTTGAATTTTCCACCTCTGAATACAAACATGCCAAATCTGCAGTGCAGTCACACAAACAAGTCCTGCCTGTGTTTAAATGCAGCCCTACTCACCGTTGTCGCGCAGTGGATGTCCTTCCACACGATTGCTTCCCTGGAGAGGTCCGACAGTTCAAAGAGGTTGTCCACCAGCACTTCCCCTATCATGTCATGACTGGTGAAGCGGTCAAAATCATACACGCTGAAGTGCAGCTTGCGGTTGCACAGTTGGTCATACTCCACCGGAAACTGGAAGGTCTCATCGAACACGGGGTTGAGCGTTTTCCTGTGCACGCGCGTCTGAAACTTCTTCTTCCTCTCTGGCAGCAGGTATATCTTGACGTAGGGGTCCGAGGTGCCTGTGAAGTCTTTGGCTGGCAGGTCCAGTGCCTTCAGGATTTTCACCACCAGGCTCTGGTTCTCGTAGTCGTACTGCAATGAGAAGCTCAGCTTGCCGCACGTTGGCACAGGCTCTTTGTCATCGTCCTCCGAGTTGACCGACTTCTGCTTGTAGAGCTCTGGTTTGATGCGGCCCAGATTGGTGGACGGCTGCCGCACGGGGAGGCTGTCCATGCTGAAGTCCACGCTGGACACGTGCATCTGTCGGGGCAGGTGGCGGCGGAAGGAGTTGTGTCTGAGGGGTGGGCATGAGCGAAAATCACATTAATCCCAGGATTTCAGATACATAACTTACTGAGCTGACTCACTGTTCAGAAACATGGGCTGCACAACACAATTATACACCCTTACTCTCAATATCCAGGATTTTTGAAGCTTGATTATTTTGATAAAAGACAGAACATCCTCTTGTATGAGTGTGCTTGGGGTGATGTGTGGCTCAGCAGATTATGATCCTCTGCCTGTCAGCAGAAGGTCGCTCCTTCAGATTCCATAGTTGGCAGTGTGATGTCACCGTTGGACCCCTGAGCAAGACCCTTTAAACCCCAGCTGCTCCATGGAGTGTCTGACCCTGCCTTCTCAACTGTACGTCACCTTGGATAAAATCGTCTGCTAAGTAAATGTAAAATGAGTTTTTCAGGGCTTAATGGATTTGTCTTTGTTTTGCTATTTATTTAGAACTTGTGGATTGAGGACAGAATCGCAATGCGTGGGGGACTGGGGCATATTACTGGAGGAATTTCCCTTTCTGAGGCTTTCAGGACGCATTTGACAGAAAAAACACACTGCTCTGGCGAACAAAACCGAGACTTAAGTCTGAGGTTAGAGGAGGTGAAAAAAATCAAAACCAAAACACACTTGCGTCTGTAGGCACATTGGGGAATGGGGATTGGACAGAAAAGGGCACTCAATCCTCAGCTCACGCCGCACGAAGTAAAACCGCTTCAGCTTGTAAGTGTTTTACCCTTATGTACACATTCGGATACCTCGAAAACAAAGCCTTGACTTCTACTGCTACCTGTCTCCTAGCAACTAACACCTTTTCCCCCACAAACAGCAGATATAATGACGACTAGAAAACTTGCAATATGCTTTGCGATAACCGGAGTAGCACAGTGACAGCAGAAACAAATGGAGAATTAAAGAACATTTGCTGTGTACCAGTGTTAACAGGGTTTTCGTGTTTCGTGTGTCTTCTCACTTAGAGATAGTATTGGTATTCACTGGTAATAAGTAACCAGGCTCACAGGGGTGGATAGGAGACATTTACTGATTTATTTGGGCATTATTTAAGCTGCTACCTTTATATCCCCCAACTTTCCATAATAATAATATAAGACGTACCAGTCAAACATACTGGATAAGGTGGATGCATGGATGGGTAGACATACTGTAGCGTTTTTACAGGTCGGATATACTGTGTCGTGCCAGAATTTATGGATGTGAACTTTATGTTGTAGACAGAGATAGTCAAGTCATTTATTTATATAGCACATTTAATAACGACAGGAGTTGACCCAAAGTGCTTTCCAATTTTGAAAGAGTTAACAAACAGTAAACATAGTAAAATACATAGTAAAATACAGAAATAAAATAACATGAGTAACAATGAAATATAAAAATAAAATAACATGAACACATGTATATAAGAAATAAGAAATAAATAAACAAACAATGATAGATCCTTTATTGTCCCTGTGGGGAAATTCCTTTTATGCCTCCCTCTACTTGCTGCATGAGTAAGCTGTCTGTGAAGGGCAGCCACCTGTTGGGGCGCCCAGGGAGCTGGGGGTTAAGGGCCTTGCTCAAGGACCCACAGACATGCTGAGGCTGGGTTTGAACCGGCAGCCTTCTGATCGGAGGCACACAGGCTTGGTTATGCCACACCCTGCCCCCCCTAAGTCACTGGGGGTATGAATGCAGAACTAATAGCTCTGAAATATATTGTGGTGCTAATCCATTGAATGCTTTAAAAACAAATAGCAAACATTTTAAATCTATTCTGTATTTGCCAGTGCAAATGAGCTAGAACAGGAGTAATAGGTTGTCTTTTCTTCGTCCCAGTTAAAAGTCTAGCAGCTGCATTTTGAATTATTTGAAGTCTAGAAAGTGTGGAATGGGACAATCCCAGATACAAAGAAGTACAGTAGTCGGCCATTGTAGCAGTCGGCCACTGTAGCAGTTGGCCTCTAGGGTTAAGGGGCACCTTACATGTCTGAGTTATTAAGATATTTAGACAACAACTATGGATTCAGAAACTGGTTAAAATGATCGATAAACTAGTTCTAAACGTCCAAAAGGATCAATACAAACAGGATTTATTAAAATCATTTTTAAACCAAATCCAATGCAATCCCCTGCAGCCGGCAAAACGGCACAGTGGAATTACATCCTATCCTCGCCTTGAGCGGTGGGAACCGAGCCATCTATCTCACACGGCTGTGAATGGATGTGCGGGTCACACAGTACAATTACAACACCATAAATAGCACAGGCCGTCGTGGTGTATTGACGATGTGCTATGGGTCCGCTGTGATTCACAGACGCTGAGAACGTATTCTCATACGCCATGCAGCCATGGACCTAATGAAGGTCATTTAAGAAAAAGCCCATAACCACTTCCATGTAGAGCTTCCATTTGTTGAATGTGCATTTAATGGGCTATCCAGCACACACCAAACAACTTGCTCCCTCCCTCCCAAAGTAACAACACCTAAATGATTAACGCTAACTTGTTACTAGTATGTAACCCGAAGACCTAGTGACCCTTTTAAGCAAGTGTGTTATGGGCATGTAGGTCTGGGTGCTAATGACTGAGTGCTAATGACTAACTAAAATGTGTGACAGTCTCACAAGGACTGGATATGTATACAGTCTTGTCTCATCATGGACTTCTCCAGAAACCAGGAGACACAACACAACAACCCCCCCCCCCCGGCTGTATGGCGGATCCTTCCGGAATCGGACGTGCCCCATGTCAGTTCCAGTTCGCCGCTTGGCTAATTACACTGTGCTCCACAAAAAACACGCACGTGGTGCTAAAACAACAAGGAATTGATCGCTTAATTACTAGGATCGTTTACTACTGTTGCCATGCCATCGTGACTCATTTACTTTAAATAGAAGATGGGTCTCTCTCTGATTATAGGGACCATGCTGCTGTAAAGGTTCCATCTGCCTGCCACTGAGGAACAAATAAAACTTCCCCATCACAGACATGATCGTGCCGCCTTCTTTCTTGCAGACACCGCTGACGGTCTGGATTCAAATCCACATTTTGCTGGATAATTCCAACACATAGCTCTGTGTTTTGCCCTTACAGTACATGCTAGTACAGGGGCCCCCAACTATTTTTTCGGGAGGGCCAAATCCCATCAGCAACACAACACCAAGGTCCACTGCCTCCAAAAAAATTTGTTGACCGGGGGGAGGGGCGTCCTGATGATTAAATTTGCCAACCACAGGACTGGGGAGTTCCCCAACAGTAAAATTTGGCAAGCGGAGAGGGTGAGTTCATGGTTCAGATTCAATTATAATTTTGTCAGAATCTGCCAGCTGGCGACTGCTCTAGGGCCTGCCAAATATACCCTTAGCTGTAGGCAGTTACCTTGGGGAGTTTGTACCCTTTTTCTGAGAGTGTACCTCAAGGGCTCAAAGAGAAATCAGCTTGAAGGGCCCTCGTGTTTATTTTCTGGAAAGATTTTGTCACCTTAACTACTCCTTAACTTAACCTGCCTGGCAAAGATGAGCCAGCCACATCAGAGGTGGTACCTGGAAGAGGAAGTGGGCTCGGTGGTCTGCCTCTGGACCTTGGCATGCTTAATGAGGTGCTCCTTCAGAGCCGTCTGGACTTCCGCCGGGATGTCAGGCGAGGTCTGGCTGATCTTCATGGCGGCCTCTTGGAGACGCGCCGAGTTCCTCCCGTTTACCTTGACCTCGGGGGCCTTTTTGTCCTCCTGCTGTGTGGCCTCGGGCGGCGGGCCGGGGACACTCTGAGGGACGTTATCGGCATGAGATGTGAGAGCTTTGTTCCTCCAAACTGGCCAACACAGCTTCCAGAACACAAAGAGAGAGACTACCAACAGGGCAAGACCACAGAAACTGACGACCAAGGCAAGGAGGCTGACAGAGATGTCTACGAACAGGAGTCCGGGGCAGAGAAAGACAGACAGACAGACAGACAGACAGTAACCGAGGAGAACAGGCAGTATGGTCAAGCATGACAGACAAACATGAAAGAGAAAGAGAAGGAGAGAGAAAAGTAGATTGAGGAACTTCTAATCAAACGAGCTTCGTCTGGTACATAAGCTACACATTTATCATCATCTTTGCTTTTCTGGATAAATGTTTGGGTTCTGTTTCATTTATCCACACCCAATGCTTACATAAAATTTTCATTTACAGCTCTTTCCCTACATCCCTGCCCCTGCAATTCTTAAATTCCATTCCCAGTTCATTTTTCAATTGCATGGGCAACCAGTTGAATAGAGACAATTATACAGGACAATGTATTAAGATACTTGTAGTACGCTCTGTGATACACAAACTCCACCACCACAAGAACATAGAAGGAAATGTTCAAACCTGCCATTGGTTGTGGTTACACAGTTTACAGTAGAAACCCTGAGTCATTACCCCCCCCCCCCCCCCCATTGCCACCGTGTCTAAAATCCTACCTGTTCTAAAGCAGTGATTTCATGCCTGCTGCTTAATGCATCTAACACTGCCACTATTCCACAAATAACAGTCATGTTAGAAATCTCTCTGATGATGTTGAGAATGGCTAATTTTCTCTTAGATTTCACCCCCAGAGGACATCTTCTTCAACTGTCATCACAATTTCATCCCCATTGTGCGGCACTGTTGTCTACCCCTAGGCAGGATGCCTGTACTGTGCAGTGTACTAATGCCGCAGGGCTGGAAATCTTTGCAGCACTGCTGAGATTTTAGGTGGCTGAAATTGACGGATTTGCAGGTCAAACAGACGAAGTTGTGCCAAGCCATCCGAATCTCCAGCCGTCAGAACTGTGGTCCAGGGTGGGTGTCTACTCGCTCCCACCAAAAAAAAGCACTGATCACATGGCTATCCTGTCCCTACCCCTGTGTAATTTGATTTATCATTCTGCTGTGCTTGTTCCGTCTGCTCTTATCGGAGACATCTGATCTGTGTCAACACCGGATAATGATTTCTTTAATGATTGAAAATGCATTAACATCATTAGTTATTTTTCAATTTTTAGTGCCTCGTTCTATTAATTCGATACCACTTTTTAATCAAAGTTGATGCGAAACGCTTTATTCGCCGAACGATTTAATGCGGCGGTTTAAGCAGTCGTGATGCGCCTTCGTAAGCGGTAAAGAAGGACCGGAGTCTTTAAACTCAATAAAATATTAATGTAGACCCATGGACGATTCCGACGCAATCGGAGCAGCAATAACGCTGCGACGAAACGAAAGAAAGCAAAGTGTGATGCTTTATTTCAAATTCAACCAGGGTCTGCTGTATATGCGACTCTGATTTCCAGTCGATATTTCTGCACTTATAAAACATGTCTTCAGACAGGAGACCTGTTGCTTGCGCTGAAGTTACAAGTGACTCGTCAGATTTTTTTAAACTGTAGCAATTGGTTTATATAATGTATTAAATAATTTACATTTCTGTAGACTAATGGATCACTTGATTAAAAAAAATTCTTGCGTCACGCTAATTGAAATAATACCCGCTAGAATGTTTAAATGTTGCATTGCATCAGACTGAACAAGTATTCAGGTCGGAGTAACCTGTATCATTCGCTTGAACATCTGTCTTAAGCAGATGTTATCCAGCAGAAGTTGAAATCTCCCACCGGTAATTCGCAAAAAGGTTCACATACGAAGTTATTCTTTCGCACTCTTCCAGAAAACCACGTGTAGTGAAGTTTATTAGAAAACAACGGAATTAGGAGTAAGGAGTGTAAAGACAATAAGAGTCCAATTTACCTGCGCCGCCTTTACCTGGTATGGAGCTCTCCAGGGGAAAGATGTCGGAGCACCTCTGGCGATCTACATGCCCTCCAAGACAGAGTTCTGTCACTATTTGAAGAGCCTTTTTGCACAGGCTAATACTGTCCTCCGTCTGGATACTCATATTTCCTCCGTTAAGTCATGGCTTTTTGTCCGATTGCTTGAGGTGTTGACTTGCTGGACCAATGCTCACATCCGACCGTGGCCGCTCTGGGTACGCAATGAACTCACTCACATCCGTCAGGCAGTGGGAACACACGGGTGCCCCATCCAGTCCCGTTATCTGCCGCCTTTCTGCAAAAGCGTTCTGCCTCTTCTTCTGCTTTCATACCTTTATTTGTCCAATAAGAAGTCGGTCTTTTTTGAGCGAGAGACGTCTGGAGCGCACGTCCAATTAAATAAAGCGCCCCTGTTAAAAATGAGGATTTAGGCATAATTCTGTTACTGACCAGCGCATGATTTCAGAATTAAAAGTAAATCCACCAAAAGAGACTGAAGTTCTTGGTACTTCAAAATGGATATTGAAGAAATTACAATTTATTATTACGTATATTTAAAGTATTTTGTCAGACATGAGTTCTAGGATTAAAATGAGGCTGTTGACAGGATTTATTTCAAACGTTTGAAGCAGCATTTTATGCTATTTGTTACGTAAGGGTTAGCATAATTAAAGCAAGTAAATAAATTAAGGAACTGCAATATTCTCGGTTTATTCGTGTTTTTATTATTTATTAATCCAAACTTTTTTATTCCGGTTTTTAATAAGCTAAGTTTGAATGATCTTGCGGTTTAGATGTATTCTAAATGAAGATATCTGAAAGGTGAGAGCATGGAAAAAAGCACGACTTAGTTAATGCCTCAGATGCAAATATTTTTCTCGTGGGGGGCGTCATTCATATGACGTCATTGTCTTTCCTTCTGACCGACTGTCCTTGTTAATTATCTCACTTCTTACTTGTATTTGTCGTTCTGCGGGCTCACTTTTTAAAATCACAGTAAAACATACAAACCGTTCAATTAACTACTTTTCTTTAGTATTTCTGAGATAAAAAATGAGCGCTACAGCATGACAGATGGTTCCTCACCAAGTTTATCATATAAATCATATATATTTAAAATACCCAATAAGGTAAAACTGTCCCCACGTGTGTTTTCTTGTCTCATCGTCATGTTCCTGAGCTGCGCCTTACTAAACAGTTTGTCCTCTGCGGAAACAACAAGCACACGTCGATATAATACGTGTGATCCCTCCTCCCGCTGACTTCCTCATGAATCACACAGTATTTGTGGGAGCGAAGGACACTCACCTTAGTAATGTGCACAGAGAAACCCAGACACGCGGGCAGGTGGTCTCCTTGGCAACCTAATAGTATTCTAAGTGCGCGCCGAGTAAACTATAACTGTCTTTCTGAGTGATCACCTCAGTAATAATTGTAAATAAGTTATATATCCAGTCCTTGTGTTCTTATTATCCATTTAAATATTCATTTAAGTTGCCAGATTTTCTGGCTTGTAATTTTGGTGAAGAAGTCAGTCTGTCTCGACCAGTGTTTTACGTCTGGCTTATGCCCTATGCTGTCTGGGATTCCATGCTGATTCTGGAAGTTTGGCAACTGGAAGATGGATGGATGGATAACAGTTTGCCTTTTTGCAAAACAGCTGGCCATATGTGATTATTCGAGGCATTAAAATTACTTTCAGGCCAGAATAATTATAAGGCTGGGTTTTTGTGTGTGGTTTTCTGGCCACACAGGTGCAGCTACTTTCAGCTGACCTTTAAAGTTTGAGAAATGAATCCCTACACAGGATTGATCCTCGTAAATGTACCCCGTTGACCTCCCTGAAACTGGTCGCTCCTTTTATTGTAGCCTGGCTGCAGTCAAAGCCTCTTTCTCCCATCCAGTCTGGACACGTGGTTCTGTCACGTTTGGTCATGCTCTGCGTTGTGAGATCAAAGCAAAGCCTAGTCAATGGAGCTTGACAATTAAACAGTTTGTGAAACGAGTAATCGCATGTCAATGTGAGTTTAAGACTAAACAAACCTTATCAAAATCATATTGTTTATTAGAGAAAAGGGGATTCACTTTATGTTTTATGGCAACAGGCCCTTTGCTATGCGTGACAAAGCTGTACCCAGTGGGTAGGTAATATTTGTGGGATCGGTGTTAAGTATCTTTTGCTACCACATGAAACACCAGCACTTCTTATTTAGCATGATGATTACTCCTTTTATTGAAGGAAGACACAGAGTGGCAAATAATGATTCATCAGTTCTGTCATGTCAGTTACAGATGTTCCTGTAGACCTTCATCCATGCAAATCTGCTTTGTGGTTAAGCGATTCAGAAATAAAGTTTGAAGATTTTGTAAACAAATAATTCACATAATTTGTGTTATGCACAGTCAAGATTGTACATTCCCAGCCTCTGACCACAATAAATGTATAAATATATTGTTGTTATTATTATTTACATTTTTATGTGTGCATTAAAACTTAACTGGGAACAGGCAAAACACGAACTTACGCACATTTTCTTGACAGACTCTGAACACGGATGTGCAGGATGGTCGGGTCTCTTCAGTAGGTGAAAAGCAAAGTTAATGACAAAAAAGAAGTAATCAAGCTTGTGGAAGCAAAACTAAACAAGAAATCAGGGTGTTATTTTAAAAACTATAAAACGTAACTGCGAAACATTGCATAAATAACATCGGTTATCAAAATCGTCTTTTGCTTCTTAATGCTGGCAATCTAGTGTAAGTAATATGTGGAGGACATTAAGTTGAAATGCATCAGACCCCCCCAGCAGAATGACTGACCCCAGTCTGCCCTGCCCTAGATTAAATGGTCTAGAGCTGTCCAGTGCAGGGTAAGTGGGCAAAAAGAACTCAGGTAGCGGGGGGCACAATGAGCAGACATACCTTCAGCTGCGAGAAGAAAGCACAGTTATGGAGACATGAGACAGCAGTACTATCCATTGGCTGTCATTTCACCCAAAGGTGTTTTCAAATAGAACATTTAATTCCACAAATCCATATTACACTTTAAGCCGTCTGAATGAATTGCCTGATTTCCCACAGATATGTGACTGCCAGCCTCTGTCTCGACCCGCATATATAAGCAGATACGGGATCGATAGACAAGTAGCACAACATTTTTTTGCTCACATCAACAGTTGAGCCACTTTGTTGCTGAGGAATGTGTACATGCATGTGATGTTGTGTGAAACCTTTTACAATCACTGAAATGAAAACGAGCCAAATGGAAGCTGCAGAATGAGCTACAGGTATTCCAGCCCTGCTGTTGTCCTGACTGGCCTGAGTTAACAGGAGGATTAATGCAGGGCGTCAAGCTGACAATAAATGCCTCATCAATACAACACCTTTAAAATTCCAAAGTAAGCCACCAGGATGATTCCCGGCTGGGAAACTGGCCCCGTGTCTTCAGCAGCTTTGCTGTGCTAGAAAAATTAGGGGGGAGGGGGGTGATCTTTTCTCAAAGCAAAGTAAGATGCAATTTGTAATCTATCATGAGCTTGCTTCTATTCTTGACATAAGTCCAAGGAAATAAAATGTTTGTCTGAACTTAGTTACAAAGTAACAGATATCTCCATAATATAATGACATAATGATACATAACGAGACAATTCTGTTCGCTGTGGACAATAGGTATAATTACATTAGTCATAATGAACAGAAATGCTGAAGCCTCTAATTTACAGTTAAGAGAAAAATAAGAAAGGCAGAGTGTTACGGTTGCTTATATAGACCAACGTTTGTGGGGCATCCGGCTTAATCTTAATGGCATCCCCACGTCAAACTGAAACGGCTGGTAGATGCGTGCAGATCCGTAGCGAGAGCAACACCTGACTTACTGCCAAACATGAGAAGATGTTGAAACATCCTCCATTTAAACTAGATGACAGACGCGCTACACTGTCCTTGACAAACAATTTAATTGGTTTTGACTGAGCATTACATGTGACCTTTAGTAGATCCAGCCTTGAGATTAGTATTGTTCTACTTTCCAGACGTGATACTTAGTTTAAAAAAGAAACAACCTTTCGTTTCTTCCCTGTAGCTGTCATTTGTCCCAACGTAAATATTTATGTCATCCATCTTATTGTATATTGGGAACCAGTGCAAGCATAGAGCTGCTCATCAGTAGTGGGATATTTGCTCATGATTATTGGGATGCGATTTACTAAATCCCCATACAGCTGGAAGGAAATCATAGCACACAGAACACAGTAAATGACAGACAGCTTGCAGTGTACAGTAAAGAGAACACAGTACACAGTAAACAGAACACAGTGAGCCGGAGATGGTAAACAAAACAGTAAATAAAACAAACAGTATACCATCAATAAAACACAGAGAACAGGAGATGGTAAACAAAACAGTAAATATAACAAACAGAACACTGTAAACAAAAATAGCAAACTGAAGAGAGATTACAAAACACAATGCATGCAATTTAAAATATACAGCATATGGCACCAGATATGGCAGCCTTAATACACATTAATACAAAAGAAATATATGATTATACAATTATATTGTATATTAGTTAGATATTATTTATTTGTAATTTCTTGATTTTTTGTTCTCTTCTTTTACTTATGCACCATGGAAGGGTCTGTGTGCAACGGTATTTCAATACAATGTATACTGTGTATATTGTTGTATTGACAATAAACGAATCTTGAATCTTGAATCTTGAATATTGTTTCTTATTAATGTATATTACAGCAGTCATGTCTTGTTCACTGAAAGAAGAATGAATGCAATGCTTTAAGACATGTTAAAATATACAGTGGTACCTCAGTACTCGAACTCATTAGAACTTTAATTTCTTAAAAATCGAACAATCAGTTTGAAAAAAGAACTCGATCTGAATCTCAGAAGTCGAACCGTGAACAGCGACCTAAAATAACTTGTAGGCTCTGGGAAATGAGTCACACGGCACGTCTCTCAGCGGAAACAAAGGGTACTGCTTCAGTCTCAGCCTCGCATTCGCTGTTATAGATTTGTGCATGTTTACACTAGCTGAATATACACTGCTCAAAAAAATTTAAGGAACGCTTATTGATCAGAGTAAAGCATCAAGTAAACTAAACTTCTTGGATATTCATCTGGTCAGTTAAGTAGAAGAGGGGGTTATTAATTAGCTTAAGCTGCTTTGGTGTTAATGAAATAACAACAGGTGCACTATAGGGGCAACGATGAGACGACCCCCAAAACAGGAAGTGTAACAGGTGGGGGCCACTGACATTTTTCCATAATAATCTCTTCTGACTGTTTTTTCACTAGTATTGCATTTGGC
>JAODUD010000001.1:6984294-6998075 GCA_026784285.1 Stomatorhinus walkeri | reverse complement strand
ATCCAGTATGATTTTTCCCCCATTGAGATCTGATGTGTTTTCAAAGTGTTCCTTTAATTTTTTTGAGCAGTGTATATATATTTAGACAGTAGAAATACATTTAGACAATGATAGTAACCGTAATTATTATATAATAAAATACATTTTAAAATAAAAAATTCTAATTCATTATTTTAATATTAATAATAAACCATTAATATATTTAATTATAATAATATTGTCGTGCTGAGCAGGGACAGAACGGAGACAAAGGCGCGGGTATCGGGGAATACTGGGTTTAATTACAGGTAAGGCAGGCAAAACGCAGATAGACGAAACAATGACCTGACTGGGGAAATACTGGGGAAACGCGGACTAAATACACAGGACTAATGACAACAACCAGAAACAGCTGATCACACTGGGATTCCACAGAGGTTAATGAGGGGGCGTGGCACATGGAAGGAGTGGACAATCGGGGCTGGACACATTGTTTTTTTAACTTTACACATTGTTTGCACTTGCATGCTGCTTAAAATTATAAATGTTCTATGAATGCATTATACATGCACTATGAAGGTGCACTGAATCTTCTATGTATAATGAATGCATTATGCAATTAATAAAAAGCGTTACACTGTACAAACATAGTCCCACACAAACACAGGCCCCCCTTTGAATATGGGTAGGTTTATTATTATTATTATTATTATTATTATTATTATTATTATTATTATTATTATTATTATTATTTGTTACAATGGTACCTCAGAACTCGAAATTAATCCGTTCAGAACTCCGGACCGAATCCTAAAAAGTTATAGTTCTGATCGAATTTCCCTCATAAGAAATAATGGAAAACCAATTGGTTCCCGGCCTCAAAAAATTACACCGAAATGTGTTTTTTGTAGCATTTAATCGCAAAATGAACCGGGCAAAACAAGAAAAACATATACTGTAGTAAACACAACTAAGCACATTTATCAAAACGGTAATTTTTAAAGTAAGAAAATAAATGTATTCAAACAATGTATAAAATAAAATTTAAAAATGTGTCATGCCCCGATCGTCCGCTATTTCCGTGTGCCACACTCCCTCGTTAACCGCGTCTGTTTCTGGTTGTTGTCTTTAGTCCTCTCTATTTCACCCGCGTTTCAGTTTGTTTCCCCAGTCCGGCATCGTATTGTCCGTCTGCATTTTGCCTGCCTTACCTGTAATTAAACCCCGTATTCCCCGATACCCTGACGTCTGCGCCTTTGTCTCCAATCTGTCCCCGCTGGGTACGACAATATTATTATAATTAAATGTATTAATGGTTTATTATTAATATTAAAATAATGAATTAGAAATCTTTATTTTAAAATGTGTTTATTATATAATAATTACGGTTACTATCATTGTCTAAATGTATTTGTACTGTCTAAATATATGTATTCAGCTAGTGTAAACATGCACGATGCTATCACAGTGAATGCGAGGCTGAGACAGAAGCGTTAACCTTTGTTTCCGCTGAGAGACGTGTCGCGTGACTCATTTTCACAAGTTATCTTAGGTCGGTGTTCACAGTTTGACTTCTGAGATTCAGATCGAGTTCTAGGTATTTTTTTTTTATTGGTTGGTTCGACTTTTAAGAAATTCGAGTTCTAATGAGTTCGAGAACTGAGGTACCACTGTATTTTAATTCCCAGAAGCCTTACCTATCCTTCCTGCATCTGACTGTTATGGGATACTGCTGACCCTGAGCAGGAAGGTACAGTGACCTCGCGCCTCCCAGAAGGCTTGTTTACTGCCTTGTTAGGTAACACGGCCCTCTCCCTGGCCCTACTGGAATTTATTTTCCACATTACTGCTGGTTACTTCCACCTTTTCTCGTCCCCTACCACAGTCTAACAACATGTATTTTAGGCACATCAGTGTTCCAAAATTTCCTTTCCTTTTCCCTCCCCCAGGGATGGACCACAGGCCTCGTGTAGTATTGCGTAAGACTACTGGGTCAGACAGAACATGCGGGTCTTTGCTTGAGCTTCTGTCTGGCTGGTCAGGGTGTGACAGAAGGACAGCTGATTGTGCAAAGGTGAAGAATGAGGCTCAGGGACCATGTTCACCAATCAGTGCTGCTCGTCCATTTGCGTCTCCCCTGTAAAGGTCACTTTAGTAAGCTCATTTTTTTGCATTGGGGTGTTGCGGTGGTTAGCACTGCTGCCTCACAGCAAGAAGGTCTTGGGTCCAGTCCCAGGTGCTTTTTGTGTGGAGTTCACACGCCTTTCCTGTGTTCACGTGGGTAATTGCCAGGGACTCCAGTTTCCTCCCACAGTCCAAAAGCGAGCAGGATAGGTTGAGTGGTGAGTCTAAATTGGTCCTGTGAGTGTGTGTGTTGGCAAGTAACCAGTGTTGGTTCCTTCCTGTACCCATCGTTCCCAGGATAGGCTCTGGTCCCCCCCAGTAGCCCCAGTTTGGATGCAGCAGTTTCAGGGAATGGATGGATTTCTTTCCACCATTGTTATGAATGGAACTGGGGTGGAATTTTTAAATAATGCAAAACAATTTAACTGACAAATTTATGACAGAGACATGCAGGTAATATGGATTTTAAATAGATCTTATTTATTCAAATATACATACATTAATTAGACCCATTTTTGAGGAAATATATATATATATGTTGCAATTAGTCTTTAACGTGATGGAAGATACATAGGTAGCTGAACTACCAATCAGAAATGCATTTACTCTAATGAGTGTCTGTTGAGCTCGCCATAAACATTATTTATTCATTCATTGTCTTGAAATAATAGAATTTAAAACCATCATTTCAGTGTTAGAAACAAACTACCACATATTTCCTCCTGTCCTCATAAATCCCTCTTTATATTCAGAAACATGTTGAACAAGCAATTTTTGGGCTCTCATTCTGGTTACTGTGTCGTTCCCAAACAGACTTAATGCTGTGCTGTCTTAGTGTGCATCCTTATATTTTCATATCCTGTTTCATAACCATGCAGAGACGTTAAACCCAAAACCGTCCCAAGACATTTTCACAATCTTTGTCTGTGAAGATGTGGCTTAAATAGATCCCGAAGTCAACACAAGCTAAACCGCAAATTATACAGGACAGAGACACGGCATGCAGTCTTCAGTCAGCTGTGTATATTTGTATATTCTGTCCTAATTATTTAATAGCCTCTATTACATTACATATATTTATTAAATAATAATGGTTGCTTTGCACTATAGTCTAATCAACAAATACCCATTCTTATGCTAGCTGTACATGTTAAGTTGGTTTGGTTGAGCAGCTTTTAAAAGCTTCCATGTTAATGCACAGAAATGACACATCTGTGTGATGCTATATAACAGTGTCTCCCCCTGTGATGGAGTCTCAATGAAGCTGGCCTCAGTCACTCACCGATGAGCTCTTCCCATTCACTTTGCTTAGTACTGGCATCCGTTTCCTTATATAACCTTTAAGTTCAAAGCCTGGGATCTTCTTGTCTTGTGGTAGCACTTTGGTAGTGTCAGTGTCCTGTATTAAGGATTCCGTAATGTCAGGATAGTGGAATACTGGCTCGGTGGGTAACACTGCTTTTCTGCACGACCATGGTTGGGGGCGGGTGAAACCCTGCTCCCCATGTCTTTGAATTCGAGCTTCTCCCTGTTCTTCTGGTTTCTTCTAGCTCTACATACTGTATATATGCAGCAGGGAGTATTGGTGGCTCTGTAAATCAGAGGTCATATATTTTTTTTTTTTATTTATTACTTCGAAGTGACTCCAAGTTTGACAGCAGGTGGCACAGTGGTTAAAGGCATAGAGTAGAGCATACATCTGTGGAACTGGATAGTAATTATAAGCCATGTGAGGTAAAAACATTATTGAACTGAATGTAATTGTGCTTTATTTCCCTGCGTATCATCACCAGTGCCAGCTGATTAATGATCCTCTGCCCTCTCATGGCGCTAACCATTATTACTAAGTGTCTCCTTCTTTGGATGTGTCATTTAGCTAATAGCATCTCCATTTTCCTGTAAGAAGACCTCGTGGGGGGGGTGCAGCATTCTGGTCCACGGCCCACGTGATGCCCTTCAGAGAGGATGACATCGTTTAGTGACATTAAGGCAATCGCTGCTCAAGGTGGTTATATGAAGCTTACTATCTGCGTCGATCACGTGATCATTATATGGGTCGTGTGACTTAGATTTGAATCAGGTTTCAATATGATGGTAGAGTATGAGATTATCTGCTGATTGTCACCAATTGATTGTATCACAAACCCCTTGGGTGAAATGTTTATTCAGTAGTGGATAGTTCAGGTCCAGAATGTAAAAATCCAGACCAATATTTAGTTTCAACCCAACAGTTGAGTATAAAGAGTCATAGTTACAACTATGGGTTGAAATAAAATCCTGGTATGGATTTTTACTTTCTGGACCTGAACTTTCCATATATTCCAATGTCCCAGTAATTCAAACGATGGGAATATTATCATATCTGTAGGGGATAAGCTATAGATTCAGAGCTGGCTTATCTCTGGCCCATCTTTGGCTGTCATGCCACTGTGGGCAGCGTGTTGTAGTGAGGCTACAGGTTTGCTGCAGGAAACAGAACACCGCCACTAAGACCGGCCCTCCACATTAGCGCAGCGGCCCGTGCCTGACCTTTGGAGTTGGAGAAGACCTTTCAGACGCGGTGCGGTAGGCGGGGGGGGGTTGGGTTATATGGGGGGCTGCGAACACTGCGGAGCTCCCACTGGGGAAAACGCTGCTTTGCGTCTCAGAGTCGGCTGATTTGAGAACAGTCCCGAGAGCGTGTCCTGAAAAGCCAAGGCTGCGAGTTTCCCTGTAGCTGGGCAGCGTGGCGCTGAGTCTGCATAATCGGGGGTCGTCGTCCTTCTGCTCCTGTCTCAGCTTGATCACCGCGTGGCTGCCGGCGGGACCAGAACGTTCAGCAGCACCTCGGCCATTAAATGTGTCCTTCATACAGGAGGCCTTTATTACAAACATATACCTGGGATTGCAAGGAGTGACACACACAAATAGAAAACGATTGTAGGACAATCTGTTTAAGAAAATGATTCATTCTCTAACATAGCCCTCACTAAATCTCCCCAGGTTCACCATGAAATGAAATTAAACTGCCAGGTTCTTTCTAGCCAAAAGCCATCAATCATCCTAACCAAGCAAGGAGAAACAAACCGAACATTCCGTATGCACCCAACTGCCAACCTACCCCCCAATCAACGACAGCTATTTATAGTGCTGGTAATTAAAAAAGCATACACTGAATAATGTTGCTAAAAGTATACGGGATTGCACATTGATTCAGCTTGATATTGCACATCAATACTATACATATTTTTCCTGTTTTATTTTCATATTTCTTTTATGTTATCTTGTGCAGCCTCGGTGGGAAGCTCGCGGTTTCATTGACAATGACGATAACCATGCTGTCTATTCTCTCAGCTCAGCCGCTGCTCTCGGTCACATGCTCTCTCTCTCTCCTGCAGTCCGGCTTCTCTCACCCGAAACTCTGACCTCCTTTGCCTCCCGTCCTGCAGGCTGACCACCTCCTCTCTGTCCCTCACTTACAAAACACCGCTCTCCCGCACATTTCCCCTGCACATATCCCCCTAACCTTCTCGCAGTCCGCAGGGGTCTTTCCAGCTGAACTGCAAAATTAGTTAACCTTTCGGCTGAGTGAATCTCCCAATTTGAATGAGATTAGACCCAATAAGTTAGCAGTGGTCTCCATGCAGTGTTTCAGTTTTATGAAACAGGAGATGAGATGTGTCTAACTGTACCTGGTATGTGTTGGTACATCCATCAACAGATCAATAAATGCAAAAACAGATCAGTTAGTAAAGGGCTCAGCCACAGCTCCTCAGACCCTCACACCGATGCCTGATGGTCAGACTGTCTCCTCCTCCCCACTCTCCACTGGATGCCGCAGGTGACCCCAACCACAGCAACATGCTTGGAATATTGCGAGGGCCCCTCACATCAACAACCATGACTTGGGGGGGCATCATCCTCTAAGCTAGTTTTCAAAGTCGCATCCCTTGGTCACGCTACTGTCACTTGACCTCTCTGCAGCACTTTTTAAAAATAGATGATTCTGTGAAACGCTTTATAGCAGTCATAACCCTTTAACATCTTTGAGATGGGAGTTTGCTGTGAAAGCTGCATTTGTCACCATCCTGTTTGCAGTGCAGCACCTCTATTCCAGTCATAATTAAAAGTAAAGCCCATCTCACCCCCCCCTCCCCCCACCTTGCACTTCAGGGCCTCCACCACTTTCAGTGAAAGTAGTCCTGGGACCATTCTCCTCAAATAAGAGACACCTCCAAGTCAGGTAAGTTTCAAGAATCCCTTAAAGTGAAGGCCCCTTGAGCAGTGGAGGCCATCCTGTCCTCACCTCCTCGCCCCTATCTAATTAAAACAGCAGTCCTCCTCCTTAAATGAGGAGCTACTCCTCCCCATGACATGGACATGTGCCCCCCACTAAAAACCACACTTCAAACCGCCACTCCCTTGCATTGTGCAAATGCTCGTCACTCACCAGCTGAATTTGAGCCTGATGACGGGCATTTGGAAAAACACCAAGAATTATGGTTCACCTGTCCTCGCATTTATTTATTCTGTTCTGTTATTACCTAATAATTTAGACTAGCACTGGACATAATAGTGACCTGAAGGTCACTTTAAAAAACACAACAAAAGTGCTTGATTTAAGCATGCAGGTTCTGCTGGACTGGCGCCGGCGGGGTGCAGAGGGTACAACGGGTCACCGCATCCACTGTCAGCATTTCCAGCACTGCGGCGTTTGCGTGTTTACCGGAGTCAGACAGACACTTGATTCATCAGTCTGCTCTTTGATTGCGCCGTCGTCACGGCAACTGGCTGGTCAATATCGGCGGAACCCAGTCTTCCGACCCGAGGGCTGTAATTAAATGCAAATGAAAACGAGCGTTGCTATCGGTGTAAGGGCGCGGCAGCGGGGGGGTGCGGCAACGGGTAACCGTGACCCGTGCAGTGAAAACTCGTTTGCGCATTGCAACTGCCAGTGGTTTTTATCATTTTGAAAAACACATTTCCAACACTCAAATATCTGCTTTGTCCTTGAATACAAATATCCCACATTTTAAAATTTGAAATTTCAGTTGTTAAAAAGAACATGTAACATGTTTCATTCTAGATGCCCCTATATGCAGTACTGGCTTACCCTTTTTATAACGTCATGCCCTTTAATTATGTATTTTCATCTACTGCTTTTGAAAAAGAAAGTCTCTCTGCTACCAGAAAAGCAATTTATGATGAGAGATGTAACCACCCAAGTGTACACAAAATGTCCACAGGTGGCTATTCTGTGTTACTTGTTTTGTGCTGAAACGGAAGGACAATGTGGAGGAAAATATGAGGAAATGTCTTTGTTTGAAATTCTTTGAATGTTCACACTGTACGTCACAACCGTGTGAAGGGAATCAGGCTGGAAAGTGCTGGAAAGTGACAAAGGAATTGGAAGAATACTGAGCCCAGGTGTTTAGAAATAAAAAAGGAAACAGACCTTTGAAGGGTATATTCATCTGCTGAAGTGATTATATCTGAAGTGGATGTGCTGAGAGGTTTGGCTCACTTAAAACACACACACATACACACGCACACACAGGTTTGTAATTATATCTTTGTGGGGACTCTCCATTCATTTATTTGGGGGAAACTCTAATCCCAACATGATGACCCTAACCCTTACCCAGCCCCAACCTTAACCATAAGTAACCAAACAAAACACAAGACTTTTGGCAGTTTTAGTTTTTTGATTGCATTCAGAGATCTTTCTCAGGACCTGAAAAATGGTTCCCACAACATCAAAATAACGGGTATTTATTACATTGTGGGAATATTTGGCCCCTACAATGTAATTTAACCCTGGGGGGCCCACGGGGTCATATACGACCCTTCCTTTTATTTCTGCCTTACATTCAACCCACTCATCAAAGTTTTTTTGCTTTCCAGTCTATTGTACCATATACAACCCTGTAACAGTGGCATTAGTGATTACTGACTGAATTAACTAAATTATTTTCCCACAATAAATAAATGCGTTTTGAGGTTGTAGCTGTACGTGCTGCACCTGTCAAGCTGTGAATAGGTAAGAGGCAGAAATTTTACATCATCAGTTATAATGTTTAGATGTTAAAGAACATGTACAACTAGGTTTTGGATGTTTTGAAACTTTTCTGGCAACTGTGATGATCATGTTCCATGTGCTCGGCATCAGCCTCAGACAAAAACAGAGGGAATACAGGTGGTGCACCAGACCTTACAACCCACTACAAGTACATTTTCTCTGTGTAGTACACCTTTTTGCAGGTCTGTTCACTTGACCTGTTTCTTCATGGGTTTGAAGCATGTGTTTTATTGCCAGCACATAGTGAATGATGAAAAGGAAAACTCAATAAATACATTTAGAAAATGAGAATGTTGCTAAGATTTGGTTTTTCCTTATTTTCTGTCCTTATTTCATAGGTGAAATTAACAAGTTGGAACAGCACGAACAGTCCAGCGGCTCGTACATGGCACATTCATAACATGGACTGAGAAATTGTTATTTCTACAAAACACCTGTTTTTGAGTTCACTGGATCTGTATGATCATTTTAGCCAATGGACATATTTTTCCTATAATGATAAGGTGGTCTGGGTTCCCCAGGGATAAACATAATCCATGCACAATTTTAAAACATTATCTCCATCACTTTATGTCATTGTGGAAAATATAGAAATTATTGGCTTGTTTTATTAGCAAATAGCAACTCCAATCTACTAAATGTACATGGCAACATTTATCCATTTAACACGAGCTTTTGCCCAAAGTGGGTCAGAGATAAGAATCAGCCAGCATCCATGCCTGGAGTAGCTGGGGTTAAAGGATTCGCTGAAGGACCCATTGCTGATATGATCACGCTGTCAGCCACATGTTCGAACTCATATCCTTCTGGGCACACAGACCCATAACTGAGCTGCGAACTTCCCCCAGTATATCAGAATGATGGATTCTATAATGATTTTAAAATGAAGATTTTTATAAACATTTTAAATGGCATATTTAATAACCAAGCTCTAAAAGGTGGTAGAGAGAAGTTTTCTGATGTTAGTGATCATGGAAGAAACCAAAGAAGGCCTGTCTTCTGAGGACTCTTTTTCAGACAGCGATCGATTCTTGAGCTCTGTGATGAGGCAGACGGTGGGCCTTGTGATCCAGGCATCAAGAGGAAGCCTTTGTGTGGGCGTCTAGGACACTGCAACACTGCCGGAGCTGCAGCCACTTACCGCCATGGGTTAAGTACTCAGGGAACCACAACACGACTTGCTGTGAGCAAGCTGGGGAGAAAATGTCCTTAGTCTAGCAGTCACCTGGGAGCTATAATTCCTGGAAGAAATGGGAGTCGGGTCAATCTGCAGGTTAAGGCATTGTGCATTTGGTTGGAAGGTTGCTGGTTCAAATCCCCAGTCGGCAGAGTGAATGCGCCATTATGGTATTGAACGTGGGCTTCAACCTTCAATTTCACTACGGACTGGCTGTCTCTGCTTTCTCTGAATCTGTCTATGGTGCAATGTAACCTTCTGAAATAGGGCAATATGCATCTCCCTCTGGGTGTAGTGCATACTTCACAACACGACTTGCTGTGATCAAGCTGGGGAGAAAATGTCCTTAGTCTAGCAGTCACCTGGGAGCTATAATTCCTGGAAGAATTGGGAGTCGGGTCAATCTGCAGGTTAAGGCATTGTGCATTTGGTTGGAAGGTTGCTGGTTCAAATCCCCAGTCGGCAGAGTGAATGCGCCATTATGGTATTGAACGTGGGCTTCAACCTTCAATTTCACTACGGACTGGCTGTCTCTGCTTTCTCTGAATCTGTCTATGGTGCAATGTAACCTTCTGAAATAGGGCAATATGCATCTCCCTCTGGGTGTAGTGCATACTTCAGGCTGTAATGTCTGATATTGTGCACCATCTACAGTTGTGTATAATGTATGGTCCTTTAACAAGTATGTGTGTAGTGATATTTAATGTCTTGATGAGTACTTTTGCAGGTCAGAACTCAGACAAATAGATGAATACCACTGTGTAAAGGAAATTATCTTTAACTTGTGTTCCATCGCCATCTTCCTTGGCAATAGTAAATGTCAGCATAAATGACGGTTTCTACGCTGCTTCGAAAGTGAGTCGCCTTTTCAGATGTCGGCGTCCTTGACACATGCTGCAGTGTTCGCTGTGGCAGGTGTCACTGTGACAGAGAGCGCATTTAAGAAATACAGATTGACCATAGATGCTGACACATACTTTAATTAATTTCCGCTATTTTGGTCTGCACTCATCTGAGCTCTGTTTCTCGGAGCGAGATGCTGCTGAGTTTTTTCTGATAAAGATTATGATATTTGTAGTGTCGGCCAAAGAGCGGACTGTCAGCCCTCCCCCTGACCGGTTAAGGTGTACCGGCTCACTGTATTGAGAAACACTTTGTGATGCTGAGAGCTCTTATGCAAGGTGACCTGACCTGGGGAGGGTGCAAGGAGGACCTCACCCCATCGTAAACAAAACACTAGTCACATATTTCACTGTAATTAAGGGAGGGGAATATGAGAAGCGTGTTGGAATATTGGCTCTTTGCCAGGAGTGTATACAGGGATGGGGCCAGAGGGCTACAGCTGAAAGCTGATTGGCCCCTGGAGTAGCCCTGTCCTGCCACTCCCCAATTTAAAATATATCGTTGGCTAAAGACAAGACTGAGCCCTCTGTATGAATTACGGCCCTTTTTACCCCCCCACCTTAAAAACATCCTAGAATTGCCATAAGCAAATCTCAGTGATATTTACCAGCTTTGAAGTGTGTTGTTAGGCAAAAAGACAACACCATTGTGGGTTATTGATGTTTCATAGATTTAATCAAGTCAGTTTTGTTTGATGGCTATAGTGATCACTAGAGAAACAATGAAAAAATACCCCAGATACCTCCAAACTGATATATTTGCAATATTGATTCTCCTGCATCTCCTGGCTTTCTGAAGAGTTACCTCTCTGCAATAAAATCTGACATTCGTTCATCTGTGTGAAACAAAATCGCTCAAATTTGCTTCAAGCCACCATTTAATGCCCAAATAACTGAGAAATAAGTAGCATGTTTTTCAGAGAAGTAATGAGTTTTCCGTTAATTGATTGTGTGGCTTTATCGATGACTAAGAAATAGATAAAATGACAATGAAATGAAAATGAGTCCCCCACTTTCCACATCACATCCGTCCAATATCAGTAAACAATCATAAATATTACCTGTTGTTTCAGAATAATATGGACAAGGGCTGAGGTCGTAGTTATAATGGGTTCTGATCCTGGTTGCATTTATATAGTCTACAGATACATTTTCCTAGATAAGAAATGGTTCTCATAAAACTTTAATTGTTTTTCATTTAAAGAAAAATCAGCTGCACTAACCATACATATTACATGGATAGACCAGATCGCAGAGTCTTCTCTGTAATGGCCAGCAGCTCCTCAGAGCTTTGGCTTGACAACAAAATGTGCGTCTCTTCACTTTGTTCACTGTTTTTCTGCAATTGATTTAGATACTGCATGAAATCTGATGCCTCATTTTAATGAGAAATGGGGATTATGCTGATCCATGCATTAAAATGACATTTGTAGAAGCGACAGGCGTGTTTGTTCTGATGATTCTCGGTTGAAGCCTGAATCGTACGTTCCTTGGCAAGTTCACACATAGCTAAGTGAGTCAGATTCTACCCAAAAACCCCAGCTGCCCAGCCTCAAACTAATCCCAAATCAACTGTAGATAAAGTCAAAACATCCTTATACAAATTGGGTCTGTCCGTCTCAGTGTGGATCTGTAATGGGATGGAAGAGGCCAGCTTGGAGCTCACATTGACCTGGCCCGAGCCAGGACGGCTAATCAAGCTTCAGATGCTATCACCATTCTGATATCATCTACACAGCCTGGCACCAGGCAGCACACAATGACCAGCGGGGAAAATGAAACTTGGGAGATCATTATTGCGGGGACATTTGAGGCTGCTGCTTGTCAGGAGGGTCGCAAAGGGACCGTCAGTGTTACAGATTCCCAACTGATCACCCAGGCCAGCTGATGACACGCCCGTCCCCATCTTTCCCGCAGCCTCGCCCCCACCGTGCTCACAAATTTACACCCCACTAAAAAATGTTCCTATCAGAATGCACTGCTGCCCCAAAAACACATTAGTCACTGGCTGCTGTTGACTCTGTGCCTAAATGGGATATTGTTACTCTGTTGTCTAACCGAACAGTGATTTCTCTAAGCCTCCCCAAGCTTCTGTATTACTATATGCAACGCCTGGGTCTGTTGTCACAGAATGGGCCTGAAAATCTCATTATAAATATGATTTCTGAATGATTTGATCATGGGTGGGGTTTTGTCGGGGTGGGGGTGCCCCCAGCCACCTGAGTCGAAACTGCAATTAACTAGCAAGGCCAGCATTGCACATGTTCTGCACTTTGCACCTTTGCATAAGCAGTTTGTTGGTACTCTATAGGTAGACAAAATAATCGGTTATGTGTGCATCAGATGCGTACATTAACACATAAGCAAGATGCAGTTGTTTAGTTCTCCAAGCATAAACATCAAACATCATATAGATCTACTCTCTCACTGAGGATCAGGTTAAGGCAGCACATCTGGGTCAGTGATGCTGAAATTCTGACGTGAAAAAATAGACAATAGTACTACTCATTAAGAAAAAATTACTGATAATGATTATTAACATAGTGTGAGACATAGAAAAGGAAGCAGAGGTGCTGCTGAAGACAACATGGTGTTTTTACACTGGTCTGGGGAAGTCAGAAGGCAGAAAGCCCAACCCAGAGCAACCAGGACAGAAAGTGCTACCTCTGCAGAACAGGAGTGCTTTAGAAGTGCTACTCAGCCATCAGCGAATCTTTATTTATTTTCACGGAATAATTATCACCAAAATGTAAGTTATTGATTTTTCCACTGAGGAGCCATAACTCTGTTAAGAAAACACCAGCCATATTCTTGTTTACTGAACTTCATTGAATATATCACAAGAACAATGAGGGTTTTAAAAAAGTGATTGTTTGTTTTGCACAGGCCTGAAAGCCAAAGGTGGCTCCTGAGAGCTGAGCATGACGTGTTTGAAACAGGAACGTCCTGTAAACATTTACTGGACAGTGTAATTTATTGCATCGGATAAGTATGAAATAAGTTTCGAATTTACGTGAGTGGCAGAGTCCTTAATTGCTTCCCCACACAGATCTGCAAGAATCCTTGGCATCAGATGGGACACCAGACTATCCAAAGCACCTCACATGTACCAGAGACGTCATTTTACCGGAACCATCCTGGACCATGCAGAGGGGACCCGCAGTGACACCACTAATGGGAACACACAAACACTGACTCAGTCCCCCTCCGCTTTGTGGCGTCATTGCTACCCTCATGTACACCGCGCGTGTGCAAATATCATCGGGACATACAAGGCTGATATCCTCTGCACCCCGCTGTCCTCGTCGACATTATTCACATCTCTGCTGGCTGTTTTTCTGTATTTATTCTGCCAACTTCTCTCTCCAACGCGGTTACATAGGTTTCTCCAGAGAATCAGCGTGATTCTGAGTCTCCGCCACACACTGGCTCACCTTCAGACGCTGACTCACTCTTGTGTCTTGGACCATGCTGGGCTGGGCGCCCCCTCCCTTACCACCATGATCCCATGACTGCCCTGTACATAGTTGGCCTAACCCCC
>JAODUD010000001.1:6939759-6954039 GCA_026784285.1 Stomatorhinus walkeri | reverse complement strand
CTGTATCTCCCCCCCCCCCCCCCCCAGAATGCCTATCATGTTGCGTAGCTCCAACTGTGTCTTGACGGGGAAGACGCCTGTCGAGTTCTCCAAGCTGAATGAATGCCCCCTGGATCCAGGTGTGTAGAACATGGAACATGATCACTTTGCTTCCATCCAGATTCCGAAACGCTCTGCTAGTCAGAATAGATACCCCCCCCCCCCAATACACTGACTATAAATATAAAACCTCCCCCTTATTGATAGTCTACTGAACAAGAGCGTAAACATATTTTTGTCGCTATAGGAGGTTACTTCATTGTTAAGGGCCAGGAGAAGGTCATTCTCATCCAGGAGCAGCTTTCTAAGAACAGGATCATTGTGGAGCAGGACCGGAAGGGGGCCGTTGGAGCCTCTGTGACCAGGTACGGTGACTCCTTGAACTGTCTCCACCCACCTGATTTTCGGTTGATTCCAGCCTTTGTTGTGATACTCTGTTCATTGTAATACAGTGACCCAAGCAGGGACTGATGCTGTGCTTTGGTTTCTCTGTCTCTATCAGCTCCACCCACGAGAAGAAGAGCAGAACCAACATGATCGTCAAGCAGGGTCGGTTTTACCTGAGGCACAACACACTCTCTGAGGATGCCCCAATTGCCATCATTTTTAAGGTGAGTCAGGAAAACATGCCTCTTTGTGTGACCCTCTGCATTCCATCCATCCCTTCTTCCTGAGTACAAACCTGACTTGATGACCTTTTAAGTAAAAGCCCCACGTTCTCTCCCTGCAGGCCATGGGTGTGGAGAGTGACCAGGAGATCGTGCAGATGATTGGCACAGAGGAACATGTGATGGCTGCCTTCGCTCCAAGTCTGGAGGAGTGCCAGAAGGCCCAGATCTTCACACAGACTCAGGTCTGTACCTTGCCAGCTGGTTTTAAATCTTTCCAAGTCATTCCCAGTATCTTACTTGGAGTGTTCTGTGACTTCTGGAATACTGGGATTTGTAGGCCCTGAGATACATTGGAAACAAAGTGCGCCGTCAGCGAATGTGGGGGGGTCCAAAGAAGACCAAGATGGAGGAAGCCAGGGAGTTGTTGGCATCCACCATTCTGACACACGTACCTGTATGTAAACACTGTCTTCCTGTGAGCTCCATGTAGCCAAACTCTCTGCCTTTGGGGTGCTGATTTCGCTTTACCTCTGGAGGCGCTTACTCTCTCACCTTGAGTGAGTCCCCTGTTTTTTCCGGAAATTGGGTGAATTTTTCTATGCAGGGGTTGGCCAAGCTGGCAGGAATGTGAATTAATCAAGATTAATTTTAATCTGTGCTTCCACTGAGTGTCAAGACCTTTTGAAGGTGACTTTGGCTACTGGTGGACTTTCCAGGTAAAGGAGTTCAACTTCAGAGCGAAGTGTATTTACCTGGCGGTAATGGTCCGGAGGGTGATTTTGGCTCAAGGGGACAATAAGGTGGATGACCGAGATTACTATGGAAACAAACGTCTCGAGCTGGCCGGACAGGTGAACTTATTTTCGTATCCTTATGGTGAATGGCATGAGTGGACATTTAGGATGAACTCTTAACCTTCTGAATTCTACACAGCTGCTCTCACTACTCTTTGAAGACCTATTCAAGAAATTCAACTCAGAACTGAAGAAGATCTCTGATCAGATCATCCCCAAGCAGCGAGCTGCCCAGTTCGATGTGGTTAAGCATATGCGGCAGGACCAGATCACCAACGGCATGGTTAACGCCATCTCGACTGTGAGTATCAGGCACCAGATGGCTGACCGGTAGCTTTGCCAGACTCGGCTCAGTAACACCGTGTTGGTTTCACAATGCCTTGCAGGGAAACTGGTCACTGAAGAGATTCAAGATGGACCGACAGGGCGTGACCCAGGTTTTGTCCCGTCTGTCCTACATCTCAGCTCTTGGCATGATGACTCGGATCTCCTCACAGTTTGAGAAGACCAGGAAGGTCAGCGGACCGCGCTCGCTGCAGCCCTCCCAATGGGGCATGTTGTGTCCCTCCGACACACCTGAAGGAGAGGTTAGTGGGGACACCACACTACACCTTACCATACCCAGTATAATGTTCTTGATTTGTTATAGAAAACTTCTTTGGTTTTTGTTACCCGCTACTCTGGCATTGGTACTCTTATAGTGAAAACTATGGAACCAAACCTCTGTTGCTCCACGGGTATCATGGCTTCATAGTAATAAAATGATGACATGAGTTTCTGCCCTGTGGGTTCTGCATCCAGGCCTGTGGGCTGGTGAAAAACTTGGCCTTGATGACTCACATCACTACTGACATGGAAGATACACCCATCATCAAGCTGGCCTTCAACCTGGGCGTTGAAGACGTTAACCTGCTGTGTGGCGAGGAGCTGTCCTACCCCAGTGTCTTTCTCGTTTTCCTCAACGGTAAATGCCATTCTGCAGAGGCAGTCTCCCACGAAGCAACCCTGGCCAGCCATGCAGACTCATCTGCTAACCCTGCAGAGATTTGATCCTCTGAACTGTCTGGTTGATGCTACCTCTGCTTGTATATGTATGTATGTGTGTGCGTGGGGGGTTCCACAGGTAACATCCTGGGTGTGATCCGAGATCACCAGAAGCTGGTGAACACTTTTCGACTGATGAGGCGGGCCGGGTTCATTAACGAGTTCGTCTCCATCTCCACCAACCTGACCGACCGCTGCGTGTACATCTCATCTGATGGGGGGCGGCTATGCAGGTGCGGGCATGGAGGGGACGTGGGTGGGGCTTGCATTGACATTTCAGTATGAGAGAACCATATATTCTATACAGCAGCGATACCATTGGTTTGGATCTGGGGTTTACTCTGGTTTAGAATGGAAGTAGGGGTATTGTATGTTCTGCAAAGGAGTTGACTGGAGTCAGAATAGGGATGGGCTTTGCTGCCTACTAGAGGTAGGATTGCGTTCTGTATTATCAGAACATACTTAGACTGCATTGATGCTTAGTCTCAGGTTAGTTTTTTTCTTGCAGGCCATATATTATTGTGAAAAAGGCCCAGCCAGCTGTCACCAATAAGCACATCGAGGAACTTTCCCAAGGATACAGGTGGCCACACTTCCTAGTTTTAGTCTTTGGCTTTTAGTGGTGTTTGTGTCAACAATGCATTCATCACACTGTGCGAGTCTCATTGTCATGAAGATTTGGTCCTGACTGCATGCTTTCAGGAACTTTGAGGACTTCCTTCATGAAAGCTTGGTGGAGTATCTCGACGTGAACGAGGAAAATGACTGCAGTATTGCCCTTTACGAATACATGATTACAAAGTAAGTCTGTCTCTCTAATTCTGCCCTAAACAGCTGTGACGTTTTTTTCTGCATTCATAAGGATCCTTGGGGGAAGAAGCATTGTGGGATTGAGGGTAATTGTGAAGAACTCTAAACAATTGCCACTACCTACACACTTTCTTCTACAGAGACACCACGCATCTAGAAATTGAACCCTTTACTCTGCTGGGAGTGTGTGCTGGTCTGATTCCCTACCCTCACCACAACCAGTCCCCCAGAAACACCTACCAGTGTGCTATGGGCAAGCAAGCAATGGGTGAGGGGAGTGTGAGTGTCTGTGGCATGTAGTCAGCATAACTTCATAATTCATGTTTTAATGTTTCTTTTGCTGCCCCCTATAGGGACAATTGGGTACAATCAGCGGAACCGCATTGACACGCTGATGTACCTCCTGGCCTACCCTCAGAGACCAATGGTCAAGACCAAGACCATCGAGCTGATCGACTTTGAGAAGTTGCCTGCTGGCCAGAACGCTACTGTAGCGGTGATGAGCTATAGCGGCTACGACATTGAGGATGCACTGGTGCTGAACAAGGCCTCGCTGGACAGAGGTGGGATGTCATTTCGAGGACGATTGGAGCTTCCATCGGGGAGGGGGGGGAGCTTCTGGGTGGAGCTGTCGGTTTAAGCTTTCACTGTTTGACCTTCCTTGTAGGGTTTGGCAGATGCCTGGTCTACAAGAACGCCAAGTGCACTCTGAAACGCTACACCAACCAGACGTTCGACAAGGTGATGGGGCCCATGCTGGATGCTGCCACCCGCAAGCCGATCTGGCGACACTGCATCCTGGACGCCGACGGCATCTGCTCCCCTGGTGAGACCTTCTGCCTGGGCTCTGTCTCCATGGCTGGCCTGTACTCTGCTAGCTGTCTCACTTTGCAGTTCATCACATTTTATCTGCAGATTGACATCCAGGGGCATTGTGGTAGTTCAGTAGGCTGTACTGAATCCCGGCCCTGGTTTGCGCGTGTGCATGTTCTCTTCATCGAATGGGGGAGACGTGAGCTGCTTGGCAGGAATGCTCTCCAGGTCTCCTATAACCCTTACTATTACCCAGGGGTGTGAAACTCCAGTCCTGGGGGGGTGGAGCACTGCACAGTTTTTGGTTTACCCTCATTTAACTCCTGGTGCAAATTACCACACAGTTCTTGAGCTGAATCATTTGTGGTGGAACAGGGAAAGAACTAAGCTACACAGGGCTCCGGCCCTCCAGGACTGAAGTTTGACACCCCTGCTATAACCCATCTGTTTATAGTCTGCAATAATATCTATGACTGGAAGGTCTGAAGCCCTGTCTGATTCCCCTTGTTCCACGTATCCAGGTGAGAAGGTGGAGAACAAGCAAGTTCTGGTGAATAAGTCCATGCCCACTGTCACACAGACGCCCTTAGAGGGCGGTGCCCAGCCGGGACAACCGCAGTACAGGGAGGTCCCAGTCACGTAAGTGTTGTCTGCTTGATCCTGTTCCCTTGAGGGTGGATGAGAGTCTTACAGAAAGTGAAAGTGGTCTCTGCCTGGCACCAGCAGCAACATGCTCCTTATTTTACAGGTACAAAGGCTCGACGGACTCCTACATCGAGAAGGTGATGATCTCCTCCAACGCAGAAGATGCATTCCTCATTAAGATCTTGCTGAGACAGACCAGGCGTCCAGAAATTGGCGACAAGTTCAGCAGCAGACATGGGCAGAAAGGTAGTTCAGCATCTCCTGGAAGGTGTTTAGGCCACTTTTCTTTTGCCTGTGATCATGGTGTAGCACTGGATCTACCTTGTATCATGGACATGTAAGAGTGGGTTATGGTTATGTCCGTTTTATTTGTCAAACTCGTCCTTGGAGTCCCCCAGACCACGTTCTTGCAATTGGGCAGCTGGGAGGGAGCAAAAATGTGAATCATCTGGGGGTCTCAGAGGACCAAGTTGAGAAACACTAGGTTATGTGGAACTTGAGTTCCTTTCTCTTGCAGGTGTTTGTGGGTTAATTGTCCCACAAGAGGACATGCCTTTCTGCGACTCTGGAATCTGCCCAGATATCATCATGAACCCCCATGGCTATCCCTCCCGTATGACGGTATGTCCACTAGGTGGTGTTTTTGACTCTTAACTGCTCCATCCAGTTTGGACTGTGGATTCCATGGCTACGTCACACACTTGCTGCTGATGCGTTTGTTTTTACACACGTGCTTTTGTTTCAGGTGGGGAAACTGATCGAGCTGCTCGCCGGCAAGGCGGGGGTCCTGGATGGCCGGTTCCACTACGGTACGGCCTTCGGCGGCAGCAAGGTGAAGGACGTCTGCGAGGACCTAATCCGTTACGGCTATAACTACCAGGGGAAGGACTATGTCACATCGGGCATCACTGGGTGAGTCAGGCAGTCCCCTGTAGGGGGCAGTAAAGAGTGTGGGATCGCTTTGCTGCTCTGTATGGACTCTCACCTTCTCCTTACCAGGGAGCCACTGGAAGCCTACATCTACTTCGGCCCAGTTTATTACCAGAAGCTGAAGCACATGGTTCTGGACAAAATGCATGCCAGGGCCCGTGGACCCAGGGCTGTTCTCACCAGGTGAGGAGTAGTGGCCTCTGGGAAATGGAGTGTCCACTAATGCGTGCATCTGGCATCTTTATTTTGCTTGATGATTTGTTCATTCAGAAGCTGGATAGCAGTGGGATGTCTATGCGCATCCTGTCGTCCTCACCTCCCGCTCTCCCATCTGCAGGCAGCCCACTGAGGGGCGCTCTAGGGATGGTGGCCTCCGTCTGGGGGAGATGGAGAGGGACTGTCTGATTGGTTATGGGGCCAGCATGTTGTTGCTGGAGCGGCTCATGATTTCCAGCGACGCGTTCGAGGTAGACGTCTGTGGACAGTGCGGCCTGCTGGGATATTCGGGCTGGTGAGTGTCCCGGGAGGTGGGGAAATATGCTGGGATACGGGGGGTGGTGAAGGATGCTGGGATACTGAGGGTGGCGAGTATCATGGGAGGGATGCTGGGATACTGGAGGATAGGTCATAAGAGGTTTAGTTTTTCTGAATGATAATGGTAGAGTTTGGTAGCATGTACCGCCCAGCCCATGTGACATAAACATGGCTGTGTCTCTGCTGGCTCCGGCCACTCTAACATGTCTCTGGGCCACAGGTGTCACTACTGCCGCTCCTCGTGCCACGTGTCCTCACTGCACATCCCATACGCCTGCAAGCTGCTCTTCCAGGAGCTGCAATCCATGAACATCGTGCCGCGTCTCAAGCTGTCCCGCTACAATGAGTGAGGGGGGGGGGGTGTACTGCTGGTCTTCATTTACCACTGAAAAGATGCTGCTCCAGTCAAACCAGTAGTGTTATAAAGAATAATTTAGGCTGGTTTGCAAAAACTAAAATGGATAGTTTGTTTACCTCAGTCTGTGCGTGAGTCAGGTTTGTTTTCGCAGAGGATGTTTTGGTAGAAAAATGTTTCATTTTGTGGAAAATGAAACTTTTTTTTTTTTTTTTTTTTGCCAACCCCCCTGGAATGGGTTGGTTTGCTTCTACCTACCCTGTCTCTTTTGTGTGTTTGTATATACATATGTAAAGTTACATATGAAATTGTATGTATGGCATAATTTGTTATGGTTTACAATAAACTGCTGCTTGTCATACTTGTTAAACTACTGGTTATTCTTTGGGAGGCATGGGACTGAGTGGAGGGGCATGTTGCTGTTAAATGTACTTTGGCCTAAGATGGCAGTCTTTAACTCCAGGTGTGGGTGAGAAGGGAGGTCATCCAAGATCATTTTGGTTTATGGAGAAGCTCTTTGACACCAGCAGCAGGAGTGGGTCCTTCAACTAAACTGGGAGATGGCAATAAATATGATTTTTCTATGCATCCTTTGTCACCAAAAGAATAAGCAACAAGTGTTTAATGGGAACAAGAGAGTCATTTGGAAAGGAAGACTGTACTTTCACCCACTGTCCTGCAGGTGTCACTGTAGAGCAGTTGGCCAGATTCTGTTCCCTTCCTTCTCAAATGACCATTTGTAGGATGCAGTGTTTTCTCAGGCTGCAATGGGTGGGGTCAGGCTTTGACCAGAGCAGGATCTTTTTTAATTTTGTAATTTAAACCTGTTGTTGAAGCACATTACAGCTGTTTCAAGTAGCGATGAAAGACAGGGTGCTCTGTTTATTGGCCTGTGTGAACCCAACTACAACCATAGTGAAAATTCAGGATAGACCGGCCGAAGGGAGGAGCAGAGTGATCACATCATAGAAGCAGTACTTTTTTATAAAACAGTGAGTGCTGTCTTAGTCAGTTTCCTTGCAAGAATAAAATTCTGATATGGAAGACTGCAGAGAGCGAATCTGAATGGCAGAACCAATGGTTCAAACGAGTTCATGTCATCTTGTTTTTAAGGAAGCTGTGTGTGGGCTGAACCCCTGACAGCTAAGGTAGAATGACTACCACTAGAGTCAGCAAAGAGACATATCGATGTCACGGCAGTGTGAACCTCGGGCAGATAAACACGCTGGCACATTTCACAGGAGCCTTTTTATTTATTTATCAAAAGTACATTTAAAAGGAAAGGTAAATATGAGGCTCTCAAAAAGAGTACATGAAAAACAAACACCCGTAAAAAAAAAAAGGTTTTAAAAACTGGCACCATCATTATGTAACGATTCAGGAATTTAACAACCGACTAGTTCTTGCCATGGTGTAACCTAGAAAGAACGTACTGATAAAACAGGCCGTCAAACGAGTTTTGCAGCATGAAATTTGGGTAATAAAAACAGGTTCTACTATTCAAATTCATTTTTAACTCTTTATTGCTACCTAGTGTCAAGCAGGGGAGTCAGCCAACTGTGTCTACATATACCTGCACATAGGATATGTAGATAGAATTTCTGTGATTCTTTTCCCCCCTTAATTATCTAGCTTTAGACACTGTGGATGTAACCTTTGGTTCACAGTTTGCCTCAGAGGTCAGACCCATTACTTTAGAGCCACCCTGTGTGTCATACCACCCACAGCATCCAGGTTTCCTCACAGGCTGAAGAATGAGGATTCATATCTTCCACCCCTATCCTAACAGGAGATGGTCTTGCCGATTTCTCTGTCCCTTAAATCTCCATCTTCACCAGGGGCAGGACCTCCACCACCTAGCTCTCCTCGGACTCAAACACCATTGAACTCCATCAGCGCCGAGATGAGGTCGTCCAGGGGTGCCATCTCTGCAGGCTCCAGTAACCCGAACTCTCGGCTGAAGGTCACTAGGTGAATCATCAGCGTGTTCAGGTGAGGATGCATGTCCAGGCGCACCACGTCCCGGAAGTGGGCCCAGTACAGGTGAGCCAATGTCCGGAACAGGAAGAGGAACACCTTCTGTACCATGAAGATGTAGCCATTTGGGAAAGGGGTGCCTGGAGACGTCAAAGGAGAAACGACTGTTCAACTATAATTATGACACCATTGATAGAGCAGTCAGCTCAGACGAGGCTCCTTTCGCATGTATGTGCATATTATTTGATAGATGAGTTTCTCTATTATGGGATTACAGCAGTTTAAAAGCTGAATTAATTACAAATTGCCTTCAGGTAGATATACTAATAAAAATGTTAGTGAAATAAACGTGGAACACATCACAAGAAGCGGCCCGACCTGCCCTCGTGGGAAAAACGGCCTCATCGGTGAGCAGCTCCTGGATGTAGGACAGGGCGTAGTCCATGTACAAGGGAGCAGAGCATTTCACCTTCCTCCCGTGGTCGTCCATCCAGGAGTAAACCCTTGGAAGACAGGGAACGAAAGAATTGTTGGATGGGGAGCAGAGAGCACCCCAGCCTTGGCCAGCCTGGGTGGTAGGTGGGGGTCTGCTTACATGTTGCCCGGGCCGTTGATGGTGGGGCAGGTTTTGCAGGTGCAGTAATCCGAGAGAGCACCGGAGAGCAGACTGATGTTCTTGAAGAATGCCACGGCTGGAAGGGAATGGATAAACCACCATAATACGGCAGAAGGAAGGAATCGCGGAGACCTGAAGCAAAACTGAAATATCTGCCTACAGCTGTCTGGTATTTGTGATTATCTACAACGTAGCACTTTGTGTGCCAAGGGCCCTTTGACTTCATAACCTTTAGCTGACTAATTTGTTTGAATCTGCAGAGGCAGCCTTGAGCTCCTGCAGGGCTCAGACACAAACCGCTGATTCAGAGGGACCTTCAGCCCTAGAGAACTGTGGACTTCTGCCGTTTTGGCTGGAGGAGAAACGCTGGGCCCAAAGCTTGGTCACTTTGATCTGCTGTGCCAAACAGTTTGCGCAAGCCACAGAGCGAGAGAATGTCCGCCGAAGGTCATGTTTATGCAGGCCTCTGCTCCAGTGAAATCCACATAATTATCCCGGTCATCCAATCAAAGGATATTTTTAAAAGAGTAATGGCTAAAAGAGTATGACTTCTTTGCTCGATTGTGAATATCCTGTAATTACTGTATTTTTTGTGAATTGCATAAATGTAAACGGTGAGGACTGAATGGAACATGTGCACAGTTAGAGAGGACAAGCCTGGATATTTTTAAGGAGCACAGTTTAATCAGCCGCAGATATCATATATTTTAACAGAAGTAAAGCCGCCTGCTGCTGACCGCCCCCAGGACCCCTGCTGATCGCCCCCAGGACCCCTGCTGATCGCCCCCAGGACCCCTGCTGATCACCCCCAGGACCCCTGCTGATCGCCCCCAGGACCCCTGCTGATCGCCCCCAGGACACTCACTATTGCTTGCAATCCATTCGGCCCTGTCGAGGCCCTTAGGTAGCGCCGACAGCGTCCTCATGTCCATCTGGCCGACGTGCTCTGACACATAGTCACTCAGCAGGTAGGGCTTCTCCTCCAGGGACGGGGCCACTTTGGAGTTGTTGTTTTTTCTGGAGGGGGATGATACCGATTTGTAAGGTCGCGCCACGATGGCAACCTGAACACCAATACAAAGTTTAATGGTCGGTTTGCATCGGTAACTGATCGGAACAAATATGCAGAGGTGGAAAGTTCAGGTATAGAAAGTACAAATCCGGACCAAGTTTTTGTTTCAACAAACCAGTTCAGTCCTCAGTGACTTTGACTCTTTATACTCAATGAATTGGGTGGGTCTGGATTTGTACTTTCTGGACCTGAACCTTACACCTTTGCAAATATGACAGATCGTACTTTTTGTAGCCTTAATACTGCACTTTACATTTAAGCAGAATGAAATATAAATGATCAGAGGAGACACCTCTCTCACACACGTGGCTGCAGCGTCTGGAAGCACGTCTATTGCACGCTGCCAGCTGGTCTGCTCATACAGCCACTTCATACAGGAACTTCACTTTGATATGCCGGGGCGTAATTAGAGAATGCGGTTAATTCGTTAAATTCAGCCATCTGGCGATGATGGTGATGCTGGTATTCGGTCAGCGTTATTTATTTTCACAATTATAATTCCTCATCTTTCTACAAATGGATTGAAGGAAAGCGATGAACAGCAGCAGTCTTTTTTCCCCACCATTCCTTTAATTTTACTCAAAATCATGCATCAACGATTTTGTTTCAAGAGGAATAAAATGTGGTATAAAAATGTTCAATACTAATCTGTCTCGCTCAGCCACCGGTGCTGTAATTCTTCCAAATATACAACCTGGATATAGCTATTGACTTATGACAAGAGCAGCATTTATCATGATTTTATTTGCAACTGAAAATGAGAAAAAGAGGTAAATTAGTCAAAACACATTGGATTGTTATAGATTTGCTGATGTGAATTCTGCAGGTCTAATTGCTGGTTAACAGTGTGTAAGCCAACCTTCCCACGATTCCACCACGCCTGCAGAGTTCGGGTCACATTATGGGGCTCGCTGGATTGCCTACGGCGCAGCAGGCTGCTCTGAACCTGTGCTCGGTGTGAGAGTTTCCGGACTCATCCTTGCTAAAAACGGCCCATTCGCGTCTTGAGTCAAGCCTGGCATGTGTCATGCTTACATTTACTTAACCTACCATACGGCACTCATTCCCAGACAAGTCTGTTCCCTCACCAGCCACTCTGCATTGGTCTATTTAGCAGATGCTTTTGTCCATGATGCACAAATGAAGCAGATAAGCGCAATACTAACATGGGACATTAACGGAATAGTGCGGCTAGGCAGAGCTTCCAGTGACGCCCCAGGTACACATGTAGGCACTATTTCACTATTTCACTGCTATTCTATCACCATTCAATTCTATAGGAGCAGGACCTACATTGGATCTTCTAAACAAAGCAAGACCCAAATAACACTAATACTCAATTAGTATGCAAGTCTCTTATATGTGAGAAAAAAAGAGTAAAATTTTTTACCTTTGTTTGTCACAGGCTCTGTACCCTCAATGGTCGGCCAATTGCACCCTAGCTGTAGGTAAAGGTACCTTTTAAAGGTACAGAAATGGACTCTGAGGAACATTCTAAAGGCACAAAGAACATTCATGTACCATCAATGGTACCGAAATGCTCCTCAGACTTCATTTCTGTTGAAAGGCACAGTTAGCTACAGCTAAGGCTACAATTGGCAGACCCTGTGAAGGTGAAGGTACAGCCCCAGTGACAAGCAAAGGTACATTTTTTTCCTTTTTTTCCTGAGTGTAATGCAGCTTAATATACACATACAAGTTTGATACCTTTGAAAACCCAAGGCCAAAATAAAACGGAGTTGGACTAACGCCACTTCAAAATATCCTTTGTTACTGAGATGTTTCCACAACAGTTTTCAGACGTTGCTCTCTGATGTGCCACCCTGCTGCAGTCAGTCACACGCAGTGCAGGGTTTGGCTTGTAAGCTCGGTTACTTTCGCTGTAGCCACTGTCAAACAAAGGACCTCGTTTGCATATTTAATGCACTGGGGTAGATTTGCCTTTATACAAAGTAGTGAAAGGTGCCTGCTTTGGGTATAGTAAACGATCTTCAGCTCACGGTGCGACTGTTTCACCCACAGAGAGCTCACTGCCACGGCAAGTTGCCCTTAGACTTTAATGAATCTGTGTGTGATCTAAAGGACCGTGAAGGCGACGACGACGACGACGACGACAACATCGTGTGCTGCTAACACTCTGCATCTCCACTGGGACTCTGGCCAAATGAGGGGTTCCCGGAAGTGCTCCCTTTGGCCTCTAGAGGGCACACTCCTGGGCAGTCTCCCCAGAGTACATGTAAACCCAGGAATATAAAGACAAACACAGAGCAATTGGGAGGGAAAAAAGTAACAGGTATTCTGAAAACAGGGATGCTTGTATGCAGAAGACCCACCTCACCCACCTGACTGTACTGGGGGTGAAGTTAGGAACCATAACCATGGAAACGATCAGGAAAGCTCAAGGGGGGGCACAGGGGCATAGTGGTTAGCCCAACTGCTTCACACCCCTAGGACCAGGGTTCGAGTGCGTGGAGCTTGTGTGTTCTCCCCAAGATGTTGTGGGGTCCCCTCTGGGCGGCTATAGATGTATAAGTGCACCCTGTGATGGGTTGGCGCCCCCTCCTGGGTTGTTCCCTGCCTTGTGCCCTTAGACTCTGGAATCCCCTTAACCCTGAACAGGATAAGTGGTTTCAGAAAATGGATGGAGAATAGATCAAATGAATATTTTGGGTACGCTGACTAAATGTTGCTCAACTCAGTCGTCAGGGAGCCCCGGACGGCCCACGTTTTCGCTCCCTGGTATAGACACACAGACTGGCCAAAATAAGGGAAAGTTTCCAGAGCTGACGTCCTCAGATAAGCATGTGCTCTCTGCTGTTTCCTGAGCGCCGAGGGTGGCCGGTTCTTACGTGGAGCCTTTCATTGGGCTGCTATGTGCATTCGCTGTGTTTATACTCTCACTGCACAGCCCTGTTTGAACCCGCGCCTGGGATTTTTAACCCGTTAGGATCTGCACAGGGGCCGTGCTCTTGGTCTGCTGTGCCGGGGAGTGAGCTGAGCTCAGACTCTCTACCGCTGAGACCAATGCTGCCAATAACTACTACGCAAAACAATTCAGACTATGGAAATAGGACAGGGATTCCCCCCCCTGGAGCCAGACAAGCAGCGCTCAAATACACACAGGTGCCCTGCTGGCGTGCGGAATGAAGAGTCACCGCGAGCATTGGATACGGGGACGGCGGAGAGCAGGGAGACGCGGCGAGGGGGGGGGAAGGAGCCGTACTCACAGCTTGTGTCCGCTGATGTCGGAGAAGTTGGCCTGGCTGGTAGGGGGGGGGGCGCTCTTGGCGTCGGTGGTACTTGTGTAGCTGTGGCAGCCTCCCATGTCTGCGAGGACCGTGGCGATGGCAGTCCGTGACTGCTGCCCCCATGGGGGGGGTCGTCGTGGGGATGTGGGGCACGTCCTCCTTTTAGTTTAGTTTCGTTTAGAGTGCACCACCGTCCCTGCTTCAAAGCTCCCCCCAAAGAAACCCCCCCCCCCTCTCCAAGAAGCTGGCCCACGTATCTTTCCGTGTGTCGGTGTCTCAAAGCAGAAACTGAAAGCTGCTCCTGTCCGGGATCCTGCTGCGGTGTGCAGCCTCTCCACACACAGGCAGGCAAGCAGGCAAAGGGAAAAGCAGGTCAGACCAGTAGGCTGAGCCTGGAAAATATTTGTCTTGGTGAGCCCCACCCCCGCCTCCACACGAGCGTGTGCACACGAGCGCACACACACACACACACACACAGCTCTGCACACGCTCAGGGGCCAGGTGTAGAGGGCAGAGCAGGAGCCTGGGTGTGCCCTGCTCAGCTGTGTGGGCTGAAGGCTTGGGGCTTCGCTGTAATACTGCTACTATGAATGGAATCTGTGAGTGGGTGTGTGTGTGTGTGTGGGGGGGGGGCTGCCACAGGGTGGTAACGTTTGGTATTTGGCAGCTTCCTGTGGGACGAAGTGCTCAACGTTTCTCCAGTGGAGTAACACGGCACAGAGAGTCAGCTGATCCTCTAAAGGCCGCATTGCAAAGAGGCTGCAGCAGGTGAAAAAGAGTAAGACAATGGGG
>JAODUD010000001.1:6902335-6924192 GCA_026784285.1 Stomatorhinus walkeri | reverse complement strand
CTCCCCCCCCCCCCCCCCCGTCTACCTGCTGCAGAGACATCTCGTTGGGGAAGGGGCCCTCCAGGTCGTCGTCCTCGCTAGAGGAGTGCAGGTTGTGTGTGCTCACCTGGAACGAGGCAAGGAGGGAGTCAGGGGAAAGACTGGGGAGCGACCTTCTGTCATCAAAGGGTTGCCAGTTCAAATCCCAGAGTGATGTCACTGTTGGTCCCCAGAGTAAGCCCCTTGACCCCCAAATTCTCCAGGGACTGTCTAACCATGTTTTCTCAATTAAGAATTTTTTTTTCTTAAAATGTATGTCCCTTCAGATAAAAGTGCCTGTCAAATATATAAAACGTGTATAAAACGTGTTTCACCCCCTACAGCCCACGTACCAGGTCCGCCGTGTTTCTCCTGTTGGTCTCTGCCAATGTCTCATCCACGAACCTCTCCCAGCGTCCCCTGCAGTCCTCGGGCAGATCTGAAACACGGGGGACAGAAGGGTGACGGCGTGTCACCTCGTATCCTGACAGCAGCCCAGAAATGACCCCGTGCTCCCATAGCTCATTCTGGACCCTGAATCACTGAAACCCTGCCCCTCTGGGGAATCCATTAGTCACTCGTCAGTTGGCTCTGAGTGGGCATGTTCGGATGGACCCCCATCTGGGCTGAGGCCATCAGGACTAAGCCCGACTCCAAACGAACTGAACCATGGGGGCCAAGGGAGCGGCCATCCTGCAGGACGCAGGAGGGTGGGAAAGACGAGAGTGACTGAACTGAAACCATGACGGACATATTCCAGGATGAACACAGAAGCTGTGATGGGGCAGGCAGGGCGGAAATGCCCCTGTGACTCACACTCGTCAAAACAGGGCAGAGTGGCACACAAGGCCAAGCCATTAATAATCATTAATTAATAGATGTGTTAATAATAAAGGCATAGAGGCACTGATGCCCAAAAGCAGGCAGAAAAAAATGCACCTGTACAGTAGGAAACACTCACTGTGACCAACCTGTCTACCACCTTTATCTGTTGATAAACGTGCAGAGCATGGCAGCTTAAAGCAAGGAAGAAGTCAAATAAAGTAAAAATGCAGCTGGCTCTCATTGCTGGCAGTGCAAGTATACGAGAGAGAGCTGCTTAGAAAGATCTAGTGTGCTCAAGGAATAACAAATAATCATGAACATGAAAGACAGTAAGCTCCTCACACACCTTTGATGATGTTGCTGATCTGTACCTGGGCGGGGCCTTTCTCCATGTTCTGCACCACACCATTGGCTATTCTGGTCAGGTGGCCCATGTAGCCCCGCCTCATGCCACCATCTGCCCTGCAAGACAACGTCCCTTTAAAAAAAGCCCAACAGATCATGTCGACAACGGGGAACACCGTTCAAAATACTGCTTCTACCACTGTCATATGTCCACCTGATCTACTCTACCAGACACTGGACACTATCAAGTCTGTACTGTAGCACCACTGTCACGAGCCTCTACTGCAGCTGCACCGATGCATGGTTTCTATAGTAAGGGCAATGACACTCTTGACTATCAGGCTTCTACTGTGACTGCAAAGACACGGGCAACTAACAGGTTTGTACTCTTGTACAACTGCCATAGCAAACGTCTGCTGGAGAAGGTCTCCAGGCACACGGTGCCGACAGAGGAGGTCTCCGTGGAGACCACCACTGTCGGCACTGTCTCTCCACAGAGACCTCCTCTGTCGGCACCGTGTGCATGGAGACCTTCTTCACCTCGGCGGGACCAACAGAGGAAACCTCCATGGCGACGGCGCAGAGAGAGGAGGTGTTTGCAGTGAGACGGTGCTGAAAGTGGTCTCCACGGCCACGGTACTAACAGAGGAGCACCAACAGAGGTCGTCTCCGGAGAGACGGTACTGACAGCGGTGACTGATAGGCGATGCGTTTCACAGGCCCTGAACCACGGTGTGACTCTTACTGTATTTTGTCATTCTCTTCCCAGGCGTCAAGGATCCTCTGCACCAGGCGGCACGTCTGGAACAGCTGTGGGGGACACCAGGAACCGTGGCGTGGGTCAGCTGGAAATGTCACCTTAACCTATCCCTCAACAGTAACACGGACTCCCTGAGAAACACCCACCCACGGCAAACTAAACCACACCCACTGCAGACAAAACACACCCACCCAAAACACAACCCCAGCAGTGTGTAGCGTATTAGCACCACATGAACACCACGCCCCTCCTGAGTTTGTGAAACCACCATTTGTCTGTGTGGGAGTGCATAGGTGTTACTGCAACAACGATCGCTGAAACAGACAATGAAACACGAGACACGGCAATAAATAACGTAAAAATGATTCCCACACAATACTGAGCCAGTACCCACTGTGTTTAATAGCTGTTCTTACATCAGATTCGGGCATGTGCATTCTTAAATGTAATGAAAAGACGGGATGGAGCTATGGGGGCAGTGCGGGGGGGGGGAGGCGGCGAGAGAAGGCTGCTCTGCCCTACATGGGTCACCAGCACATGGGGCTGGGGGGTGTCAGACTGGTGCGTGCTGCTGTCCAAGGCCTCTGGGGGCTCCATGCTTCCCAGACTCCTCCCAGGGTTCTCCTCCTGGCTGGGCTGGTTCATGATGACTGTCACACACAGCTCCACTTGGAAGTGCAAGAAATTATTCCAGGTGTATTTAAAAAATAAATCCTGCAGGCCAGAACAGGAAGGGGATAAATGTAAGATGCAAACAGGCACTACGTTTCCCAGCATGCACCATACCCTGACCTGGCTCCTCCCCCATAAGATCACACCCCTCACACTCACAAGTAGCAGGTCCACGGTGCTGAGGCGGCACAGCTCTGCTGCCACACCAGGTGTGCAGCTCTGAAGCAGCGCTGCCACCAGGCGGGCAACATGGAGTCGCGCGTTACCCAGGGGCTCCTCCAGCACGCCCAGGCTTGTCAGCATGGCGCATTTCTACCAGGTCAGACAGCAGGTGGTTATGGGGAACACAGCACCACCTATGGATCATACAATGGGGTGCAAGGGTGGGGCTTATCGTGATGATACCTTGGGAGGGTCCAGGAGAACCTGGTGGAAGTCCTTCAGATGAGGCTCGATGCCCTGTAACACGCTACTATTGACAGTGTGAGATCGTTCATATCCCTGAGAGCACAGATCCATCAGGCCTTCGATCCTGAGACAGAGGGGGGGGGGGGTGTCAGTCTGGCTGCTCTGCTGGCCCCAGGGCTCCGCAGGGATGCCAGCATGCCATGCCACTCACCCCGGCCGCCGGGTTTCGAGTAACGTAAGGAGCACTTGGGTCCCGCTGATGATGCACACCTCGCTGCGCTCTAGTGAGAACATGTTCTGTAGGAGCTTCTCCACGGTCTGCTGCCTGTGGAGGGGATGGACAACAAAGGTGCTGAGTATCACGTCGCCGGTCAAAGGAACAGAACCCCAAATCCCAGACAAGGCCCTGTTGACCTCAGTACAATGTGCGTTATACATGATCTGTTCTATGCAACAGGTACACAGGCAAATATGCGAGTCAATAGTGGGAAGACACACACACACACACACAGACAGACAGACAGACAGACCACAATCACAATGCATGTGCTTATGTTATACAATTTATACAATTTCATATTATGCAGTTATACGATTTCAAGATTACTTGTTCCTCGGTTTCCTGTTGGGGATTAATGAACGTCATCTTCTGAATATTCCACTTGTTTCTAAAAGCACCCATTCAATGCATTATGTATGCTGTATGATATATCTATGAAATATTCACACTAATGCACATATGAATCATCATACTTTCTGATAACTTTATAATAAACAGACCGACCCTTGGCAGGCGTTGCACGGTACTGCAAACAACACTCTACTTACGCCTCAAGCATGGAGAGCAGTGGGTCCGTCTGCGGAGGCTCATGCATACTCAAGTCCCGACTCAGCTGTATGATGTCGCACAGGGTCTGTGAGGCGTTGGACTGCCTCTGCGACACATAGCATAACGTCAGGACACAGGCCACTCCAGCTGGGACTGGCACGGCGCCGCCTGCCACAGGACCGCTCCGCTGGGCCACCCCTTACCTCCTCATCCTCCTCGCTGCGGACTAACCCCACCAGGCGCTCGATTAGATTCTCGCCGTTCAGCCACTGGTGGAGAGAACATAGTAACAGTGCTTTGAAACATCTCATGTTTAAAAGAACAAGATTAGCGTTAGGCATTGATTAAAAACCACTAAAATCATCCATCCATCCATTTACTGTTTATGAAGTAAAGGGTCAGGAGGGTTTGGAGGTCATCTAATGCAGGGGACACCTGGGATGAGACGCTAATTCATTGTTGGGCGTGCGCACATGTGCGCACACACACACACACACACTATTATGGAGTATCTGTCCACCACACTACTCAGCTCCCTCATCGAAAGCTTTCTGAGGCTGAACTCTTTGTTGGTGGTCTGTTCTCAAAGGTATTTATAGCTCATTATTAACACTGCACATCTTCACTGTGGTCAAGAGGTGCGTCGTAATGGGGATATTAAAACAGAAATTATACTCATGAAAAGTTTAGTTAATCCTTCATGAGGACCCTGGAAACAGAGAGGGAGGACTTAAAATGGCCCGTCAGACAGTTCAGTGCCAGCCTGCCTCTGATCCACGGCCCATCAGACAGTTCAGTGCCAGCCTGCCTCTGATCCACGGCCCGTCAGACAGTTCAGTGCCAGCCTGCCTCTGATCCACGGCCCGTCAGACAGTTCAGTGCCAGCCTGCCTCTGATCCACGGCCCGTCAGGGCTCAACTGAATGGGTCGGGTTCACTAGTGTAGAGCTCAGAACTTTCCCTCCCCTGCCCCTAGGAGGAGCTCTGCTTTCATGACAGTCTCAGACTGACTTCTTCGTGTGGCGGCACTTTCGACACGGCCAGAGGGGGGGCATGCTCTTCCCTTTCAAATGGGGGAAGTGAATCAGACACGGGCTACGAAGACCGAACAACTGATATCAGGATGAGCGACTGACAATTGTCACATGAAGGCACCACAGAGAACATCCAGAAACTCAAATTAAAGCAAAGGTTTTTTTTTGGTATACAAGGTATACAAGGAATCCTCTAAAGAATAAATAAACCAGGGCTGTCAAAATTAACGGGTTAACGCAGATTAATCCATCATCATGATTAATCTGATTAAAATTTTTAATGCAATTAACCTATCTGCAGCGCAGAATGACTCAAAATCCATGAAATGCCTCTGTTAACCCATTTCGGGCAGTTTTCGTGCATTCCATTTGCCCTCGGAACTCGCATTCCGAGTCGGATTCCGAGTTTTGAAGCCGACAGTGACAACATGCGCACTCCCATTTCTCTGAGATCCGAGAAATCTCGGAGCAGCACAGAGGATCCCAAGTTCAGAATCCAACATGGCTGCGCCCCTTTACCAACAGAAGGGAAAGTTGTAGTTTTATACTGTTTAAGCACTACTTCTCATTTGTGGCTCATTAAATCGGTCACACACACTATACCGTCTAACTTATCTGTGGACGTGTGGCTAAGGAGCTTTATACGTAAAGCACCACAAGTAATGTGTTATCAACTGATATTGCTAACAATGGCAATTAACCGGGCTACAATTGGATTTCATGGTTAGTCGGATTATTTGTTGAATTTACGGTAGTTTGGGCTAATTGTAAGTGAATGAAGATAAAGACCATTTAATCTGAGGTACCTTAAATCCGACAAAAAAATCTTGTTTTTTGATATGGGTCCATGGTATTGCACTTCTGTGGCAGATGGAATGCATCCGACTCGTGTTCAAGACGTTCAATAAACATGCTAAGTGCATATATATTCCCTTTTTTCTTGAGTCTGTTTGCTCAAGCAAAATGAAATGTGATTAATATAGATTAAAAATGAATGATATTTAATCGTGATTGATCGAAATTAATCCACAGCAACTGTGTGATTAATCTGATTAAAAATTTTAATCATTTGACAGCACTAAAATAAACAGATTCTAACAAGTGATCCAAACTTACATTAAGAACCTCCAGCCTCAAGGTGGCAGGATCCACACAGCTGACAAGGCGAAGCAGCAGGTCCATCATAGCCGAGGTGTCTATGTGCTTCAGCAACAGACTGACGAAACCCTCCTTCTTCCTCAGGAAGGCAATGACCTGGAGGAGGGTGCAGAGAATCTGCTTTTAAAATAGCATAGGGAAAATATCCAGTAACATAGACACACGGTGCAGAGAACACAGTCTCACAGATGTAGAGAGAATGAAATAAACCTGGCTTTTCAAAAACATATCGCTATAAGGAGTCAAACCATCTTTACCTGTGTGAAAATGGTTTTGGTGCATATAACTGTCAGTATCATTTGGCAAACAGGCAGTTCACGGTATTTTGCTATAGAGACAGACTGTCCCCCAAGAGGAGACCTTGCTGTACTCAGCACAAAAGGGATTCAGGCCACGCCCCCTTTCTCAGCACTCCCCTCGCAGTCTTCACGCAGCGCCCCATGCATACCTGCTCAGTCTTGCGGTTGATGAGGTTTCCAAATGTCTTGCTGAAGAAGCTGGCCAGCAGGGGGTTAAGGGGGGGCTCCTGCTCCAGGAAGCCGTACAGTTTCTCCAAGAGGGATTCGTCCGCCACCAGCTTATCGTTGATGGGGCTCACATCCGACGACAGGAGCTCGCAGGCTATATTCGGGTACCTGAATGTTTGGGGGGGGGGTTACAATGTGGGAATATCAAACGGGTGTCACGTACAGCATTGTTTCCCAAACCCATCCTCGGGAACCCCCAGATAGCCTACTGTTTTGCTCCTGCCCAGCTCCCAATAGAGAAGCTGCATGGTACAGTAGCAAGTAAAAATGTAGACTGTCTGGTTCCCAAGAACTAGGCTGACAAACACTGGTCTACAGCAAGGGCCCCGACTTGAAAATTATGCTCCTGCGTTCTGGCCATACTGATAAAAAATACTCTGCGAATACTTTAAGCAGGCATTGCAGGCAATTAGTTTTAAATCTGCACTACAGAAGAGAAATTTATATTTACTTAACAGATGCTTTTATTCAAAACAACATACGATTGCAGGTTAAGAGCCTTGCTCAGGGACCCAATGGTGACACCACTCTACCAGTCCTGGGATTTGAACTAGTGACCTTCCACTTACAGGCACAGCATCCTAACCCGCTGGATCACACATCACCCCACACAACATTATATTAGTGCTTAGATACAAAGGGAGATGGTGGAGGAGTGGAAACTGCTCCTGAGGCCACGTTTCCTGTCGGATTACCTCAGCACAGAGTTGTTACGAGTTAACGGCCCTTGACTCATTTAAACTGCATCTTTGATCCAGCAATGAGGTCCACCTTCATGACTGTGCAGGAGATGGAGAAACAGTGATGTTTCCATCATAAGGATGGGAAAGACCCCCACGCAGCTCTGGGGATTAATCAGGCCGACTATTGAGATGGCTGCTGTGTGTCTATTCCTTTGGCGCATGCCCGGGAACGGGATTCTGAAGGTCAGGACTGAGAGGATGTACGGGCCCCCCAAGAAGACAGCAACATTAGTCACCGTCTGCTGGGGGGGGGGGGGCTTTCTACAGCAACACGAGTATGACTGAGTTCACTCCCAGGCTTACAGACAGAACAGCAAGGTTTTCCCAAGCGCCCTTAATACCCGACACATCTGTCCACACAGACTTAAACCAAAGCCATACTCGCCCCCCCACCCCCACAAACACACACTTCCCCACTGCCTGCCATTCCTCCGTCTCCTAGGCTCACAGAGAGGTGGCCCCACGTAAACAGATGGAGTAATTGGGAGAGCTAGCACGCTAAACTTAGCTCAGCTCCCGATCACGGAGGGCCAGGCACCTCAAACTGACTGACTGGGACAAGGCGACTTTGCTGTTACTGGAGTGTAATGCCAGTAGTGGGTGCACTGGGAGGGAGACTGACTGCTTAGGGTGGGGGCTTCTGGAGTTATGTGGGACTTTGTCCCCTGGGGGGGGTGAGGGGTTACATTTCTATACAAAAATAGAACTTAAATCAACTTAAATGAACCCCAGGAAGGAGCTCAAATGGATGCTTTTTCGGAGTGGTATTCTTTGTCCACAATTATCATTTTTCCAATTACCGTCGCACGCGATTCGCGTCATGCTCTCATTCAATAAGAGCAGTCGACTTGCTTTCGGAGGACTGAAAGAAACTGATTAACCAGAGTAGGATGGGGCCAGCATGGAAAAATGAACAAAGTAACTCCGACAGACATTTATCATTCTGATATTTACACTATGGGGTCTGACACTGTGTGACCCGCTTTGGAGCTGTTGGACCCCATTCCCAGGCTTCCTGACGGCTGCCGGCCTGTAGACCGGTCGGGACCGATGCAATGCAGCCCGTATTGGCCTTGACAGTGCTAAGCTAGAGGGGCACGCTTCTCCCAGCGGTGGCGGTGATGTCATGCTGCCCGGAGACGGAGCCGGGGGGGGGGGGGGTGGTTCGTGGTAATGAAAACCACTAAATGAGGAGCAGCTGCCCGTCTGTTAACGAGAACTGACGGCATGGCGACAGTCTACTGTGTCTGTGCTTTGAAATGGCTGTGGCGGGGGGGGCATTTGTGTGTTTTATCAAGATCAAGTGAAAGGGAAGGAAACTGGAGATGGAAAAAGTCGTGTGAAAATCCCAGGACTTCACCCCCCGCCACATCTCATCCCCCCACGACGCTTAGCCACAGGCTGACAAACGCACTTCCTTTTAAGCAGGCACTCGGCATCACAGCAAACATTTATTTTTAGTGACTTAACCATAGAAACACAACTAAGCAACCAAACAGCCAACATCAACTTTCACAGCAAGGCTGTTTTTCGTTTTGAAAAATTGGCAGATGGGGAGGTTGGGGGGTTGGTTAGGCATTGCTTGCCTTCTGCCATTGGGGTGGGGGGGTTATGGCTCCCAGAGCCAGCTGTCATTTCCCTGCATTGCCCCGAATAACGCTCCAGCAACCAACACACGCATGTGAATCTCTGAGCACTTCCATCCGCTGCACGTGAAATCAAGGTTTCACCAGGACTCTCTGGCTGCTGGGTGCAAGCCCACTATTTACTGATAAAATAGGACATGGGAAAACACTATAACACACATCCTTAAAGAAGTTACACACACGTCGCGTTATGTACACTTGCTTGATTTGAGTCTAATCTGCTATCCGAAGGCTGTCTGCCAAACCGTGATTTGCAACATAGTATGGATTTCACAGGCTGGCCATGTTCCCAGTTTAGAGACGCCACTGGAGTAGTCTCAAGGCTGGTAAGTGGAACGCCGACCTTCAGGCCTGCGTAAGATGAAGTCCTGACGAAGACGACAGCCGGACACCCCTAGGCCCCCCCACGGAGCTCACCTGAAGCGCAGCTTCTCCTCCAGGTCCAGCGGGGGTTCCTGCGTGATGAGCCCCACCATCTCCTGCATGCACGCATCCTGGCTGAGGAAGGTGAGCAGCCGGCGGTTCTGGGACTTGCACTCCTGCAGGACTTCGTCCTCATCCATCAGCTCATGCAGCGTCACATCATCCTTGTCCAGCAGCTTGTCCACGCTGGACGTGGTATGCAGGTCGAACTTCCAGAACATGGCGGCTGTGTGCACAGACCTGAGGTGGGGGGGGGGGCAAACACAGACCGGTTTCTGTTCAGGTCGTAATCTCGAACCCAATGCTCAGAACCCTCTCTTCTGCAGGCAGCCGGGGAGCATAAAATCTTCGTGTAAGAAACGGCTGATGGACCAGTGACCAAGGAGAATGAACAAACCTGCCAGTTATATTTTTAACTTTTCAGGAAAATCTTATTTATCCGTGGAAAGAGTCCCAGCTACAGAGCCTCAATGACAGAAAAATGTATTACCATCCATCCTTTTCCCATAAATACTCATCCTGCAGCCAACCCTAAGGAGCATGAGGGAGAGGCACCCAGCACAGGACACTAGCCCATGCACAAGTACTCTCCAAGGGCAAGTTATGGACAAAACGCATTGGACCTGCATGTGTTGGCACTGTGGGAGAAAAATGGAGGACACAGGACACGTGAACACGGAGAGAACATGATGAGGGACACTCGGAAGCTGGAAGCGCGAAACCACAGCACCACCTACTGAGTGCTGGACCACCGAACACAATCACAATCACCATGAAAGCTGCACTACCGTGTCTGGTGACCTGCCCCAGAAACTGTGCATTAAATGAAGCTTTTTTTTTTTTTTTTTTTTTAAATGAAAGATGACACTTAGTATCAGCCCAGCCAAATGAAAGGGAACCCAGACCCGAAACCAGACGCGGCCCAAAAACTAATCCTCTGGTGTTTCCCGTTCCTTTATTTGCAAATCTGGCCCATTTGTGGTGCGATCCAATTCGCCGTGAGGGTCATCCATCTGCATAGAAGCAATGACAGGGACGCGTGACACCGGCAGCTCACTTGAAGCGTCAAGACGCCGCCAAATGGGCACTGCGGCTGGGGGGGGTGGGGAGCTGTGGATGAGTACAGAAGCCCCACCCAAGGACCGCCACTCTCCTCCCTACGAGGGGTACCTTAAATGTCAGCCACGGTGGAAACTAGTGTTAGTCGGGTCCCAAAAGATACATTTATGGGCCTGAGGTTTCAGCAGCTTGGATCATGCTTGTCGCACCCCCTGAGGAGAGCCATGTTCTCCTGTCAGCTCTCCTTCAAACGAAGCCCCATACCCCCAGGGTTTCCCCCTCCACAGCCCAGGCCTGGAGCAGCTCAGTATTTTAGACATCTTGCCTGAATCTCTGCCATAATAGTTACCTGGTAATTCCAGAAAACAAAAACAACCTGAATCCACTCAGTCAGTTTCACTAAAGCTGACTAAGTTCATGTATCAATTTAGCCAATCAGTGGTTTCCTTCAAAACTAGGAAATGCATGACACCAGCTACCCTACAAATATCACAATGACATCACACCAATGAAGAAATGATGTATGGGGCCAAAATCTGAAGACACCACATGCCAATCCAATGCAGAGGAAGGCCATGTGCAACTGATAGCACTGCCCGCCCCACCCCCAGCTACATTTGGAGCATAGTAGGGGCAGTATCTGGGTTCCCTAAGGTGATGGGCAGCGACTGGAGTACATCTGACAAGTTCCATCATCGAGGGAGCCTCCCCAAATGTAAAGAGCATGACCTTCACTAGGATCACCAGACTCTGGACGTGCCCATTCTGATCTCACTATTTTACCAGGTCCGACTGGTCCAATATGTTAATTACACTACTAATTACATAGTTAACTACAATAAGTACGTAATTACACTACTAATTATGTTCTATTTATATTAATCCAAGAAATACAAAATTGAAAAAATGACCATACTGCTATAACTATCATTTTATAAAAAGTCATATAAAATTCATGGGAATACCTCCTGGCATGGCAGATAGTGAATAATTAAGAGAAGAGGTTAGTACCAGAAAAAATAAAACGACTCCCCTCCAAAAAGTAAGTCAGACATCTGTGCCCGATATATTCAGTTCATGTTCACATGAAAAAATAACTTCACATCATTTGGCGAAGGTTTTTATGAAATATGCATTACCTGCCGGGCAAAGGTTTGTGTCTTTAATCAAACCGTTTCCACTGCCGGGCAAACATTTGCCTTGTAAATCTCACAGAGCGGGATGGAGAACCATCAGTGACGGGCTGGGACTTTCGCTGTCATATCAACCTGGGGAGGGAGGGAGAGAGAGACTAAGAAAAGATGAGACATTGGCAGGTCATTAAAAATACAAAACAAACAAAAAAAAACGGAAATATCAATAGATAAAGTAAATTCTGCCAACATCCAGCAGAGAAACACTGTGGCACAGGAGAGATTGTCTTCAGGATTAGTAAACGATCATGAGAACTAATGCCAGTCCCGCGTCCCCACTCCCCAGTAGATTGGTTTAGGTTTGCAGACCTAATCCAACATTTCTTAAGCACTTCTGACTCTTTCCATGCGGTCCTGCATGCTGTAGCCCATCTCACACCATCTTAACGTGCTCATCATCGAAAAAGTGCGTTCCCATCCTGTGAGGAGTTTTATGGATGATGCAATAGCGGCCAAAGGATCGATATGGCTTTGGTAGCAAAATCATTAGTGAACAACCTTTAAAACAGTGAATCTGCAGAACAAAGCGAGAAGGCAACGAAAGGGCAATTATCATCTAATCACGTTCTAAACTGACACATTTTCTTTTCAAGAATGGAAATTTTTGTCCTTTTCCATTTTCTTTATGCATTTCCATATGGGATCTTTCATCCAATCTTCACAATCAGTCGACATTTCAAACAGAAAGTTGTCTGAAATCTTGGGCTTTCATAGTACAAAGAATAATATAATTGCTTCTTTTAATAGGTCCACATGAAACCCAATTCGAGCAACTAGTCCACAAAACTTCAGCAAAACCTCCCACGTCTGAAAGTTTTGAAACTCAGCAGGTTCAAAGAATCCAGTAATTATGCAACATAACCAAAAAAGAAACATTAAAAGGAAATCCAGTGAGGAATCAAGCCACAGGAGAAAAAAAAAAAAACTTCTGTACAAACGACTGGCCCTCTGCAGCCAGTCTGGGAAAAACTCAGGAGATGGAATCCTGCATGTCACCACCCTGGCGGACTTCAGGAACATGAAACTGTCCTACGTAAAGGTCTGCTCACTCTTCATGCTTGAACTTCCCAATAATACCAATTCAGGTGGAGATATTGAAAACATTTGAAACAAGCCTGCTTGTATCCCACTGCTGTTAGAGGGAGCTGCAGAAGGTTTGAGCTAAACTCTGACTCTCCTGTCATCCAGCAACAGCAGGTGTCCTAGCTGCGCTGACCTTGTGTGAGCCTGGAAGACAGAGCTTTGCATTTGTAGGCTACATAGGCCAGAATCTTCATGTTGCCTCCCCTTTCACCAACATGTCCTTTCACTGACAGCATACCAGACAGCTGTGAATGCAAATTAACACCAATAGCACCAGAGGATGTACCTGTTTCCAATATCTCTGGCCAGAGAACCAAAATAATTCTGCTGTAGATGAAGGAAAGAAGAATACACAGGTAGGAAGTACTGTGGGTGCTGACGTCAGCTACTTGAGATCCATTGCAAAATTTAGACTCTAAATATTTGATTTAGGAAGCAATTTATTAAGTTAATAAAAGCATGCTGATTATTGTAATGCTAGAGCACATCCACAAAAACATAAGCATACCAAAGAAATCAATTTATTCAACATCAGCATGTCTCTACATACTCATAATGCAGATGGTGCTTCCCTACTGACATCATTGAGTTGCTGAATTTGGAATGAATCTTGGGTATAACTATCAAATGCCACCAGAGAGTTTGTTAGTTAGTTGTGACCTATGATTCCTTCTGTTAAATCTCAGCTGACTTACCCTGAACGAACCACACGACATGACTGGCACTCAGTTACACAGACCATTCCCCTAACAGTGGGACAGGAGTCCAGAACTGGCTTCTGAATAAAGACCGCATTCATTAAAAGCACAGCCGTCTAATTTCAGTGATGGCAGAAGGCACTGCCCCACAGCGCAGCAGCGCCAAATTCGCTCTCCAACACCCTGGCACCTCTGCTAAACGTGCGCAGATCTTCACGGGACATTCCCGAGCAGGCCACACAGAAAGCACGGGCCTGCTCCACTCTGACACATGGCTTTTTGGTTTCAGAAATGCGCCTGCCTCAAACAGTGGGGATTTCCCACAAGCAGAGCATGTCAGCGGGACTGTTAACAATTGCTGGTTAACAGGGTGCAAAAGCAAGGCCATCCCCCAATTTCTCATTCTTAAGGCCCATGGTTAAGGCTTACACCCTCTCTTTTCTTCCACGAGGCCCATGCAATCGTAATGAAAGCTATAGACCTCCACATCACTACAGACATTTCTTCACCTGGTTATTCAATGCAAGGTAGCTACTGTTCACTGGATGATCGACCAAGCGACTCATGTCTCGAAACGTGTCATGCCATGGAAGGCTCCACAAATTACAAATGAATCTAGTCATTATTTATTTACTGTCAGTGATTGCAAAGAAAAAAAAAGAACAACCCTAAAAAGATGCCAAAAAAAAAAAACATTTAAGATGCACAGAGGTAGGAAATATACTATATACTCACTTTTACCACTCTATGAAACAGTCAAATGTATTCTGTGAGGTTTTTTTCCTTGTGGATCTTCTAACAGAAAGTATTCACGGTAGAACACCAATTTACAGTGTGAGTAACCTGGAGCTGAGCCCTTCGATGCAGACAGCAGGCCACTACCTGCCCTGCCAGAAGGAAGGTAGGGCATTTATTAACACTAATGAAAAGCAGCCAACAGCTTTACCTGCTCAGCCTACTCAGTCATGTTTGGCACTTTAACTTACAGGAACTGGTGAGACATTGTTAACGCGTTTATAAAAAAAGAAAGCTAACATCGCTTCCGTATGAAAAAATAAACAGCATTATATTCAACTAAAAAGGACGGCGGTAGTGGCTGTAGTGGTATAGTTTCACTTTTAATTTGAGTAAACAAGAACTCAGAAATCTGTCAAGATAATCAAATAAACTGATATTTAATATGGCTGGCAGTAAATATGCGTCGGCGTGACATCTATTAATCAGCAGGTCGGCTACAGGAAAACACCATTTTTGGCTCCTAAAATATGACTCCACAGTCGACACAATAAACCCTTCATTATGAACAAATTCATAAGTGACTTGTGGAAATTGAAATTACTCAAAAGTAGCATTCTTACAGATCAGAGGAAGAATTCGGGCACCTGGTCCTGCAGCTGAGTGAAAGACGAGATCTCTGTGATAACGATGATCCCTTTCTCATACACACATTGGGCAGGTTTCTTAACTGCAGTGAATAATGTGGGTGCCCCAGAGAAGCCGACCTGTCTAATGAGTTCCTTTGCTGTGTATCTGTCCCTCCTGCACTAGCATCAGGTTTGGTTCAGTGAGGCTTTGCCTCTTTTCACCACTCCCTCCGACGTGCCCCCCCCCTCACCCCATTGGAAGTTGATGCAGAAGAGGCCCAGGCAGCCACCTGTCTGCTAGCAGCTTGCACCTTGACCCGGAAGGGACAGCAGGCAAACACAGTCTCTTCTGCCAAGCAGCCTGTCACATGGTGGTGGTGGGGGGTGGTTACAAATAGCTGTCTGCCACCGATTAGCCAATGTCGTTTAATGGGCCCTTAATGAAGATCTACTGGGGGGGGGGGGGGGGTACAAGATAAAAAAAACTTTTCTTCTTAAGCAGTGGATACAGAAACTGCTTGGCTCAGATCACATCGATGACATCAACATCCCTTCCCTTCTTAAATACCGGGAGAAAGGTATTTTCAAATTATCTATACAAAGTTAAAATAATCACACTCAAACAGAAAAAGACCATCAGATCTTCCAACCACAGTTCAACATGCCATGTCTGAAGAAGCCAAACGCCTCTGAAAGTCTTCGACTGCAGAATCATACAGGCCCTGCTTATGGAAAGTGCTTTCTCTTTATGACCTCCAACCATGCCCCAGGACTTAAAAAAAAAACATATGAAATTACCTAAATCAGTACCTCTAGATAATGCAATGACTGTAAAATTCTAGCACACTGTAACGTTCCTACAGAAACAGAAATCACCCCAGCTCCATAACAAATTCTCTGCTTAGATCGATATATTAAAAAGGGACTAAACAACATTTCCAGAGAGATAACAGCCACACATCATGATGCAGGGTACATGTCAGCCATAAGGTTATTTACATAATTTAACAGCCTCTCCTCCACTCACAGTTCCTCACAGACGTGACCCTCATGTCAAGTCTCTCTGTTCACTGAGAAGCCTCGCTACTGCTCCATGTGACCAATAATATTCAACAGTCAAAACATGGAGGCATTAAGCTCAGAACTGTGGACACACACACACACACAGGATTCCTACTGCACTACTGGGGTCTAACCAGCAAAGAAATCAAACTTTCTTGGTGCAGTTATCAGTTATTTTCACATGCAAGCTCCAACATCGATGTATTGTCTTAAGTTTCTATCAGGGACATAACAGCCATGTTGTAAATTATTATGCTATGGCATTATTATGCTATTATTATGCTTCATTTGAATAATATATTCAAATGAAACAGTTTTCAGGCAAAAGAACATGGAAACTCATATGTCGCTTAAAACAGGGGATCACTAACTTAAGCTGGGGTGGGGGGTGGACACCACATTAACATTTTGTACATTATGTGGAATGAAGGCAGCTGTTTAGGGAGCAGTTTGAAACTGATATTCTGAGTGCCTTTAATGACACCTCCAGCCAGCAAGGTGGCCTGTGAGCTGGGCCCCCCGCCACCTCACCAGGCCAACAGCCCGGGCTCACCCCAAACTGTGAAACGGTCCCCTCCTTCTTATGGAAACAAGGTGTGGTGGTACCAAGTCTACAAAGTAATGGAAACCTCAATAAAAGATTAAAGCATTTCTGGATTAGGTAAGGACAACAACTTAGAATAAAACTAAACAAACAAAAGGATTAAATAGTTTCCACGTTAAAAATCCACATTAAAGAAAATGCGGGAATTTCACCCCATTCCCAGCAGCAGGGCGAACACACCGCAGATTGCACCTTGATGTCCCTTTGTGACAGCCACAGGGAGAGTGCGTGACATTGAAACTGATGGCAGACACGAGGTAGTACCGTGCGGGCGGACCAGGTGGTGCGGGGGATGCAGCGAGTCTGAGAGGAACCTGAGCTCGACCCGAAGCCCCTCGTGCTGTCGGTACTTTCGGGGGGTGTTTTTAGACCACCGTCCCATCCATCTTCCACCCCCTCCTTCTCTGGAGTCTGAGCTCACACCCAGCTGTGGTTTTTGGACAAGGATGCAAAGGCCAGCGCCTGGCGACCGATGAGACCCACGATCATTTAAAAGTTCTGCTTTTCTGATCGACAAACGAGGCTCAAAAATAAACAAACTTACAGCCAATACTTCTGAAAAAGGTTTTGACTAACTTCACGGTGAGCTGAATACTTCGTTTACGTACAGCCAAAGGACAGAACACTAATCTAGGTATCAGAAAAACAGAATCCCTATATATCATGTAATAAATAGCGTACAGCCCGCATGGAGATTTTAAAAGTACTACAAATGATAAATTGTAGCAAAAGCAGGGCGCCGATTAATGGGGTTTGTGTGTGAGTACACTCGTGTTTAATTGTTGTTTTTTGAGGGGTGGTGGTATGAGAAAAGATCGCAAAAACACATAAAACAAAACCCAGCGAGGCGCAGGCCAGACTTCATACCGCGCTCAGCGACGAATAACATAATACCAAAATGACAACACGATGGAGGATCCGGCGGAAATGATCGTCGGTCATTTAAAAATCTGACACATCGGACATCGCTAATACACTCAAATAAACGCAAACACGCGCCCCGGCGCACTGACAAGTAACAGGTACAGCAAATTTAAAGTTAAAGCAGCAAACTCAATGTAAAGTGCACATCACGCACACGCCGCATCTGACCGTGACAGTCCTGACAGCAGGGGGTTTTACATCGGTCCGGTTTGTTTACAGGCTGCTGCTCCTATTCTTCCTCGGAGATTTTCAAATACGGTTTGGTGCAGGATGTCAGGCGAACAGCACCGAGCCGGACCCTCGCCTTGCTCACCGTCCCCGGTTCGGTGTCAATCGGGGTGACCCCATCACACGCCTGCCCGTGGGCATCCGCGCAAAACCCATTAAAGAGCCGTATGAAGCAGCCAGGCCGGCTGGGAGACATGATCCTGACGACCCGGCCACCCTGACAGACTAGGCTGGCTCGGACAAGGGCGATCTCTGGGGGAGGGGGATACGGCACATGTGCGGGGAAGTCATTAGGAACAAACAAGCAAGATAAGCATATAAACAAAAAGAAGGCGGGTATCCGGGCTGGATCTGAGCCCGGCGCACACTGCGGGCTACGCCGCCGGGAGTGATGTGAGTAATAAAACACCAGTTAAAATGAGGAGTACACAAGCGGGGGGACGCCAAAACAAGAAAAACACCGTGAAACAGCCCGAAAAGGCGGCGAGACGCGGCGGCGGAACGGACCGAAACTCCTCCAACGCAACGCCGGGGAAACTTCAGCCCCGCACCGCCTCGTGCACTAAAACAACGACCATAAATCATAAACAAATAAAGCAGCTTATGGGGAATTACAGCAAGGGGGAGCGGAGTTTGTGGGGCGACCGCCACACAAACGGAAATTTAATAAAAGCGTGTCCCGAACTGGGGGGGGTACTCACACACCTCCCGCAGACGGCGCCTGTCATCACGGCCACGCGCGTCGGGGGCGCCGTTAGCATGCTAGGCGGCTAGCGGGGAGCCCCGGACTCACCGAGAGACGGGGGGCGCCGAAGCGCGGCAAGGCAGCGAGCCGCCGGGCCACTCACTCCGTCAGGGCTGTCGCTCTCAAACCATCCCGCACTCCCATCGCTCCTTTCCGCCCCGCTTTATGCAGTAGGTTTCTTACTTTTCCGTTCGTATTTTTCCTTCTTCCTCCCCGCGACCGACGAAGCCTTTAACAGCCGAGAGTCCCTAAACAGTCTCAAGGAAGGGAAAAAAAAAATCCTGTCATATTTTTTAATCAAAATGGCGGACATTGTGACAGGAGCGCGCAGCCGGTCGCATGCGCGTTCACGCAGCCCGAGCGTTCATTTATGATTTATTTACTCTGGGGGTATTACGGCATATTCATTATTTTATATAAAGTGCCGCCAAACTATACTGTGTTAATTTATTCAGCCACAGCACTGGGTGTGCAGAGTTTTCATGTTTCTTATTTATCTCCCACAATTCAAACACCTGCGGCTCAGGACTACTGTTTCCAGCTCAGTTAGTAAAGTAAAATAAAGGTACCCTCAGATATAAATAACGGCAGACATGCGAAAGCAAAGTTAGTTGAAAGCGAGTGTTTATCAGGTGGAAAACATCACGATGAATACTACAATCCATGCCGGTTTTTTTTACCAAGCTCCTCCGTGTTCCCCCCACTCTGGGGATCTCAGGACACGGACCCGAACTCGCTGAACTAGACGGGATTTTTTTTTTGGTATGGCTGGGTGAGATCTGTGGACTCACCCTTAGTTGCAGCAGAGAGGACGTCCGGAAAGTTTTGTTAAAAGTCCTGATCAGTGAGGAGTTTTGGCTTTTGAAAGTGAAATAATACTGAAAATGAGCATTTGCCCAGAATCACTCATCTAGTGCAGCGTGACACTGCACACAAATAACAGGACAAACGAAGTCCAATTCAACTACTCAGGATCAAACCCACAATCCTGGATTAGAGAGGCCACACCAGTATCTAGTAAGCCTCTGCAACACCCAATGACTGTTATTAAAGCAAAATAAAAGTGTGATGGTGTAAAGTGACAGGGCACCTAATTGCGCTGGGCATCTCCTGTGCTGTGCACTTACAACAAAAAGACTGCAGACATACTCGTAGTGAGCCGAGCTGCACCATTCATGGCTGGGCCAGTGAGTATTGTACACTGTAATCGGTAGCAATGATCAATAGAGGCTTTAAATAAGTTTAAGCAATGGACCCTTTTTCAGCTTTGATTGCAATGTAAGGTTCTAGAACAATGTAGAAGGTTAGAAGATTGCCTTAAAGTCTGTGAAGCAGACAAAAAAATGGCATCATGGAGATTTTTAGCCAAAAGAATTACATAGATAATGTTTATTATGTTTTAGCCGTATTACACACACACACACACACCCAAATTGCACATACTGGGCAATTTAGACACACCAGTCCACCTAAGATTGTGGGATGAGAACATTACAGCAACACAGAACTATCCGCTGAGTTACTGTGCCACATGATTTTTTTTCTCTGTAATGTTGTAAGACCGTAGTCCATTTCGTCTACCCATTATACTATTTTAAATGCTAAAAATCTGAATACCTATCTATAAACAGTTGCATATCAGCCTGATAGGTGATCACTTTTTTATGAATCATTCATCATTGGAGGTGCAGCCTTTCACTTTCTCTAGAGCGTGTTACATGCCATGTAAGGACTGCTTCTTAAAACAACCCATAATGCACTTGCATTTTTCTCCCCCTGTCTCAGAGGGTATTGTGTGAGCGCACCATGCCACCTCATATGCGCCTGCAGGAAGGAAGTGGTGCGTCGCTCCGGCACAGTAGGCCCTCTTGGTTGCTGTGCCGTGTCTGTCGCCGCCTGAGCAAAGCGCTCATGAGAATCGACGCTCATGTACGTCTCAGTACTGGCGTTTGGACACCTTCTCTGGAGCTGTTTATGAGCACCCAGAATTACACGATATCTAGAAGCTTCCACTGAATGCTTCATTTGAAACTGGGGACTCTGTGATTGAGTTGTCATGTGGGCTACAGGACGTCGTGCTGGTTCACTGTAACCTGCACGGTCACGAGTTCAGGTCCCAGGATGCATTTTTCCCCTTGTAGATGGAATCTAACCTGACTTCTGACTAAAACATCCAGCTGTACACATGGCATAGACTGTCAGAAACCAAGGTGCCATCACCCTTCAGTCCATATCGCAACAACTAATCTAGTACAGAGTCACATGGAACTGTGAGCCAGACCCAGGGGGCACATGGCATCCGGCAGGGGACACCCTAAACGAGATGCCAGTCTATCACAGAGCCCATGCACACACACACACACACACACACACACACACACACACATACACAAATTAAATATCTATGTCTTTGTGGGGACTGTCCTTTTATTTCTATGGGTTTAACCCTAATCCCAACATGGCAACCTTAACCCCTACCCAGCCCTAACCTTAACCATAAGTAACCAAAGCAAATACGTGACTTTTTTGGCGTTTTTAGGTTTTTGTTTGCATTCACAGATCTTTGTGTGGACTTGAAAAGTGGTCCCCACAATGTAAAAAAAAAAGGTTTTTATTACATTGTGAGGGACATTTGGTCCCCACAATGTGATATAAACATAATCCACACACACACCGTCACACACTGCTTGCCATTGAGAGACACCAGTTCATCTAGTTGCGTATTTTTTCCACTGCCTCATGAGGACCTGGAGGAAACCTGTGCAACACAGAGATACTTAGAGTACGGAGACGGTATTCAAATCCTCAATCTGGGAGGTGTGCAAAAACAATACTACCCACTGAGTCACTGTACCAGCTGATAAAAGCAGCCCAAAGGTGATAGAGTTAATGATCTGAAGGTGAAGTCAGCTGGCAGGAGGCTGTGTTGGTCAGCTCTCTGTGAGTCATGTGACATGTGGAGCACAGAATGGGGACTTCATTCAAGCATGGTAGCTAGTCAAAAGCAATGGGGGGGGGGGGGCAGGGACAAAATGAAAAGTGAGAAAAAACACAGAAGGGTGCTGAGTCTGCAGAGTAGCAGGGTGCAGGCTTGGGCATCGAGCTCTGGGGGCCAAGAGAAAAAGTCAAACTTGAAAGACACAGGTGACGTGAATGACTGTGCTTGTCAGGTGGCTTGCGATCTGGTCTGTTATCTATTAACTAGCCTCAACCAAGTGGCACCATTGACATAGGTCTTTGTCTGATGTAAAGTGGCCTTTTGTGTCTCCTGTATAGGGCTGGTTAGTTCAATTCAATTAATTTTTATATAGCGCCTTTCACAACCGAGTCACCCCAAAGGCAATTTACATGGATGTTATTCAGTCCTACATTTTTTCTACACAATAATTAAGAAACAGGGGAAAAGGAAGACAAAGAAAAGAAAGAAAGAAAGAAAGAAAGAAAGAGTAGAGGAACCAAAACGTGGGGTCCAAGGTTAACAGACTATCCAACCCTCCTGCCTTAACATTA
>JAODUD010000001.1:6863783-6893755 GCA_026784285.1 Stomatorhinus walkeri | reverse complement strand
CTACTGTATATTTAAAAACCCGCGAAGTCGTGAATCCGCGATAAGTGAACCGCGAAGTAGCGAGGGATCACTGTAGAGAAAACCGGGCGGAGTGACAGCAAGAGCAGAAGGCCGTGTTGGTTTCCTCACCATGCTATGGCGTAGGAGATGGGTGACACCACACCTGCTCCTCTCTGTGGCTGCAGAAGAAGAGGGATGAAGAGAAAGACAGACCTTCTCAAAGATACTATTCAAGATTTTTTGTCATCTCACCATATAAGGATCCATTCGCTATATGGCTACCGTGTTTTCCTGGTGGGCCACAATGAGATTATGGGAAAAAGTAAAGATAAATTAAAATATAAAGCTAGAAAAAGCATACACTTCTTCACACTTCCGTCAGTCCCTGAGAATTCACTCGGTCACTTTAACTCATTTAGCAGAAAATGTGTCGCTCGTTTAGGCTAGAGCTGACATCCGCTAGCCTTACTCCAGATGCTCACCCCATCCTGAGTGCTGCTAAGCCTCTCCCTCCAGCCTCCCACTGCTTGCTGAGACTCATACGCGTAGACCACAACCAGCAGGAAGGAGACGCAGTAAAAAGCCTGTAAAGTTAATTGTAGAGCGCATAAGTTTGTCCAACCTCAATCTCCCCCTTTATGGTTTAACTATTGGACTTCGTGACATCTGTTAGGTGCTTTCAGTTCTCAATTAAAAGGAATAAGCCTTGCCAGTCTTGTTTTTTTTTAAAGATCTGACTCTTTCACGGACCATGAAAAGTCGAACTAGCTGAGTCTGACGTTGCCTCGAAGGATATTCCATGTTCTTCAGGTTGGGGGGGGAGATAGTGCTTTAAAAGAACTCCCAAAGTGTGAGTCACTCTGAAAAATATGCAAATACGAATTCTACAACCGGCCGACCCCCCCACACTGCGTGAAACCTGAGGGAGGCACACTTGCCAGACAGAGGGGAAGCAGCCGCTCGCAGACTGGGATACTGTCGGGCCACTTAGCGGACGGTACCATGTTCATGATGTTGATGAGGAACAGCAGGAAAGTAGCCAGGAAGTCTGCCAGGGCCAGCTGGAGCAGGGGCCAGGCCTGGCGGGGGAGGGGCAAACAGACCCAAGAAAATGTTAGCTTAACTGCCTTGCTCGGCTTGTGAGGCAGATAAAGTGGTCGGCGTTCCAGAAACCCCTATTCTACTGTCCAGCACCTTCAGAACACCAGCCATCCCAAGATCTTCTTAATTACTGACACCGGGCTTCAAAGCCATATTTGTGCATGTGGTCATTCGGGGTTTGAATGCATCTCTGACTGGTGGGTAGCAAAGAATGATGACATGGCTCAAAGCGATAAGAAGTGTTGTGTTAAACGACAAACACTCAGATGAGAGTCTGCAGTCAGATTCGTAGTAGAAAGACACAGTGAATCTACTTTACACATTAGCTTGAAAAATACAATTTACAGTACTGCTTCACTAAGTATAATATTAAGTTGAATTTCAGGTATTTGTGATGAATGGAGATAGAGTAGTGGGAATTTTATGGCGATATCCAGCTTCCTAATACTGGAATCTACAGTATTGCTTCGCCCTGTAGGCTTATAATATTGGCTTGAACCTCAGATATTTGTGGTGCATGGAGATAGAGGTGTGTCTTACGTGAAATGCATTAAGGGAATTTTACAGGCATCTCCCGCTGTCTCATGCTGAACCAGTGCAGTCTTTTGTTGACACAGACTGCCCAGCTACACACCCGGATACATACTGTCCTTGAATTTCGGTAAAGAGTTTATTATTATTTTTTTGCTTGTGTGTGACTCACCTGTTTGTTCAGATGGCGTCTCTTAATGATAGCTGCCACCAGGACAGACAAACTCCCAAGCAAACTGCAACAGAAAGCAGAACAGGTTGAGGAACACAAGCTCCATGACAGATAAGAAACATCAGCTGACAAAGCAGCAGTTAATCTGCAGCACATACAGCAGACTGTCCATCATGGTATCGCTCAAAGGCAATGAAATTGCATGGCAATAAATTTACGAATAATCAACAACTGTCCTACATTATTCTTTTATTGACACCTATTTATGCAACAGTATATAATAAAGCCTGACCTACATTTTTACTAACGCACTGACCTGGACGAACAACAGCATCAATAATACACATTTAATCAATAGCAAGGAAAATAAGGAAAATGTTTTATCAATTACAGAAAATGTTAATCTAAAGCAATCATATTTTTCTTGTTTTACTCCCCATTTTCGAGATATACCAGCAGAAGGCGTTTAAAGAACTACTGCATTAGATTAAACCCAAGAAAACTTGAATAGTAGGATTTTAATAATGTGTCCTCGCGCTAATATGTAGAAATATATCTTGATCTTTATAATAAACAAAAAAAAAGACCCAGAAATGAACAATAAAGTAAACAGGTCAACTTAATCGGATTTGGTATGTCCTCTAGATTTATATATATAAAAATAAACATGGGTATTTCTTCAGTGGGGTCACCGCGTGTATATGTACGTTGATTCGCCTGTGTAAATGATATAATCCAAGGCCTGCAGAACTGGGGTGATTTTAACTGGTGCTGTCCGGTGGTTTGAGTGCTGAACATTAAGAGGGTGTCCGTACCTGATTGCCCATCTGCGTACGTATACCGAGTGACGTACAGTACGTATAAGCGCGTTAGCGCTTAAAGCTGGACTTCAGTCGCGGTGAGTTTGACTTTAATAACAATCTAATAATATTCTGGACGAATTATTTTAGGCATTTTCCCGTGGTTTGTAGTAATCTAGGATGCAAATGAGTGATGTGCTTTAACCCGCCCCTTTAATCGAGATGCTTTATCCACTACTTTATCTTAGGAATTACTGGTACGAAGCACATCAGCCATTAACTGCTAAACATTAAACCTGGTTGGGGGTGAGCGCGCTTTCACTCACTTGTCACTGGGCTGGGACAGCAATGTTTAAGATACATGTCATGTAATGGCTCACATGCAGTGATTTAGGCGCCAAGTAAATAAAACTTGTGGAAAAGGCATCCTTACCTTAATGACAACGATGATAAATACACGATAGATAAGGTTTCAATCTAAAAGACATCATTAAGACATTATATTCATATAATTATATTCACACACACACACACACACACACAAGAAAAGAAATACTAAAACAAAATGTACGACAATGCAAACAAAACTTTTCAAACATTTTCCAGAACTTTTCAAAGCATATTTAACGATGAAACTTTCTAAATTCCTACTTGGCCTCTAATCGCCGGAGCGTAAGGCGTCAGGCTTCGGGTACCTGGTCGTTGGTCAGCGCGGTCCGAAATGCGCCGCCGTCCCGCGCCTCCATGGCCAAGCGGATGATAAACAAAGCGATCCTGAGCTACCTGCAGCTTTTTTATTTCCCTCTGGCGTTCATTAACTCGGTCTCCGCCCATGGCCGGTCATTACATGGTGAAAGTGATCGGCGACACTGTCGTCAGCTAGTAAAAGCGGAATTAAATCTTAGCATGACACTGGCAGGACGCATTGTGAGCCGATAAATACGGAATAAAGCAAGTTTCACTTTTCCGATGCTACGGATTAATTCGAAGTGTCACGATTAGGCTACTCCAGATACACAGTTTGTGTGCTTACCAGCTAAAAGGCTACCGGGTCCCAATCAGTTCAGATAATACTAATAGAACACATTTAGTTGTAGCCCTGTCTTGTAATATATCAATATCCCCCATCTATACTGGCTATTGTCATCAACATATATATTCAAAATTTAATGACATGTAAACTATATGATGCATATATCAAAAGGAATAATTAAGCATTGAGTAGGGAAAATAATTTTATTTTGATTTAACACTTATTAAAATATACATCGGTGTTAATTTATGTTTAACATTCAAGCCCCTTAAATGGTGTTTCCAAACTGTGTCAGGTAGATAAGCAAATATACACTGCATATACTTCAAAGTACAACAAAGGGTACACAAGGTAAGTACTTCTTCCACCTTCTTTGCATTCCTAAGTCCTCAAATAGTTCTGCTATCTCATAAATGCATACTCGCACTGGGGTTTTCATACTCCTATCAGCAAACTGATAGACTAAATCCATTTTTGTCCGTGCAGCTGACAAAACGCATGCACCTGTCTGCTCCACCAGAATAGCTGCGCCATTGCGGGGTCTGCTGGGTGCCATATCACCTTCTGATATTTATAATGCACTCATTTCTGTTTACAGGAATGCTCAGGTGAGCCAGTAAAGTCTCGTGACCCGTGGGGGTGGGACATGCATATAGAACAGTCAAAAATCCCGCGTCAGTCCCGTCTCGGCGTTTGTACCGCGTTCGGGGTGCTGCAAGATCCACACTCTATAATATTCTACAAATTACACAGGACATAAAAGCAACAGAAATTGAACAAATAATACAATTCTCTTCACCGCATAGCTGGCTTGACTTTGTAAATCAGGTGCGAGATACCAGCGAAACTTAAGGATATGAAGGACTCAACAAACACAACCACGCACCAACACGGGAGGAACCGCCGGCATGTCAGCTCGACAGAACCAGAATTTAAGCAAACAAGATTATTGGTATAATCCTTGGGAAATTCCTATCGTATTCCCAGTGCTCCGCCCCAGTAAAGCGACCAGTGTGCAGGGTGTTGGGCAATACTGCCTAAATACACACAGTATTTTACTTTTATAGATTTTCCCACCTAGTTTTTTAAACAGTACAAACAAATCCCAATCTAAACAGGAACAAAAGGATTGCCGAATCAAACTGATAATATTGCTGCGGAGGAAAGGGATCGTGTTGGTCGCGGTGAACGGAAAGGGTAGTTACAGTATGCGCGAGCTTGAGCTGCTACGCGAGTACGCGCATCATGTTCATTAGCGGGCATCGCGCATAGCGCCCTCGTGAGATCAACGTCTGCAAACGCCAAACAGTCCAAGTACAGAGCGATAAGGAATTACGAGGCCCTGGCAGTGTAATTTTATTTCAGTGACATGAACTGCGAAGTACAGTGGCTAAAGCAGTTCCGAAACCTCTTATGGAGACCCCCACAGGCACAAAAAGGACCTCCACTCTTGCGCCAAGGTGGTGATAGAAATGTCGGCCGGTAAATGTAGGCTGAACCTTAGGAAATCGTTTGGGAATTTACGTCGCAATTTCTTGTCACTCAGGAGTTTAAATAAATACATAACAGATAAGTAAAACGTCACTATAAAAATATTTTGCAGAGTCAGAAAAAGTACCAATAATCTTTTGAATTATACCAGTATTCCCCAAATAGGTCCTCTGGAACCCAGACCTCCCATGGATTGTCTGTGGGTCCCTGAGGACTGGGATGGGAAAAATGAATCATACAGTACATTAGTGAATGGGACTAAGTTGTGTTGTCAATCAGCAACCAGTGGGAACAGACTGGGCTGCTGTGTGGGGTAGGGTAACCCAGCTGGTGATGGACAGTACACTGCAATACCACATGCTGTTGGGTTTTGACCCCCCCCCCAAGGGACATTATCTCATTGCTGGGCTCCACCAGCTCTGTTCCTGCAGTTTCACCACCACCTGCTTCTCCTGGGGGCTAAAATGCAGGATGGTGAGGATAGCAGTGAGGGTCTGCCGGCGACCGTGTGCGTCGGCCATTGTCAGGAAGCGGTACATGATGTTCTTCAGGTACTCCAGGTTGGCGCCCTCGCGGCTCTGGTCCCTGGCCAGCTTCTCCAGCTGGGCCTGTAGCACGGACACCTCGTCCTGGTGACGCTCCTCTTGCGAGATGAGCCTCGCTTGCAGCTGGTGCACGTCGGCTTCCAGCTGGTGCTTTTGTTTCCTCAGGGTGCCGACCTCCAGCTCGCGCCGGGCGAGCTCCTCGGCATACAGCAGCAGTGTCGGCTCGTTGGGGCCCACCAGCTTCAGCGCCTGGGCGATGACGTCTCCCTGGTCAGGATTTGTGTCCTCCTCCACCCCCGCTGCCCTGGCCTTGGCCCGGCCCTGCCTGAGAGCCCCAGCCCGCAGCTGCTCCAGCTCCAACTCCTTCTCGGCCAGCAGGGTGGCGGTCCGGTCCCGGTGTCGGTGGAGCTCCTCTTCCAGCCGGAGGAAGCGCTCGCGGTGCTGAGCCTCCAGTCGCTCCAGCTCCTGCCGGTGACCCTGCTGCAGGGCAGTGGCCTGCTGCCGCTGGATCTCCAGCTCGTGCCCGTGCCGCGCCTCCGCCTCGTCGCAGTGCAGCCGCAGCCCAATGTACTTCTCCTTGAGGTCGGCCAGCTGCTCACGGGCCGCCTCCAGCTCCTTGGCCACGCCCCCTTCCTTGGCGTTCTTGTTCTTGAGCACCACCTGGGCGCGCGCCTTGTAGCGCTCAAATTCCTCCTTGAGCTGCTTCAGCTCCTGCTGGTAGTAGAGTGCCGAGGCTTTCTCGCCGTCGGACGGCTCACTGGGCTCCGCCTCGGCCGTCTTCTCAATCTCCAGCGCTGAGGGCTTCTGCGAGGCCAGAACCAGCAGCTTCTTCAGCTTCTCCATCTTCTCCCGCAGCACGTTGACATCCAGGCTGGTCTCGTCCAGTGCAAGGTCGGCGGGGGCCCTGGCCGCAGCAGCAATGGCCAGTGTCTTGTTCTCCGTGTCTAGCTGCAGGATGCGTTCTCGTAACTTCTGCGCCACCTGCTGGTCCTTCTGCCGTGCCTTCTCACAGGCACCCACCAGCGCGGACAGCTCTGACACCCGGTCCTCCAGGCTGGCCACACGGCCCTCCTCTAGCTGGGCCTGCTCCCGGAGACGCTCCTCTGCCTGGACAGCCTGCAGGGACATGGGCCAAGGGAATATGGTGTTAATGCCTGGGCTGCGCTACGTGGCTAGCCGCTAACACAGGCGCTACAAAGCTAGCCGCTAACACAGGCTGGGCTGCTCTACGTGGCTAGCAGCTAACACAGGTACTACAAAGCTAGGAGCCAACACAGGCTGGGCCGCGCTACGTGGCTAGCAGCTAACACAGGTACTACAAAGCTAGCAGCCAACACAGGCTGGGCTGCGCTATGTGGCTAGCAGCTAACACAGGCACTACAAAGCTAGCAGCTAACTGTGCAACTGGGATCCCAACCAATGAATTAAAACCTCAATCATTTTAGTAAAAACTCAATTTAGTAAAAAAATTAATTAAAAAGTAAGAACTGGTAAACCTATTTAAATAAATAAAATCTGCTTTGACTAAAAGTAGGTGTACACTTGTAAATGTTGCAGTTATTCATACTAATTGTACATTATTATGTTTAAGAAATGTGGAAAAACAGAAACAGAACATTTAATGAAATGGGATTCACAAGTGCCAGATCCTAAACATACACACTTTTACATGTTATTCTTTTAGTCAGTACAATACAAAGATGATCATTTGACATAAAGAAAACAAAACAAAAAAAAAAAACCTACTGTCTAACTGGATGCTATGTCTAAAGCTCAGGGTGGCATCACCTCATAGATTTTACACTTTAACTTAAAATGTTAAAATCTAGCTGACGGTCGCCATGACGGGGAGACCCGGCACCTTCCGGATCTCCTGCTGCAGCTGCCCCTCCAGATGCAGACGAAGCTCGGCCATCTCCTGCTTCAGTTCCTCTACGCGTGGGTTCGGCCTGCTCCTCTCCGCCTCAGCTGCCTGCAGGTTCCTCCTCATCTCCTCCCGTTCTTGGGAGAGCTGCCGCAGCTGCGCCTGGTGCTCCGCCCCCCTGTCCGCCTCTGCCATCTTCTCTAAGAGGGCCTCCCTTGTGTCCTCCAGCTTGAGCTCAGCGTCCTGCCGCATCTCCCGCTCCTCCTGCAGGAGCTTCTGCAGCTCCCGGAGCATCAGAGCGTGGTCGCTCTGCTCCTGGCCACGCTCGTGCTGCTGGGTGATCACACGGGCTTTGCTCTCCGCCAGCTGTTCCTGCAAGCTCCTCAGCTCTGCCTCATTCTGGGCAGTGGCCTCCTCTAGCTTGTGCTGCAGCTCCTCGTAGTCCTGCTTCATCTTCTTCCTGTCGGCCTGGAAGGAGGCCTCCATGCGCGACTTCTCCTGTGTGACCGTGGCCAGGGAGCTGGTCAGCGTGGAGAGCTGAGTCTTCAGTTGCAGGATCCTCCGATCCACCTCGCCCACACTCTGCTGCTCCCCACTGCCCGAACTAATGCCGCTCTCCGAGCCACTGGCCTCCTCCGACCTTTGGGAGGTGCCGGAGGCCCCAGTACCCGTTTCTCCAGTGCTCCCATCTTCCTCCACAAGGTCACCCTTTGTACTGCTGCTGGTAATACTGGTGGCCGTGTCCCCAGAATTGGCAGTGTCGACGCTGTCCTCACTGTGGAGGGAGCAGTGATCTTCTGGAGAACGTGGTTCCAAACCTGGAAGCTCCCCTGCTGAAACCTCCCCACGCAGGCTGAGGTCAGCCTCCTGCGACACTGTCAGAACTTTGAGGCTGGCTTCCAAAGCCTCCTTCTCCTTCAGGAGGCTTTTGTATGCCCTGACCACATCTTTGAAACGGGTCTGATACTGGATCAGCTGCTTCTTCTGTGCCTCTATGGTATCCAGAAGCTCTTTCTTGTTGGGGCCACCTCCAAAGCTCATGCCAAACTTGTCCATCGCTGCTAGGAAGGTTTCATAACTGGAATGCGAAGAAACACTGTTAAAACAATAAATTGTAGAAATATCATTAACAGTAATAATATCTCCGAGTGATTACAGCAGATAAGTCACTTGCAGTAGTTATGTAGTTCAGCAAACACTGCTGGCATAATTCAGGTGCAAAACAAGTAAGTTAGACACCGCTGTTAGACAGGTAACGCAAGTTAAGGTGCTTTAGGCTACGAAGGAAAGCACCTTCCCGTCGATTTAGTTAGAATCGCTTTCAATAATAACTAGCTAATAGAAATTATGACACCACAATTATCCACACAGATTTACATGTTTAAGACATAAACATAATGGACGAAGAAGCTATTTATTCAGTGAAGACCCCTTACATTTAAAAAGTTGAAGAGGCACCAGCCAATGCTGCGCAGACCGTCAGGGCGTCGGCAAACGCGCTGATTCCCCCGTTCCGGCACAAATTAGCCTTCGTTACACACCTAGCTCCGCATTACCGCTCGCTGTCATTCTGTTATTTCGCTTAATTTGCCTACATTACGATACTACAACCCTTAAACTTACGTGTCCGCTTCTACGCAGCCACTTCCTTAAACCACTAACGGAGTTGCGCTGGCTGTCAATAAAGCTCAGCGTCGCCGGCAGAACTCGAATGAGGCCATTTTGAGAAGGTCAGATGGGGTTTAATGTGTCCTTTCATTCGTTTTGAAAGCCTAATAATAGTGGCAAAACGATCTTAATTAGAATATCCCCTGATCATCATCATCACACTATACACTTACTTGGATCATCCAAGACCTGACAATGCACACTACGTACGATACATATAAAACTATAATTAACAAACGCCTTTGCTTATATAACCTATATACACCCTAATAATGCATTTATATCCCTAATTATTCATGACCAAGCCGCTCAGTAAGGTACGTTAGGTGTGCATTTATATAATATAAAGATAATATATAGATATTCCGTGACACACTTTAACGAGCAAATTTACAGGAACAAACAGCCGGTTGTTTGTTTATAGTGTTGTCAATAAAGTTTCGTACAAGGTTGACGTCAATTCTTCCGCGTTGGCCTGGACGTGGCAGGGAAGGAAGGCGATAGAATCGCCCACACAGTGCTAAGATTGCATTCCACTTCTGGATTTTCACCTGTTAAGAAAGACATTTTTAACACGGCATGGGACTCACCATATCGTCGCTTTTTTCTAAGCTGTTTGGCAAAAAGCAGATGCGAATACTGATGGGTGAGTTACAGCTGGTCAGCGAGTAGGCAGATTGTAGCGAAGGATGGGGAGGCAAGTCCAGGGACTTTTATATTGCATGTCTTTATGTTGTCAGCTTAGCTGCTATATGGAGTCCCTAGGAATAGCTGAAGTTTATATTTTCCAGAGTATTCTTTTGAGCAGCTAAAGGTCAGATAGCTTGCTGTCTAGTAACTTCCCCGTAACTTTATATTCAGCTGTGTGAATATCACAGTGCTCTACAACGTGAGTCTAGTTATAATTCATCTGGCTTTGCATTATGAAACCATGTGTTAGAAGTGTAGCAATATATTTCTTAGAGCCTGTTATTGAATTGCTGATACGCTCTTTTTTGTTTCAGTGTTTGTATAATTTTATATTTGGTCAGCTTCTAGCTGCTTTATTTGCTTTGACAAAGTCGTCGTGAAATTGCTTGCCATAACCTACAAATGATCTAACTACATAACACATCGCACTGAGCTGGTTTCTAAGATCCCTTTATAAACTCGCAGAATTCCTCAGTGCATTGCAGTGTGGGACTGGTTGTGATGGTGACACCACATGCTTACCAGTCAGAGCTGGATGTATTCCACTGCCGGATCTTTATTGTGAATGCCCTGCCTGCTTAGCGTTAGTTAGGGGGGGCTGGGCAAATGGCCCTCTTTTAGATTTACTCTTGAATTTTTAACAACTTTAAGGGGACCATGGAGAGCTTGTAGCTTTACTGCTTTTCACGGTCCATATTTATAAATATCCATATTTACTTCTAGGGCTATTTGCCCAACAGCACAAATCAGGAATTTAAGTCTTGATCAGTCTTCCTGGACCATATTATAAAACATTAAAAGTATCACCCAAATACTGATTTTTGCCTTTTGATTCCTGTCATTCCTGAACTTGTTTTCCCAGTTGGTCTAGATGCAGCAGGAAAGACCACCATCTTGTACAAACTTAAGCTGGGAGAGATTGTGACCACTATTCCAACAATCGGTAAGAGTAATGGAAACATTTTTTAAGGCTTATATATATAGTCACTGTCATTACAGTACAGTGTCAGTATCACCCTTAACATATGAAAACATGGGTGAACAGCAGATGGCTGTTTGCTGTTTACAGTCTTAAGGGTCTTTCCTGGTCAAAGTGCTCCGACCATCTCATGGTGACTGGCTGGAGTATCACTGGGTGCCCCTTTCTGGTGACACCGTTATAGGTGGTGCAGATTCCTTGATGAATTATGTTCCCTGTTAAATTTCCCTGGAGAAGCAGCCACACTTTAGCGCACTTTCAGAGTGGCTGTTTGCAGCAGACAGAGGGGGATGTTTCACGCATCGGTCACTGATGGTACATGTGGATGTGTGCTCTTGGTTGTCCTGCCCAGTTGGTGCTGCCGAGCTTCTGACTGTTCCTCTCTTCCTTGACAGGCTTCAATGTGGAGACAGTAGAGTACAAGAACATCTGCTTCACGGTGTGGGACGTGGGCGGCCAGGACAAAATTCGTCCCCTGTGGAGACACTACTTCCAGAACACACAGGTGCTGGATCGATCGCCACCGTTTAATTATTCAGTGGATGGTCCTAATTGCATTATTGTAGCGATGCAGACATGATGCAATTGATTGTGACAACCAAATGAACAAAGTAGATTTAGTGGGGGTAGCAGCTCCCCCTAAAGGAGGCAGTGGGTATTGCGTGATTCAACACCTATGGAGTCAAACTGTAGTGGACATCTTGACCTTGAAGCTGGTGTCCTTTGCCAACCCTGTGTTAGCATGCCCACCCTTTCTGCTCTTCTGACTGCGCCTGTACACATCCAGGGCCTCATCTTCGTAGTCGACAGCAATGACAGGGAGCGTGTAGCCGAGTCTGCAGAGGAGCTCGCAAAAATGGTAGGTGTTTGCACACAATTGCACGCTTGTTTAAAGAATGCGATCTGCAGTTGAGCGGGAAAGATAGCGCCCCCTTGTGGGTTCGTCCTAGGGCGCGGCTCCTCAGTGCTAGTTTACGACTTGGTTTGCTGCCTTTCTCTGTAGTTGCAGGAGGATGAGCTCCGGGACGCTGTCTTACTGGTGTTTGCGAACAAGCAGGACCTGCCCAACGCTATGGCGGTGAGCGATCTGACTGAGAAACTGGGTCTGCGGAACCTTCGCAGCAGAACTGTAAGTCGCCCGTCTCCTGCACGCTTATAGCGGCTGAAGCGTTTAGGGTTAGCATGTCGTGTAGACTTCACTCCTTGTTCATGTTCGTTCAGCCAGCTCGCCTGACCATGCGCCTAAGACTATGGTCTATAGTGTTTGCTCATGGGAGTTTTACTTGTACAAAAATGTTCTGAGGGCAGAATGAAAAATGATTGGTGCAGAGAGAGAACCAATCAGATTACAGTGGAGGTTGGTCCAAGCAACTAGAGGAGGCGGGACCAACAAATCAGATTTCCTGAGCCTGCCTCCACTAGATGCTTGGACTCGAAGGTTGAAAGCACAGGTATGCTAAGCTTGTTTCCACATCTTCTCTTTCACCACAGTGGCACGTCCAGGCCACCTGTGCCACCCAGGGTACAGGCCTGTACGAAGGGCTGGACTGGTTATCCAATGAACTGTCGAAACGCTAAGCAGGAGAGCACCGAGCTAAAGACCGGTGTGAACGAAAGAGCCAATTGGGAGAGAGAGAGAGAGCCGTCGAGGAGAGTTTCAACCGAGAAATGATGTCTGAATTATGAGTGTCTGTTCAGTAGACGTTGTTTAGAAGTTACGGGTTTCGAAACCAATCCCTTTTGTAAATGCCTCTGTTCATTGTCCCTACAGATGTTTCATAGTCACTCTGCTGTCTACTCCTTTAGCATTTTAAGAATTGTTTTCAGCTGCATGTTTTTAAGTGGAAAATAAATATGTACCAGCCGCAACCACAGTGAGGAGCCGGGAGGAGAGGCAGGAAGCCAGGGGTGGGTGTAGGCCTGTTATCAGGTCAGGCGGCCCACCTACCAGCTCGAGTCCATCAGGCCGTCTTGTTCCAGGTAGCAGGCGACTGACCCCTGCACCAAGGAAATGGTAGTCAGAAAAACCGAGTGCTTTACAAGGGTTTTAGGGGCCAGCAATGCAATAATACATCCACTCATCTACAGTGACATGTGGTCTGTTGAGGAAGACATACTATGGATTTTCCTACTGAGGGACATGTATACACCACTACTTTTTAGTCCTATTTTCTGTCAGTAGATCCCATCAAGTCTTTCTGTATTTGATAATTCTATTGGCTTTTTGGTACAATGGCCTGATGTCATGGTTGCTCTCAGTCTTCTTGAGAGGATGAGGGAGGGCAGTTCAATTCAATTTATTTTTATATAGCACCTTTCGCAAGAAAATTACTCCAAGGCACCTGTGGGATAAGTCAGCAGAGGTTGGTACATTTATGGTTCTCCCCCAACTGGCTACCCACAGCGCCCTCTACAGGCCTAGCATGTAACAGCACCTATACTTTAGGTCAAGATATCAGACAAATACAACAGACACATTGTGAACACTGGGGCAGTGGGCATCTTGTAAAAGGACAAATCCAAGATTAATTTCTAAGAGAGCTGTGAGCAGTTGATTTGAGACCTATTAGGTACACACTGTATATATGGGGGTTCCTTTTTGCAGTGGTGAACTTAACAAAAGTAGATTCCAGTTTCCTGCCCACTTATGAATGGGGTGATGAAGAGCCCCTAACTCCAGACTTAATTTCTCCAGCTGCATGTCCTGGGTGTAAATGAGGACCTCGTTTTCCAGTGTGCATGGGGTTGTGGGTCCTGAGTTTGCTTAAATAAAGTTACCTAAATATGACCGTTAGACTTTGTATTTGTGCCTTGCATGTAAAACATATGCATGGGTCCCAGATCAGGGTACAGATGGTGTAAAGTGGACAGTTCGAGGGGAATCATCTGGAATCCCTGTCAGATAGGCAAGTGCCAGACAGCTCAGAAGACTTCATAAAGTGCCATGATGTGTGCCAACATTTTGGTTAGACATGCAACCCAGATGATGATGTAACCAATGGCCACGTTGAGCCACTTTGCTGAAGAGTTGCAGTGGTCCTCTGAGGTAGGTCCTCTTTCCTAGATGTACTGGTGGCTATTTTCTAGCTGGTGATTCTGTAAACGACATCACTGTTACATTAATATTTCAGGGTGTACTCATGCTTGAGCCGGTTACTTTGTACTGAGCACTATTGTCTTCACTTCTCTGCTGTCTGCGCTCACATCATACTCACTATCCCAGTCCAAGGTTGCTTTCGTCACCACCATGGGTTGTCCTGTTCTGATACTCTTCTGCCCATTGTAGGTGGACAGGGGTCAGTATGGGCACTCTGACCGGTCTGCAGCTAAACAGCCCCATACACAGCAAGCAGTGATGCACTGTGTTCTGACGCCTTTCTATCATAGCCAGCATTAACTTTCTCAGCAATTTGTGCTGCAGTAGCTCTCCTGTGCGATCCCGACCAGGTAGGTTCACTTCGCTCCCCATGTGCATCAATGATCCCCGAGCGACCAGGACCCCATTGCTGGTTCACTAGTTGGCCTTCCTTGGCCCACTGTTGGTAGGTGCTGACCACTGCATACTGGGAACACCCCACAAGACCTGCTGTGTTGATGCTCTGACCCAGTCTTCTAACCCTTGTCCAAGTCGATCAGATCCTTACACTTGCCCATTTTCCTGCTTCTTCTACATAAGCTTCAACAACTGACTGGTCACTTGCCTAATATGTAATGCTATATAATATACAATAACCCTCCACAGGTGTCACTTTAATGAGATAATCAGTGTTATTCACTTCTGCTATCAGTGGATTTAATGTTATGTCTAATCAGTGTGTGTATACAGTATATTGCTAAAAGTATTGGGACACCCCTCCAAATCATTAAATTCAGGTGTTCCAGTAACTTCCATAGACACAGGTGTATAAAATCAAGCACCTAGACATGCAGACTGCTTCTACAAACATTTGTGAAAGAATGGGTCACTCAGGAGCTCAGTGAATTCAAGTGTGGTACTGTGACAGGATGCCACCTGTGCAATAAGTCCATTCGTGAAATTTCCTTGCTACTAAATATTCCAAGGTCAGCTGTTAGTGGTATTATAACCAAGTGGAAGAAATTAGGAACAGCAGCAACTCAGCCACAAAATGAGGAAAATCCCAAAGTGAGGACGACAACATGCTGAGGTGTCAGTGTGCAGAAGACACCAACTGTCTGCAGAGTCAATAGCTACAGAAAAAACAACAGGTAAAAACAAAACCTTTGTACTGTTTTATGAGTCAGCTGACACCTGAGTTTGTATGAGTTTGCGACAGTGCACCCCATACAGAGTGAAAACGTGAGTTTTCCTTACCTTCCTGCAGAATCATATGCTGAATGGTCATGACTAAGCTTTAATAAAACACAGTATCCAACATTTTTTGCACTGAGCTGTAAAATAAACTGCATTGAAATAAAAAACATTCATAATCATTTTCATCCTTGCAGTTCAAATCACTCCTAGACGGATAAGAAATTTATGGTGACCACTTTTTTGTTTTATGAATACTCCAGTATTTATTACAACAAAATTACATTGCAATACTTAGAATACTTACCGTGCTATTCTAGTACATTATACAAAATACTTTATTTCTTTTTATGTTATCCTGATCTCTGGTTCTTCCAATCAGATGGCAGTTAAAGCTTTGGTCACTTCATTTGTCCACGCATCTTAATAATAATAATAGGGGGTGGTGCAGTGGTTAGCACTGTCGCTCCACAGAAAGAAGGTCCCTGGCTCGGTCCTGAGTGCCTTTCTGTGTGGAGTTTGCATGTTCTCCCCGTGCACGCATCGGTTCCCTCCCACAGTACAAAGACATGCAGATTAGGTCAACTGGCTACTCTAAATTGCCCATGCGAGTGTGTGTGGCTGTTTGTCTGTGTTGGCCCTGTGGTGGACTGTCGCCCTGCCCAGGGTGCACCCTGCCTCCTGCCCGATGATGATGGGATTGGCTCCAGCTTCCCCACGACCCAGATGGATAAAGTGGTGTAGATAATGGATGGATGGATAATAATAATAATTATCTAACATCTGTTGATAGGCCGGTGTTCTGACGAGTTGAGCTACCTATCAAAATGTACTATTGAGCCTTTTTGCGCATGTGCAGTTCCACTGTCTAGGGTTAGGTTTTAGAGTTAAGGTAAGGGTTTTAGGGGGGTTAGAGTTAAGGTAAGAGTTAGGGTTAGGGCTATCGATTAGCACCACGGTAGCCTAACTCGACAAAGTAGCTCAACTGGACAGAACACCGGTCCTGGGTCAATCATATGTTTGGGACAATCATGTTTTGTTGTGACTACTTTTGCAGTTTAATTAGTGCAATAAACATTTAAATTTGAGGGGGAAAATCATTACACAGAGTCGTGATCTCAATTAAAAAAAAAAAATCCTGAGTCATATTTTTTGCAGAATCGTGCAGCCCTAAAATAAATTTCTGTGAGTTTAATGAAACGCTTCTCTCAGCTCAGTCCTCAGTTTCCTGTCACTACGAGGTCTCACTTCTGTCAGCTTGCTTCATTCTTCTAACTTTTTTGACATCCTTCTAAGGGTACATCACTAGCCCCTCCCCATCCAGAAGCCGGGATTCACTACTCAGTCTTGGGCGGCTCCTAGTGGGCAGAGCCAGTATTGCACAATGGCTCTGAAATCTTGAAAAGTTTAGAGAAATACAAACATGATGCAAGTTTTACTACTCCTCAGACCAATTCTCCATACTTTTCCTACCTTTCCCACCCCCCCCCCCCTCACTATCTTCTGGCCTGTGTTGCTTGGTTTGACAGGGTTTGAGGTCCGGCTGTTAAAACAAAGTCCCAAAAAAACACACAGCACACATTTTCTTGAAAAACTGAAAATAACCTTCTACTCAATTATAGTGTCCATGTTACCTTGCCAGGTACACTGTAGTAAACAAATAGCATGACTCAAGCATATTCACATGTGGATGATTGAAAAAAACCTAAAACATTTAACAAAAAAAATTATAAGCCAAAAAGATGCTGGTACCTGTGCCCAAAAAAATCAATCTTGTTTTCTCCTACCATTACAAAATGTTAAGAAAATGTTAAGAATTTTCTTTCTCTAGATTTCATTTAATGGGCAAAGAGGTGGTGAAATACTACTTCTTAAATGTGCACAGCATGAAAAAATGTTTAAGGTCACAAAACTAAATGGTGCACTTTTATTGATGAAGAACGATTAGTATTAAACATTGGATGGCATAAATTAATCACTGGTTTTGGGGGGAAAAAGAACAAAAAGGCCAGTTTATTAAAGCTCAGAAACAAATAATTTTAATCACAACATAATAAACCAAGTTTAAATTTACAAGACAAATAATCCAGCCCATAAACTTACGGGGCCAGAAACCGGGAAGGCAAATTGTCCTCTAGAGTCAGCGCCACTCATGCCTTTTCCATCTGTAGGTTAGTAAAGTGGTCATAGTCCAACAAATATATTCCATTGAAGCATTTCATCTCCCATGAGATACCATCACTGCAAGCAAACTGCAAGTGAGCAGGGCCACTGCATACTGGCACTGCAGATGCAGACTGCATAAAAAATAGCAAACAAAGACCAGGCTGAGGGTGAAGTTGAACTCCTTGCTCTCTACAGGATCATTGACAGAAGTTCTACTGCATGGGACACTCTGATACTGATAGGATCCTTGAGTTCCTTCAGCGATAGCTGCTCTTGTGTTATGCGATGACAGGCTCTGGATGATTGTTCTGCCGCTTGACAACGAAGACCTTCTGTCCAGACACTGTGACTGCATACACGTGGTCCTCGAACATCACTGGAGGGGAACATGAGAACACCCAGTCACCCCCCAACCCAAATGCTAGGCCCCACCCAGCACTTCTATAGGGCATCATTGGGCCAGTTTGGATTTTAAGGATCCTTGGCAACCAGGTGTACAAAGAGACCTACAGAAACTCAAAGAGGAGGAGATCAGCCGGACCTGACATGCGCTTGAAAGGCGGATCCGTTGCGCCCTGCAGGCGAAATTTGTAAGCTGTCTGCACCATCTGCATGATGATGGCGGCCGTGTGCTCGTCGTTCTCCAGCTCGCCCGCGGACTGCATGGGACAAAGCAGTCGTGGGCCACAATGTAAATACCTGATACGGTCCAGTTTAGCCTGAATAACAAACCTTACGGTCAATAGCCGCTAAAGCACTCACCGCCAGGACCCCGTCCTCACTTATGACCAAATACCCGATCTGGTCTGGAATTCTTTCCAGACCCTGGGTCAGAGCGGTAGTCTACAGGACGAAAAGGCGTGACAGAATCCATATAACAAACTATACACATAAATTGCGAGTAACTATCCCCCAAATCCTATTTTGGCCCAGTCGGTCTGACAGTACAGGTCAGCTAGGGAAACAGCAGCTTAAGGGCTACATATTACAGAAAAGAAACGCAGAAAAGTAGCAGTCACTTATGCTATATTATTATTTGCAGGTTTATTTATATACTCGTCATATTTAAAAGCCAAGTCTTCACTTACCATGTTAAGTTAGTTAGAAAATCAGCAATACACGATTGTTCAGTTCCTCACGGAAATTTCACTCCTAATGTCACATGACGACGGGTACGTCATCGCACAGTTGCTCACTGATTGGACAATTCCGCTGTCAATCAACAGAGACGCAGAAGTAAATTGTTGCTTGCATTGTCACATTCATACTCGAAAGCCTCTTGTTTTTATATTCATTTAACAGATCCAAATCGTTGTAAAAACGAGACGTGTAATACATCAGAAATATATCATTGGGATTAACAGTGAAAGTGACCGTATTTTCTGCGCTCAGGTCTTTTTCAGTCAATTATGAGATATTAGTCAGTCTGCAATCTCTGACACAACTAGTTAACTTTATACATTACCTGTAATATTCTAAATTAAAGCATGTTCGTTTAATGGTTTATTTAGTCTGCATATAACTACAAATTCTATAACATCCACTACCTCGCAATACTGTGTTATTAACTTATTTCCCCCAATTAGCACAGAAAATTTATTCTTATGGAATTAAGTAAAAACAGCCAATATAGAATGCGGAGAAGTAGCACATTTGCATTTGGAAATAAGCTCCAATTAACCCTATTAATTTGGTGTAAAAAGTCTGGTGGAACTATCTAATATCAATGCAGACCTGAAAATGGAGCGGAATATTTAGGCATGTTGTGTGGATGGTTCCTTTTTACATTGTCTGTCCGATCACAATTCAATAAATCATTTATTTTCCAATGAAAGATTATGATACATTTATGGCTAGCATTAACAAAAAATATATCCGCGAAAAGACGCACTGAAAAACGGAATGAAGCTGTCGTAGCACATGCACAGAAAAATCACTTATGGGGCGCCGTCATGGTAACGATGCCCCAGTGAACACAAATTACATCCCCAGGATACAAGTTACAAACAGTGCGACTAAACTGCTGCTCCACGTCTTGGGTCTCCGGGGACTGAAGTTCCTTACTAAGGTACCGGAATAATACATTTATTTGCCAAAGGACGCTACTGACTTATTAAAATATCGAAATAATTTTGTATGAAATTCTTTACCGTACTTCACTAAAGCTTGCAGAACAGGTTGTGCCTCACATCTTATGTTGACACTGAACTCCTTGCCTCTTCAAATGGGTGAAGTATATGGTATTTAGTTAGTATAGGCATTTGGTTAGTATAGGTATTTAGTCCCGCAAATTAAAAATGATAAACCCCTTTACTTGGCTATTATATAATTATATATAGGCTAATTGAATTTTGCTATTAATGCTAAACAAAATCACTATTATAATAAAGCTATAGAATCAAACAGTGATTTAATACGTTACTTTGCTTTATACTATTCATCGAGAATATTCTTCATTTGCATTATTCACATGCATTAACCGAGTCATACACCATTACCAAGGTAACCACAAACAAAAACCTTAATATTCATCAAATCGTATCTGAATCACAGTTCTTGTTTTTCTTTATTATAGAAGAGTTCTTATAATTCCATAACAAGCCATTCGCGTTTTAAATATCTGGTTAGGAAATGTACTATATGCTCGGGATGGTTTTGTGTCCTTAACCACCAAGTATGTTTTAGGTTTCAGTATAAACATTCAATATAATCATCGTAATTTTAAAGTTATATTCAGAAAGGGAATATCGATTATGTTCAATATAAGTAGGTTATTAAATGAACCGTGCACATTTAGCATATGCTTTTTCATACTTAAGGATTTTTGATTTATTGCAGCAATTAGACCCTGTTGTGTTACCTTAACATTTGGGGCGTCTGTTCGTTTCGGCCTGTCGTTAGCCGTCGGTATTTCGATCCTCAAGGTCTGAAATACTCAATCTCAACACCAAACGAAGAGAAAACGGAAGGTTGTAATACGTTGGCCCAATGAATGAATGTAATTTTATAGCTTGATACTTAGACAACTACGAAAACACACAACTCATTTAAATTTGGATCCGGCCGACGAGAGTAGCCTATATTTGACAGTTTAACACGCGTGTCTCCCGATGATACCACAAAAGGAAATTCTTCGGCTTTCGTTGTACATTGGTTTAAGCAGTTGTCTTGGGATATCGAGGTTATTAAGAAAATAACATCTCTGTTTATTATGATGGTGAAACTCCTCTTTAAATATTTAAGGTTGACCTTCATGGCCGTTGAAAATTGTCTTCTTTTTATCTGGAAGTGCAGGATGTCAGGAGCAGATATGTGGGTGGGGACTTGGAGACCCCACAAGCCCAAAGGACCCATCGCAGCTTTTTACAGCAGTCCCGGACCAAAGTACGCTCTTCCTGGAGCCACAGGTACCCTTTGGGTGGGGGAGGACAATGAGTGATGCCTGGTGACACTGCTACCACTTTACCGATGACAGTTCCCCCCCCTTCCCCCCATCCTGTTCTCTATAAATAGGGGTTAATTATCACGATCCCCGGAAATCCAAAGCACCAGCTTTCAGCTTTGGCTGTCGTCATCGTCAGTTTTCGTCAAGCTGTTCCCCCGGGCCCGGTTACCTCATTCCATCTCACGTCACCCGGACCGGACGGAGCGGCACCCCGGCCTACTCCCTCTACGGCCGTACTAGAGACTCGCTCCTCTTTCAGACGCCTGGACCAGGTCACTTTTGAGCATGCTATGTCAGTGCATCTCCGCCCAGTCTGCAGGGGGCCCCAGACAGTTCACATTTTTGCTTCCTTCCAGCTCCCAAAGCGCCTGCATTTGATTGGTGTTTCTTCATTCCTTGATTGATTGGGTCAGGTATACTGGGAAATGTGGAAGGTCTGGGGGTCCGGACTGGCCTAAGAAGTATTGCCGTAGGGTTTGTGGTTTCAGCCTGTACTCTGGCTTCATCCTGACGCTGAGACTGAGTAGATGTTTCCACTGCTGATATTCAGGCCAGTATGCTCCAGAAAAAGCTGGGAAGTCTGCATATCGCTCAGCCCCAGCTTACTCACTCTCTGCACGGAGCAAAGGCTTCCGGAACGACCAGACGCCAGGTAATTAGCACATGTAATCGCACGGACAACTGTGGAACAGCAGATCTGGTGATGACCGCCGTCGACTGACTGTGTACTTATGCTTATATTCAGGACCTGCAGCCTACGTGCTACCGTCTGTATTGGGACCCAACATGGCAAACAAAAGCTCTGCTCCAAACTTCAGCCTTGTGGGTAGAAGCAAATACGGCAGCTTCCATGAGGACCTTCAAAAGGTGGATGAAAGGCTTCAGTAGAACTACAAACGTATCAAAATATCCCTGATAGTCCAACCCATAATATTGAAGGCAAGAGACTGCCCACCCAGAAAGTACATGGTATCTTTAAGGCTGATAACTATTTTCTTAACTGCTAGTAGTTTTTTTTTGTTCTTCAAGTTCATAAGTTCCTTTACATTTTGAATCACATATATTAAGCATTTGTAGGGTGCAGTGATGTGATCCTACTGTTGGTTTTGAGTAAACTGTAACATGGTCAGTTTTACCATATAGACTCCAGGACCTGGGACATACAGTGTGGTAGAACCCAGTGTCTACAAATACAAGCCTCCCCAGTACAGCATGACCGGACGGAACAGTTTGCCTGGGGACATGACGCAGAAACCAGGGCCTGCGGCTCATCGACCCGAGCAGGTAGATCATTCCCCCAAATTGAAACACACAAAATGAATTATGCTGCAGAGCAAAAGCTTCAAAAAGAAATGCCTGGATCATCAGATTGGCCTCAAACGTTAATATCTAAATACTTCCATTGGATGCATAAATGCATAAAATGATTCCTACGTGCTTTACAAGACAGGCCTGTTCCTACCAACCAAACAGTGTTCGTGCAACAGATACTTATTTATTTAGGTTATTGTATTGCAGTTGTCACACTGTATATGTGGAAGTTGCTCAAATGCATTAATCAGGTAATGCTCAAATTATGAATCTTAAATTGGACTTAAGCAGCCATTATGATATAACTTATAAATGGTGTAAGACTTAATTTTTACATCCATCTTCTAGACCTGCCACCCAGTACAATCTCATGGTGAATATTAACATTCATTTTGCCACTTAGTTGCACCTGTGAATCACTGCTATACTGTATGTAAAACATCTTTGTTACTTTCTCCAGGTGACAATGACAAGGAACAAAGCCCCCAGCTTCTCGTTTGGAACACGGCACTCAGATTTTGTTGCACCGCTCATAGTTGATGTGGGAAATTAAAGCCCCCCCCCACCTTGCTTTTTGTTTTTTTAATTAAAATCCTACAGTTTTATTTCTGCGTAAACGAGGAGACTTCAATGTGTAGCATGAGGAATAATTGTTTTTCAAATTAAATTGAAACATAATATTAAATTCAATCTATAACAAATCAATATATCTGACATGTCAACTGGCTACATTCGTACTTAGTACTTCTGGGGAATAAGTCCAAAATCATTGCATATTTTTTAAAAATGAAAAAGTTCCTGCAAAAGCATGTTTTTGGCACCTATTACCGATTTTAACTGTTAATAAAATTTAGAAAATAATTTTCTTGAGTCACAATGTCATTTTCTACAGATCCCCTAAAGGGACAGGGCTGGAAAATATGATAAATATGATTAAATTGGCGAAAATGGTCTGGTGGTGCTCCTGATCCTTCTGGGCGGGGCACACACACGGCACACTCGTGCCACACGGGGCACATGGGGCACACGCACGGCACACTCGTGCTACACGGGGCACATGGGGCACACGGGACTGAGCCTACAAGCAGAGCTACCATTTCACATTGACTTTCGTGTTGTTTTTGTTGGCCTGGTTTTGCATATTATTATTCGATTAATTGGGACCTGTGACTTTGACATTTTTGCCTATGCACTGCACAAGGGTGCAGGAAGGGGGGAGTTAGGGTATGAACCCCCCAGTATTTAATTTGGATTCATTCATGCCCCCCAACAAACAGGCCTTTATAGCTAAAATTATTAAGTCATTTATCCCCAACACCAACACTCTCCTAGGCCATAGTACAGATATTTCAACATTAATTATGGATCATTTCACTGCAATGTAACGTTTCGCACAGATATTTTTTCCTAAGGTTTGTACCCCCAGCGTGAAGTATGAATCCCCATCAAGACAATTATCACAATTACAACATCTAAATATGGTGAATAAGTGGGACACTTACTGATCATTTACATTTCGTTACTATTTGAAGTCTAGTAGATTGCTCAGTCAATACCTCTCAGCTCTGAGCAGTTTCCTGCTGTCTCAGGGCCTGGTGGTCTGGTGGTGGAACATCCAAGTTTTAAGATTCAAGAGGTTTATTCGTCACGTATACAGTTGTACACATACAACATGTAGTGAAACGTGACCCTGGGCACTCCGAGCAGCCGTGCATGATAAGAGAATAATAAAATATAGAAAAACAGTATAAAATAAAAAGTCTATGAAATATGTTCATCTGTACATAATCTATACATAAGTAATAAGGTAAAAGTGATTTTTGCTGTGTAATATAAGTGCAATGTGCAAGAGATCTGAAAAATGTACCAACAATTTGGACAGTATGACCTGAATGTAAAGAGTACTCATAGGATTATTGGCGCTCATACACAGTGTGCACAGAGTGATGTCAGTGTTACAGTGACTGAAGAATCACTGTAGAGTGCAGTGGGAGACCTAGGGGCAGTGAGACTTGTCCTGGTTTAGGAGCCTTATGACCTGGGGAAAAAGCTCCTCAGGTGTTTCATTCTACAACATAATGCATGTCACCACCATGGTAGTCATGCCCAGGACGCACATTGCACAGAGTGTTGTACACTGTATGAAAAATAGCATTGGGATACACCTGCTAATCATTGAATTCAGGTATTTCATTCAGAATCATTGCCACAGGTGTATAAGATCAAGCATCTACCCTTTATGAAAGAATGGGTCATTCTGAAGAGCTCCGTGAATACAAGTATGGTACTGTCACAAGACGACACCTTTGCAATAAGTAAGTTAAATATTTCTTCTGTTAGATATTCTATGGCCAACTGTAAGTGGCATACTGCAAAATAGAAGCATTGAGGAACAACAAACTCAGCCACAAAATGGCAGACCATGAAAAGTCACAGAGTGGGGCACCTTAGTTCCAGTGAGGGAAACTCAATGCTTCAGCATACCAAGACATTTTGGACAATTCTATGTTTCCAGCTTTGTGGGAACGGTTTGAGGAAGTCCCAGCATGACTGTGCCCCAGTGCACAAAGCAAGGTTCATAAAGACATGGTTGTGTGAGCTTGATGTGAAGAACTTGACTGGCTCACAATGAGCCCTGACCTCAATTCCATCAAACACCTTTGAGATGAACTTGAATGGGTGCTACGAACCAAACCTTCACATTCAACATGAACGGGCAAAAATTCCCCACAGATTCACTCAAATCTTGTGGACAGCCTTCCCAGAAGAGTTAGCATGTTAGAGCTGCAAAGTGGGGGGGGGGGGGGCTGGACTCAATATTGATGCCTGCGGCTTTAGAATGGGATGTCATAAGAATTCCTGCAGTTGTAATGGCCAGGTGTGCCCATACTTTTATCCATATAGTGCATCTAGTTCATTGATAAAAATCAAATGTTTGGTGAATCGCTAAAGGCAATCATTCTTCACTACATAAAATTGTGTATCCATCACATGGTACTCGAGGCATTTATTTCACTTAGAAGACATCTCCTCTGTGAAAAAGTACAGACATGGCAATACTGACAGTGGCAGCCTCATAGTGTTCTGTGAATCTTGCTTCTTATCAAACCAACCAACCCATCCATCCATCCATCCATCCATCACAAACCGCTTATCCTGGTCAGCGTCGCGGGGGGGCTGGAGTTTATTGCAGACAGCATAGGCTTATGGCATCCATACACTTAAACAAGCTTTAAATTGCCCAAAGCAAGTTATTGACATCCTCGGGAAATCACCTACACTTAATTTCCGTTTATTTGTAATAGCATTTTGCTATCAACTAGTATGCAAAACGTTTGGAAAAAGCCGCAAGAGTACACGTTGTTCAAATGCTCAATACAGAATCCAAGGAAATTACGTATTGCTTACGGTTGCCGTATTATATTACTCTGAATACGTCAAATTACTACCGGTAACAATTACAACTGCTCACGTGTCCGTGTACTTCTTTTTGCGGGAAAACTCTTCTCCTCCATCAACTTGATTAAACGAAAATGAAATTGTATCAAAAACTAAAATTTAAAAGCAATAAATACAGGCAGGACATCGAACAGCCCTGATGCAGAAAAGGGGTCCTAGTGGCGTCCCCGCGTTGCGTAGGAACCGATTCAACTCGCTGAAGCGATCACTGGAAAAGCTTGGGGGAATAGCGGCTAGTACATCACCAATTCAACATTCAATTTATATCCTGGATTTTTTTCACCGAACTAAGAGTTTAAAGGCAAGAAACGCGCGTACAAGTTAGGGCAACCTTAAGCTGCCCATCATGTCGTTCGGGCTGGAGTTAAACCGGGTAGCTAATCGTTACAGCTAGCTAAAGTCGTAAGTGCACGGTAGGGTGTAACACCGGACTTTCGTTGCCATTAAATCTTGACGTTTCAATCCATGTGCGTTTATATGGGGCATATTTGATACACAACTCCGCGAGGTAGTTGTACGTTTAAAAGTTTAGTGAAAACATCCCTAATCGCATCAGTGAGTGACTCCGGGAGCAGCGGGAGTCTCTCCATCCCGAGGGAGCGGGATGGCTGGCGATGATGGGGGGAGCCTCTTTGATTTTGACCAGGCGACATACGACGCAGACGAAAAAGTCAAGATCATCTGCCTGGGAGACAGCGCCGTCGGAAAATCCAAGTGAGCACATGCGGGGAGCCCCTACTTACGCTACTGCGTTGCTTCTCCCCGGCGACCGGCAGTCAGCGCAGGTGCTGAACTGTGAGCTGATTTAAACTGGTTCCCAGCAGCCTGGAGCTAATCCCAGGAAGCAACAGTGTAATGGAAACCAGTTTTAATCAGTTCGCATTTGTCGATAACCAATTGGAAGATGGATGGATGGATGGATGGATAGTTGGTTGTTTGTTTCGCTGGTTAAATTTACTGAAACTGTTTCGAAGTAAACCACATATGTTTGTTTTATGTGCACGAACTAATCGAATGTATTTGCATTTGCTTTTAGGTTAATGGAGAGATTCCTTATGGACGGATAGCATCCTTTACAAACTTTTACTTTCCTGCTCTGATTGATATCTTCAGCCATTAGTTATTAACTGTGATATTAACTGGAATAATTAATTATGAATGTGCACTGTCCCCCTGGATATTTTAATGTTATTGAGTAATTAAATTTCTTAAATGTTGTAGTTGTGATGGGGACAGTGTGTGGCAGAGCAGGTTAGGTGTCTGTGATCAGAAGGTTACTAGTTCAAATTCCAGGGTTGGCAGAGTGATGTTACTATTGGGCCCCTAAGTGGGGCCCTTAAGCCCCTGCTGCTCCAGGGACTGGCTGACTCTGCTTTCTCAGAACCTGTATGTCACTTTGGGTAAAAGCTGTGAAATAACCTGCTATGATTTCCAAACCCTTAACATGGTCTGTAGTCGACCCCAGCAGCTGTCCACATATGCTCTGACACTCTACAAGTACTCCACCACAATCGATGGGAAGACAGTACTAGTAGGTAGGTCTGTGACATCATCTTTTCCCGCTGAACAAAATGGAGTTGTCTGGAATGGCTATAATGTAAAGGCACTCGTCTATCCACAGATTTTTGGGACACGGCGGGACAGGAGCGTTTTCAGAGCATGCATCCATCCTATTACCACAAGGCCCATGCATGTATCATGGTGAGTGAGGTCCTCAGGTCCTCTAAATCCCAGCTCCAGCAGAGTTTCTGAATTATTTTTGTATTTTCATTATCATTCATATTTTTAGAGTACGGGGTACTCAGAAACCTCAGTGATGAGGGGAAAGTATTCTGAAAGTATTCGTTAAGGTTTGTTACTGTGTTGACGTTATTTTTTTAACCCTCTGCAGGTGTTTGACGTTCAGAGGAAGATCACATACAAAAACCTCACGAACTGGTATAGAGAGCTTAGGGAATACCGGCCAGAGATTCCCAGTATAGTGGTCGCAAACAAAATTGACGGTACGTTGAGCTGCTTAACTGAACGTCACGTTTAAGGTACTGCTAATTTTAAGAAGCCACTTTGTGGATTTTTTTGGATGTTTGAATATCCGTCTTACAAATGTCCGCTGGAACAAAACGTTATGTGTTTGGATGTAGGTATGTCTAAGTATATGGCCTCATTATTGCTGCTTCATGGCTCACTCTCTCAAAAATTCAGTAGAGACTCTGTATACATGTCACACAACATGGAGAACTGGCAGGGTGACATGAAAACACGAATCAGCAGGCATGTTTTGCTGATAGCCTCAGTAATCAGTGCTGGATGAATGCAGTGCCTCTGAGTTTTCCCACCACAATAACTGCAAACAGCAGTAACTGAAGTTGTATTACCTCGGGGGAAATCAGCAGGAGAATGGAAAAATAAATCAGTTTTCTGCTCTGTTTTGTTCTAGCTGATATGAAGGTAACTCAGAGAAACTTCAATTTTGCGAAGAAGCAGGGCCTACCTCTATATTATGTTTCCGCTGCTGATGGAACCAACGTCGTGAAGGTAAAACAGAAACACAAAATGCCAAGCCGGTTTGATTTGTATTTTATGTCCAGCCGAATTGTTTCCCTCTTGTGCAGTTTATTGTAAAGACCAGTGGAATACATCACATTCAGACATAGCGAGTTCGCCTTAACGGTAAGACCTTCTCCTAAACCACATTGAGGTGACTTAGAGCTTATTTTCCCAACAGCTGTTCAAGGATGCCATCAAACTGGCCATGTCCTACAAGCAGAACTCCAGTGATTTCATGGACGAGGTTCTGCAGGAATTAGAGGTGCTGATGTTAATGACAATCAACAGAACTTAACCATCTTTTGAACTTAAGTCTAAACAAACTTTAAAAGTGTTTAACACATTCGTAAAATAGTCTACATTAATTAATTACACACTCATTTTAATTTTGCATGAAAAATTATTGACTCTATTTAATATTAAGACTTTTTCTCATGATCTACCTAGATGGCAAGTCCGGTTAATTTTATGATGGTTTGGGAAATGTTGATCTGTTTTTTTTGTGCAGTTTACACCTTCTTCATTGGAATATGCTTTGTAATCCACCGGCTTGTTGTTTACTAAGCAGAATTTTGAACTAGAGAAGAAGGAAGGTACCTCAGATAAGGAGGATGATCTTCTTCAGGAGATGGACCAGCAGCTTGCTTGAGGTTCCCTCATCTGGATGCTTCTGGGCAGCCTCTTGGAGAAACACGGGAGCTGTTTATCGCACATCTGTTCGTCCTTCCATCTGTTCTTCATAGTGCTGTGGTAGCCATTGTGTTGTACGCTAATATGCCCTAGCTGGTTGCTGATTCGTCCGCAGGAGCTGTCTGTCCTCCGGAGACTTTCTGGACACGCACACTGAGTATTTATTAGGTCAGATACACAAGATGAGGGACTCAAAAGGAATATGGATCACAACACCGGTCACAACATATGTGCAAGGCCAAATAAGGATGTGCCACTTCTTGGCCTGTTTCTCTTTATCTGTAACAGACATATAATACACCACCAAGCCAGCCCAAACACTGAAGAATAATCCATTATAGGCAGTGTAGGTTCTGTGTTTTCAGAAGCCGCGCGGAGACCTTGGGAACTGGGTAGAGGAATGTGCTGTAATGAAGTCTGCAATAGAGTTGGACTAGATGCACCGCACTGTTTTTATGAGATTTCTATGTAAGATCATGGTGTGTTTGTATCACATCAGGCTGCACATCATACTATGTGACTCCTGTGATATTGTCAGTCATCATACCCAAAGATTCATATGACTAGCGAATGTAACGGGGAGTAAAAAGGTCACATTAGGGGGTGTCTGTTGAGCTTCAGAAAGAGTCTGTCTGTTACCATTTTGTCTACTGTGAAACAGAACTATTTTGGTTCGAACTTGGTTATCCTGTCATTTGTTTTTGAAATTTGCACAAACATGTACAGTTGTGTACATATCTGAATGTTATTACAGGTCAGGATCTTGTTGTCTTTCTACACTTGTGATAAAACAATAAAATGTGTCAAGTGTTTAATCGTGTATAAGTCCAGGGTAATTAATGATCCTTTTAAATAGCCAAGATTTAACAGAAGATATGAGAGCTTGTCACCCGTTTTTAACGATGCAGGTGAGATGAGCCCCCTGTGCGCACGGCCGGGATGTAGGGAGGCGGCTGTAAGGACGCGGGTGACATGAGCCTCCTATGGTCACGGCCAGGATGTAGGGAGGCGGCTGTAAGGACGAGGGTGACATGAGCCTCCTATGCTCACGGCCGGGATGTAGGGAGGCGGCTGTAAGGACGCGGGTGACATGAGCCTCCTATGCTCACGGCCGGGATGTAGGGAGGTGGCTTTAAGGACGAGGGTGACATGAGCCTCCTATGCTCACGGCCGGGATGTAGGGAGGCGGCTGTAAGGACGAGGGTGACAT
>JAODUD010000001.1:6821226-6833590 GCA_026784285.1 Stomatorhinus walkeri | reverse complement strand
TCATAATTTCCACAGAGCATTTTCCTGTAATGCATGAAATACGGTAAAAACAGGTAGGCCTAGGCCAGAGATGATGCCCAGGTAAGGTAGCTCCATGACCATGTCACCTGTGAAAGCTGCCTTCAATTAGCATCAAACTTTCTGATGATACAGAAAAAGTGACTATTGACAAAAAGTGACTGAAAAACTATTTTGCTATTAAGAACAAATTGCTCAGACTTGAGTTCCGGCTGCGTGGTGCTGCCGTTACGGTCCATTAGAGTTGATGTATTTCAGGATCCATGCTTAGGCACTGCCTGCGTTACTATAGTTACAGGACTCAGTACAGTTACAGCCACATGATTAAAAGAAGCAGAATCGATGTGGTCAAGTGCAGTTTAATTCTGAAGAAAAAACCCCACAGAGAACGCTACAGGCCTGCCCACCAAACAGAAACAGAAAATGGCGACTGGCACCCTGGAAGGGCACTTAGTGGCTCGATCGACCGGACAGAAAGCATGCCTTTTGTGTGCCTTATGGGGGCGCTGGCAATCACATTGGAACAACTCCACTGCTGTATGCCAGAGTACGTGCCAGACTGTGATTTATGTTATGTCTCTGCTCCTGAATGGCAATGGAAAGGATTTGAATTTGCCAAAATGGAAACGGCCAGTCACCAGCCAATCACATTCACCGAACCCAGTGGCAACCTGGTCATGTGACACACTGCCAACCCTTTAGGTAAAGAAGATACAGTGAAGCCCTATCTCTCAGATATCTGCATTTGAACGACAGAGAGAAAATGGTGTGAATCCAGCACATCTATAACTGGAATATAATTACCCTTAAAACAATGGTCAAAAAACTCACACAAAGTTGTTCAGAAAATATGCAGGCATGCAAGAACCAAAAAATAGTTTTGTTGCCTCTCTAGAGATGCTAGTCACCGTTCTTTTTCCCTCCATTTTCTGAGCTGGCCAATCAGATGGAGGGGGCTAAGACTCCAAGATGGATATAAGTAAACTGCATTGGACTTAAAATAAAGATGAATGTTTTCATTTCATTTCAACATCATCCTTTCTTCTCTAGGAGTGTCCTGAAGGAAGAAACATCCACCTGACCCTAGTTCAGAGGACTTTGAGATATTTCTTTGCCTGAGCACAAAATGTACAAACAAAGTCTTCAGCTGCCTAATCATCTGACCGATTCACCTTAGGAAGGACAATAACAGAGTAGGAAGGCAGCAGTGAGTAAAAATGCCGCGATGAGAGCGAGCGCGTCTGCATGTGCTGCCCCGTTCATCTGCTCTGCCATCGGCATGCAGTGTGGGGAACAGATGGAAGCTCCCACAATATGGGGCAACCCAGGGGCAGCCGTGAACCGAGCTGGCAGGGAGGCCGCCTTCCTCTGGCTAAGATTCCAATGCGACCTCTGACCTGTGGGCCAGAGCTGCCGATACAGCCATGCCCGACCCTATAAACACTGCTCACGCACCATGAAAAGAATCACTATGGCCTTACTGAAACCAGCTCGAGATAAATACATCAACCGCACAGTGTGACCATGGCAACACTCTACAGGGCACTGAGTATTTGTGGAGCACCGAGTCAACATAGAAGTCATCCTCAGTGACATACGATGATGCGGCATCCTCAGGACCATTAGGGAGATCATACAAACACTAGCATCCATGCAAGGTGTGTCTTCATACAGAATAACAAGGAGCTAGGCCAGCCTGATGGCAGGGCGAGGACCCTCTCACCTTTGGCTCCTCGCAAGACAAAGCCAAATCCCTCATTTTCCTTCTTCTGCAGGACAGCATTCTTCTCCTCGATGATGTAGTCACTGTAGAGGAAAGAGAAGAGGGCCTCCAGATCAGAGTTGAGCACCATCCCAGATGTAGATGGCTGGAGCAGGTGGGTGGCCTGGGTGATGGCCAGAAGGTGGGCAGATGACCACCAGCACAACAAAAAAAAACTCTGCACACCCACTGTCTGTTTATTCCTTTGGCAATGGGCCAATACTGGTAAAGGAAATTAAGGCAGAAGCTCCTACTCCCGGCCCACCTTTAAGCTATGGCAACAAAACAAAACTCTCGGCGTGCTAACAGCATCCTTAAAAAAACACTGAAGCAAAGCAAATTCATTCACAGCCTCCTGCACTCCCTGCACGCGCTCAGAGACGGCACATTTCAGGAGACCAAGACGCGACGGATTGTGAGCTCGATAACAAATAAATCCCGGTTCCCTGGAGCACAGGCTCTGCGGTAACGATGCCCCCTCCACCCCCCTTGTCTGCACGGCCAAATCTGGGTGAGCGGAGGCTTCCGGTAAGTGTGGAGCGACACAAAATGATGCCATTCCATTTACTGTGACAGCATGGAGAACAGGGAGAGCGAGAGAGAGGGAGCGAGAGCGAGAGGCACACTCACACCCACACGCCGATACACCATTCACTCCCACACACACCCTCTACCCCAGTGCGGTATCGGTGGCGCCTCTCAGGATGGTTTCCCCCTGCCCCCTGATGGACAGCGTCAGGAGGAAGCGCGGCATCACGGCTCGGTCCGCCTGCCGTTCGGTCTCGCCGCTGCACCCGCCATCCGTCGGAGTTGTGGCCGCCCGGCTCTGAGGCGGGGAGCCGTCTCCAGAGAAGCAATGACTCACCGGAGGGCAGCGGGAGAGGAGGAGAGTGGCCGGGGCTGACAGCGAGGGGGTGCCCGTGAAACCGGGAGGGAAGAAGGAAGGATACGGCCGACAGGGGATGAGTAGGAGGGGCAGGGTGGGGCGGGGATGTGGAGGATGGCTGGGGGGCAGAAGCTGATAAGGGGAGGATGGAGAAGGGGAGCACAGGAACGTAACAGTGGAAGGGTGATCTTCTGAAACACATGCAGAGGAGAGAGAGATAGATAGAGGCTGCGAGGATGAAGGGACTGTGACAGGAGGAGAGCGTTTAGGTGACTCACATGGCAATAAGGCTTCCAAGTCTGGAAATTGCTGCAACATTTAGTCTCTTATGTAATTTGCTGGATCTGCCACACAGCTGCTGTTATTTCAGTAGCCGTGACCAGTTACCTCACATTCCAGGGAACAGGCAGTACCAAAGCACTACAGCACATATCAGAAGCGCAAGTCTCTACGAGTGCGAAGAGCTGCTGTTTTCTGGATTATTTATTTTAGTGGATTGAAAATGTTTCACGTGTTCATCCAGTTCTCTCTTTCCCATTGATCTATGTTTTAGACACGAGGCTAAAATCAATACAAATTTCTTTCATTCGCCATTAGACAATGTGATTATACTTTCTTTACATACCGAGCGTTCAAGGTATTTAGGTATCGTCATTATCATTTTTAATTGACAAAACCAATCCTTTAGATTTCCTTAATTTGGATTAATACTGATCAGATAGAAAAAAACGAATTAGAATTACATTGTTAGAAATCTGCCAGAATAAGCTATTATTCTGCAAAAAGCTCAAAATTAGTATCATTCTTTTTTCTCATCTTTAAAATTAGATTTTAGGTTTTACCACCATAAACCACTGTCACCATAGCGAAAAACTCAGAGATGATCTCTAACAACTGCTTGCATCTCCTGCAATATGATGTGTATTTTGTGGAAATCATTTTCGTTATGTCAGCTAATGCCTGCTAGTGTCTCAGGCCCAAGAGCTGAAGAATAAGCATGGGAGCAATGGAAAAAAAAACTTTGGCCACAACAAAACCAGCATTATTAGAATACTGTGAACATACCTGCCCTCACCAGGGGAGATTTCCAGAGGTGCCCTTATAATGTTAGAAGCTGGCCTTCCTCAGCTGTCCCTGAGGGATTTTAGTCAGGCATTGATACAGCCAGGCCCAAGGAAGGCCCAACTGACATCCAAACAGCTGAGCTGTCCCCCACATGGCCTAAACTTGCTCAGTTTATTGGTAAGTAATGGCCCCTGTTACCTGGACCCACCCCACAAGCTCACTCACATCACACAAGATGGAATAAAGTGAAATGAACACAGCAAAGCTGCATAGCTGACACTTTTGTCGGTGTGTCCAGGAACCCAGCAGTGGTGGGGAACACAGACTGCCCTCACGCTACATGCTACATGCTAAACACATGGAGTCACTCGAGGATCAGCACTGCCGCTCGATGGTAACGTGGAGTGAAAGCTGATAAACCTGGAGATTGGCCCCAGTGCAGGTCGCTGTCATGCTGGATCCACCACAACTGGAAACAAGAAGTCCAGTGAAAAGGCAGTGAAAAAAGACAATAAAGTCCCACAAATCCTGAGAGGTGTCAGCTGTTGGATCCTTGAGCAAGATCCATAGCCTAAATCGCTCTGGTACATAATCGCTGTATAACTGTTTTGCCACTATTAATGAATACATGTGACGCAATAATAGTAGCAATGACAGGGTGATGCTGGCAAGCATGTGGCAATTTTAGTCACAATGTGCAGCGTGGAAGTTGCACCATGTGTGCCGCACACAGACTGCAGGGTGGCTGAGTAGGAGAGACGTAGGACTCACACCTGCTGGACAGAACCGAGCCGGTTCTCTTATCAGAACATATCCATCCAATCATCTTTTGGCTGCTTATCCAGTGGAGGATCATGGGAAAATATTCCTCTCAATGATCTGTAAATAAACCACTCCAGGACAGGAATAGGGAAGCTTAGCTGCAATTCCTTCACTCCTCCTCAGATGTTCTCCGGATTCCCTCAACAGTGGGCCGATTAACATGAGCGCGGCACAGTCGTCCAAGGCTGTCACACTGGTGCTGGAGTAAAATGACACTGTCCCATCACTGGAAAGTGTGCCACAGCAAGAAGACGAAAGCTCCGTTGTAAAGAGACCGCCACTGGTGCAGAACTGATCAAATGGATTCTTATTATAACATTGCTACCACTTAATCCACCGAAGAAAAGCTGAAGACCAAATAGATAAATCAGATCCAGTCAGGTGAGGACTAGCTCCATCCTCAGATGAAGGGCTGGGACTAGAATCAGGACAACCTTAGAGTTTTCATGTCCCAGTCAATGACATGCAACTTCTTCTCAATGGAGACTAAGACAAAGAACATTTCCCAGCAGAAAGCCCTAACGTTCATTTAAAACCAGATCGTCTCCATATGACCTTTAGAACTGGAAACCTGCAAACCAAACCATTTTTTGTATTTGCGGAAATGCTATGCTATTGAGCTCCTGTTTAACAATGAGGTTTAGAAGACATGGGCAGGTAAGACAACACAAAAACGTTCCTGTGGAAAATGTCACTTTGACTTCTGAGAGACATCAGCATCTAACTGGACTGTATGTTAAATTCACACTCCTATGTCACAGAAAGATTTTCCTTGACATTTAACTCAGTGTAATGCCAGGATTAATTCATGTCTACATAAAACCAAACTGAATTTACTCCTTACACTATAAAACTTATGAGAAAATAAAAAGATATTTGAACCAGAATCTGATTTGTTATATCACATAATTTTTGTTTTTACTCTACAGCTGAATACTGAATTATGGTGATTGACATAGCTGGATAGAGCCTGACTAACAGCACGATGGATTTTAGATGTAAATAATGCCACAATGAGGCATCCGCTGCAATCATGCGATGAAGGAACCACCTTCTGTGGGGAATAAGAGCGATGTGAAACCGCTGCTTTCTAGAGGGAGATTCTGCTTCATAAAGTGCATGTTCCTGCATATCATCTGTAGATCACAAGCAGCCTGTATAACCTCTGACGAGGAGCCACTCGTCATAAGGATAGTTACTCCATCGACCTGTAAACCTCATCAAAATGTCAAAACTGCACAAGTATTCTCAAATAGTTACTGTTTTACCTCTGACCTTGGATTTTGTCTGTCTACCATTCTTCTGTATTTCAGATTTTGAAATTAGCCAAACAACTGACTAAAAAAGAAGTTAATATTCCCACCAGAATCCTCATGTAAAAGTGTAAGCTGAGGTGCGAGAGGGAATTTGAGGCTTGTGCTCCGTGACTCTGTAGCGGCCTTAGCACAGGGGTGATCTGCCAGATACTTTTTAAAGTGGCCACACAAGGTGATGCCTACGACAGCGAAGCGGGGTCTGGTTTGGTGTTTTGCTTGAACAAAGCCAATGCTCTCATCCAGGCCTGTGTTTATGAGCTGGAAGCTGAATAATTTTCTGTAGGACATAAAGGTCTTAAACCAGGACTTCACAATTTACTGTTAAACCTGTAGGGATAACAAACTGAGCCTGTCACATTTCAGAATTTCAAATGGAAAAGCCTAGGTACCTTAGGCAGCCAGTGGTAACATTATGTTTTACCACTAGGGGGCAGCAGACACAAAGCCCTTGACTCAATGTCAGTTCCTGTGGAGTTGGCTCAGTTAGTTTCGAGTTATGCGGCTACCTCAGCCAATGGAGCCAATTTCTCGCCAGAATCCCTCGGAGTGTGCCATTAAACAGCTTGGTGGGCCAGAGCGAATGAGCTCGCCTTGATCACTGGGCACTCTGGTAATGGGCAGAGCCCCTACTCCCCTAGGCACGCCCCTCCACACGTGATTGGCTGGCCCAACGCCCCGTGGCACAGCCAGAAATGATGACACACCGGGCCGCTAACGGCTAAGCCTGCTGTCACAGCATAGAGACCACATCAAAACTGGTATGAAAAACTCGTCTCGTTTCCCCAAAAAGCTAACAAGTCAGCCTATACTACATGGCTATTTTTACACCAGCTCCAACGTCAGCACGATACAAAGCTATTTTATCCACATTTGGGCCTAAAAAATTAGTCCGAATCCCCAAAATTGCCAACATGCAAGGCTAAATTGGATTCATTGTGTTTTCCTTGGCACCCTGCGCCACTGATTTTGCTCCTCCCCGACCACCTAAGCACACTGTGACATTGTAAGCGATTAGTGATGACCAGTTTCATGATAACGAGGCGCCGAGGACATACCTGTACGACGTGAAGTTATCGTAAGATCCCACAGTGTAGTGCCTGAACAGCCTCTTCGTGCGGTCCTCCCGGGTCTCTGCATCACAGAAGGGAGACGGACTCACATTAATAAACAGGACAGACATGAGGACCCAGACCCAGCGATGGCGAACACATAACCACAAGCGGCCAACAGTGACCCACAGCCCCCGAGGACACGTGGGGCTTTCGGCATGATTCAGCTGGCTATCCCATTGGCTGGGCTTCCTTCCCGCCCCCTGTTTGTCACCCAGATATTAGTTGGCCTATCAGTGAGCCCGCCAGGAATCTGACGGCAGCTAACACGTGGGCCGCTGCTTCACGGGCTGCAAGGACCTGGTGTTAGCAGGAGGGCAAAGTGTCCAGATGATTGGCCAGGGGCCAATGCACAATGCATATGCTATCCTAGGAGAGTCCCAGGACCCCAGCAAACATCAGGGTCCCGCTGCACCTTAGGACTAATGGAACAGTTAGTTACCCCCTGGGGCCCCAAATAAGTTCATCCATCATGGTGTGAGTTGCGTGAACACTCGACTGGTCAGTGGGGGTGCATGGTAGTGGTTAACCAAGAAACCCAGACCGTAGAAGTCTTGGAAGATAGGTATTGATGAGTTGCCCTGCCAAGGGGCTCCTGGCCAGTGTTAGTGGATGGCAGAGCTCACATCCATACCAGCCTGGCCTGGGCCATAGAAACCAGTCTGTGTTCAGGCTCCTGCTTTACCGGCCATCGACGTCGGACCCTCGTCTTAAATCGAGGACGGTCATATCCATGTCCGGCGGTGACCATGTGATCTTGCGTTATGGCTAAGGTGATACATGCCTTCAGGCGATAGATTCTTGTCACTCACCACCAAAACTTCACTATCGCCAGTTGATTGCAATGGTCAACCATTAAAAATTCAGCTAATGTCTAAAGCAAATTGCTGCTCGTGCACCTTCAGGAGAAGCGGTTCAGAATGTGCTAGCAGCAAGGCAGTTAGTACTGTACTGTAGTACCAAAGTACCAAACTAAATTCACACACAGTGTAATCAAACAGCCCAAATCAGGTCATTAAAGTTTGCAAAATATAGTACAAAAATAAACTGACAAGGTGTTTCATATTCAGGCACAAAGAATGACAATAAAATTTGAAGGTGCCACTTTTCATTAGTGAATAAAGGTCGTGTGAGTGAAACAGGGAGAATTTTCCTTGTGCAGCCTGCTGTTAATTCCGAACTGAAACAATGGAAACAGCATGGGGAGGGAGGGGTGCTGTAAAAGCAGGCCATCGATCTTTTTGCTGCCTGTGTTTATTTAATAGAGACTGTCAAAGGCTCTGCTGGATTTATGTAATCAAATGTCCGGCTGGCAAATCCATGCAGTTTCCTGGGTGGGACACCCATCTGCTGATGCTACAGCCTGTCAGAATGTGAGGTGGGGGCGCTTTTTGCTGGCCACACAGAGACCCAGCCAGCCGCTAAATGGTCCCTGTGTCTCCATCATCAGTCCTCACACTTACACCTGACTTACACATAGAGTCCTCACACTTACACCTGACTTACACATAGAGTCCTCACACTTACACCTGACTTACACACAGAGCGTGTGTATGTACACATGCACTTACATACAGTTCATATATTCTTATCATTGTGGGGACTCTCCAATCATTTCTATGGACATAACCCTAATCCTAACTATGACAACCCTAACCCTTACCCAGCCCTAACCTTAACCATAAGTAACCAAACAATATACAAGACTTTTGGCTAGTTCAATTTCTTGATTCACAGACTGGAGGTTTATATTGTGGGAACCTGAACATTGTCACCACAAGCTAAAAAGTAACAGGCTTTGTGGTAAACACGCACACACACATGCATATGCAAATACATACACATACATACAAAGACACACACATGCACAAACTCACCTACACAGACACAAACACACAGACACACAGATACAGACACACACTATGGTTTTCAGCACTTTGCCGTTGGTGGCACAGGGAGCGTACACAGCTGCTGGTAGCTGATATCAGCCACCCCCCCAAACCCCCATCAGGAGATCAGGATAACAGGACGATTTACTGTCAAGGACAAATTACCATGGTTACGAGTTCATTTAAATTCTTATCAAGATTAGTCCTGAACAGCCTGGGCTTTGCTAATCCCGACTTCCTGCTTTAAATCCGAGGTTAAATCTTACAAATTTGTACATAAGGATACGCCCACCTGCTCTGCAGCCTGCATCCAGATGGCAGTATGGCCGATAGCTGATTGGCTCCACCACGGCACCGCTGTGTGCCACATTACCGACCCTCTGCTGGCTATTCTCAAAGCCCATTCACTTGCAGGCAATAGATCGTGTGACAGTGGATGAGACACCATGCCATGAACATGTGCACAGGGGCTGTAACTCAGTGACGCCCACCCCACATGCCCCTCATCTTTGTTTTAATCACCCTTGGGAGAGTCTCTGTTGGGTTACGGTTACTTTCCTCCATGGGATGTTTAAAATAATAATCTTTGAAGCATGACTGGGGTGTCAGTGGGGGGCAGGATGGAGTGGGGGGGGTGACTAAGTTGCTTCCAGTGATGAGCATCCTGATCCCAAACACAGTGGCCCTGTTGTTGTACCCTAGAGCAAGATGCTTGCTCCGAATAAAACTCACTCTGGTTACCAAGTCCACATGCACCAGTTTATACATCAGGATTTTAATTAAAGCAGTGCAGGATATCTAGCTTGTTGAGGGCCTTGTCTAATCCTAACCCTAATCCTAACCCTAATCCTAACCCTAATCCTAACCCAGCTATTTCATGCATGTTATGTACCCGTTGGTGGACAGGGTCATCCCCACAGACCCAGGCGACTCAGACATGTAAAGCAGCCAGCAGTTGCATCAGCTGTAGCTTCCAAATGGTCATAGTGGGTCTGAAGGAACGGATTGATTCATCATCTTCACCTCCCTTTGGATGGATCGGCTGTCTGCGAGCTTATAACCTGCATGGGACCAATGGTGTTGGACGTCTTGTACTCCTCCATACAAAAGAACTTGGTGGCTGGATTCCCTGTAAACCGGACGATGGGTCTGCGCTGTTTATCACTGAGGCGACTTTGCTCAGGAAGGATCCCCGGTAGTTTATCCGCACCCCATTCCAATGCGCTGCCAGACGAGGAGCAGCACAGACACCAGCTGCATGCAGGGCAATAAATTCTAATTAAATGGATAAAAATGTCACAGAGCTGCGTAACCAGGAACAAAATCATTTCCAGTGCCTCCGGAAATCAAGCAGTGAGCCTCACTGCAGGCTTAATGAGAGCTGGGCTCAGGAGTACACTGCACTCCTTCTTATTACTCCTGAGCGTCACTACTAGTCATTAACTAGACTGGTTGGTTTGTTGGCTAACCCTTAAAAGCTACACATGAAATACATTACCCACTCAGTCAAATGAAGGAAAAAAAACAGAAGGAAGAAACAGTTCCGGAGGTAATGATGACTGGATACCGATACTAACTTGCCAGATATCAGCTGTTCGCTGTATTAGTAGTTTTGCTTTCACAGATATTTAGTTACGCGGTGCCACTTTACAATAAGGCTACCCATATAAAGGCTTTATAATCTGGTTATTAATTAGGTTGTAACACTTTGTAAATTATTAATAGACAATTTTACACAAGCTATAATCAGTTTTCTTTTTATTAATGAGTTACTACCATTTACAAATGGCAAAAGGGAGCCTTATTGTAAAGGGGTACCAGTTATGCTTTCGCAAATCTTACCCATATCTACACATTACCCTCTAACCTACAGTAATCCTTACTTAAAACTCAGTGCTGCCTCAATATAAAATGCAACCAGCTCATTTCCAAACAGAAGTGAAATATTTTTTTCCAACGAAAGTTCTGACATGAGAACCATTCACCAGCGCTGAAGACGGTTTCCGGGGACTTCCTGCACCACGCTGGCCACAGACACTCTTCCGTCCTCCCGATTCATCCCAAATTTCAGAGCTTGTGCATTAATTAGATGGCACACAGATCTCTGAGCCCATTCATGGCTGTAAGTACAAATCCCCCCCACCCCCGTATTTTCACTGCTCATTTTCCCCCCATTTCAATAGTTGGATGGGTGAAGCTTGGATCTCCTAACATACCATATTATTTATGCTCCTGCAATGATGGAAATGGGCATGGACAGAATGATAGAACCAGTATGTGCTGATGTTTTTTTTTGGGGGGGGGGGGGGAGTAATGCCTTCCTTCACTTTGCCAATTCCTCACCCCCATCAGCAGGATCTCTAGTCCAGGAAGCCAGGCCCGCTCTCCTCCACTGAATTAAGCCACTCATTTACATTTTAATGAATTAGATGTTTAAGTGGCCGTTCAAATTGATTAATCGAAGGATCGCGGGGCCTGACAGAAATGTTTGCCGTTGTGCAGGAGAAACAGCATCGCTGGAATCCACAAAAGGGCTTCCGGGTCGGACAGAAGAGTCCCGTCAGGAAAGTTCCCCGTGCGGCGACACCAGCAGCGAGTCAGCACCCTGTGTGGGACAGCTGGTCCATTCGTGGAAGGTTTAGGTACTCAGTGTCAGTGCTGAAGTGGGATCTGAAGCATAAGAACGAGTCGACATACTCCAGAAAGAAGTCCACTGACACCGCAACGAGTCAGGGGATGCTTCATGTCAGGACATTTTAGAAAATATGGTCTCAGTCCTTAACATGGGTTTTTAAACGATTTCAACAATTTTTGTTCCTTCATGGCCTGGCATTGCACTTATTCGCATTAGTGCATAGACAAGATGGTTTGTCTGTGCAACTAGTTTGGGCTTTTCTGTGTTTGACAGATACTGATTGATTGATTGGTATGCCTAGCACAGCCATGAGCTGCCATACTGCCTCCGCAGAGCTCGCTTCTGGGATGCCCTTGCCTGAAGGACGCGGGTTGGCTGTTGCTGCTCCCTTCCCATCCTAAATGGAAATGGACCCATCGACTGGCGACAGGTTCACCCAACTGTCACTGTCCCTGGCACACCAACCGGGGTGCGTGTTTCACCTTGCTGGGGGGGAGGGGGGGGGGTGTTTCACCAGAGTGATATCTATCTCTAACCTATTCTGGTGATTTATTTTTATTTTCAGCTTAATATTCAATAAAACAACAACAATTCTTTTTATAAGCAATATCACAACATTCAGAAAATAGTTTTTGAAAAGACTGCACTCTACCGTCTCAGATGATTAATATACCATCACTTCATGACAATGCAACACAATCAGATAAACAAGATTTGAATTGTATTCTTTGATTTAAGATTACAGCACTTAGACCTTCATCAGCGCTTGCTTCTTGAAGGACCATTATATACAGTGGGGCAAAAAAGTATTTAGTCAGCCACCGATTGTGCAAGTTCTCCCACTTAAAATGATGACAGAGGT
>JAODUD010000001.1:6803775-6814906 GCA_026784285.1 Stomatorhinus walkeri | reverse complement strand
GTGGTCCTGGGATAAATCAGGCAGACCTAGGAAAGGTCAGGTGGTCCTGGGATAAATCAGGCAGACCTAGGAAAGGTCAGGTGGTCCTGGGATAAATCAGGCAGACCTAGGAAAGGTAAGGTGGTCCTGGGATAAATCAGGCAGACCTAAGAAAGGTCAGGTGGTCCTGGGATAAACCAGGCAGACCTAGGAAAGGTCGGGTAGTTCTGGGACAGGCCAGGCAATCCTGAGATAAACCAGGTAGTCCATGCAATGAACAGGGAGTTTCCTGAAAGGGGCCTGTATCTTGAAACTGTTTCAACAAAATCATGCTTTGAAGATAAGTTTCAGCTTGACCAAACCAAACAAATGCAATCTAAGATTAACAGTTTCATGACACTAATTATCAGCAATCTATGTCAAGCCAGGCTTTCTTACTGAACTTCCCAAGCCTGTGCAGATAAAAGTGTGCCATGTGCAACAACCAGTCAATCACGTAAGCATGGACTACATATTTCAATTCAGCGGAACAGAGAATTATTATGGTAATGTATGAAGAATTCTAAAGTACAATAATGGGGAAGCGTAACACCCTGGTAGCTGCCAACGCTAGAAAGACATGCTGCAGAAGATCACTGACAGTGAATATGCATACATACGGTGTGATTGTTGTTAAGATAATTGTCTTAATTTCCAAACATGTGCTTTGTGATTATTGTAATTATTCTTCATCTTTTTATTCACATTCATGATGCCATTTTATTATTCAGTATTAAATAAACTTATCCCCCTTCAAAACCAATTCAATATTCCTTCCATTCATCACAGATTGGAAGGTGACAAAAGTGCTGACATGTTTTAAGAGAGCAACACCCATGCTAATTTACACCATTCAAAGTGGAAAGGGTAGAATTAATGGACTAATGGCCATAAAACTAAGTGACATAAATAAAGTGTGGCTTCAGGAATGGACTATGGGGTACAATGTACACCACATAATTTTCAGATTGTGCATTTCTGTACATCTTTATTAATAATTGCCCTGTCTCCATTCAACACCAGTGACTGTGAGAAAGCGACAGCTTTTTAGCATGAATCTCACATGCCAACATTCAAATGTTAATTACAATTCGTCAATAATCTGGAAAACCAAGGGGTGTTCAAGAGTTATCATTTCAAAATGCTGGACCAATGTCTCATTACAGCAGAGATCGCCGATTTTCATAGACGTTAAAAAGATTTAGCGCACATAGCAAAAGGATTTGAAACGCAAAAATTATCAGTATGCATCTCTGCCTGTGGACATTAAAGGTCTGTGATTAAAAACTGCCTGGCTTGCTTGATGAAAGATATTACAGCTGGAAGACTGAACAATGAATATATAGCTAACTTTACTGGCCAAGCCATTCCAAGAGTTTTGGAAAACCCATTTGTTACATCAATATACAACTTTTTATGTTTGATTGGTCCAAGCACTGTTTGAGATTTCTGATCCTGAAATGTAACCTGCCCTGTAGCATGAGTTACCGTCGTGATGTATCCCACTAAGAAGAGTTATCCCTACTTATCCTCAAAATTATCCAGCTAAGTAAGGAATACTTTATTCAGCTAAGCTTTGTGATACCGGCCCTAGGTTCGTGGGATAAACCAGATAATACTAGGAAAGGTGAGGTAGTCCTGCGATAGACCAGGAAAATCAAGGAAAGGTGAGGCAGTCCTGGGATAGGCCAGGTAAATCTAGGAAAAGTGAGGCAGGCCTGGGATAGGCCAGGCAAATCTGGGAAAGGTGAGGCAGGCCTGGATTAGGCCAGGCAATCTAGGAAAGATGAGGCAGTCCTGAGATAGACTAGGTAAATCTAGGAAAAGTGAGGCAGGCCTGTGATAGGCCAGGGAAATCTAGGAAAAGTGAGGCAGGCCTAGGATAGGCCAGGGAAATCTAGGAAAGGTAAAACAGGCCTGGGATCGGCCAGGCAAATCTAGGAAAGACGAGGCAGTCCTAGGATATACCAGGTAAATCTAGGAAAAGTTAGGCAGACCTGGGATAGACCAGGCAAATCTAGGAAAGATGAGGCAGTCCTGGGATAGACCAGGTAAATCTAGGGAAAGTGAGGCAGGCCTGGGATAGACCAGGTAAATCTAGGGAAAGTGAGGCAGCCCTGGGATAGACCAGGCAAACCTAAGAAAGGTGAGACAGTCCTGGGACAGGCCTGGCAAATCAAGGAAAGGAGAGACATGCCTGGGGTAGGCCAGGCAAATCCGGGAAAGGTGAGGCAGGCCTGGGGTAGGCCAAGCAAATCTAGGAAAAGTGAGGAGGCCTCGGACTAGAAATCCCAAGATAAGTCAGGTGCTCCTGGGAGAGATAAAAAAAATCCCTGGATAGGAGAGTATTTACCTCTAACTTAGGGAGACAGCATCTGTTACAGTGCCAGTGAGAATTAAACTGTCTGAAGCTTCTCCTGTATCTCTACTCTTTGCCTATTACATAAGTCCAACACAGACCTCTGATCCTCTTGGAGCACACTGTACAGAAACATGACTTGTAGCTCCACAAAACTGTCCAGTCATCACAAGGCTGGCATTACAGTGCACATGTTGGTGAAGGCACCATATGCAAGTGATCTCAGTCTCTAAAGAAGCACTGGCTTCACCATCTGCACTTCTGACATAACGTCCGTTCTAGACGGCTGACTGAGGACACTCTGTCTAGATGAACACTGGGCTTCTGTCCAAAGTCGAAAGCCGGAGGGAGATCTGAGTCTGTCCAAGAACGCTGTCTCCTTATCTCCCGATTAAAGGGCAGGGGTGTGTTAGCCACCAGAGATAAAGGTACTTTCCCCAAACTCTTCTTTTAGGACACACTGCGCTGAACTAATCTCTCTACACAAAACTGAATGACACTTTAAAGCTTTCAGTCAAAACAGGATGATACAGAAAAGGGGAGGCAGGGGTGGGTTGATGAGATGGAAGTGTGAATGTTCTTAAAGTCCCATAAACATAAATCTGCGATTTAAAAAATGAACCAGTCTGGATTCTGGTTATGGTGATTCATTGCCTCGGAGTGGTCGAGGGGCTGACAAGTCAAACGAGGGGATTCCTACACTGACTGTTTTGCTTTGGTGAAACAGGTCCGCAAAGGATGTCTGTACTGGGTCATGTAATAATAATAAATAATAATCATCACTTTATTAATCCCCATGGGGAAATTGTCTTTACGCCTCCCTCAACTTGCCCGTGAAGGGCAGCCCCCCGTAGCAGCACCCAGGGAGCTGGGGGTTAAGGGCCTTGCACAAAGACCTGCAGATGTGTTGAGTTTGAACCGGTGACCTTGTGATTACAGGCACACAGTAATCAGTGGAGTGAGTAACACATCATGGACACAGTGGATAAGACAGGGGACACAGTGTCCCAACATACTCAAAGAACGGGCCCTTGTAGCACTGGAAGCCAGGAAAGCAACAGCTCCGTAATGCTCCCTGAATAAGAAACGTAGAATGCTCTGCGTCTTAACAGTTTCTGATGTTGTCAAGCTATACTTATCAGCAAACACCTGAACTGGACATGCAGTTATGGATGGATGAATGAGGGATGGATGGGGAGGGACGGATGGATGGATGAATGAGGGATGGATGGATGGATGAGGGATGGATGGATGGATGGATGGATGGATAGCATAATTTGTATGATATCAGTTATGTGGGCACTTGAGAGGGAAGGCGCCAAATGCAAATGAACAGATGAAGCAGTCTGGTCTTGTCCGAATGCTGATCAGGACATGAAAGCTGGCAGTGATCCACTAAAGATGGATTAATTATTTACCCAAATATAGCTCCAAATATGGAAAGCAGCCTTTGATTTACATGCCAGATTAACATAAAGCCCATTTAAATCAAAGACAGGATTCCCCCTGGGAGCTGGGGAAGGACATGGGGAGGGGAGCAAATTGCAGAATGAGAACCTCTCCCCCAGGACGTTCCCATGCTGGCTGGCTGGGTGCCCTGTCACCCAACTGGGCCAGAAAGGTCCAGTGATTTACGGCCTCTGACTCAGATCAGGTGTCCGGTATCTCTTCAGAAACCTGGACGCCGATTGTGGTGATTTTTCATCATTGGGCCGAGGGCATGAAAATGAAGGCAGAGCCAGCAGGCTGGCTGCTTGCTGAATCGAGGCCTGTAATCTGCACACAGTGCGTAGTGTGTATGTGCGTCCTATCTGCGCACTCCAGCTTACACCTGCGCAGACACAGGTTGGGGTCAAGGTTTGTTGCAGCCTTTAAGGTAGCAGGAAAACTCAAAAGAGGTGTTGTGAAAATGCTGGGGCCTGTCTCCGGGGGTGCGAAGCCTAGGGGGCTGCTTTCACAGGTCCGGAAGTTCTGGTTCTGCTTTATTTATCTAAGAAAGCTTAGTGTGAGCTGCATAATAATAATGACAAATGAAAACGAAAGGAGTGCCAAATGATTAGGCCATGGGCTACAGGGATGCGTACCTCTTGTACGTTTAGCAGATGCTCAAAACCTCAGCTGGCCCCTCGCAGCTCCAAAGAGTGTCTGTGTGTGTTTCCTGCATAACAGGCGAGTGCGGGACTGGCAGTGGTGACAGTAATTCACCTGGTGACCAGGCCCTGGTGGTTGATTCGTTAGTAACCGGAGGGACTGCATAATATCCTACTTCCTCAACGGCGGAAACCACGCATTTGCTGGAATCTTCTGGTAAGGTCAAACCACAGAGACCGCATGCACCGTCCTGGACGACAAAATTCAAACACTGATACGGATTTAAAAATAGGCTCTTACAAGCGACCTACGGGGTCTGAGGGTGCAGTGTTTCAGCCCCGAAAATAAGCTTCCAATCAGCTTGGCTCATGGTGTTACATTTCCGGACATCACCTTTAGGCTTCTGCAGATGAGCGTCCCGCAGATGAAGATCACGCATGGCCAGGGCGATCCGAGCATTAACAGTGACAAGGACCTTATTAAGGACAACAAATGAATGAGGAGGAGTGAAAGGGAGGCGTTGGGTGACTCACAGGTGTTATCGAGCATGACCATGTGACACGCTCACTACTCTGTCAGGTGACCGCTGTCCCAGCACGCCGCTCCTGCCTGGCGACGACCGCATCATTACTCGGGCATTAATGCCTCACATTCATGGTCCATCGTTATTCAGGTAAGGATTCCCCTCCTCCACGCTGATCCACTGAGTGACAGACTCAAGGCCACCGTGGAGAGTTCTGGAAAAAATCTGTCAGATTCACAATGCCCCCCCCTGGTTCCTAGATCTGGCCCTATGGTTCCACTTCCTGGTCCATCTACTACTACACTTCTGCTTTCTGGTCAAAAACACTCACCATCCCAAATCACTGAACATCATAATATCTCAGAAGGATGCCCCCCATGCAGGCTGGCAAACCAGGACTATAAGAACACCCAAAATATCAGACAATGCTCCCTTTAATAAAAATGGGATCAGCCTCAGCATCTGCCAGCACCTGGATCGGATCCATTCCGTCCCGCTGCACAGGAATGCTGGGATTGTCGGTATCATGGTCTGGTCACTGGTGGATTTGCCCTCCCGCTTTTCTCAGTGACACGGAGCAGCTGGCTGAGGGGGATGCAACTGCGCTTGGGGGTGACATGACCGGCTGGCACAGGTGGTCGCCAGGGAAACGGGGTCATCCCGGGGGCATGGCTCTCTACGGCCATCAGGTAGCTGCCCTGTGTGCAGAGGGAGGCGTTTCCTCTGCTCCTCTACCCAATTATCTCTGACATTGCTCCGGACATCGATTAACCGGTGGAGGGAACAGGACCACAGACTCTCTGACCCTGACTGTCACCCCTAGCTGACCTTACTACTTGACCTCATGTTGCTCTCCAGAGGCCTGAGGCAGCCTGCGTTTGCTTTAACATGCCAATAGGGGGCGCTCCTATGCACAACATGGAGTAACAGACAATCAAGTCTTTCTGAGACGATAATGGGGGGACATTTGTTCACTTGAACGGGTAAATCAATTAACTTGTTGCTGTGGTAAAGTCTGACGTTTCTCATCTTCTATAATATTTTTTCATACTCCTTTAAAATCCAGAAAACTAATAATGTATTGCTGTACAACCTGTGCTGTGAAGGGCACTCTGTAAAAATACTGGGGGGTTCCTTGACTGCAAGATGGTGACCTGATGCCGTCGTGGAAACAGGTCTGTGTGTTAACAGTGGAACAGAAAGTAAATATTGAGCGAATAAAACCCCTGACTCAAACGTATGTGAAGCGAGAAGAGCTATGCGTCACATGACTGCTGTTCACGTAAATCCAGCCAGGATGCTGCTGAGTTAATCTTCCTCAAACGCGAGAAGCCAAACAGTAAATCAAACACTATAAACAATATCAAATCTTCAAAGTTTGCTGGGGCCCTGGAATTATTTTTATGCTACAAGTATCTTTCCTCCCCCCACGTTAAGAACATCCACCTTGGCCATCCCATAATTACACGGGAGCTGGAGGCCCAGGAGTGCCTGCTTGAGAGAGCGCCGCGAGCCGCCTCCCAGGCTAATACCTCTTGCACTTGATTTATGCACCTCCTTTAATGGGATTCCTTCCCCAGCGGGGTGGGCTAAGCCCTCGATGGCTGACAGCCAGGAAATACGGGCCAGTTCTGTAACATTAGATGCAAACAGGGCCAGCTGATATCCCACCACTGATTTCTGGTTGCTTTACTGGGCAGTTTCTCTGGTCGCTGGACAGCATGACCAGCATCACACAGCTTCACGGCTTCATCTCCTGAACCTTGATGCAATGACGCAGGAGTCCTGCATCTCCTCTGTCTCAGAAGCTCGGGGACGCCTTCACGTCTCTCCGTTCTCGGTTACTACGATCAAACTTTGGCGAGCCTAACATGCTTGTAAATAGACCGATATTTGGTCAGGTTTCCCGGGATCACACCCCTGAAGGCTGCTTCAGAGAGGGCCCGACTGGAACGAGGATGGGCCTCGATGGCAGGCTCACGGGCTGTCCGGATGCCCGGCCTGGATTCTTACCCAGTCGCGGGTCATACTGTCGCATCTGCACCTCCTCCACACATTCCGCGGGGAACCAGCCAGTCCGGCCCTTGACGGTGCCTTCCCAGAATCCCCCCTCGCCGATGCTCAGCACTGAGGAGGAGAAAAGGGGGGAGGGGGTTGCAGGAGTTGGAATTAATGACGAAACACTTTCAACAAACAACATACATCTCTCAAGACTGTAAGCTGAAAGATCACCAGCCATTAGATAGAAATGCAAAATTATTACCTAGAGGCAAATGTGCAGCAAGGAAAATGCAAATATGTAACGTGTAATACAGACAGCAGGTAGTAAAGTAGAGATGAACATGGCTTTGAAACTTCAAGTTCCTTGGAACTAGAGCCAAATTAAACACCAGATTGCTTAAATGAGTAATAATGTTGTTGCTAAGCAACTAAACATACAAACTAGTGTGGTTTGAACACAGTAATCAGAACATGCAGAAAATGTTAAAGTCAGAAGTGCTGGTTTATCACGGATGAGAGAGAATGCAATTTAACTGATACTGTGGGGAAAACCTGTGATGCACTGAACATTCAGCACCTGTGTCCACATCTCCTTCAACGTAAACATTACGGTGCATAGAAAAAAAACATGCAGAGAGGGTGTCTTAACAAAGCAAAATCATTCCTGAGCAAAATCACTATTTAGTGACAGATAATGGCTGAGTTTAGGATAATCTACCGACAGAGGACACATAGAATGTTTGACACCTGGATTGAGTGTTTACACCGGCAATATCAAAGCAGGTGACATCTGTACCCGACCCCAGTTAATTCAGTGGTTGCTAGGTTACGGCATCAGCAGCAAATTTATTGCCCTGCCAGTCATATGCATGGTCCCCGCCTCTGGGCCCCCCCGACCTGAACGGGAGCACCGGAGGAGGTGTCTCAGCTGAGCAGGCAGAGAGTGCTGGGCTTTCTGGTTCACCTGTCGACTTCTGGGTCCTTTGATATCTCATGAAAGCGGAAGGAGGGAGAGCACTGTGTTTTCTTTAAGAGTCTCTCTGAGAGCCACTCGAGCTCTCGACGGCCTCATGTGGAGCGCAGGGCGGTGATGTACGAAGAAGAACCCTCATACACTGATGGTAGCCGTACAATTCCGGGAGTTTGTATTCCCGATATGAGATCATTTCAGATGTACACTGAGGGAACAGAATCGTATTGGGACAGAATCATATGGGATGCCACCCCGGGTCCAGAGCAGTCACTGAAACCCTGAAAGCCCTCCTTGCCAGGAGGGGGAGCCCTCATAAGTCCAGAATAATGGCTGTTTCTATTACACAGTAACTGTAAGACTGAACTGACCAGCCCATTACAGGCTCAGAGAACATACTGCTCTGACGAGGCCGGCTTTACCAGCAGCTACGCCAGCACCGGGTCACTTCAGAAACCAGCTGCATGCGGGCAACATTATGGTCACCGGAAGATAGATCATCCACTTCCACCCGGCTTATCTAGTACAGGGGGGAGGGGCTGGGAGACTGTTAGGACAGGGATGGACGAGCAGGTGACAGGGAACACTACGGGCAATTCGGGGAAACCTATTAGGCTGTTACACTACACATCAATCACACTGACATGAAGAAGGGTATCTATTTATTGAAAGCAAAATAATTAAAAATGCTCATAAAAGACCTATGAAGTGTCGATGTAAAAATGTACCTTCGTGCGCCCGGTAGAATGTTGTCATGGCTAAAAACAACAGGGCAGCCAGATGCAGTGTGTATCTGGTCATGCTTGAGCTATGGTTCAACACACAGACACACACACACACACACACACACACATCAAAGTCCAGAACAAAAGAAGTACATGGTTCAAGAGAACAGGCCTTATGATCACAGCAAACATGCAAATACTGCAATGAAATTTCATACATTTAAAGCAACATGTAATTCATGTAGAGACAGAAATTTTCAGACCCGATATTCAGCATCTCGCCAGAGTAAAATCCACCCAAACTGCCGCAGGGGAGGAAGCACAGCAGAACCTTCAACACCCTGCGATGCCAAAATGCTGACTGAAAACACGCGACTTACATGCAAAGGAGGTGGCTTGTGTGTTTTTTAAATCTCAGGCTCATGGTGATAATCATCACAAAGACCGTAGTAGGATGATGTTACTTAAAAGGCACAGGTTGTATAACTCTGACCTTTACTTTGTGAAAATGCAGCTGGGATCAACCAGAATCTTTTGTTAGAAGCATGGACAGTGACATTTCAGCTCCAGTGACGGCGACCACACACAGTGACCTTTCAGCGCCAGGGACAGTGACCACACACAGTGACCACAAACAGCGACCACAAACATTGACCACAGACAGTGACCTTTCAGCCCCAGGGAGAGCGACCACATACAGTGACCACAAACAGCGACCACAAACACTGACCAAAGACAGTGACCTTTCAGCCCCAGGGAGAGCGATCACATACAGTGAACACAGATAGCGACCACTAGCACTACATAGTGACCTTTCAGTACCAGGAACAGTAAGTAACCACACACAGAGACCTTTGAGAACCAGGGACAGTGACCACACACAGTAACTATACACGGTGATCACACACAGCAACTTTTCAGCACCAGGGACAGTGACTATACACAGTGGTCACACACAGCGACTTTTCAGCACCAGGGACAGTGACTATTCACAGTGATCACACATAGCGACTTTTCAGCACCAGGGACAGTGACCACACACAGTGAATGCCCACTGTGACCTTTCAGTACTGTCGATAGTGATCACTCAGAATGAGCACACAGCTGCTCAAAACACAGTAGCATTCAGAGACCATCTGGGCCACCAGAGACCTTTGAGAACCAGGGACAGTGACCACACACAGTGATCACACACAGCGACTTTTCAGCACCAGGGACAGTGACTATACACAATGATCACACACAGTGACTTTTCAGCACCAGAGACAGTGACCACACACAATGATCACACACAGCGACTTTTCAGCACCAGGGACAGTGACCACACACAGTGAATGCCCACTGTGACCTTTCAGTACTGTCGATAGTGATCACTCAGAATGAGCACACAGCTGCTCAAAACACAGTAGCATTCAGAGACCATCTGGGCCACCATGGGGTGAGGGGTGCGGGGGGAGCTTCATAATGACCCTAATAGTAATAATAATAAGCAGAGCCTACAGCTCACAGAGCTATAATGATTTCTCTTCCTAACGATTCAGACCTGCTTTGATGATTCTGGCTCTCTAAAGACATAATCGACTGACTGTTTAATTATATTAACCAAACAAACACCAATCGATGACGCAATCGGCTAATGACACACTTTCGGGTCGATGTGGGGATGGACACGGTTCTCAGAGTTCTCCACCGGGGGCCGTGATGAGCTTGGGAGACAGAACCCAGGGTGCCAATGACACGTGGAGACCACGGAGGTCAAATCACCTTCGCTAAGGCCACTGTGGTCTTCGCTGTCAAGCTAGGAACTCAGAAAAACCCGCCTCGCTTGCTCTTGGATGACCACGACCGGGGGAAGTGGTTTGAGCCTGCAACAGCCAGACCAGCACATGCCCGGCTTCAGTATCTATGGACCTGTCCCACCCCCTGGCTGGGCCCTGACAGCATCCACATGGACAGCACAGGTTTGCCAAGGATGAATACCTTCGGGGTGGGTGTCGTGTGTGGGGGGTACATTAATGGGTCAGGTCCAATCAGGCACTGCCAGCTCCAGCCTGTGCAGCCTCGGGCCGCCTCGGGGACCTAATGAAGGCCAGGTGGCACAAAAGCACGCGTGCCGTTACCTGGGAAACCTGGGAGCGCGGCGAGCGGAACAGGTGCGTCCGTTAGCATGGTCCAGTGGAGCGGCTGGCTGGACACCCCGGATCCCGCTTCCAGATTAAAATGGAGCCTATGGCGTTTCTCCATACAACGGGATGTCAAGACGGCGGCAGCATGGCAGGGCGACTCGCTGAACGGAGGCAGAGGAGGCTGCAAATGATGGACTTACATCTAGGAAAATGAAACATCGGCTCGGCGTTTCGTGGAAAATGCCGGGGGGTCACTCTGCATGCGTTTATACAGCTTAGGTATTAGAGAATGTCGGACCTGGGGGGGGGGGGGGGGCG
>JAODUD010000001.1:6783917-6803675 GCA_026784285.1 Stomatorhinus walkeri | reverse complement strand
TGTTAGTGAGCACTTCTCCTTTGCCAAGACAATCCATCCCACCTCACAGGTGTGGCATGTCAAGGTGCTGATTGGACTGATGACAATTTCAGAGAGAACAATAACTCAAATTATACATAAAGGAAATAGACAATAACTACAAAATAATGTTAGGCATCCTCAGTCCAAGAGGACTGATCCAAACTCAGGTTTGGGTACTAGTTTAATACTGAAGCAGCTAATGCCAATAATTCAGTCTGTACTACAGCTCTGGAGACCATAGCAAAAAAATCCAGTGTCACTCATTTCTCATTTTATGGGTATGTGCCGGTGTAAAACATACATTTTTTTTTTGCAAACTCCAGCCTGGCTCTTCCCTGTTTCTCATTGAGGAAGGGCTTCTTCCTTACTTTATAGGTCTTCAGTTTTGAGCCTGGTTATGAATTGTCCTAGTAGTGCACTTCACACCATTTAACGTTTCCATTCTTTTTGAAGGTCATCTTCTGATTTCTGAGCCACTGCCGGATTAGTTGACGGTGATTTTAAGCATTAGAAAGTTGCTTCTGCTCTCTGCCTGGCTGGTTTATGATTATTGTCAGGGTCTCCTGCTTCACCTTACTCTTGTGTTCTGCTGTCTTAGAAATTTTGAGCCTGGAAGCAGCCTGCTGCGCAGTGCAACCTTTTGCCAGCAGAACCAGGATTAAACCAGGAGTTAAAAATTCTAATTTTTTTTTCAAAAATATGGAGTGGTCTCATTTTTTTTTTGAAGAGCTGTACAAGTAAATTAGTCTTGACTATCAGAACGTGAAGGAAAACAACAAATAGCTGGGGGCAGCATGTGGCTCAGTGGGCTAAGCCTGTGTGTTTGTAATTACAAGGTCGCCGGTTCAGCCTCAGCCTGTCTGTGGGTCCTTGAGCAAGGCCCTTAACCCCCAGCTCCCTGGGCGCCACTACAGGTGGCTGCCCCTTGCGGACAGCTTGCTCTACAAAGAGCAAGTTGAGGGAGGCATAGAAAGAATTTCCCCATGGGGATGAATAAAGGATTTAAAAATAATAATAATAATAAATAAATATAGACCAGCTCAGGTCAAAGGGGTGGTCAATGGAAGGCTCTGCAGACCCCCACCTTAATCATGTGCTCCTGGACACAGGTTGGGTCACTGCTGCCCAGGATGCTGAGCAGCTCGTCGTCTGAGATGAAGAAAAAGCGTGGGAAGGCATTGCGCTTGGAGTCCAGGTAGTCATTCAAGCTCTTCTGGCACCGCTCTAGCCCATCGCTCAGTTTCTGTAGTTCGGACAGTCGGTTTGGCAGTAGGCAACACTGCTTGATTCCTGGTTCCTTCATTGTTTCTGCCATTATCTGATTAAACCAGATGCACAGCCACATATGGCGTTAATGCACAGCTCCATAAAAATATTACAGGAAACCAAAGTAACCACATTTCTCATAAAAGTGGCTCAGCATGTAGGTCATGTTTTGTGGTAGGTTACAAATTTGTGAGGTTGTGAAGTTTTCTGGTGGTACACCCGTTTGCTCCCTTACCCTGTAACTAAAAAAAACCAAAGTGCATCAGCTGCCTGTAGTAAGAGTGTCTGTGATGCACTGCTATCCTGTCCAGGACACCCACTGCCTCATGTCCATGATTCGTGGAATCATCTCTAGGCCCACTGCGGCCATGTACTGTTTAACTGGAATGAAAAATAGATTGATGGATTTCTGATGCTCTCCTTGACATTTAAAGGTGTTGTTTGGTATTCAGTATAACTGTACTATATTTCGAATAATGCTGTCATAAACTCACAAGTAAGTCATCCACTCGCTTCTCCTGCTTTTAATCATGGAAGACCTGTAGCCCATCCCAGGAGCACAGCTCACATGGCTAGCGTACCCGCTGCATAGAATGCCAACCCATATACACATACACTGACAAACACAATCATACTATAGGCAGGTTAGAGATGCCACTTAGCTTAGCTGCATATTTGTACAGCGAGAAACATGCAAACTCCATGCACAAAGAGCAGTGATGAGATGGAACCTTTGGGGGCGTGATGCTACACACTGGTCCACCATACCAGCGTACACATCTATTAATACCATCATTACAGATGTTGTCATCCAACCTTTTTGAACATCCTGTCAATATTGTCAAATTTCTTGGCCTCCTCAGGCAGCTGAGAGCGGATGTCTCCACCAATAAAGATGCTCTCCAGATACATCCACTTCCGCTGAACCAGCATCCATACCTGGGTAGTCACACATGTACACACACACGTTAGTAGTTATAATTTTGTGGGGACTCTCCATTCATTTCAATGACCTTAACCCCTGCCCAGTCCTAACCTTAACCATGAGTAACCAAACAAAATATTTTTATATATACAAGACTTTTGGCATTATTACTTTCTTGATTGCATTCACGGAACTTTGTGGGGAGCCAAGATATGTTTTTTTTACATTGTGGGGGACATTTGGTGCAACAATGTAATATAAACCTAATACACACACACATACACACACACACACATACACACCAGAGCATGTGAGTGGAGTGGAGCAGTGAGAATTTGGAACTGAATGACACACTATGACAACAGTCTTAAACATCTATAATGTCTCATTAATGTACATGACACGTGTCATGTCATTCTTATGACGGTTACATGTCACCCTTATGTAGACTGCTTCAAGTGAAGTGTTGCCAAGATTTCGACACAAGAACAGAAATTAAAATTGTTCCCATGGCAACCCTAAAGAACACTGACCTCTATGACCTCACTAATGAGAGACAAGTTCTTCTCCCACTGCTGTACAGTGTCCAGAAAGGGCCCAACAAACCGGCTGCTGGCCATACTCTGCAGGTTCATGGTATTATCATCCAGGTTCTGCAGGATCTCCTCAACACCCCCCAGTATGGAGCCACGCTCCTGTGTGCCTTTGAAGTAGCGCTGCACACTGAACTTCATATTCTCCCAGGTGTCCACCACCTCCTTCACACCCTGTCATTAAAAAAAAGCACAGAAATATCTATGACATCTATATTCATGTTAAAGATCAGTGTTTGTAAACATCTTTTAGAGCATAAAACACTAAATTCTTAAATGTCTACCGGGGGTGGTGCCTGATTAAGTGGGTTATGCCTCTTAATTATGATCAGTAAATTATCAGTTTAAACCCTTCCTTGGTAGAATAATAGATGGCTGATCCTGCACTTGGAGCCCAACTTTGGCTTTATATCTGACTTCAAATGGCAAACAAAGCATCACTGCATTTCATCATTTCACCACCTTCTCGATACTGAGCTCCTTGACAGCAGAGGTGACAATATCGCTGATGACACCAGCATATTTGTGCAGCTCCATGGCGAACATGTTCTCCAAGGTGAAAGTGTCACGGTTCATTTCCAAGCTTGTACCTGTTTGCTCCATCAGTTCTCTCCAGTGCCTGAGTGGGAATATTAGGCACCACACAGGCTGAATACTGGGTTAGGATGAAACATGCAAAATGCCCCTGAGGATTATATATTACACTTGCAGGGGAAAGACTATTGAAGGTCAAAGTAACACACATAATTTGTGGGTTAAAAGCATCATCTGGAGTCTGACCTGTCCCTTAACGCCTCATTCTTCAGGTCCAGAAGCAGGGGCAGACACTCCCTGAACTCCCTCAAGTGACCTTCCAGAAAGAAGGCTGCCGGAAGGACTCGCACGTCCTTGGGAAGCATGCGAAGGCTTTTATGGAAATCTTCTATGCCTTCCTGTAGCAGACCAATGTTCAGGTTCACCCACAACATCTGAGACCACTTCATCTTGGCTGCCTGGGAGATTCACAAAATGAAGAACTCAGAAGCCACGTAATTCTCAGAGTGCAGAGAAGGTGCTGGACCATCATAATGAAGCACAAACATGCAAAGGTGAAATTACACTCCGGATAACTACGAGGAAAACGGTCCAGCAGGAGAAAAGAGCCTCACTGGCTCTATGGGGCAGACACGCTTTGTGGCGTGTTGTACATCACTCCGCCCAGTAGGTGGCAGCAGTATGTATTAGTGTCCCATTGTAATAATGGAGATGAAGAGGCGAGTGGTCAGGGGTGTCATGTAAGCCAAAATTCTGAGGGGGCACAATTAGAGTGCTTCCCCAATAAACAAACAGACAAACAAACAAATAAATAATGACAACTTTCTGTAATTTGAAAGGAAAGGGCTATCGGTGATCTATCTCACTCTCATGAAATTCACAGAGTTCTCTTTTACTAATATTAAGCAGGATGCTACACGATTACAAGTCATGACTAAATAGCAAATCAGAAGGTTAAACAGCCGGACTGAGGGATGGCTACATTTAGCTGGTACTAGGAACTGTCTTACAAGGCAAACTATGCCTGTATTTATCAAATGCAGCTGTGTATAAATAATCATTTATTTATTCATTTTCACACACATTTGTAAAAGGGATTGATCCTGATGCTCTACTAACAATAGACTGTTAATTACTTGATGTACTGATGTACAGTAGTTTTGATTGTGTGCATACCTGCTGTTGTGAACTTTTAAAGAAACCCATAACACAGGAAAAGACAATATAAAAATAGCAATAAAATAAAAATATATTACAATTCAGATATCAAAAATCTCAATTTGGCATGGTGCCACTGACCCCGCTGGTAATTGCAGAGGGAGGCGCAGAAGAAATTGAGAAATTTCAGAAGCCTCAGGCATGTTTAGCGATTTTCATTGGATTATTTATAATGCAGTCACTGTATATTATATATACACCTATTTTATATATCATGCAGTTATAATGCAGTTGATTAGATTAGATTAGATTAGAGGGAATAAGGAGGAACCACCATGAGATAGAACCACCATGAGATAGAACCACCATGACAGAGAGCCACCATGACAGAGAGCCACCATGACAGAGAGCCACCATGACAGAGATCCGCCATGAGAGAGAATCTGTGGCATTTCAGTAGGACTCCTCCTGTGATTTACAATGATTACATCTGCCACTCTGTCTACTGCTGGTACTGCTGTCCACTTACCTTCTGGGCCTTGTAGATGTGGTAGATCTGCTGCAGGCCCCTTATCTCCTTCTGCACATCGAGCAGCTCTGGGTACATGGTGAAGGGCAGGTCGAAGAGCTTTTCTGCGTTACTCAGCTCCTGGCGGCTGGTCTCTATGCTTGCAAGTTCTGCCTCGTACAATTTCAGCATGGCCACTCCTGCCAGCAGAGATGAGTACCCAGGTCAGCTCTGCAGTGTTTGGAGTCTACAAGGTGCTGGGTCACTGGGGTGGAGACTCACCCTTCTCCATGTCATCTCCTGCTGCACCCGGGCCCCGAATGCTGAAGTTCTCTGCAAACACCGAGAGCTCCTGCTTGAATGTCTGAACCTGCTCCTTTGTGATCTGGGGACACATAAAAATGAAGGTTGGGAGTGAGTTTCTTGGGAATCATGAGATGTTCAGTACAATGGCTACATTTCTAATTGTACATACTTACTATTTTACAAATGATGTCTGTCTCATATTAAAATGTAGATGGTGGGTGGCGTTACTTACTTCAGTGAACTTCTTCTTGACTTGGCCCAAGCTGCGGTCCACTTGTCGTGACTCAGCTAGCAAGTCGTTCCACAGCTGCCTGATATTCCCCATAAGCACCATCTCCTCCTCTGTCACCTTGGTGACAAAGCAACAACAGAGCATTAAATATTCAGTTCTGTAAATTTGCTTTCAATAAAAAGAATTACTAGGATTGCACACGTTCAAATTATTGAATGTTATTGGTGGACTTTGTAAAATAAATAAATAAATAGTAATCTAACCATCAGTCTTGCATAAAGACTTTTCCAATGCAGGGTCAGTGTGAGTAAGAAGAAGAAGAAGAAAAAGAAGAAGAATCCTCTCCATTCTGTAACAGGAACACACTCCCATCAGATATAGTGGGTCTCTGGATGCATTAAGGAGGCTCACCAGCACTCTGTACATGCCCAGGGTCCTGTATCTCTCCTGAATGTCCATGAACTGCATCTCCATTGACAGTGACATGTCTCTTATGTCAGTGATTGTGCCCAGCACAAATTTCAGGTCCTTTAATGTGTTTGGCCTCCTCTTCAGACACTCTGACAGCCTCTGAAGGGCAAACATTCATAAACACACAAGCAAAAGAACACACAAACAGGAAAAGCTATACCCAGATTCATTCATGTTCTCTACATTACACATATCAGCAGAGATTATGCAGTTTAGGCATCTTGAAAAACATTTCAGCTGATTCAATATTCATTTCTCAGGGTGACGGGGAAGTGACACCCTCTTTTCCATGAAAAGCACCTCACTTTGCCAGGCTGGCCCCAATTAAAGGTACAGTACCTGCAGCCTGTCGCGCTGGCTGAAGAGGTCCTCCTGGGCAGACTGGTTGAGCAGACGTCCAAGGGAGCTGAGCCAGGCTTGGATGTTCTCCTGTACACTGTGGGCCAGGGGCTCTAAATTGAGTTGGATTATGTGCTCATCCCTCAAAAGGGGCTGTGCTGCCACCTCCTGGCTGACTCGAGAATAGAACTGAAGCTTCTCGTCATAGGCAACACAGGTAGGTTTCTTGGCTGCAAATTTCTCCATGACAATGGCCTTATCCAGCTTCCACAGGGGTCGGTACCGCTTCCAGCGGCCAAGGTAGCGACCCACGGCACTCAGCAGGCGCTGTGCATTCTGGGAGATGGCCAGGGCCTGTTCATTAACCTCTGGGTGCTGGCACATGTCGGTGTAGAAGCTGAACACCACAGGTTCATCCTCACTGTCAACGCGTTGAGGGGGGCACTCTATGCAGGTTCCATGCATCCAGCGAACAAACCGCTGGCAAGATGAGATGACAAAGTAGATTCATATATTTTAAATAACTATATGTAACATTATCTCATGTAAAGACTGACATCCCATCCAGGTTGTATCCCTGCCTCATGCCCTATATTGCATGGGATAAGTTCTAGGTATATCTCAACCTGATCTGAGAATATTTTCTGTGTTGGTTAATTCACTGCTGTTTTGTCTTGGATAATTTATTATCTTTCTTATATTGTGATCTGCATTGTTCTGTTAAGTGATATTCTCCAAGTGTCCCCCTGGAAAACCACAAGTAGGAAATACACAATTTTTTTACTCACTGTTTGGTATTCATAAGCCTTTGAATTAATTGCATGTTATTATGTAAATTGTATGACCTGGCTCACCCTGGTGCTCTCCACGCAGTCTCGGACACATTGCATTAGAAGCTTGTACACCTCGCTGCTTTTTGGATGCAGCACGATTTCTGGCGCAGAGAGGATCGTCTCAATCTTAAACAGAACGACGTCACCCAACAGGGCTGCATTGAAACTCTGAAAGTTCCTATTGAGGAAGAAGATGTTAGTAAGCAAAGCTCAGGACAGAACCCTATCTGAGCCAGGCTACTGATGTTGGGGCACCCCACCTTAGTAACATTTTGATGAGGGCATCACAGACTTTGCGTTCCCAATGACCATAATACGGGGCCATTGGCTTTGCTTTACCGCTGTTGGTCTGCATAATTAGGCTCTCCATTTTGGTCAGCAGGGGGCCGATGGCACTGGACTTCCTGCTCAGGAGGTTCACATCCTTGGCTCTCTCCTGCTCGATCAGCTCACAAAACTCCTTCACTCCTGAAGTGACAAGAGAGGTACATAAAAAAGAGCAGATGTTGCCACCTCTTAGCCTTGGATAGCTGGATCTAGGAGAGTTTGACACATCTCAGGCCCAAAATGAGAAGGATTTGGTGCATATGTGATGTCATAATATGGAATATGTGATTCATTCATTCATTCATTCATTCTCCACCACTTATTTGAGGCCAGGACCTGAGGGCAGCAGTCTAAGCAGGGATCCCCTGACCTCCCTCTCCCCAGCCACCTCCTCTGGGGAAATATTAAGGTGTTCCCAGGCTAGCCAAAAGATGTAATCTCTCCAGCGTGTCCTGGGTTTGCTCCAGGTTTCTGCTCAGTTGGACATGCCAGAAACAGCTCCCCATGGAGGCATCCCAGAAAGATGTCAGAACCACCTCAACTGGTTCCTTCCGATGTGGAGGAACAGCAGCACTACTCTGAACTCCCTCCGAATGTCTGGGCTCCTCACCCTATCTCTAAGGCTGAATCCAAACACCCTGTGAAGGAAGCTCATTTCTATCGCCTGTACCCACAATCTCATTCTTTCAGTCACTACCCAAAGTTTGTGACCATAGGTGAGAGTAGGAACGTAGATTGACTGCTAAATCGAAAGCTCATGTTTGAACGTAAGGGGGTTCATGAATACACCTGGCACCAGAGTACCGTATGCCGCAGTTCAATGATCCATTTTGTAATCATCAGATCTGCGACTGCATGGATACTTTGGTGAAAGAGAGAAGCTGAGCTGTCAACTGATCACCACCTGTTGGTGAGCTGGATCAGACAGCGGTGGAAAGTGCCAGATGGACCCAGCAGACCTAAACGCATAATGAGGGTGCACTGGGAGCGTCTGGCAGAGGCCACTGTCCAGGAGATCTTCAGCGCACACTTCTGTGTGCATAATATAGTGAGTATAAACTGCATAAATGTGTCCCAATATAATAACAAATGTAGAAATTGACAAAATACAAATATAAGCTAAATTTTCTGTAAACAAAACAAAGGATTGTGGAAAATGCTTCCTACTGATGTGCCCTGAGGGACAATCTGCATGTTTAGACAAACAGCAACCTGAACTGAAAAAGCAGTGTCGCACCTGGCAGCCCCTGTGCTCTGTCAGGGGTTGGGAACTTGAACAGGTTTGCAGATTCGATGGATTGCAATTTGACTTCAATATCCCTCTCGTTCTTCTTAATTTGGTTAACTAGTGACTCAAACTTAGAGATGGCCAAGGCACCTCGACTGATGAACTCAGAGATGCCTACAGGGAACAAACACACACATATACACAGAGAACACAGAAAACCAAAATAATGAGACATCCCTAGAAAAGCAGTTGGGGTACAACACCTTGTCAAAGGTCCAACACTGACACGGTTATTCTGCTGGCCACAGAGTCCTGACCCACAGAACCAAACACCATTATAATGTCACAGATTCTAATACTATACCTTCTACAGCCCTTCTCAATTTCGTCTAAATGTATTCATTGTGAACCAGATTTTGGCACCAAAAACAAGTAAAGGTCAGCATTACTTCTTGCTTCTTCTGGTACTTTGTAATAATGCACCCAATGTGCTGAACTTTACTAGGTGTCAAAGTGCTGAAGTGACAGATTATGAATGTGGGCCATGGGTTACCGAGGGCGTTCCAGTTGAGCTGCTTGTGCCCGGCGTGCATCACCCTCCTCAGATCGTGGATCTGCTCAGCCAAAAGAACAAACTCGGCATCGTCCAGGGAATCTATCAGGGTTTGGTAGCGGTTCACCAGGTTCTTCAGCCCATCAACGGACCTTCAAGTGTTTGAGCACATAGCACATGGTGTGTATCTCAGTGTGTGGATATTGGATTTGGACCTGCAATGCTGCTATATCTAGATGCTATGTTTCAGCAAGTAGGGCTGAGATACCTACCTGAGCAACCTCTCCTCCTGCAATGCCACGTTGCGCGCAAGGTCAGGCACAGGGAATCCCAGTCGTTCCATATACTTGGTCTCGGAGATGATCTCCTTCAGCTGAAGTGGAAAGTTTACCAAAAAGCAAACCTCCCTCTTCACATCTTGGTCCCCCACAGGCAAAACCTGAACAAAAAACAGCCAGTACAATGACCATTTTGAATACAACTGAAAAACACTGTTTGTTCGGAGCAGCGAATGTGTTTGAGAGACAGTGAGGTGACTTCACCAGCTCAGTGGCGGCCGGGTCCCTAGTGCCAGTCTCTGAGCTGTTGCAGGTGATTAATATGGTTCTTTTCATCAACAAGGGGACGATCTGCTTTGTTTCTTCTTGCCAACGCTCATGCTTCTTCACCTCATATTCCTTCATTTTCATCCCTACTTCCAGGTACTTCTGCTTGGCCTACACCAGACAATAATCTCCATTAAAATACTTCATTCACTTTCTTCAAACACTTTCCCTGAGTTTAAACCGTCAAATACTTGCGACATTACATCAGAGCCACCGAGAATCATGAATGGAAACCCCGAACTAAGGAAAACAACATGATGTACCGCTTTGCCCTGCTCTCCCTCTAACATCTCTGGCACTTCGAGGAAGCGGATGATGGTGTGTTTGATCCGATGGAAGAGTGAGCGCTCCCAGTAAATTCTTCCTGCAACAGGTGGCTGATTTTTGTTCAGAGGGGGATTGTCCTTGTCCTGCTCAAACAGCCTGTTGATGGTATCCACCTAGCACCAGAAAAATGCAAATGGTATGAAGAGCCAAAACAAACAAGAGGAATGGAGGGAAAATAGAAACAAGAAGGAAAACAGCCTAGAATTAAAATAATACATTAAAACTCTATAAGAACATGCTGAAAAACAAGATATGGATTATTCATGATGGTTTATACTTGGTTTTTAATCTCTGTGGGGAAATTCTCTTTGAAATTCTCTCATCAACTTGGTTGCTGTTGGTGAGAGCAAGCTGTACCCACAGAGGTGGTGGTTAAGGGCTTTGCTCAAGGGCCTGCAGATGTGCTAAGGCCGGACTGAAACCAGCGACCCAAGCGCACTGAGCCACTCACTACCCCCAAGTGGAGCACTTCCAGGTGAGATTCACTGCTTATGCATTTCTTACGGACTTACCTAGCAGTCTGCTAAAATGAGCACATATTCACATTCATTTTAAAGGCTGTACAATTTGTAGGGCTTATAAATGCAGATGCCCTTTGTAGTGCCATTGCAGACATGATGTCTATGATGGTCAAAACACACTGACAAGGCTACTATGTTGAAAAGGTGAAAAAACGTAAGACTCGTAGTGCAGGAATATTACATAAACTGATGCCAATAATAGAATGACATTATAAGGAGAGTTAAAAATACCTCTTTGCAATACTGTGCCAGGATGTCATTGAACTTCATCATCATCTGGGTGTTAATGGTGTCCCTGGAGCGAATATGCTTGAACTTCAGCAGCATGTCGAAGGCTGTCTCTGCTGAGCGCAGCGTCTTGAAAGACTGGTTTATGAATTTGATGGCTACTCCCTCTATGGTCTTTGCAGATGGTGAAGCAGGTCAGTGGGAAGGGGGGGGGGGATGCCCCCCAATTTAAGGTAAATCCAACGATATCGACTCACCAAGTCGCCAAAAAAGCACATTAATATCTGTAGTGCTGCCCGTCCTCCCTCTGTCTTCGAGCGGCACTGACAGCACTGCTGCCATATTCCTTCTGAACTCCTCCGCCATCACTCACACGGCTGATATGCATTACAGGTACAGCGCGGGCTGCGGCCGCAGAAAGCTCTGACCGCAGAACCTTTCGCCGGGTCCAGCCATCTGTTTCCTCGAGATTTGTTCCCTTGGATCTAACCCCAATGCGGATTCGAGGCGCTCACGCAAACCTCTGGGGCCCGGGGGCGGCCAGGACCCAAACGGCAGCAGATTTCATCAGCAGGAACCTCTGAAAATGAGCTTTCTCTGCTTAGACGTGTAGTGTAACAGCAGCTGACTTTACAGTGGGCATCGCCTCGCAAGGTGGGAGCTGAGATCATCCACTGTGCCCTTTAGAGAGGGATGCGTCCCATGCGTCTTCACGGACATTCAAAGGCACCCGGCTCGCTAATTCCAGATGCAGCCGCTTTACAGTGACTGCAGCTGACGTCCTGCGCCGTCAAGCAATCCAGAAGGATCCCTGCAGCCTCAGAGGGACAGAGGGATGAGGGGATAAGGGCGCCCCCCCTGTCTATCTGACTATAAAAAGCACATCCAGTCAGGCTCCATTGACCCCCCCCCCCCCCAAATCTGGTGGTTATTACCAGAGCCCCAGAGAAAACAAACAAAGTTAAAAGCAATGTTTCAGATGATGGTGTGGTTATGCCCGTGCAGGGTGGGGTGTCTCGACTGGGACCAAAGGTTGTGGTGAAGCTGCTTTGTTCAGGAAGTACCGCCTGTGCTGATTCAGCCACTAAGAGGGCACATTGCTACTTGTAGATACCTGGGAGCGACAGTAACAAACGGGGCTGTGTGACTGCAGCAGGACACAAAGAGAACGCCCTTTAATGTCACGCAGATGGCCTACATTAATGCGAACGCCACTCGGAGCCCGCACCCCTGGGTGCGGTGCCTGCGCCTGTGCCGTTTGGCATCCCCCTCCCCTCGGAGGGCTGTGTGCATGTTGTCCCTCTAATTCCATCCTGTGCCTGCAGAGGGCCCTTGAGCATGGAAATGAGATGCCTTTGGATAATCAGTGGCACAGAGACGGGGCCAGGGGGCCTTTCTCATTAACAAGGAAGAGCAGGATGTGGGGCCATGTGGGGGGAGCAAAGGGCAGGTCTCCGGAGCCCCCCTCCAGCCCCGCCACCCAGCCCCTGACCCTAGAAGGTCACTTCCCACTTAACAGTTTTCTCCTGGGCATGGCACCAACAGTCACCTCCGCTGCAGCCTGATACAAAACACAAAACAAAATAGGACCACAGCGGTGTGGGACTCAGCAGGTTAGTGCCTGTATTCGGAAGGTCACTGGTTCAAATCCCAGGGTTGGCAGAATGATTTCACCTTTGGGCCCCTGAGCGAGGCCCCTGAGTGAGGCCCTTAACCTCCAACTGCCCCAGGGACTGGCTGACTCTGCTTTCTCTACCCTGCATCACTTTAGATAGAAGCATCTGCTATATAAATGCCAGGGCACCCCGAAGGAGTGACAACCCTGCTGTTCGCAGGCGAGTTCATCTCTGCGCTGCACGCAAGGGCCGACACGCAGATATTCATAGACCTAGGGCCTCCTCCTCGCCGACCAGCCAAACGGAGAATTGCAGGTCCGGCTGGGAGAGCTGTTTCTAATTTTGCCTTTGCCTTCGCCCCAGTGTTCTGGGGGCAGCCAGTACGTCAGAGACACCCAAAGGCAGCAGCTGTGGGAGAGAGAGCCTCGTGTTAACACGGAACGTCCTTTGCTAATTACGCTGCACGATGGAGGCTTGTTAACGAGCACTGATAGTCAGTAGGCGATGCTTTAAATCAGCATCTTAAAGAAGGTTGTACATAATGTTAGTGTGTGGCTCAGAAGGTTAGGACACTGCATGTGTTCAAATCCCAGGGCTGGGGACATGTAAATACATCACATCAGAGGTAAGTGAGGGAACAGAGGTCCCACACGCTGCCTCATATTCTTCTGTACAACGTGCCATCAGGTTCTCCTTCAAGACAACAATTTTGCGTATTAACGTTCTGCTTTGGTACTTGAAGTCCTCACAGCCTGTATCCATGAATATTCAACCGTCGATTTCTCCCAGATCTAATACGTTATGCAGAAAATGGCTCAGATGAAACATTTAAGAAAGAAAGAAATAAAGAAAAAGGTGTCCTAGCCGGGACCAGGGCCGGCCCGGTACCTAGGCTCGGAGGCTCGGAGGGTCGCAGGGTTACTGTCGGCACTGTGGCTCTCAAGACCAGTAATAATCAACAGCACTGGAGAGCAGCAGCAAGTGATCTGCATGATTAGCCTGACGGCGCTAAGTGTGCAGGACGCGAACAAGCAGGATTTGCGCTGAATGCATGATGCCGCATGGAGAGACTCTCTAATCATGTTGTGTTCGCCATGATGGACACGTCTCTCTGACGTGACATGTGTAAATCGCACGGCCTTTAATGCCCATGTGTGCTGCAGTATGTTGGTGCCGGTTTGAGGGAACGGTGCGAACGTTCAGCCGTTAATACTGAACTCGGCAGAGCGGCCGTAACTGGAAACAAGGCGCCTGGAAACATTCACAGGGAAAACAGGTGAGAAACACACACAGCAGAGGCATGAGGAGGAAGAATGACAGCCATCAAGGCAAGGCAAAGTGGGCACCCGGCAGGGCAGGGCAGGGCAGGGCAGGGGTATAAGCTGATTTAAACATTACATGCCCCCCCCCGTCAAGCCCAGCTTTCATTAGCTAGCCAGAGGATCCCCCTCCCACTGCAGAGAAGGTGCTAAACAGATGCTGAGGGAAAATCCATTTATCTCCCACACCACACACTTTCAGAAACACGACATAATTACACGGAAGCAGCCTGTCAGGATGGTCAGCTGGAAGACGTGATGACCATACAGAGAGGGGTTCAACCCGTAATTTTCATGATGATTGGTGTATTTTAATCCAAAGCAATATACATTTTCCTGCATGAGAAAGCAGGGTTACATGGGTCCTGGAGCAATTGGGGGTTAAGTACCTTGAGGACCAACGCAGAAACCACTCTGTTGACCCTGGTATTTGAACTGAAGACCTTCCGATCACAGGCGCAGCATGCTAATCTCTTAGCCATACTCTGTCTGAGCCGGCCTTCTCTCAAAAATGTACATTGTTTAGGTAAAGGCACCTATTAAATAAGTGAAATAATCTGAAATATTTTAGTGAATTGCGTTAGTGGGTGAGAGCGCCCCAGGGCAGATATGTATCCCTCAAGGCAAGCGATTTAATCTCTGCAAGACACACAACCACTACAGCTGGGACAGACCAGAAGGGAGGTGTGGAACATCCAGGCGGGGTCCTGACCTGCAGAGGCAATTAGTCGGCCAGTGCTGAGCCATGCATCAACACTCCAGCAGTGCACATTTACTCAGTTGTGACACTTATTTTCAAAGAACTCTACAAGTGAGGATCAGAGTGGATGGTCAGCCAGTGCCTCTGGAGCAGTTTTTGGGAATAAGGGCCTTGCTCAAAGGCCTGACTCTGCTGCCCCTGGGCTTTGATCTCACAACCTTCCGGACATGAGTGCAGACTTGCTGTAACTCACTGAGACATACACTGCCACACTGCCTCTCCAACCATGACTAACGTCTGAAATGTATTCCAAAGCCTGTACAACCTTATGTTCTTTGTTCTTTTGAATCATAGTGGCAGGACATGAGTATACTGGGCCCTGCGATTTCCACAGCCTTTGACCCGCTGCCTGACATCGTCGCATCGTAGGGATCGCCGAATCAGCATTTCCGTCCAGCTTATAGTTATTACTGGAAGTGCCGCTCCACCCAGCGGGTGAGGTGCGTCCATGATCCTCTCCGCAGCTGACCTAATCCCAAAAGACCTCCGACTTCATTTCTTACAGCTTTAGTTACAATTCAATTTATTAATTAAACGGCTGAGAGTCTCCAAAGTGCCTTGCGGTCCCAGAGGATCGGTGAAGTTTCATAACGAAAGCGCACAGCGCAGCCACGCTCTAACATGCCAACGGGAGGGTCGCTTTCAATAAATGAACGCTAAATGCTGAGCTTCTTAACGGAGTAACACATGGAGTAATCTGGCTCCAAACAGAGTAGGACATTATCTGACAGCTCAAAGAAGGATGGGCACCACCACAGACTTCCAATCCATCACACTGTACTTTTTGGAAATTTAAAAGGTTTCTTATGACCGAAATCGTGACCTTGGGAGAATGCAGCCTCTATTCACTCCCCTCTAGACTCTGACAGCCAATCAGAATGCAGCGCTAGTCACCAGAACCACATACTGTACTCTGGCAGAAACATCCAACCTGCGGACTCACCAGGTGCCAAAACTCCGGGAACCGTCTGGTTGTCACTAGAGGTACAGGTGCACCTGGTGACTAACCGGGTACCTGATTGGACGATTCGAGGGAGGGTCAGAGGGGCAGGGGTACAGAGCCTCCAAATTTAGTAAAAAAGCAGGTCCCCCCGGTGCCAGGATGAGGCCTCTCTCATATACATATACCTGAAGCTACCCAGGACCAACAGACAGGCCTTATCCTCCTGGGTAGGAACACAGGCATAAAGGCAGGGGCGCCATTCAGCCATGGCGCTGCAATTATACCTGCGTTTAAGAGGCAGTACGCAGAAGGCTGCCTCTGTTACAACAGTACTGGTTTTTAGCTGCGAAAAACACCAGCGGACAAAGGCACAGGAAGCAGTCTTGCCCCAAGGTGACAGTTATTCTCCGACACACCATGGAGTTCATTGAGGTTAGTGACTGACCGCCGAGGGAACGTCCCCAATTACAAGGCTGCCCTGCAGAACACGTGCTAAAGGTGATGACTGCTCCGCTCGTTTACTTGCGGAACAGAGACGCAGAGGAGCAGCACTTTAATCGGAGTGGCTGGAGTGCTGTGATGGTGTGGGGGGTGGGGGGAGGGGGGGGTCGGCCAGGTCCCGCAGCGGACGGGATACAGGGAGCGAGCCCGGAACACAAATCGCGGCAGGAAATATCATGAGAGCCAATCAAAAAGCCACAATATCCTGATATACCTTGGGAAATGTGATATCGGGGGATCTGTTTTCCGTAAGATCGAATTACATGTGAGGAAAATGGCACATTTTCTTTTTTTATGGTAAAAAAAATCAATGATGCAGGTTATTTTTGCTAGAGGATGTGAAACCGCTGAGTCTCAGTAATACCATCCAATACTCTTAATCGTATTTTCATTATATCTGGATGCTATTAATCCAGAAAGGCTCAGTGACATTCCATCAAAAAAACATGACCCTGTACATATATTCAGCACATGTGTACAGCAGGGCCGTACAGATGTCTCCAAGGGTACGAGCAGGGGACCATCGGTCAGGGCCCCCAATTCAGATGAGAATACCCAGACCAATCTGCTCTATCTGACAGAGTTTCACTGAAAAGCGTAGTGCACCCCTGCTCGTCCAGCAACCCCGGAAGGGAGGATTTGTGCATGGTGAGGTGGCCATTTTTCACAGGCATCGCTTGGCTGCCCATCGATATCATCACTCTGCCTCAGGTCTCTCTTATGTGGATGGACCTCAATCTCACGAAGGCAAAGCCAGTCCTTGTAATTCTTCTGCACTTAAAGTTCTTACTCTGTTAAAGATACACTGATGGCACCATGAAGGTGATAAGTTGTCAGTCACAACGTTAAGTGATGCAGAGTGAAGTACGTACATTCTCCTGTCTGGATCATCAGCAAACTAGTCCCCCTCAAACCATCCTGAGTGCCACAGAACTCTGTCCACTGTTTCTGAACCAGCCACGTCAGACTAACGAACTACAAGCACAGTGACACAGTGAGCATCAGTGGAATAAACAAATGAAAGAAGCTCATAAAGAGCACAGAGACCAATGATGGCCACTGTTATATAAGGAGGCAGAGACCGCTTTCGGTAATAGTCGTCCAGTACAAATTGTCATCATGGTAATGAGGTAACGCCTCTTTTTTCCACTAAAGGTGGAAACATCATTTTCTGTTAAAAACTGAGCTCCAGAAGGTATTGTGTTGTACTGGGTTATCCACATAAATGTCCAACAACCTGTACCTACAGCCTCTCCTGCCACAAAGTTGTCAATAGGTGCAGAGCAGTACAGTATTACTGATTCTGGTGATTTGTAAGCTACCATGTGGCTGGCAGGGAAGAAACTTCTGTTTGTGTTTGATTAGAGGTCACCCATAAATGAAAATTCTGTTGTCATTTGCTTTTTTGACACACTAGCCCTAATGTTAACAACCAGACGAGATTCTTCGCTATTTCTGGTAATTTGGAGTACTTACACACATTTCTAAAGACGGTTTATTGTGCATATGGCTATAAAGTCTCGTAAATTCTCTTGAATAAATGTGCCCATGTGCCCTGTGACACCTGCTATGATCTATATTCCAAGGGGCGCTTTGGATTTTAAAGATGCGGATAAACGATGACAGCAGAGAGGCCTAGCAGTCATAGGAAAACCAGTGCCTTTAGGAAGCCGGGACTGCAGGCCTGCTAAAGCACGGCGTCAAGCTGGGCCACCACACTCCTTCAGGTGAACGCCAAGCTGGCAGACAGGAGTAGAGGGTGGCAGAGAGCCCAGCGCCCATCTGTCCTCTGACACGCCCTGTCAGCAGCCAGCAGGGAGACTGACGGGACCCATCTCTGGGTATTTCTGTGGCAGCTTTTCATTTGGCAGCTCTGACGGTAGGCAAGTTGGCCATTAAACCACGCAGCCAAGAGGGAATGGCGTGATCCTAAAGGGGGGTGGTCTGGTAAAGTCCATCTATAGGGTTCGGGTGGGGAGGTTTACATAATCACTAAACGCTTCATAAATTCGCTACCAACACCGATCAGATGGTTATGAAAATGACCCAAACGGACCTTGGGAGTATATGGCTGCTGCAGGAGCCCAAACAGTTCTGGCTCGACCCAGCATTAGCTGCAGAGAAATCCTATACAAGAACCATCCTGCTACATTATTCACCAGTGAAAATGGGCATCCAGGACGAAACAAAGACCTGCCACAGATAGTGCTTCATACCTGGGGAGGGATGATTGGTGGCCTTGGTAGAAGGCAGCCACCTCTACTGTTTGCTAATCTCATGTTGTGTGCTGCTGGCTTGCATAAACGCTCAGGTCGAACTAACTTTTAACCTTCAAGTTTCCTTCCAACGTGTTCAGCGCCTGCTGGGAGCCCAAAGCAGCCTCCTGCAGCACTGTTAATTAAGTACCGCAGCCCAGAAATAACCTCTGACTGTTACTCTGTGAGCCACACAAGGGGGGGGGGGGTGGCTGGAGCCAGTAAGGGCCTCTCGTATAGCACAAGCCATGGTAACAAAGCAAGTCTCATCATGTGCCTACACGACACTAGGCAGCACGTCCTGTTTCAATGAGCAGCACTTCCTGTTTCAATGAGCAGCACTTCCTGTTTCAGAGTGATTAGAAGGTGCTTAAGCAGCATGACTGGGTAGCTTTAACTTTTTCCAATTAAAACACAGAGCTCTTGGTGCCCAAGCAAAGTTCAGGAGATTCCAGAGTACATCGGGCAGATGTTTGTTACAGCTGGTAGATCATACCCAAGGCCAGGGGACGAGACCAACCTCAGTGATGGTGGCTCAAAACTCCATGTTCAGAGAGGCTCCCTAAGGGACTGGCTTTGGTCAGGATGTCACAGAGAACCCCGGCAACATGGGGATCTGGCAGGGGGTGTTGGACAGGGATGAGGCAGCTGTGGCACAAACATAAGCTCTGTCCCTAGAAAATCCATCCCATCAATGAATGAATGTTGTATTTATATAGCACTTTTCACGATACCCAAGGTGCTTTACAGAAGCAATGGGGAGCCACTTCGACCACCACCACTGTGTAGCCCCCACCTGGATGATGCAACAACAGCCGTTCTGCACCAGTATGCTCACCACACAGTAGCTAAGGTGTCAGTCCTGGAGGAGCAGGAACGAATTCACCAGTTAGATATAGGGGATCATTAGGAAGCCAGACTTGAAAGGGCCACAGTGGGCAATTTTAGGCCAAACATCAGGGTACCACCTCGACTCTTTTTGAAAAGTTCCCAAGGATCTTTATTGACTTCAGAGAGTCAGGACCTCGGTTTTACATCTCATCTGAAGGATGGCACCATTTTTACAGCACAATGTCCCCATCACTACACTGGGGCACTGGGGTCCACACAGACCACAGGATGGACTAACCTGCTGGCCAGTGTCCCCATCACTGCACTGGGGTCTACACAGACCACAGGATGGGCTAACCCGCTGGCCAGTGTCCCCATCACTGCACTGGGGTCTACACAGACCACAGGATGGACTAACCCGCTGGCCAATGTCCCCATCACTACACTGGGGCACTGGGGTCCACACAGACCACAGGATGGGCTAACCTGCTGGCCAGTGTCCCCATCACTGCACTGGGGTCTACACAGACCACAGGATGGGCTAACCCGCTGGCCAGT
>JAODUD010000001.1:6717157-6727980 GCA_026784285.1 Stomatorhinus walkeri | reverse complement strand
CAAGAGTTTTTGCATTTTTAGTTTTTTCATAGCAGTCACTGATTTTTATAAAATAGAGTTTTCCCTTATGGGGACCATAAGGGAAAAAAAACAGATATTTATCACACTATGGGGACATTGTGTCCCCATAAGGATAGGTATACCCGCTCATGTGTACATACATGTATGCACATACATACATACACGCACACAAACACACATGCACTGATGACAGGGCACATCACCAGATTAATCTATTAAAAGCTGTCCCATTTCCCCAAAGGTCTCTGTGTCGCCTGGCCTCCTGACACCTGCACATCACAGCCACAGTGAGTATATAATTTTACACAGCTTCAGTGAGTATAAATTTTCTAAGTCACTACTGGACTAATTCAACCAGGCCCAAATCAAGCTTGCCCAAACTCAGCTATGCAAGACCAGGCCCAGCTAGCCCACACCAAGACGGAATAGGCCAAGCCAGACCGGGCCAATCCAGCCTAAGCCAAATCGGACCAGGCCCAGCCAGCCCAAGTTAAGGTGGAATAGGCCAAACCGGCCGAGGCCAAGGAGGACCAGGCCCAGCTGGACCTGGATACAACCAAGCCAGCCCGAATCAAGCCAAGCCAAACCAAGTCAAACTACGACGGTCACATCATTCACCAGGCCTCCCCAGGGACCTGCCCAATTGCTCGGTTGCGGCTCTCTGAGGGACCTCTCAGTTGCCTTTCATAGTCATCCTGCTCAAGCACTGCTATGCCCAATTTAAGGTGGCCTGGGAGATGATGCTGGGCCACTCATCACAACGAGAGATGATGTAGCGACACGCTGAAGGTGTCCACGGGCGCGGCATAAGCTGTACCCGCCAGACCAGGGGGGCGGGGGTGGAGGAGCCGGGCCACCACGCCACAGGACGGCGGTTTCACGTGGCCGTTTACCACGGTGGCTTAAGACATGGACCGATATCTGTATGGTAAAGTCAGTTCCAAGGAAGCCTGCTAAAAAATTCAAACAAAGAGTCTCTCTTTGCACTCTTAAATACGGAACTCCTAAAGATGGAAACGGGGCACCAAGTCTTAATGTGACGACCCTGAGTTATCAGGAAAGATGGAGAGTTGTGTGGATGGAAGACAGGAATTGGGAATGTTTTTGGGTACAGGAAGGAAAACAGGAAAACAAAATGGGGAGTAGGGAGGCTGGTAGAAAGGTATGCACCATAGTGTGGTCTTGTAAGTCAGTGTGCACTCATAGATCTGATAGAAAGGTCCAAACCTGGTTTTATGAGATTAGAAACAAAACCCAGTTGGGGTGAGTGAATGAACAGGTGTCCTGACACCCACTCTCCATAATCCACACATACCTGATGCATATCATTACAGAGCATAGCCAATGTAAGGCCAAGCTTGTAGATGATGCAGGATGACTGGCAAGCAAACAAGCATAGCTTATATAAGGAACGGCACCCCTGCTCTGTCCACATGCCGGGAAGTGAACCAATGAGATGGGCTTACTGGAGAATACACACCCGTGGGGTTCAAGCGTGATTCTGATTGGTCACCCTGCTGAATCCTTGGGGAACAATTTGGGTAAAGATTCAGGATTCTGTGCACAGGTCTCTGGATCACCCCCCACCACAGCCGGTCTCACACATAAAAACTGCACCCCCAGCTGGAAAGTGTCCTGACGGCCTTTAATTAAAAGCTCTGCACCTGGCACCTTGGAGATCCTCCCGCTTGAGAACTCGCAGCGTGTCTCTTGAGCTGTAGGCCTCCTTTAATCCCAGGGATACGATTCGCTTGAGAATATGGTAATTATTCATAATGGCTCGCACTGAAAGTCACTTCTTAACGAGAACCTCCCTCAGTGAGTCAGAACACTGGTGCTCCAAAGCCACATCCCTAGTGCCAGGAGGGGGAGCTAAAGAGGCTTTTCAGCTCGGCTCTCTGCTCCCTAGGGGACGCAGGTACCCGGCGCCAGCGGCGGCGTTCCAGGCTTCCCCAGTTTATCTCGACAAACATGAGCAAGAGGCGGCTCAGTGCCGAACTCGGGAGCTCGGCAGATGAAGGCGGAACGAGAGAGCGGTGGATGTGAAGCTGACAGAGATTACAGGACGCGCGGGCGAATGCAGAGAGGTACAGGACAAAGCTCTGGGAGAAGAACCCAGAAGGAATATCAATCTGCTTACCACATTTTATCCAAAAAAAGCATCAAGGATTTCAAATTTCTACCTGCTCCACTGAAGCAGCTGGATGATTCAAAATGACTAAAGAGCCCGTAGAACCTTCCTAACACTCAAACATGGAGTTTCCAACACAAATTCATACAAATTCCATACTGACAAGCAGCCTAAATAAAGAAACGTAATCCTAAAACCATGTTAAAGATTTATTTAGTTACTGGTATCATTGAGAACACAGATGAGCATGGTTGATCATAAACCAATAATATGTTAATAAAATTCCTATAGTACCAATTCTAATACTGGCCATCCCTCTTCAGGTCATATGCCCCTAAATGTCTTATAATAGATGCTAGGAAATAAAAGTGAGAGTCATTCTAAGAATGCAGACTGAACATCTTGGTGACCCCTGGAAGGAGGTGCTGCTGCCCCCTGCAGGTCGATTTGTGCATTTTCATGCCGCCAAGTCCCTTTGTTGTGAGCTGGAAAGCCTGCAGTTTTTCTGGACAGGTCCACATTGCAGCACAGACTCTCAGATAGTAGACATGGCGACCAACTTGTAACCCCCTCCCCTGCCACACCGCTGCCAGGATGCCACTGGACATCTTGAAAGATACACTCTCCTGGTGTGGGGAAGTGGGCTGCACAGAATGTGATAGCACACCACACACATGCCACGGACACATCATGCACACACAACCCGGTGGTGGTCTTAAAAATCTTTCACACAGTGAACTGCCACAACCTCAAGAATTCAATTTCCATGGCAAAGTGAGGCCCCACCCGACTTCTTTCATAACACACCACCGCCAGTAGGTCCTCGTGAACAGGCCACCAGAGAGGAGACGGCCATGATGGAGCGCCCTGCTCCCTTACCTTGGTGTGAAGCTTAGCCAGCTGCTTATCATCCAGGTGGGTCTGGGTGTACACACGGCGCTTGTACCGGAACTGTGGAGGGACAAACAGAGCGGCATCTCTGGTCAGCCACACACACAGACTATGCCTCAATGCAGTGCGTCTTAAGACGACAACCAGAACTACAGGGTTTCGGGATGGGAGGAAGTAACGGGGTCTGTTTTGAGCATAAGAGAAAATAGGATATGGAAAAAAAAATAAAAGGGGGCATCAGGCCATGCATGGGGGCTTGACGAGATGAGGATTCAGAGGTCATGGTCTGGTTGTGTGTTCCGGGGATTGACACGATCAGTCACTGGAGACATTTTAAAAGTGGTCTACTACACAGATCACCTGCATGGCACCCCCAAGAAATCACAGCAGGTGGACTAGGTGTGAGTTTTGCAGGGAGTGACATCAATCAATCCATTCGCCACACTGGAAAGAGCACGCGTGGTCACAGCGGATAAGCGAGATCGACTGAGGAGCTGTCATGGTGGAGCGAGCACTTCAGTACGATTACATATCAGTGTTTCTGTAAGCAAAAACCAAGGAATGAGGCAGATGGGACTCATGATGACGTGCCTCAAATACGCTACGTGGCCAAAAGTCTGTGGACAGCCATAGCAACTTGTGCATTCAGCTGTTGCATCCACATCCATTGCTAACACATGCATAAAATCAAACGTATAGCCAAGCACTCTTCATGTCCAAATTACTGGCAGTGGGACGGCTCGTACCGAATAGCTCAGTGACTTTCAGCGCTGCGCCATCGTTGGATGCCAGCTTTACCGCGAGTCAGTCAGTCAAATTTGTGCTCTGCTAGAGGAGCCCCGGTCGACTGTGAGTGCTGTTATTGTGAAGTGGAAACGTCTACGAGCGTCAAGAGCTCAGCTGTATAGCGGCACCAGCTCGCAGAGCGGGACTGGGGATCGTTAAAGGGTGCAGTGCGGGAAAATCATCCATCTTCAGTCTCAACACTCACTAGCAAGTTCAAAGCTACGCGTGAAACATCAGGGCGAGAGCTCTTCTCCTTTGGGGGCTTCCTGAGGTGAGTCTATACGGCCAAGCAGATACATACAAGCCTAAGATCACAATGCACACGAAGGCAAGCATCGCACGCGAAGCTAACGTCCAAGCGGACTGATGTGATGAATCACGTCTCACCATCTGGCAGTCTCAAGGACGGATCCAGGTTTCCCGGCTGCCAGGAGAACCCTACCTGCCCCGCTGCATAGTGCCGGCAGTAAAGCCTGCTGGAGGACAACTAACACCCGGGGCTGTTTGTCATTGTCCATGTACTTTTGGCAACGTGGTGAATCAGAGCCAGTCTATGGGAAACAGAGCTTTCTAACCGCTGCATCCTGAAACAGCAGAGCTTTCTGCCCCAAGAGGCCACAAGCATCCATTCCCTGCACAGCAACATGAAACAGGCTGTTTGCTTTATAGTAAATAACGGAGCTTATTGCTACCCATTAAAGAACACCAGGACTACTCATCCAGCAATAAAGGGACATGTAATGACTATCTATCCATTCAGCCATCTCCAAACCACTTCTTCAGTGTGGGGTTGCAGGGGGACCTGGAGCATAGGAAACATAGGCAACACTGCAGGACACACACACACACACACACACACACACAATGACACACTCTTGCTAATTCAGCGTACTGGATTAAACAGGAATATCCCAGTTGGGTAATGCCCCCCCCCAACCCTGACCAGGACAAGTGGTTAAAAGAGAGCTAGATAGATAAATGAACATGCTGTGATATTCAAAGCCAGCGTTCATTTGGTGTCACTCCAGTTTAACATGCATGATGGAGATCATCAGAACATCAGGTGGCAGCAAGCAGCGGGACAGCGGCAGCATCAGTGAGAAGGCAGCAGCCGCTGAGGGCCTAATGGGTCCAGGCAGGCAGACGTGGCCAGAAGGGGCTCCCCCACCTGCCCCATCACTCGAGCTCTCCACGATGGAAACCGAGCAGGACGGCCCTCGAACGGGGAACCTGATCCAGTAAGTGGCTCCCTGACTGATGTTCGGGGAAAGCTGCTGCCCATTGCCTAGAATCAGCGTGAGGGATCCATTGCAGGTAACAAACCCTGCTACTGCTGCTAACTGCCATTATTAGTGACTCCTGTGACACCTCGGCGAGTCGCGCTGCAGGCAGCATGTGGCTCCAGCATTTTTCACAAAAAAAGCTGCTTCTGTCCCTGCCAGCTCCAAAGTTCTGGAGCTGAGGCTGACAGCAAATCCTGCTTAACAACAATAACCCTTTTGAACTGGTCAGGGACCTAAAAGGACATCCAACAACTCAAATTATTTGCACAAAAAATGTATTCGGTATTTCACACAATAAACGGTAGGATAAGAAAGTAAAACTTTTAGTGCACTACATAAACATCTTCAAAGGAACAGACAGGCTATACTACATTCAAATGGGTGAATCCGACACACATAAAATCCCCCACGCACAAAATAACAAAATCTTAAAACACCCTAAAATAAATGTGAAACTGATGTAAAGTGTTGGAACAAAATGATATTCTACAGTTTAGAACCAAGTCAAATTATCTGTATATTATCTGGATAAGGACTGCACTGTATCAGAGAGCGAGACAATCTCAGTGAAATGGTGTGTAACTCAGTAAGTCAGGGATCTGCACCAATGTCTGGACGGTCATGGGTTTGAATCCAGTGGCCGGCTGAATAATTATATCACCGCTGGTCCCCTACATCCCACACAAGACAGGGAAACATCCTGAGGTGTAGGTTTGAATCCCGTAGCCAGCCAAATAATCATATCACCCTTAACCCTAAATACTCCAGGAATGCTGACTGACCCTGTCCCTGTGTCTCTCATGCAGAGGGGATATGTGACCATTATCCATGGGAATGAATGAAGATCTGCCATTGCCTTTTGGCTTTCTGGTCCTCCCATCTACAGGAGGCAGCGACGCATTGCCTCTTACCTCTAGGTAGGGCACGGGGGCGATGGCCGGCAGAGGGTACTCCTTCAGCAGCCGCTCCTCATCCAGGAACTTGCCGGCCTTGCTGTTGTAGGCCGGCTGGAACAAGCCGTAGTTCAGCACGTCCTTCAGGCTCTGATTCAGAGTACACAGGATACGCTGCTTGGAGGACCAGATGGGGGCATCCATGTTGAACTTCATGCATTTCTGTGGAAGACAGAGGAGGACTAAGATGGACTGTCAGCACCACAGGATGAACAGCTTTAATAACCCAACCAATAGGATCAGAATGCACCAGGGATAAGACATTCATTACTTAACTCGGTTGCTGGGCGGACAGATCCCGTTATTGGCTATAATTTACAAGAGTTGCAGGTTCACATAGACCTAAACAGAAAATTCCAATTTGGAATCTGCATCCTTCAGCTGAAGCTTCCAGCAACAGGACCTCTGGAGATTCTGCATGATCCAGCCACCACCAGGCAGCTGGTGAAGAACCTCTGTGCTGGCATGGAGGGCAGGTAACCATGAGCAGCCCATGTGGGACAGATAGAAAAGCTTTACTGGTCTTAATCATCTTCACAAAGGGGGTTTTAATTGGTGGGAATGAAGACGCATCTATCCTGCGGCTTCCAAACAGACAGGAAATGGACAGGAGTGAATGAGGGCCGTTTATGCGCACGCGCGCACACACATGCTGCCTCACAGCAGGATGTCAGTACTTCGCCAGCCTTCCAGTTCATTTATAACCAAAGAATGGCTTCAGCAGCGAGAAAAAAAGACTCATCATGGACAGAGTGAAGGCGCTCGCTCATTCGACACACGTCAACCTGCCGCCGATCCCCTAAATGGCAGGATTTGTGTCCTGAGGTTCCCTGAAACTTCCTAAATACAGACACCTGCAGATCGTCTTCTGCTTATTGCAATAAATCCTTCAATTTGTGAGACCACTGAAATAAATTTCCAATCATTGCATCGCAACACTTTTTGAATTAGAGCAAAGATTCACCACCCGCGAACTAATTAAAAAAACACAATCAAAACATCACTGCCTCATGGGAAAATTCTGCTGCTGACGCAAACAATATTCATTCCTTAGAAGAAACGCCAAGTTTTAGCCATTTAAGTGGCTTTGAGGTGCTAATAATTTCTTCTCAAATTGCTATCAAAAGGATGAACATGGATGAAAAAGAAGACAGAAGAAGATCAAAAATTAATGTAGACATACCAAGGAGTCACATGACAAACAATTTGACCACAGATGTCGGTGGAGGTCAGGGATTGAGATGATAATGGGCCGTAATCTTGTTTCAAAGAGCACTGTGATGACTGCAGTGGAAATAAAGTGGGGCTTCTTCAAGATACTCCAGAGATTGGTGTTCTGAGATCCAAATGAGCTCTGCTAGGCTTCAGAGAAAGCTGCAAAATAAGCGATTAACAGCTGTATTTTAGCATTGCTGTCTTTTCAGAAGTTGGATCAGTAATTCCAGGAGTCCTGTCCTGTGAAAGAGTAATTCCTGAGAGATTCCTAACAGCTTCTTTGTTCATGCAAGACACCTTTTCTTTTGCTAAGACACTCATTAGGCGTATAACATTTCAGTCCACCACAATTTTTGAGCCACAATCTCTCAATCATGATTAGACCAAAACAGTCATGACATACAAAATTTTAAGACAATAAAGTAGATATAATGTGTAAAATGAATGCCCAGTGTGCCCACCTTACTTAAGAGAATACACGCCAGTTGAATGATTATTAGAATAGGTTATTTGGTTAAGTTTTCCTAATCAAAGCAAAGGCAGATGAGGAATTCTACAGAGCCCATTAGGTTTCATGTTAATTCCTGTTAGCAATTCCTGCTCTTGAATTAGTAATTCGTGCATTCAAGTTAGTACTGACTCAAGCGCACGATTCACTAACTTGCGCACACAATTTACTAATTTGAAAGCACAATTTATTAACTCAAGAGCAAGATTTACTAACTCAAAAGCATGAATTAGTAACTTGAGAGCACAAATTACTATGAGAAAATGTAAGGGGCTCCGTAAAATTCAAACTGCAAAATCACTGTGATGTTGATTCCACCAGGCATTATCTTCTGCATTTCCGCTTCTTTGGTGCCCCCTCTGGTAGACTTTGGGCAGTGCAGACCAGGGTCACATAAGAACTTAGATGTTGAGCTGGTTTTTGCAAAGGCACCCAGCTGTGTGTTGGGACGGTCAGATGCTAGATGCAGAGGAATGAGGATGTACTTGCGTCTGCACACCTGAAAGGCCACCTAGCTGGGTCCCTATTACACAGGTGGACCTATAGGACCCATCTGCACGCCGGACCCATACCAGACATGATCCACAACACCAGGCCACACCTCTATGACGCATGGTTATTAGGGGACTCTCTGGGGACCTGCAGATAAACCAAGTCCCCTCTGCCCCCCACATACTACCCTTGGGACTTACTGACCAGCCTAGCAACATTTATGACGGTCAGTACAATGAGTCCCAGTTGGCAGCTTAGGTTGACCCCATTGCTTCACACCAGCCCTGTATGTGTTTGTGAACATATTTTACACCATGCACATGCGCTCATGTACTGTATGTCTATGTATGTGTTTTCATGTCTTGCAGCTTGTTCATCTTGTATGCAAATAAGTTAATTATTGCACTGGCATCAGATCTTTTCCCTGTAACACAGTGTAATCCCTGAAGATAATATCGCACGATTCATATTCCCCCAGTACCCCTAGTCTGCGTCAGAATTGCCTCATATAATTTCCAACAAATGCCCCCTAAAACGTTTTTAATACTACTTCTGTATAATGGCACAAGTGCCTGTGACCTTTGACCTTTCATTTCCTGCACTTTCTGGGAAACAATCTATACAGAAAGGGTCAGCTGAAAACTAATATGCACTTACTGGCCACTTTATTAGGTACACCTATTCAATTGTTCCTTGAAGTAAATATCTAATCTGGCAATTACAGTATAAAAAATTAAGCAGATACAGGTCAGGAACTTCAGCTGATGTTTACATGAAACACCAGAATGGGGAAGAAAGGTGAGTTAAATTGACTTTGGATATGGCATGGTAGTTGATTCCAGCTGGATTGTTATGAGTATTACAGAAACTTTTGATCTAGTGGGATCCTCATGCTTCTTTAGCATTTATAGAGAATGGGCTTAAAAAGAAAAAACATCCAGTGAGCAGCGGTGCCTTGTTGTTGGCAGAGATCAGAGAAGAATGGACAGACTAGTTCAAGCTGATGGAAAGGCAACAGTAACGTGAATAACCCCTCATTACAACCAAGGTATGTAGAAGAGCATCTCTGAACACGTTGAACCTTGAAGCAGACAGGTTACAGCAGCAGGAGACCACAGCGGGTGCTACTCCATGAACTAATAGGAGGAAACTGAGGCTACAATGGCCCTTTGGCTCACCAGAACTGGACATTGGAAGCTGGACACATTTTGTCTGGTCAGATGAGTGACATTTAGATAGTAGGGTCAGAATTTGGCGTAAACAAAATGAAAGCATGGATCCATACTGACTTATACCAACATTTCAGGCTACTTGCAGCACAATAACTAGGGATGCACCGATCCAATATTCGGATCGGTATCAGTGCCGATCCAGACCTATTTGACGGATCGGGTATTGGCCGTATGTGACAGATCCACATACAATAATTTTGATTTTGGCAGTCAAAAGATAGCTCCTATTTTGTTCTAAATATATTTGTACAGTCAATTGCACAACAGCTCTTTCCCATTTTAGATGTACTTTCTGCGACATTCAACCTGAATGCTATCGATGCCACTTTTCTTGCCACTCAGTGGGTGTGAGCGCGGTGACTTCCGCCTGCCGTGACGTCATGTGCATACCCTTCGCAGTAGGGGGCGCATAAGAACATCAGATAAGAGGGTGACTATCTGCAAGTATTTTAAGCTTTTAACAGTGACTAGTAGCAGCAACTTGCAATCTTTGTAAAAAAAAACAATCTTTGAGTGGTGGGAGTAGTGGAAAATCCCACTAAACAAAGCACATGCAACTGTGTGAGACAACGCGAGCAATATGAAAAAAAAGCAATGTATGATTTGGGAGTCGCTAGCTTAGGCTGTTTTGCACACTCGTTACAGCTTGTGATACACGAGGGGCTGCTATCACAAGGAAGTGAAAGTGATGCTGCTGGCAGTGGGAGAAGAATTGTGGGGTATTTCCCACTTGCATATCCACACTTGCAAGATATTCAGACTTTACTAGTTTCAAAATAATAATATATAAAGTATAAATACATATATTATTATATTAAAATATGAAAGTAAAAAGAGCTCTTGTGTCAGAATCTGTATTGGTATCAGCAGTTGTATATTGGAATTGGATCAGAACTGAAAAAATGAGAGCCCATCCCTCACAATAATGTACCATGTCTCAAAGCTCACATCTCAAACTGGTTTCTTGAACCTGACGAGTTCTGAGTTCTCTCTACCCAAATGGCCTCCACAGCAACCAGATCTCAATCCAACAGAGCACCTATGGGATGTGGTGGAACGAGACATTCTCATCATGATAGTGCAGAAGACAAATCTGCAGTGAATGTGTGATGCTGTCATAACAAAAATCATTGAAGAATGTTTCGAGCACTTTGTTGAATCCATGTCATAAAAAAATTAATGCATTTCTGCAAAAGGGGGTCCAACTTGGTGTGCCTAATAAAGTGGCCAGTGAGTGTGTGTGTGTGTGTGTGTGTGAATAATTCACAGCCAAAGCCTTTACAGATAAAGGCAGGAGTCACTATATGGGAG
>JAODUD010000001.1:6669555-6680427 GCA_026784285.1 Stomatorhinus walkeri | reverse complement strand
TACTTCGCGGAAATTCAGTTATCGCGGTCGGCCTTGGAACCTATCTCCCGCGATAAGTGAGGGATTACTGTACACATATAAATACAAAAAAAAAAGATTTCACAGTTAATTTTGGTCATTGATTTTCAGCAGATAGGGTGAATTCTTTCTTCATGTACACTGAGCACTTTGAGTTACCTGAAAATAAAAAATAAAAAAAAATGAATTTTTTGTCACAGAAAATTAAATATATACCAGTAAACTCATAAATCGGGAGCATGGAAAGCGAGAACTACCTGATCTGAATTAGGCCATAAGGTGGCACAGTGGTTAAGACATTAGTTTTTGTGGATTTAGGTTCTTCCCATAGACACAGTGGCAGTCGGACTCAGTGTCTTCATAAATGGGGCACCAATGCAGCCCTGCATCTCTCGTTCGGCTGTCCCTCGCTCCTCTTATATAATGAGGGAGATCACAGGGACATCCACAGCTACAAGGCGTGTTGTTATGGAAACCCTGGTGCCAGGACGCAGTGGTGAGAGAACAGGCACGGGCAGGGGCAGGGGACGGACATACCCGCAGGAACATTCAGGCATCTGGTGTTACCACGTCCTGCTCACAGCCACCCCCAGCTTTCCATCTTCACTTCATGTCAACACATGAGCTGGAAAAAACACTCGTGCCCCGGCAGAATGGGAGCCGCCGGTCAAAGAAAGAGCCTTAATGCTGCACAAAAGGTACCGTCTAAAAAGCATGTCTAGACTTGTAATAAAATGGATCAGAACAACAGCCTGGAGTAAGAACCACAAATGCAGCTTCCGCATGGAGGACCCTAGCCTCACTCTTTCTCCACCCAAACTCTAGGAGAAGGGATCAGTCAAAACGTAAATCAACAGATTCGGTCTACTGAATTAGCTATTAGAAAGAAATGCAGGGGACTGTGCGGATTTACCTGGAGTCTCTGCCGACTCCCACCAGCCAGCTGGAACGTCACAGAGAAGAGTCCTGCTTGTTTTAAACACACCCTTTATGTCACATGTCACAGACATGTCATGTTCAAAGAGATGTACTATGAGAAAACAGGGTCAAACAGTCCCTGGATCGATTTGGGGTTAAGGGTCTTGCTCAGGTGCCTAACGGTGAAATTGCTCTGCCGACCCTGGGGTCCTAACCCAGTGAACCCCACACTGCTCCCTTGGATATGGATGTGTGCAGCCATGGCAAACATTGACGACGATATTTGTGGACGCTAAAAAAAAAGCGGAAGTGACATTTGGTTCTGTGAATTTTCACAAGTGAAGGACTCGCATTGACGCAAGTGGATGAATCATGAGCAGATAAGTCAATGTCACTCGGGAAACACTATAAAACATGGCCATGATTTACTGTGATCTACCCAGCAGCGTAAGGAGGAACAGACATGGAGAGGTGATGTGTCTTTCAGCAGAATGTTAGTGGTGTTGTAGTGGGTATGATCAGCAGCATGAATCTCCTTTGACACATTCTTGTCTCATAATGGCACAGCACTGGCCAAGGAAGCCTCAATCCATGATTTTCACTCATTTTAAAAGACTGCACATCCAAAGGCTAATTTCTATTTTTCCTCAGAAAAAAATGCTTCACGCATTTCCACAAACTGCGTGGGAACACTGTAAATGTGAGTGTATCATTAACAAGATGCCACAGAAGTAAAACTAACAAGGATGGAACTGATCTTCCTTTGACTCATACGCTACGGACAGCAAACATCATTGAATGTGTAAACGCTGAAACTGTCTTGCTGTTACAGAGCCCAGCATATTATGTCCAAATGATAGAGCAGATAAATAAAAACAACTCTCTTGGGTGGCTGGCCCACATGTTATGAAGGAAACAAAAGTAAATGGAGCCAAAACTGAGAATTACTGTCACATAAACTGCATTTACACCGGTTTCAGTGCTTTTCTGCTTTTTAATGTGTCATTTCATTGCATTTTTTAGCAGATGCTTTTGTCTAAAGCAATGTACAATTGATAAGGCAGGGTCAGACACCCAATGGTGACATCACTCTGCTGACTCTGGGATTTGAACCTGTGACCTTCACAGCATCCTAACCTCCTGAGTCACTCCCACCTGCCATAGCAACACGACTCAAATCCACATTGTCATGAGGTAGTGATATTTCCCATTGTATGTATTTTATATGCAGTGCCATCTATCAAATACAACATAGCATCAACTTATCGCCAGATGAGATAGGAGCCGAGAGAAACATCAGGGTTCGGGTGTCATTTAGAGGATGGAAAACTATGAAACTAATTGATGCTCTGTAGTCAATAGATTCCAGCATGATCCTTAACAAACTCATGAAGATGAGGGATAACGCAGTGTTCAGATGCTTTTAGACGGTCCACTATCTAGTGAATGGTCTCCGTAAAAAAGCATCATGACATCAGCTGCATCTCCATTGGTGCAGAGAGATCTCGAATTAAGGATCATTATTCAGGAGATCTTCTCATTTGCATTTCATTATGAATCCCCTGGGACCCATAATGTTGCGATACCCGTGTTGCGATTTCCATGCTTAAACTTAATCACCTGTCTGCTGCTGTGGTTGTCTTGACCAGTGAAAGTTGGTGAAAGTCACTTTCAACAAAATACAGTAGACATGTTCTAAGTACATTTAGGTCCATATCACCGTGACACTGTGGGGAATTAAATTTGTCAGGCTCTATTTCGCTAATTCATATCAGCCTCCTCCCCTAATAGGGCTCCAACTTCAATGTGATTAAGAATAGATTGAAGAACAAATACAAAAAACATGCCAATTACCATTACACAATTTGTCTTAATAAGCCAGAGGGCTTGGCTTAAGCTGAATAGCAAGTAAAGGGTGTATTTGTTGATAAACAATTGTTGCACTGAGCATCTTGATTTTTAATTAAACGATCAGGGGAATCAGGCCTGTGCTGCTCCAGAATGATCTACCCAAGCAAAGGTCTTTCTCAAACTTTCTGTTGTCATTTAAAATCTTGTGTTGGGCCAGTAGCTGTCTTCTTCAGTTCCATAAATCAGCATGAAGTGTTCTGGTTGTGGACCAGTCCGTGTTATGTCACTGAAATGATTGTCAGAGTAATTAATGGCTTACTCCTCCTCTACTGCGATAGCATCTCTAATCGGCTGCTTAAGGACTTAATGGCAGCTTTTGACACCATAAATTAGTATTTCCATTTGGACAGACATCGGTCATCGTAGACAATGCCACACCATTACCAGTTTGTTTCAGTAAACTGGAAATAGAAATGTTTGGTGGTCTGGAAAGCAGTTTCAAATGCTCTGTGATGGATCTGCGGTTATATCCATATGTAACACATTAATTATATCCTTTGGGTCAATCCTAAATTAAATCCTGGTATTATTTGCAAGCATTCCGTTAATTACTACTACTTTGCTGACACTCCAAAACATCACACGTCCGTCAAACCATGACAAATGTTTCAAGTCGAAGTTTAAACTCAACATAAAAACCATAGGAAAACAGAATTTCCTTCTGCTGAACAGTGATAACACAGAAATGATGTTAGCAGCCACGAAGTTGCTCAGACAGACTTTTCCATACCGTATGCAGAATCTGGATGACTTCTGGGTCAATGTGGATTTTTTAAAAGACCTTGGTATTACAATTTGACGAGGGCTCTTATACTAGGAATACATCAAAAGTGCCTTTCATCTGCAGCAAACAGCCAAGCTCAGGGTGCTGCGTGTCAAGGATAAAGAAGAGCGGTCCCATACTTATGGCCTACATGTTCTGCCCCCCAAAAGCTCCCTTAAAGTGTCTTCTTGTTCAGAACACAGCTGTAGTTCTTACCGGTACCAGAATATGTGAATGCATTAGCCCTGTGCATGACTCGCCACGTTGGCTGTCTGACAAGTTTAAAGAAGTTTATAAAACATTATTTTTAAAGAGACGTACACCGACGGCTTGGCAATCCACAGCTTCCATAAACTCCACCATGAACCAAACATTAAGATCACTCTCCTCACAGGATAATCTACCTGGTCATGTCTATTTATGTCGACAGCAAAAACCTACCATTTTACACTACAGACATGAAATGTGAAGAAGCTTTTTGGCTTTATCAGGGTCTCCTTCATAAATCTTCCTTGCATCCTTTATTATGCTGGCGTAGCTAAGTTCACTGGTGCCAATCCACACTGTGCCAGATTGACATTACTTCTGGGTAACCCAAGTACTCATCAGCAACACATTCAATTCTTTCCTCTTCTCTCCCTTTTGAACCTTTCTTAGGCAATATTGCCTGAAGCTAACAGAATATCAACTAGATCTAGATATTTGGACTGCGAAAGCATAGTGATAAGGGATCCACATGTGGATGTGATCCGATGTGCTGTCAGCCATCACTGTCCCTTACCTTCTTCAGCTAAGTCACCATCGCTCACATACAGCTGGCTAAGCCACACGATTACATTCATACATGTTCCGTCCATACAAAGCACTGCACTAGTATGACTTGATCACATCTGAAAACCTCTAGGGACAATTACTAGTATTTTATGCCATTCAGGGCATGAAACTTTATTAATTTTTGAGATGACAGAAACAGTGAATTATCCCCTTAAGAACATTTGGAAAGCAAACACAAATGGGGAAATGAGTAAAGTATGGACCTAACACCCACAGCATCACAGTGCAGTGAAGATGACAACTATGTCCTCAGGATGTTAGGAATCACCACCTTTGACTTGTAATAAATACTCGAATGACCCTTTTACTCACCTCTCCACATTGGCAGAGGGAGTATATCCGAATTGCAGAATGGCCCAAAGCACCGAGGTGGATCCTGCAATAGATGCCAGACTATGAATATGACGTTTTGAAGAAGGAATGAACTATAGCTCTCTCTGTGGGTATCCACACACCCATTAATTTCTCCTTTCCTTCTCTCACAATGTTTAGACTTTCAGGGGAAAACAGTCTATTCTGGCAGTTGTGCCGAGTGGCAATAAGCGTAGTCACATCGCTTACACAAATAAGCCAGTCGGTACCACTGAAATGCTCCGGCAGCCAAGCGTATCAATAAGAATATGCCTAAACAACAAATACAGCTATTCAGTTATAAATCAGATCTAATGGTCCAGGCTCACGCACAACTTTGACAATAATAAGCAAGTGGAAGATGGATGGATGTATGGATGGATGAATGGAGATTTATTTATTTTGAATCATAGACTATTTTTAATTTAGTTGTAATTACTGCACACAGCATGTTTTCTGTATGTATTTATTATATTGAGATGCACTGTAATGGCAACCAAATATCCGTGCAACGCTGCAATAAAGGAGCAACACCAACAAATTGGGGGAGGCAGGAATTCGATCTTTGTCCTCTGTCCACTCTATATAAAAGCGGCCAATTAATATACATAAACCACAGGCGCTATGCGACAGCCTGATGCCATGTAAACTACTCTTTACACGTGTATCTTATTTACTGAGAGACTGCGTATCTGAATGCAAATTTGAGTGTGAAGTGGACTCCGGAACACAGGAACAGCGGCTTTTCACAGGAACACAGATTCTGCTGTCAGAACACACTCTGCCTTAAAAACCACACCACCAAAGTTTATGAAATCTCATAGACAGGGTCAATCCCTTAGTGTCACACATCGCCCATATTTGGTCTGACCATCTCATTCCTAATACGATGACACCACTACTCTGCAGAAACAAGAATCACTGCTGGGAATCGAAGTGAAGGAAAGCTGCAGTATTTGCAATCTCACCTTTTTCAGCAGCAGCCTCAGGAGTGCAAGACTCAGACTGCATTACCAAACTTTGAATGATGTGCACTGTCCCTAAACCTGGGCCACCATCTCTACCTGCCACAAATTCGACTGATTTTTCAGACAGGTGACATTATAAGTAGCCAATCAGCCAGCAACTTTTTTGGCATTGAGTGAAGAGCCGTTAATGTAGTCCAGTGACACACAAAGCATGCTTTTGCACTGCCACAACAACTAGGCCTTAACTACTTAATCTGAATGGCGTGTAATTATTTGAGGAGGCTTTGCGGCACACAGCAGACTGATAATGAGAAGTTCCTAATCAGAAAAGGCTTAGATAGAGCGCATTTTTATTCACTGTCACCACTGATGTCACCTCACTAAGTACCCCTTGTTGAAATTATATCCTGTACAGAAGTACAGTTATTTTGCATGAAGGACAATGCGGAGAAATAATATATTCCCATTAGAATAAAAAAAGACTAATCTCAGGAAAAGTAGTCATATTGTAACAAATCATGCTGTCATTGCTTTTTAAAAGTCAGGCATAAAAAGGCATAGGAATGAGAAGTGAAATGGAATTTAAAGGTTATTAATTTCTTAATCATGTATTAAGACTGTACTGATCAGTCATATCCATGAAAGTGAACAGTGGTCTTTGTATTACTTCTGTAAGACTTTGCTTCCTCATTATACGAGTCATCAGAAAGCAGCCATTTAAAGCCAGGAAACTCACTTTAAATGAATATTTCCCCTGTAGAAAAATCTTTACAGCTCACGGCACTTTGCAGTCATGCAAAGGGGTGGAGAGAATCAGGTGGCTGCACTTTATCCTACCAATTCATTCTATATGTGTCTTGTTCGTCACTGGCCATCTACACTTACAGATTCAGTTATTCACAACCAGTCCGAGAAAGCTTACCTTGACAGGGATTCCCTAAAGATTAGTATCCACTACTGGACATTTAACGTCTATCCTGATTCTAGTTACAATTTTGTTGTATGTATTTTCAGTAAAACAACAGGACAGCAACATCCCACAAACAACTCCAACAACATTCAGCCAATGGATATAGACATGCAACGCCAGGAAAACACACTCTGCGCAATTCGCAAAAGATTAATCAAATGCGATTTCTTTACATTTGATCCCGCTGTTGGATAGGTTTGGGCAGCCTGCAAGATCAGATTAGAGTCCAGAAATAGACAATGTTAAAAAAGTACTGATTATCTGTTCCCCTGTAGCATTCATTGTGAGAAGAAAATCAAGAGGAACTGACAGATTATCTTTAATTGTCAAATAACTGGTCTATGAGTCTGTCTAGAAGCGATGCAGTGATGGACGAGACCACAGTGCAAGGCCTAGAGACCCAAAAGAGGCACGGCATGCTGAGGCAAATATACTAAGGGAACAGGAACGGTATGACGGAGAGTCACCCTAAAGCCCAGCTGAGACGTCACATAACCAGCCAGACGTGAAGGAATGGTAAAACTACAGGTGGGAGTAACAAAACAAAAAGATTCCCTGTGTTTGCAAGAACGGGCCTCATTCTGGCTCCATTTCATCAGTGTGTCCAGTTTGACTTCTGTGAATATCTAGGACAGCGTTTCCCAACTCAGTGCTTGGGGGAACCCCAGACAGTCCACGTTTTTGCTTTCTCTCAGCTCCCAGCACCTGTACAAGGTATTCAGTGTTCCTGATTGGCTGGGAGCTGGGATGGAGCAAAAACGTGGACTGTCCGGGGTTCCCTGAAGACTGGGTTGGGCAACAATGATCTAGGATATTCCATTTCCACACGCTATACTCTACAGCTGCCTCTTTCAATAATAAGGTTTTCAGCCATACATTAGAGCATAGCTTCCAGACCACTCCCTATCCCGTATTCCTCCCATGTGATTTTAATAAGGTCGTTAGATGAATAAATGAAGCTGGAATTACCGTATGTAACTGACTGAACTTTACGTCCTACAACTCTCTTAGCAAAGGGTCAGAAGTTTGACTCCTGAACACCAGAGCCCTTTGGAGGGAGGTAATATGTTCTGCTGCTGCATTGCTGTCCAGAAGCTCACTCCAGCATCTCTGCTGCCTGGCTAAATTACACCCCTTGAGGTTTGTGTTCCTCTATTGTTAAAATGAGATTGCTGCAATTTCTGAGCAGTAATCTTAGAGAGCCTCTGTGCTCCTTATTTCAAAAACATAAACGCACACTGCCTCTCGCTATGGCGAATTACTTGACAACATCAGATGAGAACAGATTAAATTACTTCATCAAAATTCATTAATCGTGCCGGTAAAAATCCAAAAGAGTTCAGCGCTAGCTCAGAATTAACCATGATGCCACCTTTCTTACAGGGAAGCCAGAATATCTATTCCCCGAAGGAGCTCCACTACCCATTATTCAAGAGTCCTCGCATTTCCTCAATTTTCTTAAAGTACTAAGATCAGAACAAACAAACTGGAATGTTTAACTGGTTTAGTCATCCTCCTGAACTGAAGCAATTAAACAGCGAATAATTCACATTATAAAGCAATATGAGCAAAAACAACATAAACTCTGCAGGCCTCGACAGTCTCACTGGCTGGCCATAAGTGTCTTAGGCGGGGCTGGGGGGGTCGCTTATTCGAAATACCCCTCTAGGCTCACAGGAATGCGTTGCTTGTGCGCTGTGCTGTCTGGAAACTGGCCCTCTCCAGGGTACCCCTCACCTCACCCAGTCTCAGTCCACTGTGGGACCAAACGTTTCAGAAGATGTTCACTGTGCAAATTCAGTGTGTGAAATAGCTCCATTTCAGTGGCCTGCTCTTCAGGAATCCATTTTCCAAGGCATGTGTGACATTTCTCCACCCAAAATGCTTACTCAACACTACTTAGCAAGGCTATTCGGGGGGTGCTTAATAATGTGGCAAGCAGGTAGCAGGTTTAATTTTAATACTGTTTATAAAAAGTTTTGTTTATATTTGTAAGCATATAAGTATAGACAGCAACTGCTGTGCTTTTAAGCAGACACATGACCTGGTGTGATTTGGTACCATTCTGTTATGAGTCAGTTCTTACATATTCTCTCACATGAATAAGTAAAGGAGGTGTTTAAAAAAAAGAGTTTGGACTGAATTCCAAGCAAAGCCATATACACACAGCAGAATGTTGTGTGTGTTCATGGGTGAGTTCCCAACAATTATTCTGAACGTCCTGAGTTTTGCAGGTTTAAAATAGATTTTAAAATAGTGCTTTTTTGCCACCCAAACACACCAAATGAGGGGAGTCAAAATCCAATTCCTTATTTCAAAAAAGGCAATTTAGCATAAAATTATTTTTTGAACCGCGTACTGCAAGGGTAGCGGCCTGTCAGTCATTCTTAACCGTGATCTTTAACTGTGATGCCATTTTCATGGGTTGCATTTCCTAATGGCTACAACAGGAACTGTACACCAATTCAAATTAGTTTTCATTTTAATTCGGATTTATCATCCTTTCAATAATTTTTCAGGAATCACCAGTGTTTAGGCCTAAATGTAGTTAATTCATAATTGCCATAATTTGGGCCACGAATTACTACTTAAAGACATGTATTGTTTGATTTTCCAACTTGGTTATCAACAATGACTTTCAGAAACTTAAAAAGTTTTCATCAATTCATGTTCCACTTAATTAAAGAGCTCTGATGGAACTGAACCAGTGGTCAACTGAGGCCAACTGAGAACCAGTGGTCTGTGAACAGGAATTTAGTCCAGTGGTTTATAACCAGGAATTCAGTTCAGTGGTCTCACTGGATTCTGTGGCTGTGGAACGGACTCCCACAATGTGACTTCATAAATGTTCTGTTACCATTGTACTTTTCTGGGATTGGTGGATTAGGTATCTATACTTGTCCCTAGAAGGTCATTGGATCAAATCCTATGGCTGATAAAGTGATCATATCTCTGTTGGGCCTTAACCCTGAAAACTACTCCAGGGATGCCTGATAAATGTCTGACTCTGAGCTGTGTCCTGAAGCCTCACTACCACCCATGTTTGTGTGTCATGAGAGTGCCAGATGGGGTATTTGGAGGGGGAAAAGTACTCTAATGCACCTATACTTGTATAAATGGTGATCAGGAAGTATCTTTTCTTAATTCCCTCCTTTACCCTTTGGATTCATGTATTGTAGTGATGTTCTGACACACTGCATACCTTCCTTCACAATCACAAAATTTGTATGGCATATACGATGGGATCTGAATCACGCAATCAATGAAATTACACAAAAAGTGTAAACTTCTGTGACTGTCTTTCATTGCACTGGCTCTTTGAATCATTCATGCCACCAGTTGCAATCAAAACAATTTTCGAGACACAGCACAGAAAACTGCCCTGGAGTGACCATGCAAAGACAAACTCCGTCCACAGCGAAATGGCGAATGGGCACAGATAATGGATTTCACATCTTCACTGCAGAAATTAAAAATCTACGCCTATAAAAATCACACCTGGATCTAGAGCTTCCTTTACCATTTTCTGAAATTCTCGTCCGTTTGATGCCTCCCAGCCAAGTCACGTCACAGTCCTTTGCTTTTAATTTTAGAGCACAGTGACAGCTTAACTAATTCGGTGAAGTTATTTCTGTGAGTTCTGAAAACAGAAAGTATTAAAAGCACCTCCGGATTTGTGGCAGGTGACTCATTGAGTAGCACCCTTGCCTCACACCTAGAGAGTGGCAGGTTTGAATCCCACCTCTGCTCTGCATGTATGTGGTTTGTGTCCTCTCCTCATACCCTGTCCGGCTTGGTTAAAAGGCATCTCTAAAGTGCCTATACTGTTTGTGCATGTACCCTGTGGTGGACTGGCATTGTGTTCTGTGTGTGCCTTGGCCTGTGCCCTATACTGCCTGGGATTGGTACCACCCCCCACCCCACCCTGGTGTGTGTGTGGGCCATGGAAGTTTAATATTATAAAAATCTCTGCCTCCAATAAAAAAAAAAAAACTAAAACAAGTCCTGTGTCTTGTTGGGTTACTTATGGTTAAGTTTAGAGCTGGGTGGGGCTTAAGGTTGTCATGGTCGGGATTAGAGTTGGTCCCTACATGGATGGATGGTCCCTACAAGGCAATGAATACAAACGTGTGTGTGTG
>JAODUD010000001.1:6655773-6669455 GCA_026784285.1 Stomatorhinus walkeri | reverse complement strand
TCATGGTCGGGATTAGAGTTGGTCCCTACATGGATGGATGGTCCCTACAAGGCAATGAATACAAACGTGTGTGTGTGTGAGAGAGAGAGAGAGAGAGAGAGAAAGTGAAAGAAAGAAAGAGAGAGAGAGAGAGAGAGAGAGAGAGAATATAAGTATTCTTCTCAGACTGGGAAAAAGTCACTGTACTATTGATGCACTGAAACTGCAGCCACTAACTGAGATAACTGTGCACAGTACATTTTGAATAAGGAGAGAAGACTTGCAAGCTAAAAAAATTCTGACAACATAAAAAAATTAAATGATTATTAAACAGTTTATGATTCTAGGTCTGAAGAATCCTGTAAAAAAGTCTCTGACCAACAACAAATTATTAATGAGCCCATATGAGCATGCAGTCAGGAAGCCTTGTGGGCGACTTTGTTCACTGAAAAATGAAGGCATTTCCCAGAAGTGTCATGCGGCCATGAGGATCACAGGCCACGCTGAGCTCTGCCAAATTTACGGCCATCGTGGCGCGACGATGCTCCTTTTCTTCACCTGTGTGATCTCTGTGACAACGCTGACCTACATAAGGCAGAACTCAAGCACTGGATGAAGCCCATTAACTGCGGCCCTCACCTTGGTTAACAGCCTACACTGCATCGGCCTTGATGTGACGCCCCAAGGGGGTGTCCGTATCCTATGCTCGTACCATCGCTGAAGAGCTTTAAGCATCAACACCCGAGAACATTCACTCTCCATCACACTGTGTGTGAAACATCTCACCCAAACACACTGGGAAAACTGGGATACCACCAGCCAGTTGTTCCCTCTCCTTTGTGGGCTTCCTGCCAAACTCCTTGGAGCACAGGGTTTGTGTAACTCGAGGCTCTCTCTCTCCTTCTCTCTCGCTCCCTCGCTCTCCACTGATTCCTACATCACAGCTCCGTTGTGTAACACACCCATGAAGTATGCATGCTAATAAGAATGATCAATGACACTAAAATATATGCAGTGACTCATCACAAGTGGTTAGCATTAGAATTTCAGAAGCAGCATTTCAGGACTGCCCAGAGATTAAACTAAATTTAAATACAGCTGCAACAGAAAATGGTGGACAAATGGTGAATTGTTTTGGATCTGGCATTGATTGGATCTGCAATCTCAGTAACTGCTACCTTTTTGGGAATTACATTTTTACCCTGTTTTTACAAAAGTACACAGGAGAATCCTGCATATAGAAACAATCACTAAATGCATTTGACTAGCTTATCAGCTAGTCATTAGCTTATCAGTCACCACAAATTTCCAAAACTACCAGAACATTTTCTATAGTTACTTCAAGCTGTGATACAAGTATGCGGGAAAACAACAATGAATGATTTGGAGGGTATCTGTCAGTTCATTCATTCATTCATTTATCTTTACAAGCCCAGTTCATGTTTTTCACATTCATTTTTATAATCTTATCATTGTAGAAACAATGCAATACCTACAAATTCACTTCGTTCAAGTTCTGTCTTTCGCTCTAAGTCATCTTGTTTCATTCTTTTTATATACACAATGAACATGATACACCCATGTCTTTACATTACGTGCTAAGTGGCAGGACAGCCAACACAGATGATCTTACCTTATAATGACGAGAAGATGGATTCACAAAAATGCTGGTTTATCCTTGGTCCTGAAACACAGAGGACACATTCTGAAAGTCCATCAGCTGATCAGCCTGTGAATTAATGCCATCTTTTTCTACACCCTTGCGACCGACATGAGGCTTCCATTGTTTCCTGAAACCTGGCCATTTCTTTGCCTTTCAGCACTGCACAAAAATGAGTAAAAAGGCAGGTGACCGAAAACCACATCCTCACAGAAAAAAAAATTACTGACAATTTGAAGAATATGTTTATGGAAACAATGTCCTATCTATAAAGTTGAACTAGCCATTGGCATCTTCAGAAATTTTATGCTTTATGCTGAAGATGGAGGGGGTCCCACTACAGGAGAAATCACTGTATTGCTTGCAGGGGATGGGACATTAATCTTAATTTTTTGGGGGGCACACTTGACATTGTGTGGCCAATGAGGATCCTGTTCAGCATGACAGATGGAGACTGGGCATTCCAGATGCACCAGAACATCTGCTCTGCAAACTGCCTCCAAGTAAGAGCTGCGGATCTCGTCTTCCTCTGGATCCCAGCCCTCCCTTGGGGTATGTGCTGAGGTTGACGGATGCTTCGTGTGGGTCGGCGTGCCACAGATTGCAGAGTCCCCCCTCCCCCACCCTGTCTTTCAACTGCTCTGCCTGTACCCAAAATATATGTGCCTCCACATAAACGGAGGCACCTCCCCAACCTAACCACACAGGCCAGGCCTAGCTTTTGTTAAATCCTGGGTATTTGGCTTCAGCTGAAATGAAGGCCCTCAGAAATCACTCTGGGAAGCCTATTCACACCCATTAAGATAGGGTCCTGCACGATTAGTCAGCTGTACAACATTGTACATTCATTCATGCCCAGTTTGAGCACCCTGAATCAGCTCCCACTCCACTGATCTCAAAAGCCATTACTCAGGTCACTCATTCCATATCCAACATATAACTATTTTGTTGTTTATTTTTGGACCGTTACCAATATACAATGACTACAATGAGAATGAAAATGAAAATGTTGCAGATGTTTTAGCAGAAATTTGAGGTCATAAAACTGTTTTACAAGTGTCTTATTGACACTTGTTATATTTCTTGAACAGAAGTACCACCATCTAGAAGACATTTCCTCTTGTCAATTGAAAACAAGAAGCTCTGTAAATATCATTTGAGCCTTTGAGAAATGAGTACTACTACAAGCTGCATACTTGCACCAGAAAGCAGTTACTACAGCAACAGAACCAGCAAAGTCTGCCCGACGATCGCAGCACTCAATGGTTCAGACAGTGGGAACTGTCAAAGAGCCTACTTACAATGAACCTCAAGCATATCACTGGATAATCCTGTGCAAGTACAAGGGTCTCAAAATGCAGATGCAGACATAGCAACTTAGTTAACATATGGATCCTGTCACAGTCATTGAAAAGTACAGGAGGTACCAGCAGAAACTGCGTTTAGCACCCTGAATTCCACCTGAAACTGCCAAGCAGATCCTCGCTATATGGATTTGTGCTCTGCATAGCTGCAGCACGCTTCTTCCTCACCGATCTGTGCTTGTACCCATGACGAAACCTCCACCATCACAGCAGGAACCCATCTGCCTCAGCTCAAAGTTACCAGCTGATCTGCTGCCCTCTGAAATGAGTCTTGGCAATTCTCCATTCACTCGCTCCTGTACACCGCTCACCTGTGTCAAAATAAATCTAACTGGCACCAGGATGGAAACAGGATGGTGGTGCACCTTTTTGAGTTTAAAATAAAATAAAAATCACAAATGGTTGTTACTGTCAATTAGTAAAATTTTAATTGACAAAGTGCTTCTAAATGTTGTTGCTCTTGCTCCATAATCTACTTGTAAGGTGAAAGATTCCAACAGATTCCCAAAGGTCCCCATATGGAAGAGTAACCTTACCACACAGAGACCAACATGAGCTAATGTCTTTGTACCAGCAAGGTAATTAAAAATGCAGCCTTTTGATTTGAGAGACAGTCACTTGCCACAAGGCTATAAAGTGTGCAACCTCTTTAAAGCTGAATATCCCGATCTCGGGCACTTTCAGCTATATGACGGCAACATTACCTTATAAAAATAAAGGGTGACTGCTGGCAGACGGCCCAAACCCAAAACCAAAAATAGCTGTAGCGTGTTTCAGTGATGAAAATCTGTCTTCCTGTCAAAGCGAATGGTAATGCACTGCTACAAAGAATGGTTATTGTGTTTACTACTGCGCATATGGTGACATGGTGCTAAAATTGGGAATGTGCTGAAAGGACAGGCATTTTGACCTTAATTAGTCACCCAAAGTCAGACAGTGAAACCAGCCAAAACAGTCCAACCTCTACTGCAGACCCACCAACTGAGGTTTCAAACTCTAAATGAATCTCTTACCTCCTAATTAATGTAGCGATGATGCTAATTTCATTACCCGCTATCAAGGTGTCCCTGAAATAAACAGGCCCTGTTTCATAAGCCTGCAAGCAGCAAAGTGACCAAGGACATGGACTCAACCCCAGAAGGCTTGGGTACAAGCCCCAAGAGAAGCCAGTTGGAGCGCCCTTCAGCAAGCTGACTCAATTCAGTAAAAATGCCCACACTATAAATAAAGTCATGTTGAAATAATGCAACAGTTGCAAACAATGTAGGTGAAGTTTTCTTGTCCAGGTTTGACATGGAGACTCAAGACAGCAGGTTCGGTTGAGGCACGGCGGCACGTTTCCTTAGCGATGCCAACATCATGGATATTCATTCATTTTTAAACATTTTCAAAATGATAGCTTAAAAGATTACATGAGCAGCTGTCAACCTGATTGTCACACCATGGGGCAATTCATGTAATTAAAAAATTAGGCCTACATTTCAATCAAAAGTTACAAGCTACAATTGACCCATTAAATAATTACAATAGTCTTCCCCCCATTGTCTGCATTAAATTAATTATACCCTAAGGAGCAGACCTGTTAGCTCTGTTAACTTAGTAACGTCCCTCCAATAAAACATAAACTATTGTGTTTTAAAGTTTTACTAAATAGAGTCCATTCACTCATTTGCTAACTGGGGGCCTGATCAATAAACAGAGGTTAACTGTGCTTATGTTTTTATTTATTTCCCTAATTTATTTTAAATGATTGGGCAAAGTGATGGTGCATCGGTCAAATTCATTACTATAACCTGACAGATAATCGGCCACCTTGAAGGAGATGTCATCCTTAAGTCTACAGTGCATAGAAAATGCATAACAATGGCTTCTAAGCCAAGCTGAACCTGCCACAACAAAAATGTCACCCCCACCATAAGTTCTGCTTGTTCTCATGCCTGCCATTTCTCTCTTCTCGGCAAGTCAGCAGATCTTGAACATCACAGAGGCTTTACCCTTTTGCTGAGTCATGCCTGTTGCACATATAACAAACAGAGAAAATAGGACTTCATCAAACACCAAGTCTTTGCATTTGCCCTGTAGAGAAAGTCATCCAAAGCAGTCATCGCCAAAGAGAATGTGTCACATTACATAAGCCAGGCAGAAAAAACAGATGCAGGGATCTCTATAAATGCTTGAATCTTCATGTATGCATTTGGCATGCAAGCAATGACCGCCAGTTAGCTGCCATTCCTGCCTGTTAAGCTCGGGAATCCATGCTGTGGAGTTACCCTACATTCAGCAATGGATTGAAGGGAAACGACGGGAGAACGATCTTGAATAATGTCCAGACCAACCCAAGACCAACTTTCCTAGTCACTGATTAGTTGTAGAATCTAAAGACTTTAAGCAACACAATTGTAAGGCTTACCCTCCCACATTGCGATAACATTAAAATGTAATTTGATAATTCTTTGAAACTTCACTCCAGCGTGAGTAATGCTTCACCCTCTACCCAGTAACAACATGGCTATATATTTCCCCTTGAATAATTCTTGCATGCACTTCGAGTTTTCCCCATTTGTTCATGAGAAATGACTACATCATCATTTTAAATTCATGCATTATGAATTTATATATGTACATATAAAACACAAACACGTGTAGGTAACTAAAATAAAAGCTTCTCAATGGAATCTTCTTGTCCTCTGCCAATCGATGTACTTGATTTTCGCAATTTATGTCTCTACCTCATAATTTGTATCTTACAAACAGAGGTTGGGGTTATTTTATACTAATAAATAAATCAACCACAAAGGGTCCGCATATCCCAGTTTCAAAATGCAAGTCCAGTGATGGACAGAGGGGGCAGCAGTGGTAACATATCCCAACTCACTTGAAACATTGGACAGCACTATGAACTTCACACCTTCTGTCCCATGATCAGGTGTGATAGCCAAGTATCCTTACCACAGTAAAGATAAGTGGGTAGGGTTTGAGCTGAGCTGCCACCAATCACAATTACATAAGTTTCCTGAGAGTCTGAGTCTGGAGCTGAAAACACTCCTGACATAAGTTGTCATTATTAATAAAACGCTTAATGACATTTAGCGGGCCACAAGGAGTTCTTCAAAGCCTTAGAAACTACACAGAGGTCACTTCAAGAATATATACAGCTACATTATTCCAGGAGAAGATATATGCGCGAGTTTTTATTTTTAGCTTATTTGCATCCTAATTGGATAGAAGACTGCGGATAAAAGATAAGACCGCATCTTTCCGCGCTAAACTCGTTAGTAAGCAATGTCAAAGCAGTTCCTGCGAAATATCAGAGTGGTTTTATGCAGACGCATCCTGCCCTGGGCAACTTTTCCCAGTTTCAGATTTTATATTGTCATTGATAGCTGAAGACCTTTAATTAATTAAAGTCAGATATATGCATGCAAATTTGAAAAGGAAAATCCCACTGAGCTCTATGACTGTGTGTGTCTGTGGGGGTGGGGGGGTGTTATAGGATGTTTAAACGATTTTTTTTTTTGCCGCGGCGTCGTGACGGTGGGGCTGAAGCCCCCAAAGGCGCGGGCTGACCCTGAGCACAGAGTTACCGCTCGCCGCCAGCCATTAACGCCACCTGACTTATGTAATCTCAGCCCTGCCCCCGCACAGCTGCCTCTCCTCACGGAGGACTCCTTTTCGGGGCGTCATTACAGATTATTCCCCTTGCACCCGCGAGGTACCGGGCAGGGGCGCCTGCGAAAGCCGTCCCGGGGGACCGAGCCGGAGTTCAGTCTACTTTAATCACTTTGCGTGGGTTTTATCGCCACTTCGCTGCCCCCCCCCCCCCTTCTCCAACACCCCCTAGCACCAAGACGCGACAGAAATATTTCGACGAGCCGATGCGGGGCAGGTGTTCCCATCACTGCGGCGCGGTCCCGCAGCCCCTAGGGTCCGCCCCGGAGCGTACCTACTGCTAGCCGCCCTGCCGGCAGGTCAGACGGCGCGCACACGCCGTGCACGGCCCAGCTACGCCGCGAAACAGACCAGTGGCCGGTTTTAATCCTAATGACAAACTCACTTTTTAGTGATACAGATGAGGCGACGCGGCGCGGCAGTCAGTAGCTGAAGCCCGGACGGAGTGACGGCGTTTGGCCCACTTACCTCACGGAGACACTTCATGCTCCGGGTGAGAGCGGGATAAGCTGCGAGCTGCCGTAACCATGGAAATCCCTGTGCATTTCTGCGGAGTACGGAAAAAGAGTGATACATTTAAGTGAGTAACCCAGCGGCAGGCTGGGCGCGAGCGCGTTAGTTTGAGCGGTTGCCATGGAAACTGTGATGCAGCGCCACGAGGGGAGCAATAGGATTTGGAGGAGGACTTAAAAAAAGGAAAAAAAACTGAGGGAACCTAGCACCTCCCCGGCTGCCAGGAAAACTCCCACACACTCAGAATCACTGTCGGGCGCTTAAGGACCCGATGCAAGCCTATATGCTGGGGGAAAGCGTTGACTGTTCCGCGGTAGTCAGGGGGGCACGGAGTCTGCTAATCAAAGTGTGATGACACAGGTGTCTGAGCTTCGTTTAAGTTAAAAACAAACACGCATTGCGTTTTCTTGCAGTCTTTAGTTGGTTCTTTCGTTCAACGCAACTTTTTGCTTTCCTGCCTTGAGGTGACGTAACAGACATCATTTGATCTGCATGGTGGCATAGATGCTGCACTTTTTGTTTACTCACCGTGGCACCATTCCCATAGAATATGTATGGATTTCCTACCGGAAACGCATTGCTTATTGTGAGAGGGGGGTGACACCTTTTGCAAAGCCAGTGGTAGCTTTCATCATGCCCACAGCACGCATTCTCAGTCCCATAGGAGCACCGGTGAAAGTGTGTGGAACGCCGCTCTGCCACAAAGCCACCAAACATCGAATAGACTACATGTCTGTAGAGGAGGAGCCCCAACGTGCTAGAGGGCCCCCTGGGGCTTCCTACACGGCCTTAGATAAGCGATAAGAGCAGTGTTTGTGTGGAGAAGTCAGGAGCATGTCCAGCTCTGGACTACACTTCCAGCACTCTGCCTTTCGCCAAACGCTTACAATTAAACGGGCAACGGAATTGACCCCTAAAGTGGCAGAAGAATCGTGAGACTGTCCCAGAAGTGGGTCTGTGTATCTGAAACCCTGATGTGGCCATCAGCAGAGCCTCAGACAGAAGCTTTGATCTGCCTGCCCCTCACTCACTTTATCAGTAGCAGCCGTGGGGGGGGGCGTCTCTAACTACCCTGTTTCCCTGGGCCTGTGTGGCAATGCAGGCTTTGATCTCAGCACCCAGACCAATTTCACACACATTTTGGAAGCAGAAATGCAGTTTCAAGTAGAGACAGTCATTATGGGATCCACCCCTGCCCAGCTTAAACCATAGACAGACTCACCATTAATAAGTTGCTTGTTAACATAGGTTAGTTAATGTTTTGCTAGACACTGCAAAGGCTAGTTAATGTGTTAACGTACTCATGACACACTGTGATATTAATCATTGTAACAGGGAGTACTCATGCAGAAATGGTTTCATTCACTATTTTAAGCCAACAAAATTGCAGAAACATGCCCAAAGTGCATAACAAGATAATATTTTGGTAAGGATGTAAGTGACACTAAGTATTACAGAATACCACAGAGAAGCACCAAAAGAAGCACAGAAAGAAATATCTTTTTCGTATTCAGGATGAGTACAGGAGGGAATCCCCATAATAGTCCTACATGGACCAGATTGTTCATACAAGTATCTGAATTAACAGCAGACACTAAGCCAGAAGTTTCTGGATGAGTGTGCGCCCTTTGGATCACTGCCACCAACGTAGACTGGCAGTGATAATCTCACAGAAAAGTAAACGTTTAATGACACAAAATGCGGTTGAGCTATGAAGCTACACTAATTACTTTAATCTGACCGTGAGCCAGAAATCTCTTGGAAGTCATGTGTGCATGTGCACATGCACACACACACACACACACACACGAGTGTTTCTCATGAGTAGAGCGAACATGAATTGGACTAACATATTAACATATCTCTGACAAGAGACATAGCACCTGAAACGTCATGGCTCAAGGTCATACTCAATTCGGACCACAGAAACATAGTCATTCAATCTGCAGGCCTGTCAGGCAGAAGGTCTACCATCAATTCATTAAAGATTAGTTCTCCCCTGAAAAGGGAAAAAATAAAACTTTTTATGTTGTGAACGGAAGACATTAATTGTTAAAGAGGCATTTTGTATAAGTTCAGAATATTTTTGGGCGGAGTTGAATGTTCTTGCTAGGGATGTGTCGTATGTTTTGATATTTCAATTACGGAAAAATAAAAATGGCAACAGCCACTGACACAAGGTGAATGAGGTGAATGTGCACACCATACCATTCAAAACTAATTAATTAAAAACAGCCCCCTGTTCCGGGCCTCATTGTCAGAAACAAGTGCAAGAAGCTATATAAACCCAGCATTGTGGATGAACAGCCCTGGTTTAGTCTGACTTAGTCTGGAAAACCTGAATGATTGTGTAATGACTGTATTAGAATAGACCATCGTGGACATTTGAAGGTATAGCTAATCCTGGAGAAGGCTGCATGAGCCACATCCATGACCAGAATGGGATAAAGATATAATCAGTCTAATTAGCATAGTGCTGCTATTGCATCAGATGGATCACTTGCTATTGACAATTCAGTGGATCACTGGCTATTAACAATCAAGTGGTCCACTGGATATCACAATATTTCCCCTATTATTATTTAATATTAAATTATTTTAAAAGCAGTAATGTCTTACTGCCAGCGACCTATAGAATGTCACAATATAGAAACAAAAAGGTACTTTTGCCAAAATTTGAAAGCTGTGTCATGGAGGTTATTGAGGTACAAAAGTGTAATGAAGGTAAACCTACGCAGGACTGCATGACAAGCAGTGATGTTTATGAAGCCTGTGCTTCCTGCAGGGGGCAGTACACACACCAAACAGCCCAGACAGCAGAGAGATCTAATCCATCCAAGCATACTGGATATGTGCAAAAAACAGTTGCCGATACAGAATCCAGCAGCTGAAACCCTCAAACTGGAGGTGCAATTAAATAGAGCCGAGGCAGTTCTGACTATGGGTGCCAGGCTTTTTGCAGTCAGGCACTCAAACTGGGATTTGTTCTCGATCCCCTGGGAGGCCAGCAGTGGTGGGGGGTGTGGGGGGGTGGATATACATCTCTTTTCAGGTTTCCACCAACTTTTCCCCACACGACGACACTGCTGTTGCTAGGAGGACTTTGCACAAAGATCTCATTTATCCGTTTAATGGCATTCACTCAAGTACCGGTATTTGCATAGCGTCCACTTCAAGGAATGTTTACCCTTGCCTGATATTTGGAAGGGAGCCACAGAGTCCACAAGATTCTGAGAGGAACAAGCAAGGGGCAGGAGGAAATGGAAAATAAATCAATAAGCCTTGTTTCTGAGCTTATGCTGGGCTTAAGAGGACAGGTGTATAGGTTACTGCCAATCAGTAACATTGGGCAAGATTTATCTGACGGAAGGCGGGAGGGGTTGGGGGAGGGTCACTCCTTGCCTTCTGCATATATAACCTGGGGCCTGAAGCCAAACAAAAAGCACCAAAGCTTCCTAGGTGAAACATTTATGGTACTTTAAAGTGAGGCCTGCTAGAAGGGTGGAATGCAGGCTGGCTAGAGGGGTGGAATGCAGGCCGGCTAGGGGGGTGGAATGCAGCTTAATGTATACCGGCTTAAATTTGGCATACTGCCATAGGTAACTTTGAAGTAAACAACCAAATAGTCATTTTAACAGTTTTTTTGAACAGCTGAACATGAACAATGAGCACCTGGCCTGCAGCCAGATATTTATTTAATTGGGTTGTCCAGCAGCCCTACTGAAAGTTCCGCTCGGTAGATTTTGCCAGATGGACGGAGGGGTTTCAAACCTGTAAATTTGCTACCTGCCTACGTGCCTGGTCTATAGCAGCAAAGGCAAACAGCACAGCAGTCAACAATGTCATGCAGAAACAAGTCATGTAGCCATGTAGAAGTGTGTCAGTAGCTACTTTTAAAAACAGGATGTGACATCATAGGTTTTTTTTTCCCAATAAGTCGTCTAAAGAACACGGGCCATTTTTTTTATTATCACATATTTGTGATATTGTTTGGAGCTAAATGGGAGCCTACAGTGAGTAATTCCTATACTAGTATGTGTCCAGATGGCTGGCAAAAAATACACATTAGTCTAGTCCAAAGGCTCTGGAAAGGCTATGGTAAATCTGACTTTATGTGCCATTTTAATATGAGACCTACTTAATACTTAATCATCAGATTATTTGACTGAAAGTATTACTAAACATTATCTTTAAAAATATGTTAATGCTATTTGGAGATGGAGGATTAGAGATTGTAGGTTAATGTTATTTGGAGATTAAGAGACTATGTTGTCCTAGCTTTACAAGTTTAAGAATTTTTAATAGGTGCGTTACATCTTCCTGTCCATAATGTGTGTCTACAACAAAATGACGCCTCTTAGGTGTCCCGTGTTGCCAAGTTCCGGCTCGAGGTTCCCTGTAATCCTGCACTGGGAAAAGCGGTTATGCAAAATGGATGAATGAATATTTGCTTCAAATTTGTATAAAATAGCCTCTCCAAAAATGACAGATTAACATGTCTAAAAATGAGGCAAACCAAACCAAACCACAGTATATATAAGATCAACACATGACAGAGCTGACTAGGCAACGCCTCCAGGCGAAGGCAGGAATCAGTCCACAGAGTGAGACTGCAGTTTTATTGGCAGGTTATGATTTGTCTGATGTGATGTAATCTCTAATAACCATTTATGCCCGAAAGGATCAGCTCAGCTACTGTTTGAGAATATCACATAATGTAATCTTGTGTCTTATAATTGTACAAATGTTTTGTTCATCTTTAATTTACCTAATGTAGCTCACTGATAAACAGTTACAGGGTGTGTCCAGTAGGTGGTAAAGTGGTTAAGAATGGAAACTAAGGGAGCTGTCTCAAGCCCCAGCTTGAACCAGATCACTCTAGAGACACATATAATTATATAAATAACTATATTTAAAGATATCTGAAAATGAAAGTTTAAGATAAAGTGACTTTGTGTGATACAAATAATACATTTTATTTACTTAAAAATGCTTGTACTGCACAAATAAAAAATACTTTTAAAAGTAATATGTGAAATGGGTGACTTACCAAGCCTGGAAGAAGGTGAGAACAATGACACCTTTCATACAATAGAAATATTCCTTCTTTTTTGCATTAAGCTTCAATCAAGCCAGGAATCCGCAGTGGAACCCTTTCCACACATTCCATTCGCACCAAATGACACGTGATGGCCCAGCTTTTGAGCTGACAACTTCAGGGGCTCTGCCTCAGTCAGAGTTATCCTGTAGCTGCTCAAGGTTACATGGTAGAGCCTCATTCATCGCACTGCCAGTGGGGGCCATTCTTTAAAATGAGCTCTTTATCAGTGGCCCTCTGCGTTACCATGGAGACACAGAAACCTGCTTAGAGTACATAATAGGTTCAAGGCTAAAGTTTTGCATTTTGCCTATATAACATGACACTGCTGTTTTACTCCAAGTTAACCAAGCCCCACTCTTACTGCTGAAGTGCATCACAAATAGCCTTGGTGAATTAATACAAAACACCCCCCAAATGAAACTCTGATTGATGGGTCCTGTAGACCTAAATTTACACACATATAGAGATAGTTTCATTTGTAATGCATGTGATCATAGAATCAAAAGTTAAAAGATGTCAACAATTACCCCCTGTAACAAAAGTCAGAAAAAAACTGTTTTTTAATATTAAATTGATTGGTAGATGTTTTCAAATTCCACAGCAAATTCTTTGAATGAAAGCTGTTGAAAGATTCATTTGTTGTGTTCAGCATGTTGTGTTCAGCATGTTCAGCAATATGTTCCTTTGACCCCCGCAAGCCTCTGGTCCGTATTGTCATTTTAATCCTGGGATCTGACCCAGTGCTCTGGTCTGTATGTGCTGCCTTCTTGGCAATCTCCTTGAGCTGTGCAGCGCTCGAACCTTTATAGTGGAGAACAATTCAGTGGAAATGCAGTGTAGTGCAGAGAAATCAATATTTAATGTGCGTGGGACAGCGTGCCTATCATTCCAGAGTTCAAACAGACAGATATACTACACCATTCAGGAAACTGCTTAAAGCATGCTTTAAAATGACTTAGGGGTCAAAAAATCCAGATATTGTATTTCACAGGATAATTCACTAATTGGTCAGCATTTTTAAAAAGGCTATAATGTGTAAAATACTTAATAGTTTAATAAAAGCAAGTCAGAGTTTGTGCATGCATAGAAGTCAAAAATCTTAAAATTATATTCTTTAACCTTGTTCATCAAAGTCAATGGTGGCAGCAATAATCTAATTTATTTCTCCAGTTTTCTGAACTGGAAAGTTGCTTTGTAGAGCAATGAACAATTAATATGGATTTATGCTGGATTATTGATGTCATGATACATCTAGGGGCGGCATGGTGGTGCAGTGGTTAGCACTGTTGCCTCACACCTCTGGGACGTGGGTTTGAGTCTCTCTGCCTGGGTTACATGTGTGTGGAGTTTGCATGTTCTCCCTGTGTCGTCGTGGGGTTTCCTCCGGGTACTCCGG
>JAODUD010000001.1:6635787-6646192 GCA_026784285.1 Stomatorhinus walkeri | reverse complement strand
ATCATGTGTTGGAGGAGATTTTCAGTTTGGCTGAAATGCCCGTGATTTCTGATGGTTAACAAGCCGCAGCTCTGAAGGGGCGACGGGAATTTTATCGAATGAGCAAATGTAACTTCTGCATAATGTCAGAGCTGCCATATTTACTGGGGGAATCCATGCTTCTTCCTTGAATGCATATCCGATACGTGGATGTTGGAAACCCAGAGCCTGGGCTGGGAAAACGAGGGCACGAGGCAGGGTACGCCCGTCCATTGCAGAGCACACACTGCACCGGTGTTCACCACCGCTCAGTCCATGCGTTTGCTTGGGGGGCCCTCGAGGGCCACAAACACACCCTGTTGGCCACAGACAGTCACTACACTAAATTTTAAATGAACACGTTTGTTGTTTAGGAGACGCTGCAGCACTGTGTTCTGCTAGCCACAACCTTCTTACTCTATTTGCAAGCAATTCATGTAGTTTTTAAATCCTTTGAAGAAAGGTGAGGGGGCCCTTAAAGGACTTTTTGAGTGCCCCCCCCCCCCATTGAGAACACACACTCACACACTCTCACACAATAAAGACAGTATCACACAGACAGTATCACACAGACAGTATCACACAGCACATTATCACACAGCACAGTATCACACAGACAGTATCACACAGCACAGTATCATACAGCACAGTATCACATAGACAGTATCACACAGACAGTATCACACAGCACAGTATCACACAGACAGTATCACACAGACAGTATCACACAACACATTATCACACAGACAGTATCACACAGCACAGTATCACACAGACAGTATCACACAGCACAGTATCACACAGCACAGTATCACACAGACAGTATCACACAGCACAGTATCACACAGCACAGGCAATTTAGAGACGCCAGTTAACCTGACTGCATGTCTTTGCTTTGTGGGAGGAATCTGCAGTATCTGGTGGAAGCCCAGATAAACACAGGAAAGCATACAAACCTGCAGTCCAGGTGGTGTAAGCATGCAGTATGTCCCACTCAGTGTGTTTTAACCATTATATATTTTTATATCATAATAAAAGTTCTGGAAGCATGCAATGGCGATTTCCCATTGAGTAACTTTTCCTGAAAGCTTTCGCCTCGTCACCCTCTGAAGTGTTGCTTCTATTCATAGCACATTTCCCTCAGAAGGGCAATCACCTCCCTCAGAAGGGCAATCACCTCCTGTCCATCACGAAGCCTCAGTTTACCGAAGGACCAGATTCGCTCACGCAAACATTCCGTTTTAATGGTTGTGAAGCAAGACCTCAGTGATGTGTCCTCGCCATAGAGACTGGATTAGGTCAAGGGTTTGATTGGAAACCTGAAGCGACAACAAGGCTGCTGGCCTGGAAGGAGCAGGAGCATAGGGTGGCTTTATAAAGTTTAATCACCCCAGATGTAGCACCAAAGCTATCAGAATTAGAGCTCTCAGCTGGAACTGGTAATAACTGGAGAATAATGGCCCGAGTTCCCCTGATCTTACAGCCAATCACCATCATCGGCCCAGAGACTCTAACTCTCAGCCGAAAATTAGCCGCCTCTTGGTTAATAATCTCCCCACCGGCCCCGTCTCCAGCACCGCCCCCCCTGCTTCTGTGGCCCCTGTAAAGACAAAGGACTAGCATTAAAGCGAGAGGCTTCCGCGCACCGCTAGATCAAAACACTGGTAATGTGATATTGAGCAGATCCGAAAACGGCAGCATTACACAGCACTATGGTACGTGATGACAGCCCAAATTCACGGCCGTAATTACCTCCCCCCAGAGGCCAAACAGCACACGCAGGTTTGCCTTTGAAAGAAATCCCTTGATGGAAATATGCTTTGAGATTTCTGTTATCCTCTGCCCCCTTGCTGAGCCACCTGGTCCTGCATTAACTGATGAATTGTACCAATACTGGATCCACATGTTGGTGTGATTCGGTGTGCTGACCCAATCAGTTGGGTCAACCCTGTTTTTGGCCTCCACCCCCATCAACTGGATCACCAGATCACACTGTGATCATTCTTCCTCAGCTACTGACTTCCATTAAGTTTTTTAAATATACAGTTCACAGCAACATCTATGTATTGTGACCTTTGAAGATGCTCTTTCCAGGAGTATTAAGTGATGTTTATGCTCATGGGAGTTTTACTTACACTAAAATGTTCTGAGGGCAGAAGGAAACATGATTGGTTCAGAGAAGTAACCAATCAGATCAGAGCAGTTAGTGGTGGAACAGTTGACAGGACCCACCCCCTCTACAGTCACATTGGTTATTGCTCTGAACCAATCATTTTCATTGTGCAAGTAAAACTCCCATAAGTGATTTTCAAGTCTTTGAATTTGGATTTGTATTTGATTGATATTGATTTTTCAGATTTCCTGTAAATCATTGTTCATTATTGTAAAGCAGTTTGCAGATTATGAAATGCGCTTTGCTAAAGGGGTTTTCACGTTCTCCCCGTGGCTCTCATTCTGCTACGCAGTTAACTAATTGGCATCTCTGAATTGCCCGTACTGTTAAACTAAACATATGTACCCTGCATCCCATCCAGGCTACACCCTAGCCTCGCGCCCTATGCTGCCTGGGACAGGCCAGACCGGGATTAGCGGCTGGGAAATAAACACATGCTAACAAGTACATTGTCTCTCAAAATACTCCATAGTGTGGAAGATGTTCAGAATTACCATTACAGTTTTATTGTCTGGCTGATTAAAAAGTACAGGGAGTACATTACATGTCGTCAAGGAAACGACACTCTCACTGAATCACCATGCAATATTTATTAAGGGATTTATTATTAAGCAGTGTATGCCACAATCACTTCTTCTATGAAACAGAATAATATGTATATACATAAAGAGTGTGCAGAAGCAGTAAAGATTCGATAGCCCATTGGTTTGAAGTTAAACTGCGCCGTATCGACACGCATGCAGCATCTGTGAGATGCTGAAATGTTCTGGGATGTCGCTCAGAATCACCTTAGCTGACTTGATGGCAAGCTGTGCAGTCAGGCGTTTTAAAACAACCCCCCCCCCCCCCCCCCCCACGAGAAAGGAACACGGTCGCACCAAGGAGCAGTGACTGTTAGACGACACATTGGAATGCCCAGGACGCCTACACATGCCAGCCTACACGCCAGACCATAATATGCCAGGAGAAACCCACTATTAGAACTAAGAGCCGAGTAGTCACTTTAGGTGTGCTGTTGTTATTCACACGGATACTGACTGTGCACTGATAACACACTCAGGACTAGATATTAATGTAAGACTAGTGACACACTTGGCCACAGGATTCCTGGTTCCATGCGATGATATCATGTTATCCTTCATCATCATCCCATACACAGTGTAGCAGTATATCATCAGAATATCAAAGCCTCAGAGAGACAAACCTGGAAGCAGGAGAAACATATCGTTATTTCGCAAGAGCACAGGATATGCTGTTACGGAACTGAGTACTCTGGCTAAGTGTTACATTTTCAGATGAAGTGTCAAAACGGCCTTTTAAAGATTCAAAAAACTCCGCATCATTGTTACTCAAGACATCATTGCTATGGCAACGAGAAGGTTCTCCAACGTGCAGTGTCAGCTTGCAAAGGCCATGGGGTCTGGAATGCTACCGTCGTTTCATCTCAGCTGCTCTGATATCGACGGCTGCTCCTCTGTTTGGGGACACAGCGTAGGTGAGAGCCAGATGCAATGAAGCAAGGTTATCTTGGCATTGAAACTTACTCTAAACCATTTTCCACAAGCTTACTGCAGCAGTAAAAAAAATGTGGCTTTCAGTAGGTTCAATATATGCACATGTTTGATCATCCATCCATCTATCCATCCATCCATCCATGAGATGATTACTGCTCCATAAACCTGAATGAAACAAGTCATTTCAATGAACAGCACATTTCTGATTGGAGATATTCATAGAGAAGCAGGTTCTGGAGAGATGTCTCACAGGATCATCATTGCAAGATACGCATCAACGAAAACCTGGAAGTTTCAAACAGAAGCACATCTGACACCTATTTTGAGCTTCACAATGTGATTAGTTCTTCCAAAACTCCCAGCAGCCAATGCACCACTACGACCGGCAACCTCTCTTCAAGCTCAGCAACATGGCGCCTCTAAAAGTGTGAAGCCAGTGAGACGAGATCTCACACATCTTATGTTCATCAGTCTCACAACTTTTCCCACGATATCAGGAGGCCTCGCAGTTGACTTGGATCTGGAAGTTGGTGGGACTGATGGCGTTTGAACTCCAAGTAGAAGCATTTGTAGCTCATTATATGTGAAATACATTGATATTTATTGAGAGAATTAACAAGCAACATGTATCAAGGTGCTGTAGTGTTTTTCTCAGCTGATAACCCTCCAAGACAGCCTAGTGCTTTACCAATTGGGATGCAAAGAACGTTTAGCAAGACAGCTGGACTGTAGGATCATGGCGATTTAGCCATTAGTCAATAGAACAGATGTCTGGGCTTTGATCATTTCCTGGCTGAAATGCGTGGGCAGATTTCAGAGGGGTTCCTTGATGTACCTCTTTCCCCCTGGAGTTTGGTCTTGTGGGAGTCATGACCCTAATATGAGAGCTTTAGCGGGGGCTGTCAAGATTTTAATGTGGGGGCTTGAGCTCTTTTTTATTCATTTAATGGGCAAGGGAAAGAGAGAGTTCCAGAATGCAAGTACTGTACAAGAGGCAGAGGAAGAAGGTGGGAACGTCCACGGCCAAAGGTTAATGTCAGATGGAGACCTACTTTAACTACTGATTTCTAACTCCAAATATAAGCCATGAGTCTTAATGGTCTGTGCAACAGGTCAACCTCCAGTGTAATTTCAGCCTTGAAACCTCAACACATTCAGTGCAGGGTGAATTGAAAAAGACCTTTGGTCATTTTTGCATGTAATAGATGCTGCACTTGGGATGAACATACACAGCTACTCAGCATGGCCTATCCCCTGCTCCTCACTGAGCATGCCCAGTACTCTGATATACCCATAAAGCAATGTGATGTGAGACCTAGAGCAGCTGACACATGACTCAAGATCGCCACCTACAGGGCGAGTCAGTTTGGCACACTTCAGATATCCTCCGTAAAATCTTTTACCACCTGGAAAATCTTGCCCTACAGGTTTTGTATAAAATATTAACCAGCAACACGATACCTGGAAAAATGACAAGACAGCTATCTGTATGGATGCTTTTATCACAGCTCAAACACAAAGAGGAACCAGAAGAATGTGAAGAACGATGGTTTGCATATTTATGTTTAGGGTTTGGAGGGTTTCAGACAAAATGAAGAACGCAGACAGGCGAACCTCCCCCCCCCTCCCCCGGGCGTTTCATGATTCTGAGGCGACCCTGTGATGACAGTACTTATTCTGTAATAGATCAGTTCTCTGGAAAAAGTAATCATTGCTTAAATTGTCCTCTAGCCTAGAAAGACAATTTCTTTGGTGCGGGTTTATCGCAAGGTCAGAGATTCTCATTACGAAAGGAATTTGTGCAAACATACGCCGCCTAGTAATGAGCGCACCAAACTGGCGCTGACCCACTTTCGCAGGAACGAACAGAATGCACAGAAAGTGATCCGGCCCTTTAAAAGGGAAGCAGTGGAACTGAATCCCTTTATCCTAAATTCATTATGGAGTTTAACATTCATCTGTGGACCCAACATGAAAATTTACAAAGTTGAAAATAGGGTACAGCTACTATATAGTCTTCTTTACAATGTCAATGTTTATTTGGGCAGATTCAATTCCGGGGTTGGTTACACCTTTTGAATGACTAAATCACAGATGATCTACCACCTTTGTAATGCAGAAGAATCCTGATCTTGGTGTAATATCTCCACAATGCAGCAGTGTAGTGTAGCAGGGAATTACTGACAGTGTTGAAAGTCGTGGTTCATAGACTGTATTCAACACACCAGACACATAAAACTCAATTGTACTTCCCCAGTTCCTCCCCATAACTGGCTACTTACAGCTAGTTATTGCATTAGTAATTTGGCGCCTTTTTTAAATGAAACAGGTAACAAAATATGTCAAATATGAGAGGCTCAGGAAATATAGTGTCTCATGAACATCATGGATGTTAGGCATCCTGTTTGGATTTTAAGCAACTATTTTATACATATTATTAACCTTGTTTGCATGCAAAACTTATTAAGAGTATACGTTATGAATGAAAGTTGTAGTGACTACAAAACCAAGAAGGAGCTTACCTGGAGCGTAACTCACTTTCGGTGCTGGCGACGTTAATCCCAAACACGTGTTCAGTGTCCGCCAGACGTTTGCACATCACCGAAAGGGGTCATCCGCCAGGAGCCGGCTTCTAGACGGCGGTGAGCGGAACACGCAGGAGAGCTTCTCCCCGGGGAGTCGGCCTGACGGCGAGGGAGCCTCCCCCCCCCCGGTCTGCGGTCGCGTCTAACCAAGTTGCAGTAAGATGATCTGCCCCTCCGCCACGTGAAACAATACCTGGCCATCTGAGCGGAGCCGCACACTGCTGGGTGGGTCTTGGTTTCAGCACCGAGCCGCCCGGGGGAGGGCGTGGGCTGGGCCCGGTGTCCCACACGAGCCAGGATCTCCGCCTACGAGCACCGGAACACGCCTGCTGCTTCTGGGACGAGCCCGGCGCTCACTCACCCGTCTCTGGGGGCCGGGGTATGACCTATGCGGGAAGGGATCGGAGGTGTCCAGTGCAGGGACACGGCTGATGACAAATGTAGCCTTTAAATGCTTGGAATAAGGAAAAGCAGAGCACCGAAACCAGAGCACCGAAACCATTGCACCGAAACCAGAGCACCGAAACCAGCATCCGGCTCTTATGAGAGGAGAGGATGACAGCATCAATTATTAAGGTTCCATTTGTCCCATTCACACCCTAAAAGCCAGTCCACTGCTTGACCATCTTGGCAAACACACTGCCTTTTCAGCACCATACCTCTGAACTTCAATCGCTCTCACAGGCCGATGGACATCGGACTGCATGGTAAGCTATGCAGCGATGCTGGAAGCGGGCGTGGGGGGGGGAAGCAGTCAGGGCGACGCATTCCCACTTGCAGCTGACACTGTGTTTGTTTGTTTGATGCATCACTGACAGATATGGACACAAGCCATCCTCACACAGCTGGGATGAAGAATGTGACGATACCCAAGGGGAATTACATTGTCCTGGGGGAGCTAAGCTTGTAATATTTGGAGGGCTATTTTCCAGGTTTCAGAACAAGGATCTGAGGTGTCCTGACATTAGTCCACTTAATTATGTAATCAGCAGAAGTATATAATTAAGGTCTTTGTTCTGTTGGCCGTGGTTCTGTCGAAGTCCTTTGAAAATGACCTTAATTATTTAGGCTTTCTGAAACTCAAGGCACTTCCAAAGCTCCATACACACCAGTAAGCAGCAGCACAGGACTGGAGTAAAAACATTGGGATCTTTTCAGGTTTACCTGGACTTTGAGGGGCGGAGAGCCCTTCAGCTTTGGGGGTGGGCTTCACCTGAGAGGCCGGACCGGAGCGAGGGAGTGGAGAGTGTTCGAGTGACAGATGCCACCAAGGCGGGTGGAGCGCGGTCGTGCTGTCGTCTTTGGCAGTGCCCACGTTTGAGTCGGCAGCAGGGATTTAGGAACAAGAGGAAGAGGAGAAATTATAAAGGGAGAGATAGGCCTCTGAAATAAGCACCTGTGCTGTAATTCAACGCTTGGTGTTCCAGCAGCAGCGGGCCTGAGAAAGCAGACGCCTGTGGCTTGGCCACCCGCCCGACTACACTAGTGTCGCCGCCGTCTGCGCCAGGAGCTGGACCAGTGACGAGACTGCGTTGGCACTCAGACTGTAAATGAAATGCCCACCTCATCGCCTTTCAGCCTATGGCTGCGTCTGAAGGTCCCCAGAGAACATAAATGCCCAATCATACACCAGAGCTGAAGAGCATCCTCATGGTGAGGGAGCAAGAATGCAAAGTTTATTCATATAGCACCTTCCTCAGACAGAGCCAGAAAGTGCTTTACAGTTTTAAATCCAAATCCACAATACAGCAACAAAACTGGCAACACAATACAATAAAATGAATGAAAATATGATACGATAAAACACACATAGCGGGTGTGTGAAGGTGTGTATGAATGCATAATGCAATCAGTGACACACAAGTTCAAGGATAAGACCCGCCCCCCCCCCCCCGCCCAAGTCATGGAGTTACTTCTAATCCTGAGTGGCAAGACTGAATCAGATCGGGGGGACCCCTGCCTCTCAGATATACACTCTGCATTTGACTGAAGTTTAGGGAAAAAGTGATGTATTCCCAATCAGTTAAACAGCTGATTTAAAATGGTTTACAATGAGGTGTTTCTGTGGTGGGGACAGTTAACTCACTGGACAGAATTAACGATAGACAACAATGGGCCATTGTGATTCCCCAGCAGGTTAGTCTAGTACTACAGAAAGGATGAAATTCAGTGTAACAGCTCTCTGGGTGGGTGGGGGGGGGCAGCTGTGTCTAGTGTCCATCCTCTCCTCTTCTGAATAACAACCCAGTCAGCTACATGATCAGCCATGATCAGCCATTGCCATCATTAGTAGAAGCCAAAGCACAACCCCTGGCCCATCTAGGTTCCAATGGATCATTTTCGCCTGGGCGGTCGGGGAGACGTCTTTCCTAATAGTTTAGAATTCTGCACTATTTCTGTTTAAATTGGTGCAAAGACAAAGGAACATTGCTGCTAGCGTATAAATAAATAATGTTCAGACAGAAGCAAACACACGGTTAGATACGCCGCGGTGGAAATGCATAAATGTCACAACAAGCGAGACAATCTGAAATGTCTAGGGCAAACTGAAAATCCACATCTGCAGGTTGCTTATAATACTTGCAGAAATCAGAGCTAAATATACAGGAGGAGATGTACGGGCTAACCCTCCTACAGTTTCCAGCAGCACACCTGACTCAACAGCACAGTGATAGCGAAAACACAGGTCTGACTTGCTGCTCTTGCCACCGCCGGGATGCGCTCTGCTTACAAAGGAGAGAGGAAGGACTCCTTAGAGCACCAGGGTGTCTAGACCCGACTGCATGTCATCCAGTTTCTGGAACAACGCCTCGATTTCATGCGCCATTGTCCCGTTATTTGACTACAGAGATAGGACAGGTGGAGAGAGTGGAGCCTTTGTGTAGCGTCTTGGTGGGATGAGAGGAGCCGCTCTATAGGCCAGGGAATCCATCCCAGTAAAAACGCGCCGCTTAGCAAGACGGCTCAGAAAACATTATGCAACCAGAGCATGAATCTGCTTTTCTGACTTGCTGAGTCTCAAGGTCGTGTTTTGCACTCCACGTCCAGAAATTAACATACGGGCAAAAAAAAACAGGTATATTACGGAACAGTTAAGGGCCAGACAGAATGTGTTTATTATTAATAAAACAGTTGAACTGTACAGGTACAATGACTGGAGGCAGGGATGTAGCTGGAAATGAGCTGAGGTTTGCCATAAAGGAGTGGGGAGTGGTGGGGGGGGGGGGAATTAGGACGATTCCAAGGGTCCCTGAGTAACAGGAACCTGAAATGTAATTAGACTAGTCTTTGGGGGGGGGCACTATATCATAATCAGTGTGTGAATCTACACACACACACACACACACAAAATATCACCCCCCCCACACAAAATTTATTTATTTAAGAGCCTCTGTAAAGTTCTTGGCCCCCTGAATCTGCCAGGATCATCTACTGTCAGGATCGCCATGCAAAATTCATGGGCCCAGGGAAAAATTATTTCAAACGGGCCACCAGGACAACCACTCCTCCCACCAGAACCCATTCCCACCCCCCAATCCCTAGTTGTCCCCCCAAACAGTGGCCAAGACTGGAAACGTAGTCCAGAGTTTGACCTGATTCAAGCTTGTGTACTCTTTGCCTCTACGGACTCCATGGTCACCATCCAACTGCAGGCAAAAGTTACCAGCAAGATTGAAATGCAGGGTTACGCATGGCTAGAGTTGGGGGTTGGCGTCGAAGCATCGCACGGCCCGGCTTGCGAACGCGGCTTTACGGCGGTTTCTGCTTGAAAGTTTCAGGACGAGACCATCTGTGCCATGTCGGCGAGGCGTCCGCCCACACAGCAAGGGGGCCTCGTGCTCTCCGGCCCAGAAACGCACGTCTCCTAACCACCACAGACAGACACGGTCTCGTGATGAAGAGCCGAGCATCATGGCACCGGCTTTCCGGAACTTTCTGAAGTAGCTGTACAGAGCTCATAGCCTCAGCACCGAATATCCTCATCTGCAAAGCCCCAGTCCTGAAAACGGTCGGCATGTTTCCGGAAGGGTCATCTACACGTGTGTGGGGGGGGCAGTGTATTCAGCCAGCTGTTTGCTAGCATTGTGTACACGCCATGGGGCGGGGGTGGGGGG
>JAODUD010000001.1:6624763-6635777 GCA_026784285.1 Stomatorhinus walkeri | reverse complement strand
AGGGGCGGGGGTGGGGGGTGGGGGGTGGTTTGACAAAAGACCCAAGTCACACTTTCTCTTTGTACGGAAGGAAAAAGGATGGAGAATGAATAATTTAGTGAAGGGCCAGGCTCAGAATCATGTTCAGATAATTGAAGAGGAACAATGGTGCTCACAGATCCAGTCTAACAGGGCCAGACAAACGTGCGAATGCGGACCTTCAATCAACTGGGCTGAAGCCAGTTTGCCTTATTATAAAAACCACCTACCGCAAATTCCATTTCAGCCATTTCTGCAAATATCGATCTCTTCCCCCACCAAACAAGACTGATGCCCTGTTTAATTGCTCCAGTGCAGCTTAAAACTGCGGGGGCCTTTTAATTCTTACGTAAGGGCTCACAGGCAACTTGCTGAATTTCACATTAATGTACAAGTCACACTCCAGTCAAAAGCAGTCCGTGTAAATAAGGTCAAATAAATAACACAGAACATGACGCTTAACAGTCAGTGTAGAGAAAGACCTTTGGCTTTCTCTGCCTCCTAATGGAGCTGAGTTGGGGTTGGTCCACCTCCTGTCTGACAACGGTGTACTGGAATGACCCTCAGAAGCAGAAAGTTAGCTGCCTGAATGAAAAATTAAATAATTCCCCCATACTGAATGTAGCATTGAGATGCTGTGTTGTACGTCACCAACGGCTTTTCATTTTCATTACGTTCTCAGTCTTCATTGGCCACATCATTCAGTCCCTTTGGTTTAATACAGCACACGTATGATACTTCTTGACATCTCTGTCAAGGTAACACAGAAGTGATACAAAGTTGAATTAATCCATGTTCATGTACAAAGCGAACTGTTATTTTCACGCAATTGTGTTCCCTCATCAAATCCATCTGGGTTAATCCTAAGGCAGACATCTTAACAGTGTCCTTGGTGGAGAACACATTTGGCTGATCTCTCTGCAGAAGTGCAACAAAATTCTTAATGCCAAAATGAGGTGATTGTCTAGATGAGCAAAGTCCAAAACTTCAAAGTGGTGGGCAGAAGGATGGGCATTGAAATGCCAGGTCAGTCTCCAAAGCTTTATTTAACAGAAAGATGCCCCACACCCCCAAAAAATATCATAGTTTTACCAGACAAAATTCACAAAACAATTACCAAGACATGGGTAAAAAGCAGGACATGTAGATGTTGTAATTATGTTCAGAACATTAGAGTCAAGTATAAACTAATAGCACTAAAAAATATGTAAAACAAAAGCTGCCTCTCCTGTTGATTAGACTGATTTTCTTTGAGGAAAATCAAAACAAATATCAGAGAGCCGGGACTTGAATAGGCTGTGATTAACAGAGACAGTGACGGTGGATGGGTTAGAAACCCACAAAGAGCGGAATTAAAGTCAGGTGTGGAGAAGCGTCGTGGGACACCCGGGGGCTGCGACGTGTCATGGATATAGGGATTCGATGACTTCAGGCGTTGGCTAGAGGAGCACGAGTTCATTGGAAGTGATAGGTAATCTGATAGCTTATCTCCAAGTCCAGGCACAGGTTAGATTGCACCATCGTTAAAAATCATTGGCCACTAGCTCAGCGATGCCACTGCGCAGTGGATGAATTCCTCATCCATTCAGCACCACCTCACAACATTCAAATCCTCCATGAATGAACATGAATAAATAAGGCTTGAAACTCAACAAAACGCTGTTTGTTTTGTGACCAGCAGCAGTGCAGAGACTGTGCCTCTATTGTTCTGTTAACTGCTTCCATTGTTCTATTGCATTTGAAATCAGAATATCGGTTATGCAGTTCGCTTATTTTGATGTACTACAGCTGGACCCCTGCAGGGATAAAAACAAGTATACTGTTCAAGACACCGACCTACTACACTGCACACTGACTACCTACTGGTCTAGGATGCATTCAAAAGTGGGGCTGCTTAGTACAGTAAAAATGTGATGGATTATTAAATTTCTGTGAAGGACCGATAAGACCTAGCGTGGTTTAAAGTACAGTGCACCCTGAAAACCCATATCATGGATAGACAAGAAAAAGTAGAGAACTGACAGCGAGACAGCTGAGCCCTTTGCTGTGGCAACGCTTGTAAACAGGCCCCAAAATGTCAGCATCCATCCAGTCTACACATTCGACAACTGATGAGAAGCACGATAGCGTGACGGAACAGGCTCCAGTCACACGATTTCGAAAATAGCTGGAAAATAAGGTTAATCGCTAATGTGCTAATGTGTCTGGAGTGGCAGCAGTGCTTGGTCTCACTACGCATGAGCCAGAACCCAGGCGGCCACCAGCCTAAACGAGGCATCCCTCTGGACCTTGTCGCAGAACACTGTCACGACTGAAAAGACGTCAACTGTGACCGTCTCCACCACTTTCGGTCAGTGTGCAATCTAATCAATATGTTAATCGGTTTTCTGGGCAGTACAATCAAAATGAACCTAGACAAAAGTAGCTAAATGACCGGTCAAGTGTTGCACAAAAAAGGAAAAACAATCATTCTGTTAAACCATGGCTGGTGTCTTTCATGTAATTCATACGCTGATTAGCTTAGCAATATGCTCTAATGAAGTGGAGAGAGAGTGAGGGAGAGAAAGAGGGAGAACCCCAAACATGCCGAGGCTGCGACTGGATACAATATCATTTGCGTGGCTAATGAAATTTTTGCTAACAGCGATAACTAATGCTCCTGATATTCATCTAGTATATGAAGAGAGCTACATGTTAGATGTCACTGCACAATAAGCTGGAAAACAAAGACCCAAGCAGGGAGGAGCCGGCGTCTGATTAACAAAAGTGAGCAGAATGGAGACGGTCTCATTCCAGCTGGCGGACCTGGGGGGGTCCTGGCACGTCTGAGCTGCAGCTCTTCTCCTCCAGGCCCGTTTTAGATGCATCGTGGGACGAGACCTGAAGAAAAAGGTCTGTTGCGGAGAGGGGGGAGGAGCTTCAGGGCTCGGAACAGAGGCCACATTAATTGGGGTCGGCTACGGCCTGCGGGATCCTCAGATTGCAAGGTGGGGGGGGGGTAGCCGTTGTCACAGAGCGTCCTTCTCCGTCGGCTCAGATGGGTTGGTGAGGTGAGCTGCTGGCGGTGACTCCAAGCTCGGAGGTGCATTTTGGGGGCACTAACTGCACCGGGTCTCAGAGGGAGCAACTCTGCACTTGACACTGGGTCACATTACAAGCAGGTTTGTGCGATTTTATCAGTCAGACAAAATATATAGGAAAATCTGAGAGGTAAGTGATTCAGGAATAATTTATAATTACTTTATAGTGGGATTGTGGGTAAGATGAGGGTGTTTCCTCAATGATCTCTGCCATACATGCCATCATCATTGTACAGAATTCTATATAATTTTTATTGGCTGTATTCATATAGCTTTTGGTATGTAGCCCATTCCCAGTATCAAAACAAAACGACAAAGGGGTCAGAGACACACTAACACATTCACACCATGATCACTGTGCACTGCCTGGTAACTTCAATGCTCAGAAAACACTGTTGAGAGAGAGAGTGAGCAAGAGAGAGAGAGAGAGAGAGATGACATCAGTGTTATATGTCTACCAGGGATCTCCTTCTCCAATCTTTGACCCATTTCAGGTCACCATTGTAACCCCAGCCATCCATCTCCACTTAGTGTGACAGAAAGGGTCCTGGCCTTTTCTGTGGAGCACCCACTAACCAGTGAAGTCATACACTGTTTAAAGACGCATGGTAATTGAAACTGTTCAGAGAGGGGTTGGTCATTAAGTATACTTAATATTCTAACCTTATCCACCCTGCACTCCAACACGCAGTTAAGGCAAGATGAACTGAGGATCCCTGGTGCTACAAAGATATGTGACCCATGAATTAGAATAAGGAAAGAATACCCTATTAACCAGCTCTGCTTACGGGACATATCACGCTGTCCAGGAATCAGGAATACACTGAAGGTAATTTCCCATCTTAAGGTACAACAGAAACATTGTCTGTGATTTTGGATGGATTCATCAAAAGTGCCTGCTAATTACTCCCTGGATATGTTGAAAAGCTACTTGTATATTGCTAGTACAATCAAACAATGGCCCTGGAGCTTTTTATTTTCTTTTCAAAATTGTGTCCAAAGTCATAGGTCAGTCTCATCATATCAGTGTAGATGCCCTGATATCTAAATCATCCTTAAGAGAGCTGTTATGTTTTATTGGAAAAGAATGAGACACAACACAAGTAGGACACATTATTGGATATTCACCTGAAATGGCTTAAGATGTCCTTTGGGGGGTGGCTGCCAAATTCACTCAGAATCAGCATCAGAACACCACCTATTTTACCCAATGGGCCTCTCTAATATTTATGCACACTCCTGGCCCGGTTCTCCAAAGAGGTCATTAAGTTCCGTTTCTTGACCCAGTGCTACTTGGCGTCATGTGACACAGGAAAATTCCACTCACTCGTCCCCGAGGCACGGAGAGCCTGGGACAGATACTGCGGCCTTCATTAGCCTGTCGACACACCGCGAGCTCCAAATTTCAATGTGGAGCCCTCATGCGCAGTGCTCATTAAAGAGACTGGCGGCCCGTACAGGCAATCTGAAGGAGCCAACAGTGAGACAGCAAATCAGACCCTTAAATAAGATCCCGCTGCGGTCAACAGGATGAAAGGCGTCCCTGAGAAGGCGGAATCTGTGCTCTGCAGGCTGCTTGTTCGATCTCCTTGCAGCAGAGTAAGTGGCCAAGGAAGGTGACAGTGAGGCGGTACAGAAGTCGCTTTTAGGGACGCATCTCGGCCGATCTGACCCAAAACATCCATCACCTACAGGCAGAAAATGGATCCCTCAGATCTTTTGTGTTAATCTCTCTCGTTGTAGCTCAAATGACAACTTCCCTCTCAAAAACAAGTGAAACATGTTTATAAACTTTAATAATGGACAAAACTTCCATATTACACATATTGTCAGATGATGTATACATGCCGGGAACATACAACTCCTTAGCTGCTACGCCCTCTGCTGCCTGGTTTAGGAATTTCATACCTCTGATACTTCCTTGTAGGGCAGCTCAGGGTTGATAATAATTATCTAACAAAATTTCATAGCTTTTTTCCCAAGAAAGGGTGGTGAGGGAGGGATTAAAGATGTAGTGATACATGGGGGATGGGAGGGGTTGGTCTCCTCATTAGCTTTTCACAAAGAGGCTGCTCTGTCACCCTTGAAGGCCAGTGCATAACCATTACAGAAGCATCTCTGGTAAAAAAGTGCCTGAAGCTGAAACTGCTTGGGTAGGAAACACGGACATTCTAGCTTGATCCCCGCCGCTTCACAGCACAGCACGCGGCGAGCCTGCGATCTGTTCTGCTGCAGATTCTCATTAGCAGGACCAGCCCGTAAAGGGTCATAAATCTTCCTGACAGGACTCGCCCGTGTCAGGTGTTAAGTCATAGAAACACAAATCTTTTAAATAAATAATAACCTTTTGAGGAATCGTTATTCCTCTTGCCTGAACATGTGGGTTTTTACACACCTGGAAACGATGGAAATACAGACCTCAAGGAAATACAGACCTCAAGGAAATACAGACCTTATCAGCCCGGAAGGCTCAGACATCTGAGTAGAAGGCAACCTGTCAGGGGTTAAATAATGTGCAAACCCACTCTGGCATGTCTCTTGGGCATCTGTTTACACATCTGCAAGATCCATTTGGAAATGTGCCCCCTCCAATAGTAAAGTGGGCAGAAAAAATACATATCCAGAACCAGCAGGGCTAGCACTGTTTGACTGTCAGAATCAGTGATAATCATACTGCCACATCATGTGTCCAGGGGGCGCTGTTTGACACTCTGGAGCCCAAGAAGAATGCTCTCATTAAGGAACAGTGTAAAAAATAGCAGACGGGGGATGAGGTTTAGCCCACCTCTGGGCTTTGCCCAGGGGGCATTTCCATCTCCTTTGGCTCAGTACCATGGTAATTTCAAAATTGGCTGGTCAAATGCTGATCATCACTGAATGTGTCATCAGGCTGAATGAAAATCCCTTACGAGGTAAAACTCCAGAGCCAGAAATGGCAGCCCACAGAGTTATGAATACGGACCTGATTTTTATGATTAGCTAAAAAAAGATGATTAGGGCAGCTTCTCCAGAGTCATCAAATCTGTCTCTGCGGATTTAATTGACTTTGACAGTCTCCATAAACAGGGCCCTTCCTGACCAAATCATTCCTATCAGCGAGATTCTTATACATCAATATCATTCTGTTTATTGTGTAGAGACCAACTCGGCTTTGGAAACAGCTTGGAACAGCTGGAAGAACGACAACGCCAGCCGTCCTTGCAGGTGCCGGATTGTAAATCCCCGAACTGTCACAGACTTGATTTATTCATGATATTTTCTGGTTTAGTAGATCTTGAGTTCTACCCCTAAGCAGAGACCTACTTGGCACCACTAATATTGCATACAGATAATGCCAACAAACTGAGCTTTTGTGGACTTCGATGTTTTTTGTTCTGAGCTGACAGGGATACAGTAACCTTTAACTGGACAGAGAAAAGCAGATAATCACACAAAATACCCAGTAATTGCATCGTCCCACAACCTAAACGCCACTAGCCTAATAGCCCCAATCGCAGTTTCTTCCTTTAAAAAGCTGGTGGTTGCACCATTTGATCACAGACTGCCCCCTGGTGTTAATTCAGGGTTATGCACCGTTCATAAAAGCATTAGCGCAGCTAACCTTTGCTGAAATGAGGGGCAAGACAGACAAAAGCAATCTGGGAGAGGTCATTTTGGCTGGGAGCGAAGTGAGACAATTAAGCAATGACAAACCATCAGTTTGGGAAACCTGAACACAAGCATCATTCCAATACATGCTGCCATTATCCAAAATAAGACAATCTGTATGCCTTAGAACAGGTATTCTAATAAATTATATAGCTAGTTTTTAATTATTTCAAGTCAAATGAGGTAGAGAAATGGCAGAATAATTCCTGTAGATGACTGAACCCTATTGCAGCCCTATGACTTAGCATGCAGAAACACCGGAAAATTCCCAAGGTAAACGAATAGAAAAACCCAGAGACCCACGAGTGTGAATTGTGTGTTGCCTCCCAAACGTCACAAACAGTTAAGTGTCACCGTCACTTCGTGTGATCATAAACACAACCAGCCCCTTTTCCACAGGCAGCGTCAACATTTATCACTCATATCACAATATACTGTAAACCAAGAAAGTTACCTGTCAGACTGTCATTTAATTTTAAAACAAACAAACAGCAGATAATGATCTCTTACTAGTACCAGTCTGGCAGGAGCCTTATTCTGTCCAAAGCCATTCATATGCCCTGTTTCTGAGATTGATGATGGGGGGCAAAACAGAATGGGTCCGTTTGCACTCTGTCACCTCAGTGTCTCTGAGGCTGAACAAACATGCAGAAACATTGTGAAAGCACTGCCCAAGACATGTGACCCACTGGTGCCCACTACTAGTGGCCTGGCACTGTGCAGTGATTGGCGAGGTTTATTAAGTGATGCTTCACTTCACATTTAGTACGGCCTTCCTTACATCAGTAAAGCTTCAAAAAACAGGGCTCTACACACAGTACCTGTGACACCTGCGCGCTTCTCCTGCGTCTGGCAGGTGCAAAGCCACCTAAATCAGACTGGAAATCCTCAAACGACCAATGAAGACCATACTGTACAGCCTCTCACTCTGAAGTCAAACAGCTTCCTGTGGGCAGGACGACGAGATGACCAGATCCGTACTGAAGGACCGCGGACATTTGTGGAGGGGATTGCAGGAGCAAGAATTAGCGTCAACAAAGGAGAACATGACACCAAACATGCTCTGGGTCCTGGGTCAGGCTACAGCAGGGGGCGGGGCTACGAGATAACCAAACACTTAATCTGGTCAAGGCGCAGGTGGATTCAGCGCCGGTCCAACCCCTTTCGGAGCTCTAAGCAAAATTTCAGTAACCTGTTTGTCATTTGTCATCTTCCCTCCAATTGACAGGGTGATTGGGGGGGGGGGGGTAATAATGGGTGCTATACCCCTCCAGGAGCAGAATGGCAAACCCATAGGAATCTGTGTCTGGGGGTGGGGTCACTTTATCGTGAAATAACCGGCCGAAAAGCCGCACCCTGTTAGCCCAGCTGTTCCACTCGTCGTTAGCGCTGACAGCGTCCACATTGACTCTGTGAAAAGGTCACAACCGTCAGGTTCTGCCCTGGCCTCCCGGCGCTGCCCGTTCATTAAAACTGTCAGGAAGTGCCAGGATTTCTCTGTCGGACCAGCCCGGCAGTGTACAAGATCCAAGTGACCCTGTATCTCCCGAACCAGGATTCACATACTGGATTGGACAGTGAGAGGAACAGCTAAAATTCCCACTGCATTCTGTGCCATGCTGATGGAGTAGGCATGAAGCAAGGGGCGTCACCATGACAACAAACTGGCAGCAGAGACGGGGCAATAACACAACGACTGGCCATCGAGAAGCACCATGAAGGTGCCTTTAAAGTCACCTTGACAACCAAGGTAAACAAATTATTGTGACCCCTTAAGCACGGTGACGCTTTGACGCAGCTGGATGGTTGCCATTCTTGTCCTAATCTCCAATTAATTAGGTACCTCACCTTCTCAGACTTGCACGGACCAAATGTCAGAGCTATAGAAGGGTATCAGGTTCCAGAAAGTGGGGGCACAAGAATGTCTGCAAATTCAAACAATCCATAACGTCATTTTAAAAGTGCTCCGCTCAATGAGTATGGTGGAGAAACTGGAATTATAATATAATTATAATATAAACTGGAAATATAAATATAATATAGATCAGTACTGTAGTCCCTTGGAGTGGGGAGGTGGCAATGAGGACCCAAGGTTCAGGGTTGTTTAGACAGGAAGATGAACTTGGTGACACTCACATTATCTATGACCTACATGGGGGGAGGGGGGTTGTTAGCTGTCCATGGTGCTGAAGATGGCACTACCTGTCAGGGGTACATTTCCGAAATGCATAGTTGCTAACAACGATAGCTGGAACCAGCTGAACAGTTGCTAATGACATTACCAAAGTGCAAAGTTGGTACCATGCAGCTGAAAGGTTGCTAACAATGTTAGCGACATGCATAGTTGGAACCATGCAGCTGAAAGGTTGCTAATGCCGTTAGCGATGTACATAGCTGGAACCATGCAGCTGAACGGTTGCTAATGACGTTACTGATGTGCAAAGTTGGAACCATGTAGCTGAATGGCTGCTAATGACGTTAGCGGTGTACATAGTTGGAACCATGTAGCTGAAAGGTTGCTAACAACGTTAGCGACATACATAGTTGGAAGCATGCAGCTGAAGGGTTGCTAATGACATTAGCGATGTACATAGTTGGAACCATGCAGCTGAATGGTTGCTAACTGGAGCATTTAGAAAAAGCATCCCATGGGGTCAGTGCAAGACTCAGCAGGAAAGGTGAATTATTCATCAACCAACCCATCCAAGATAGTAGATGGGCACCCCCCTCCCCACAACCCCCACATTCCTGCCCTTTCTCACATCCAGCTAAATTATTCATCAGAAACCTTGTCAAGTGGAATGCGTGGTTCAGAAAGTTGATCAGATATCAGTCATCTTCCTTCTGGAACTCAGACAGCACGGCTTGTGGAGAAAAGCAGTGAACTGCTCATGAAGGAAACATGAGGACGGTACCCAAGGCCCAAATCTTCCGAAACGTCACCGAATCCATCAAGATCATCCTTTCTGCACAACTGAGACTCAACTATAACGGCTGTCCTGTGGTACAGGATCTACTTTTCCTCATTCATTACAAGTGAGACCAAGCGAAAAAACAGTAATTAGTACCATTTAAGTATCCATCGGCCTATTCACACTACTTCAAAATTTCATTACTGGTCTAGGTTGCCCCCTGCTGGTCCATAGCTCAACGCCATGCAGGAATACCTCTCAACATAACTTAAAGCTGATTGGCCAGGCCAGGCCCTCCTCTGCTGAATACCTGACGACCGTGAAGGTGGCCTCTAATTGAATAGTAAAAGCGTATAATGGCCGTTCTAGTACATCAATCGAAACATCGGTCTTAAAGAAAAAGAACGCAGGGAGGTCAGTCTCAGTGCAGCTTCCTCATGTGTCCTAGGAATCCCAAGAAGTCGGTGTGCTTTAGAGGAAAGAAGAATCCAGCGGTTTGCGGCTTGCAGCCATTCTGGTTTCCGGGCAAAACGTGCTGGGTATTATGAGTAGGTTGTATTTTTACATGTTCTGTTATGGAAGAAGGACACCCTTAAGAGTTACAACTGAGATTTGCGGCCTGTTAGTGCAGCAGCTATTCTTGTGTATCTAATGAAACTTAACACCATACTAAACACCATTATCATAACTTACCTGGGGAGATTATAATGAGCTGGTCCGGAAATCACGTATGGTCCATTAAGCATGATACCGCTTAGGTTAATGCAATGCACTCTTCCTGGAAATTAACATGAAATACTCACTCCAGTGTAGGACTGGAGGGGATCATTTTCATTCATGTGTGTCTCACAAAGAAGGAGGCAGGCACAGTGGCTAAACCTTTAGATTTTAGGTTTGAATCCCACCCACTCCTTGTACTTTGTTGTTCTAGCCCAGTTTGCCTGGGTGTTCTCGCGCAGTCACATGTTGGCAGATTAGGCAGATTAGGGTATCTAAATGATCCTCAGTGGTGACTATGTTCTTACCCAGGGATGCACTGGTGTCCTGTCCAGGGTGTGTCCTGAGCTTCCCGGGGTAAGTTCCAAGCCCATCACCTCACTCTCTATGTAGATATAATATTAGGATAAGTAGTTAGAAGAATGATGCATGGCTAAGAAGCTAATGCTGGCAGAGCAGCATATTACCAATGCTCACCAGCAGGGCGGCAGTATGGTATAAAATCTCTAGGTAGGCATTGTGATGCAGTAACAAACCAAGGCCACAATCGGACAAACTGTGCAGAGGCCTGTTTAAGGTGGTGGGGGGGGGGGGGGGGGGGGGGGGGGGGGGGGGGGGGGGGGGGGGGGGGGGGGGGGG
>JAODUD010000001.1:6521286-6556699 GCA_026784285.1 Stomatorhinus walkeri | reverse complement strand
CAGCTTAGTATGCCTGCCCTCCTTGCTGTCTGCCAGGTACATGGATCAAATACTGAAGCTGAACTTTGTCCGCGAGGCTCACGTGAAGAAGTTCAGCAAGCTGATGAAGTACAACCTGCAGCAGGAGCTGGAGAGTCTCAGGTGAGAGGCGCTCCGGTCCACTCTGTTTGTGGCAAAGCTCGGATAAAATATTACTTTATGTAAAGTACTACTGTCCAGAATCCCAAGCCAGTTCCTCCTATCCGATTTCAGGAAATGGAGGCGCACAAGTGCATATAAAGTCTTTGCATGAGTTGCCAGACTGATTAATCAATCACAGAGACTATACGCTGGTGTCATTTGCACGGAAGCAATACTACAGCAGCCACCCTCCCCTCTCTACGTGTCCAGCCTGTGCTTGTGTACTAAGCCTCTCCATAAGGAGTTGTTCACTATACACACACAATATGTAGTACAGATGCATGTGTTTGTTTTTGCACTAGTTTCACTTTTGTACGTCCACAGTTTTGCAAGCTGCATCTTTAAGGGCGACAGTGTTGCACGGTGACTGTCACTGATCTGAGGTCACAGTGGTATTCCGTGTGTGTGTGTCCCTGACTAGGACGCTGCTCATGGACACGCCGTCCCCGGTGGTGTTCTGCCATAATGACGTTCAGGAAGGTAATGTAAAGTCTGCCACCGTAGGGCCACTGAAGTCTCTAAACGGCACCTCCGCTCTCGGGAGTTTCTCAGTGCCATGTGCCACGTGCTCCTTTTTTCCTAACTAACATTTTTTAATCTGCAGTTTACAGTTGATCTTGTGGCCTAAGGTCTGTCTTGCCTGTCCTCCTCTTCTCTCTTCTAAGGTAATATCCTCATGTTAGACAACAGGACTGGCTCGTCCACAGAAAAGCTGATGCTTATTGACTTTGAGTACAGCAGCTATAATTATAGGTAAGATTGCGCCTCGCGTCGTGGGTCGGGGTTGGTTTATATTGTGGCGGTTACCATGGTAGCCACCATAGGCCGGCTGGCCACCTCAGGTGGGCCCTACGAACTTCAGCGACACCAGTAAATGGGACCCTTTCTCACTTCTAGGGGCTTCGACTTTGGTAACCATTTCTGTGAGTGGGTGTACGACTACACCTATGACCAGTGGCCGTTCTTCAAGGCCGAGCTGGAAAAGTACCCCAGCAGAGAGCAGCAGGTGAGTCTTCACAGTCCGTGCCGTTTCCCAAAATCGTACTTGTATCCGTGCAAATGAATGGTGCCAACTATGTAAGTTTCTGTTGCGAAATATACTCCAGGTCTGCAGTGCCTAGTCCTGATGACCACCCATGTGTGCCAGTGTTTATTTCCATTTTTTGTAGTTTTTTGGATTCTCTCTCACTCATCAAAGTTGAAATGAAAGTTGGGAAATCTGTGTTGTATGCAACATGTGTTTGTATGAGTCACATGAGTCATAATTAATGGGTGCAAATAAATTTAATTGGTTGTTGATTTTGAAACAAGTACCTCAGAGGTGAATTGGAATATTAAACAGTTAGATTTTACTGTTTACTCAACCCTAGTTCTATGCAAATACCTGCTGCCTGGCTGGAACAAAATGTTAACATGGATTAGCTCCCCAGGATGAGGCCTGGTTAACCCTGACTCCTGCTGTGACTATCTCCTGCCACCTAGTGGATAAGACCAGAACTTCTAAATAATTTTATGCTTCATTTGATAAAGGAGTTGTTTATATATATATAGTAGTTACTTCAATTTCTCATGTAATACCTTCTGAAATGTCTGCCAATATTTGTCTGTTTGCAGTTGTATTTTTTTAGAAGTTATTTGTCTGAAAATAGTGAATACTTAAATTCCACACAAGAAGACCAAGCAAGGATTGAGGAAGCCATGATTCTAGAAACCAATCGGTAGGAATGATATTTGTAATTATATAAAATACAAAATGTTGATGTGTAATATGTTGTATATATTATTTGCATAAATATTGATGTATTTCAGAACCCTCTTTTGAGTGGCCTTGTGCACAGGAGTCCAGCATTTACATTTTTTATTGCCTTTTCTTCCCCTTCCTTTGTTGCTTAGTTACGCTTTGGCGTCTCATTTCCTGTGGGGTTTGTGGTCCATTATTCAAGCAAAAATCTCCATTATTGAGTTCGGCTACATGGTAAGTGATGGCGGCAGCCTACCGACTGTATGCCGGTTACTTTTGAGCTCCTATTAATACCATTATTGGCTCAGATAGTTGTAAAAACATGCAGGGACGTTGCTACTGCCACTGCCACACACCCAGCTAGGGACCTCTGATGACCTTTGGCTGTGTCCAGCTGGCCTTGGGCTAGACAGGATGTTATGACTTGCTTTAGAGAGGACCTGAGTGGCTCTTGGTGGCAGTCGTGAGTCCCTAACGCCACCTTTTCATGTTGCCTTGCAGGACTATGCACAGAGTCGGTTTGATGCCTACTTCAAGCAAAAGAAAAATGTTTTGCTAACCTTCCCTCCCACCCCCGACAACAGTGAATAGAATAGGCAGTATGTGTTATACATATTCTGGAAAGTATCCGTAGCCTGTTTTAAAGGTGTGGATTCTGCTTAATAGGTTTGTACTTCTCCTCTAAGTGCTTTAGTGTTGCATAAATGCAAAAGTGTCCCCTCCCCCGCAACGTCCACAAAAATGGTTAAACAGTATCCCTGTCTCAGAGACTGAGAAGGAAATGTGTCTTATGGTGGTTCAGAGAGGTTAGTACCTAGTAGCATAAATACATTCATGGCGACCAGCTCTATCGTCCTGTTATGTTTACAGACTTTGCGTTTGTCTGTTTACACTGATTTTCTGTAAACGAAGGCTATATGAGGTTGCAGAGGGCATGCGGCCCTTTTTAAAGAAAAAGTATGAGGAGTAACAAATGGTTTTTTGTAACCGGTTCATTCCTGCATTTGCTTTAAAACCTCTAATAATGTCCATTGTATGTTCAGCCAAAGACTGATCTTCATCATCGGAGTAGATGGTGTTTCTTTTTTTCGCCTTTGTATGGACATCGAAGGGTCACCCCGGTGTCTGCTGTAAAAACTCAGTCATAAGCCCTGATCTGAGGCGGCAGGACTGAAGCAGGTAGATCCCGTCTTGGGCTTGTCCTTCGTCTCCGCAGAATGGTTTGGCATCCGTCCTCTAGGTTCTGTTCCTCTCATGGTTGTTCTGCTTTCTCTTATTTCATGTTTCACCAGTAGGTCAGAGGTTCCGAAAGTTAAATCACTGAAGCAGGAAGCTGGTATGTTGTCAGGTGACACTGTACAATCTTCCACAACAAAGAGCTTGTTTTGATGATCAGGTTCTGTGCAAGGTGTCAGTCTGGTTTGGTTGTTGTGGGATCATACTAACATTTAGTTATTAACGAATGTCCTGACTACTCTGTGACTCTGGGTTTTGGTATCCAATTGGGATAACTGTGAAACGATTACAATTTTTGTAAAATAAACAAAACGCTGGCTTGTGCTTTGAAGTTTTCGGCCTGCCCTTGATCTAATGAATTGGCTTTGAATTTGGGTTATGGCGAAAAGCATCTTACTACTGTGAAATCTTACTGATGCAGTTCTATGAAAAGGAAAAAAACGTGGAAACAAGGTTTGATTACCCTGTTTTGTTGATCTTCCCGCATGTTCAGTTTCTCTAAGGAAACAACAAACATATTTATGTTATGTATCCATGTTGATTATGCTTATTCTATTTTCTGTGGTGAATGAAGGATGTGCAAAGTCAGAATTTCATTGTGCAGCGAAATTGCTTGTTTTCTGTCCATATGACAGTAAAACTCTCTATAAACTGCGCAGACCGCAAATACAAATGTAGCACCTTCACAGTTAGTCCGTCCATATTAATGCACTCTATGTAAATTCAGCGGTGAACATGCAACAAAAACAGGCAAGTTATTCAGCGCTAAATATTTCGCTGTCTGTGGATCCTGTGTACAACACGGAGCTGAAATAATGTGTTTCCTAATTGCTTTAATCTTGCACTGCCGTGGCTGAATGTCCCGCATTCAATAAATGTAAAGGGTCCAATATGAGGCTCATGCTTGCGTGTTAGCTGTCAGCAGCAGGAAGCAGCGCTGCGTGAAGCTCGCGCATCACACTATGCAAAGTTAGTGCTGCCCACAGCCGCGACATCAGCTTTTTGATGCACTGTAATTCGGAAGGGCTTTCACAAAAATGTCCCTAGTGTGTTCGTGCGGCGTGTAAATCCCAGGTGATTACTGTGTTTAATTGCGTGTCTAATTCGCTGAAATTCCTAATCGAGACTGTTTCGATTTTCTGGGGTGAGAGAGATCCATTTTGTGTCCAAAAGAATGATTTGCTGAATAGAAGTGGTATAGGAGCTGAGGAATTATGCTTCTTAAATGAGTTTGTGTAAATCATGTCTCATGAACTACCCTGTCAGAAGCGGCCAAGTCGCATGTCTTGATGTCAATGAAGTCTCAGTTGTTCGCCTTTGCATTTGTAAGTTTCAATAAATCATGTTTCATAATCCTTGGTCTGTCTGCTCAGTTATTATGATAAAACAATTGATGGATCCAGTTTGAGTGTGAATCCTAAAGAATCTGGGAATGAATCCATTGTCCAAGGACAGAATGTAATCATTATTCACTCAAAATAGGGCTCCTCGAATGGATTACTAAATGGTCCCTAAATTGCTGGTTTTAATTGCATGTGCCGAAATGGGTGATTTTAAAGGCCAAACTCCGTATGTGGCTTTTTATTTAAAGTCAAAACCTGTGGTTGATCATTGAAGATGAGGATGGTCAAGATGAAGACCCTGAAACAGGAACACTGACTCTATATCAGCATGAAAGTAATGCAACATGCATTCAAGCAGTGATGAGAAGTAAAACTCTCGCAGTTCATTGATAAAAATAACCTAGATGAAAATAAACTAAAAATAACATGAGGCAGGGTGCCCAGATATTTCTTGTAGGGAAAGTGCGTCATGCGTGGGGTGTCGCCTTTCAGGTCATGGGACAGAGAAATGTCTGCTTAGAAAATTGCCTCCTTGGTGCCGAGTTTCGTGCAAAATACTCTTTTATTGATGGGTAATTTATATGTGAAGCTACTCGCGGTCTGTAAAGGGTGTTTTTTTTTGTTAAATAACTGGTCGAAGGCAGCCTGAAGCTGTTCCTCTGCTGTGTAAAACAGTAGGTCTGCGTGCCGGTCTTGCATGCGTGTGATTTCCATACCGGGGATCCTCTTATAGGAGACTGCTTAGGTACCGCCAGCGCCTCACGCTAATTTAATCATATGGTCACATATGTAACATCCCCGTCTCGCTGCCATAAAATGTTAAAATGATAATTGAGCACAAAAACTGAAAACGTGAGTAGGAAGTGCAAATTAATATTATTAAATAACCTATTTAATATCACAGTATGGTGTACTAAAGATTCTAGCTGATGTTTGTAAAACACGAAGAGCAAATGATCATCTCCATCATTTATTAAATCCATCTTTTACGGTTGTCAGATAATAGCTACAGTTATACCGTAGTACCACGATAATAATAGCAATAATAATCATAAAATGGAAACCTGCAGACAAACTTCACTAAGCATGAAGATCCAGCCCGTACTGCAGATGCTGCCACCTGTAGGCGCCTGGCTGAAGTCCTGTTCGGACTGGGTGGGCTGGGTTTTCACCGTGATAGGGATTCGGAGGAGGTTCCCCTCCGCTCCCGGCCTCGGTACCTCCGATGGGAACGAACGCGAAGCATGGCAGACTGATGCTGCCCTGAGGACCTACAGCTGCTGCGGGGAAACCATGGTGACGGTGTTAACCAGCACCTACGCTTTCCACGTAAGGAGGTCCCGATGCGTCACCTGCTTCTGAGTGCCCCACAACACATATATGAGGGGCGTTCAAAAATGTATCTACCTCAGCATTAAAGAAAAGTTCTCAAAAAAATATTTTTAATTTTTCAGTGTAGTCCCCTAACAGCTCCATACACTTCATCCACTTTTCCTGCAATGACTTTAACCCCTCTGACCTTCAAACCAGGACGTCACAGCTGCCTTGACGTCACTAGCATTTGAAAACTGCTGTCCACTCAGATTTCATCAAAACTCTGAACAGGAAATAATTTATGGGAGCCAGGTCAGGAGTGTAGGGTGGATGGTTCAGCTGCTGGAGCCCACATTCTCGGATTGCAGTCTGAAGTGACACGTGAAGCGGCGCATTGCTGTGAAGAAGCAGCAGGCCTGCCGTGAGTTTTCCACATCTCTCCTCCTTGATTGACTCCCGTAAAGTGATCATGGTGTTGGCGTGACTCTCCCCGGTTATGGTGAAGCGGCGCATTGCTGTGAAGAAGCAGCAGGCCTGCCGTGAGTTTTCCACATCTCTACTCCTTGATTGACTCCCGCAAAGTGATCATGGTGTTGGCGTGACTCTTCCCGGTTATGGTGAAGCGGCGCATTGCTGTGAAGAAGCAGCAGGCCTGCTGTGAGTTTTACACATCTCTACTCCTTGATTGACTCCCGCAAAGTGATCATGGTGTTCACGTGACTCTCCCCGGTTATGGTGAAGCGGCGCATTGCTGTGAAGAAGCAGCAGGCCTGCTGTGAGTTTTCCACATCTCTACTCCTTGATTGACTCCCGCAAAGTGAGCATGGTGTTGCTGTGACTCTCCCCGGTTATGGTTGTCTTATGTGGCATGACCTCCAAAAGCAAAAGTCCTAGAAGACGGCTGACTTAACTTTGCCTGCAGATTTTTCTGTCTTGAACTTTTTTGGGGTGGGATATGACTTGTGCTTCTACTGCATTGACTTCGTTTTGGACACAGGACCTCTTATAAGTCTCATCTCCAGTCACCTGGTCTTCACGCAGCATCTCCACGTTCTCCTGACAGCACTGGAGACTTGTGGACTTTGACATGCCCATCTTGAATTGTTTTCTAAACTGTACCTACTGAGATGCCCATTTCTTCAGCTATTTAGGAAACCTTAATTTGTCTGAATGACAAAATAAAAATCCTTAACTTTTTTCTTGCACATTTTTGCACCATTCAGTGTGAGGATCATCTTCAGTGGACCATACCCTCAATTAAACAGCTTGCTCCAAAATTTTACTTTCGGATGATTGAGCAGACTCACCATAAATTGCAGTCATGCATTCATGGATCTTTGGCTTTTTCCTTTCTTTTGTGAGAAATTGTATCACTGAACTATCTAACCTTTCTGAACATTCTGTCCCTTAATGTTAGACTGGAACTGAGCTACAACTGTGCATGAGTAGCCTTGAGACATGTCACAACCTGCCCAGACTTGTCTCAACACACTTGCTACTTTGTCACACTCAGGTCGATAAATTATTGAACACCCCTCATATAAACTATTTAATTTAACTTAATTTATAACCTTTGTAAAAATACTTCCAATTGGAAGTTGAACTTTATAATTATATTAATATTCTCCTTCACTTTGTGGTCATGAGGTTGACCTGGAGAAGCTGTCGGACTCCAGTGAATATTTCCGAGCCCTCTCACAGTCCAGCATGAGGGAAACCACGGAGCGGCTCGTTCACTTGGACCATGTACCTGCTGTGGTCTTCCACAACCTTCTGGAGTTCACCTTTCGGCAGCGTTTCCAGGTCGCACAGGAAGACCTCGGTACACACATCCAGGTTGGCTCTTACCTTCAGGCGAGGCCTTTCATTTCAAGGTGCCTTTCCGCCCTCACCGACTACTTGAGCCAGGAGAACTGCCGGTCCTACCTGGACCTTGCGCAGGAGATCTGCTGCACGGAGATGCGGGACACGGTGCACCTGTACCTGAGCAGGAGTCTTCTGGAACTGCTTCATTTGACCAGGAGCCTGGGAGCTGGGCTGGAGGCCGACCTCATCCGACTGCGGTCCCAAGGCTCCCTCCAGCTCTGTGCCCTCAGGAAGGAAAACCTGGTCTCTGGAAGTGCAGAGGAAGATGCTTTGCGCCGACTCTACAGTCTAGTGGGCTCTGACGAGGATGGGGATTGGCGAGCAGTGACAGCGCTCCCCTTCACAGCCGACAAATGGAGCTTCACCGTGGCCGTTTTGTATAATTACCTCTACCTCATCGGCGGCTACAGGCACAGGACAAAGAAGGGCTACCAGTTCAAGATGGCTTCCTTCCGCTACAATCCCTTTACGCATACCTGGGTCCCTACAGCTCCTCTTATTAAGGTAAAATGCTTTCAAAAATTGGAATTGTAAGGAATTGAAAAAAAAGCAGGGTTTAAAACATATGGCGTACAGAATTGCCATAAATTGACAGCCCATTGCAAGGTTTGGCCGGTACCTGTTGATAATTCCTTTGGCAGGTTCTTGGTTAAATCAGGAATTACATTACACTACATTAAACTTATTTTGCAGACACTTTTGTCCAAAGCGACAAATAGAGAGGCAAATAGTACATTATAAACAAGGCGTCAATTAGGCGTAAGGGCAGCTAGGTTGAGCTTCCAGTGAGTGCATGTGTGAGCAGGTACATGTGTGAGCAGATTTGGAACAGGAGCTACTCAACATCTTCCAAACTAAGCAAGAACCTAATAAGACGACTACTCAGATCAGCAGGAAGTGCAACAATTAGAACATTCTGGGAACTCGAAGTGGTATCAGGCCAGCAGAGGTGTTCCTGGAACAGATGGCTATTTCTTCAAGGTGGAGAGGGAGTCTGATGATCTCCCACAGTTGGGTTTGATAGCCCTTTGCGTGTCTCCACAGCACAGACGCCACTTTAGCACCGCTGTGTGTGACGGCTCCATCTTCGCCGTGGGCGGATGGTACCTGGACTCGCTGGTGGCGCCCGACTCCAGCACGTCCCTCTACACTGCCGTCGAGCGCTATGACCCCTGGGCAGACTCCTGGGCGTTCGTGGCCTCCCTACCCCTCAACGATTTCAGCTTCACCATGTCGCTCTCCCATGACGTCCCCCTGACTGCTGCTCTTGGCCACTATGTCTACGTGGTGGGGACTATCCAGAGGACGGGGGAGATGCTTGTCCTGCAGTACGACGCGAGACGAGGTGAAGTTCTTCTGTGTCCCTCTGCTATTTGCCCCTGTGTTTGTTTTGGTGTATCCAGATTCCATTCCCATCCACCTGACCCCGTAACTAATACGGTCAAGGTCATAGCAATCTGGCTTCTTGTCCTGGAAAAAGTAGGGCAGAGGTCAGCATGAACCCACTGCGGGACATTTGCATGGTTACTATTGTAGATACTAAGGGTATTACTGAGTCTGGCTCAACTGCAAGCCTTTGGATTAGAGAAAACTCTCAGGACAATGAAAACACACTGCAGACATAAAATCTATGGTGAAGGCGTTAAAGGAAACGGAATCATCCACGTCTTTGGTTTTATGCTAGTTTGATCCTCACACATGATACAGTGCCCACCAAAAGTATTGTGAGGCTTGCTTAATTCAGTAAAAATATTGCAAATCGGTTTCACAACAATTATTATTTTACTTATAAAATATTTATCAGAATAGAAATGACCAGTAGTTTTAAGTAATACGTTCCATTCAAGTATTAATAAACTGAAACCCAAATTACAGTTCTAAAAGCTCTTCTGGGTTAAAAAGTTTATTGACAAGCAATCTGGTTGGGTGCTTTTTAATTAGTAACACCTTTAGAGTGACATAGAATTCCAAACATTTGTGTTAAGTATCTCTTGAAGAGCCAGTGACTACAACTGCAATTAACAGTGAAATGGCAAGAACAGAGGAGGGAGTGAGATGTTGAATGGGCCTTGGATGTTGAATGGGCCTTGGATGTTGAATGGGCCTTGGATGTTGAATGGGCCTTTAACCTGCAAACTGGGCGGAGGGTGACTGTCTACCAGCTCTCTTCAGTGTGGGTTAGGAAGGACACTTACACCGTTGTTTCTTAAGGCTCAGTGTTGCCTTTTCAGATTGCTGGGCAGAGCTGCTTCCCACACTGACAAGAGCCGACGCCAACATTCCCATCCTGTACTTTTTGGGCACCACGGACAGGCTGCACGTGATTGGAGGGAATAACTCTGAGAATGTGGTGACATCCTTCTGTGTGGAATCTCAGCGCTGGGGTGCCGTTCACTCCCTGGAGAAGGTGGCGCTGGCGGGTCAGAGCTCGGTCCTGGGCAGTGATGCCTACATCCCGGCCGTGGAGCGGAACTCCATCATGCGGCTGAACCTCAGCTCGCTTTCAGCACGCAGCCTCCCCCCTCTTCCTGTCTCCACCAATTATGAAGCTCTCTTTCACCTGTACTTCTAGAAGGTTCCATTTTCCCCCAAGGAGGTGGGCCCTGCAGGAGATTTCCTGAGGAACCCAGTGACTTGGGGGGGAGAATGATATTACATAAGATGTGACTCACTCAGTAATGGCAAGTATCAAAATGTTTTGTGGTTTCACAGTCAGTCACAGCAATGAAGTACAGACTGTCCCTGACTTTCATCTACTCACGCAAAGTTTTTTTTTATTTTATTAAATAAATGTACAGCCGTGGAAAAAATTGAGACAACAGCACAATTTTTTGTTTCACTCTTTATCAGGGTTACCAACTCACACATCTGGTGCGACACTCACGCTTTCAGACTCTCGTTCAAGAAATCTTATGCCAAATCTGTATAATTCCATTATAAACCTAGAATTAGTTACATAAAATGTGTTGGGTAGTTTGCAAACCCAACAGACTATTTACATTAAGGTAATAAATCTCTTACAAGCAAGTAAGTGCATGTGCAGGCTTCTCTAGAATTGAAAATCTCATACCAGCCAGCTGACCAGATTGTGAATCCTGATTTATTGGTGTGCGCCTGTGAATAATATATATTTTTTGCAAACTCCAGCCTGGCTCTTCCCTGCTTCCCAGTAATGAAGGGCTTCTTCCTTGCTTTATGGCACTTCAGTCCTGCTTCTAAGAGCCTGTTATGAACTGTCCTAGCAGTGCACTTCACACCTGCACTTAATGTTTCCCATTCCTTTTGAAGGTCACGATGTCATCCTCCGATTCATGAGAAACTGTCCAATAATTTAAGCCATAGAAAGTCACTTTCGCCCCTGGTTTTTGGTTATTCCCAGTGTCTCCTGCTTCACCTTATTCTTGTTTACTGCTGCCTTACAAATTTTGAACATGGAAGCATCCTGCTTCTCAGCGTAGCCTGATGCCAGCAGAACCATGATTAAACCTGGATTTTAAATGCAGATTTGTTTAAAAATATAAAGTGGTATTTTAACTTTTTCCACGGCTATATGTAAAAATACATTTTGAGAGGCTGTTCGCCCAGTAGCGCTACGCTACGTAGTGTCTGCTGTGCGCCGTACTGTATAGCAGTGTGACCGTCCCAGCCTCACACGCGTCTCTCAGTCTCACACCTAAAAGTCAGTGCGATTATCCTGACATTCCACCATTTCAAAGTGACCTTTTTGTTGGAAGAGAACCCAGCTGTAAGCAGGGAACAGCCTGTATAAAAGAAAAACTCAAACTCACTTAAAATCTTCACCTTTATTCAGTCATACTAGGTGTCTTGGAAAAACCCGGCTGAATTTTTTTTTTCTTGTGCTAAACAAATACGAATTTTGTTTTGCTTCATAATCTGATGAAGAATGTTGCAAAGCCCAGTGATGACATTACACCGCAGCCCCGACGAGCATGCCAATGAACGGAGATGCTTTAAAGACACACAGGCTTAGGTCTAACACAGAGGGGTTACTCCACAGCACTCACTAAGCGTAAAGTACACAATGGTGTAGCGCTGTTATTAGTAGAGGTGGTCTGTGTATTGTGAGGCCAGCGAAAGCAGAGCCTGCCTGCCTTCCTGGTAAGTACAGTTCGGCTGTGGATGGTGTCATGTTACACATGAAGGGAGGGATTGACGGAGAGGAGAGGGAACAGAGTTCACAGGCTTTGATTCACTTTAGTACCTGAAGGAAGCCGTTTGAAGAACACAGAGCTCTACAGACCCTACAAACAGCAGCGTGGATCATCTGTCAGAAGTTGCACCCCATCCACATTCGGACATCTCTGTACAAATAAGGTACAGCATCATCATAAATTATACGGGACGTTTAGAGCATTTTTGTTTTGAAATTTATATAAAAGCATACATTCATGTAAACATACCTGTTTTTTCCCTATTGTTGTCGTGTTCGATATGTTCACCTGACTATATTCTTGGAAACATTTCTACATAATTTCCTACCCTACCAGCAATCTTCTAGGTTTCCCTGAATCGTTATCTGTGATATGGAAAATATTGTTAACGCTATTAAGTGATGCTGGGAATGTTTTCAGGTTACGTCAACACAAACCAGATATCTTGATACGATTTAAAGACGCTAGACTTGTTCAACGTGCTGACAAAACCACAGTGAGGCATAAAAATGAATAATTTTGAGATGAAATCGTGTTCATTTACATTGAACGAAATATGGTGATTATTAGCAGGGCCGCGAAAATACTAACTCTTCACACGAAATTGTGAAATGCATATGAAAATGATTTAACAGTGTTCGCAGAAAGGTTAATTATAAATGTCTGGCGGATTTCTATGAGATTCTACATTGTCTTTGATTAAATTGTGAGGTATCCCTTCATAAATACAACAGGATGGTGACAAGGTGGCTCACGTGGTGTGTTACGAGAGGCGCTGTTTGTATTTATAACATGTTCAGTCCGTCAGAGACGCACACCCCCCTACCCACCTCCTCACCGCTAAATCTGTCCCTTTAACTTTGCCCCACTTGGTAGGTCGCCAGTCACATGCAATGGAAAATGTCATTTAATCCTACCCGGTGGCTACGCCGTACCAGAAACGTGTAACCCTGCAGAGGAGCGCAGCAAATTATTTCCCATAGTAAATCATTAAATCGTGCGCACACACAGGCAAAGGCAATATGTCTGAACTTAAAAAAGAAAACGTCATGCCAATCTCTTACTGTTAATGGGTTTTTCTGATGATTGAATTAATATTTAAACTAATTCGTTTCATACGTCTATTACCGTATTGTTCTTGGACATTCATTTGCCGTTTAATACAAACTAAGGTTGTACGAATGTAGGAATTTATTAGAACTTAAAGTATTAATAAATAAACACCACTAGAAATCGCATTGTGTTCGCGCAGAATAATTAGTAATAATTATTAATCGTTGCTTTTTTGACGGGTTATTCATTCGGAGTAGCCTATATTTTGAATTGTCGAGATCTATTTGCTGACTGACCCGCAGAGCCGGCTAATTAGCCCAGTGATGGCGGAAGCTCATCAGGCGGTGGGATTTCAGTTCACCGTCACCCCCGACGGAATCGACCTCCACCTGAGCAGGGAGGTGCTGAAACACATCTACTTGTCAGGCGTGACGTCATGGAGGAAGCGCGTCATAAGGTTCAAGGTAGGCTGCCCAAGCCATTCAGTTATTGTCATGATGTCTCTTGCAATGGCTATATCTGTGCCTCACGTGATCTGCAAGCAGCCACTTCTGCTGTCTTGTGCAGAACGGAATCTTGGCTGGGGTGTACCCAGCCAGCCCCTCCAGCTGGCTAATTGTCGTCATCGCCATAATGAGCACCTTGTATGCCAGAGTGGACCCCTCGATGGGGATGATCGACAGCATCAAGAAAACCTTGCCAGTAAGGTTAGTGGGACCAAGAGCTTCCTTGAACAACGTCAAGGAGTAGATCAGGCATAAGTGAAGCTAGGATACTTCTAGTCAATATCCGGGCAAGTATAAGCTTATTCTGGAGCAACACAACTTCTAAGCAAGAAGCTAATAAAACTATTATTCAATCAACAGAAAGCTTTGGGTTGATTCTTTTTCCCTCCCTTGTTGCTATTTCAGTGACTATTTGACAGTCCAGACACAGACTATCGTGAGTGCCATACTGTTTGCTACGGGACTGTGGTTTTCTATTATCCTGGTGCTGCGCTACACACTCAAAGCACTTCTCTCCTATCACGGCTGGATCTTCGAGTCACACGGCAAAAAGAGTTTTTCCACTCGGTTGTGGCTGGTAGGTGAACCGCTCCTGTACTGGGTTGGCTTGATGTCAGTATTCAAAAAGGACTTTTAAAAAATTATTTTTCTTCGACAGCGTCTTGTGAAGATATTTTCTGGCCGCAGGCCTCTGCTGTACAGCTTCCAGGCGTCTCTCCCCAGGTTGCCGGTTCCTAGTGTGGATGACACAATCAGAAGGGTGAATGAGCACCTGCCAGACAGGATTCTGACTGAAAGCATTCTCAAATATAACTGTACTTTTACTCCCCTTTTGCTTCAATTTATGTCCTTGTGCTTTTTAAATCTTTATTTTAGTATCTTGAGTCAGTGCGCCCTCTGCTGGACGATGAGCAGTACAAGCAAATGGAGATCGTCGCAAATGAATTCAAGAAGGATCCGGCACCTAAACTACAAAAATACCTCGTTCTCAAATCATGGTGGTCCACAAATTATGTAAGCATAATGTAAAACCTATATGGTCACTCTGTGCTAACCTTTCCACTTCTGCACACGAATACTTTGGATTTAATTGATTTTATTGATTTCCAGGTCAGCGACTGGTGGGAAGAGTACATTTATCTCAGAAGCAGAGGACCCATCATGGTTAACAGTAACTTCTACACCATGGTAAGTTGTAACACTAGAAGTCCAGAATACCATTCATTTTCATTAGTCTTTTATTAGTAGTTTGAAATTTAACTTTATTCCATATATAATCAGCACATATACAAAATAGACTTGTTTACTACTTAAATCACAGTTTGTCAGTGTGGTTTCAGAACTGATGCTGGCATATAATTTTGATGATGGGACAGGGACTGGTGTGCACTGGAAATGTATGTTTGAGGCCAGGTGTGAGACCATCCTACCCCCATTCTGATTCCCCTGCAGGACCTGCTGTACGTCACCCCCACTCACCGGCAGGCCGCCCGGGCGGGCAATGTCGTCCATGCCATGTTGCAGTACCGGCGCAAGCTGGAGCGCGGGGAGCACACCCCGGTGAGGCTCTGTATGTTCCGGCATCTTCTATCGCCTCTGGAATGAACTGTCATTAGGCTCCAGTACTGCAGTCCATCCATCCATCCATCCATCCATCCATTATCTGAAACCGCCTGTCCTTTTCAGGGTCGAGGGGGGAAGGTAAAGGCACCAGGCAGGGAACAACCCAGGATGGGGCACCAACCTATTACAGAGCACACTCACACACCAGTCCCTGATACATGCACACCTTCACTCTGACAAGAATTGGAATTGAAATGAAATGTATCGATCCCACTGGGAATTTGTAATGCATACAGAGCACAGACAGAGATACATTCAGTGCATAACATGTAAGATGGTACATATAACACTCATAGTAATGTTTTCCAAGTCAGACTCAAGTCACTCTGGTGCTTTCGTGCCACCTAGGGTGCCATCTTCTGAGGGGGTGCCGACATAGCGAGCCCATTTCATCTTTTGGTGAAGCTCGCTCAACTCTCAAAATGGGCTTCGACCTGCATACAGCTGGACGTCTCCCTAAGCATCAGTACCCACAGCAGTCAGTGGTGTCCACCTGACCCTCATGAAAATCCACCCTGAAATGGATATCACTCCATTTTAGTACTTGGGCATCCAATAGGACTGACAACGCGGTATAAATATGGTATAAATTTAACACGCTGAACTGAGCCGTGTCACATGTCGAATATGGATTGAGGCCTGATATCTTTTGGCAGTTCTATTGGACTGTGGTGCTAGTACTGGGAGCCTCTTGGATCATAAATAATGAAACTAATAGGGCAGGCTGACCTTTGACACACAAAGTGCTGCAAATGGATCAGGACACAGGTTGGATGTGTTGGACTCTCAGTAAAGTTGCACCCCATGTCTCCTGCTGTCTCTTGCAGCTGAGGGCTCTGGGGATTGTCCCCATGTGCTCCTTCCAGATGGAGAGGATGTTCAACACCACCAGGATTCCTGGTATTGAGACAGGTAGCTTTCTGATTTTGGTATACATGCCCTTCTATTGTAGATGTTAGTGATGCATAAATGGAAATCCCAGCATCATCTTAAAGTCCTGTTAGCTGTGATTTAGGAATAGTGGTGTAGCTCGGTGAGGGTGAGTCTTTGGCTTGTCCACCTTCTGCTCTGGCAGACTTCATCCAGCACTTGAAGGACAGGAAGCACCTAGTGGTCTACCACCGTGGCCGCCTCTTCAAGCTTTGGCTCTACTATGGTGGCAGGCACCTGACTCCCAGTGAGCTGGAGGTGCAGTTCCAGAGGATCATCAACGATCCCGCTGAGCCCCAGCCTGGGGAGAAGATGCTAGCTGCGCTCACGGCAGGAGAAAGGTGGGCAAATTGCTGTCCCGTCACCCTCTCGCCCCCCTCCCCCCACCGCCGCCATCCTGCCATTCCTGATCGCTGTCCAACCTCCCATTCTGTCCCCCATAGGGTCACATGGGCCCGAACCCGACTGAAGTACTTCAGCCAAGGCACAAACAAAGTATCCCTGGATGCCATCGAGACCGCGGCCTTCTTCCTGACACTGGACGATGAATCACATGGCTACGACCCTGAGAACATCAGGTCCCTGGATGTGTATGCCAAGTCCCTTCTTCATGGGAAATGCTATGACCGGTAGGGGACAATAGGGACATACAGGAAAACTGCCATCAAATCCTGGAACAGAATATTGCAATGCTTCTTCGATCAGGGGAGATTCTAGAATTTTTAAGGTGGGGGCATTAGAGGGACTGTAGTTCATACAAAGGGACCTGCCTCTAATGATGTGTTTTGAATTGGCCAGTGACATAATGGGAATTCCAGGGGCCAGTCAGCTTTCAGCTGGGGCCAGTGCTCTTGTGGCCATAACCCTATATGTGTCCCTGTCTGTCAGACTTATTAAGTTCACAAATATGTCTCTTAGGTGGTTTGACAAATCCTTCTCTCTGGTCATCTACAAGAATGGCAAGATGGGGCTGAACGCAGAGCACTCCTGGGCGGACTCGCCCATCGTGGGTCACATGTGGGAGGTAATTCGGCCCGGAGAGGAGGTGGCATGTCAGTGAAGGCATGGGCCCCAGCCGCAGTCTTCGGTAACGAGTCTTTGCGTTTTAGTACGTCCTGGCCACTGACTGCTTCCAGCTGGGGTACACGGAGGAGGGGCACTGCAATGGTGACCTAAATAAAAACTTACCCCCTCCCACAAAGCTCCAGTGGGACATTCCGGCCGAGGTATGTACCAGCGACCTTGCATGACCTTCACGCTGGGAGCCAGCTTAGACTTGATTCCCGTCTGATGTACAGTTAGTTTCTCTTGCATTCCACAGATGGGTTTTTTTCTGAGTTGATCTGGGATGGGGACTTTGCTCAGATTCACCACATTGGGGTCCTTCACAAAATACTTGGCTCCTTAAGCAAGGATTTTTAAGACATTAAGGTTTTCTTACCTTGATGTCGACAACTGCTGGCAGGGAAAATATTTTGATCTGGAAAGAATGACCAGGGTTTCCGCATCATCATCATTATCATTATTAGTATGCTTGTACGAATGTTCAAAAGGGTTTATAAATCTTGCAATTTGCCATTTACATACATCTCAGTGATAACTGACTATTGATTGACCAAGGCTCCAACAGCTTCTATGCTCCTGGGATCTGAATTTCCCATGAGTTCCATCCTGCTGCCCTTCTTAATAGAACATTTCTCAGAGCCCATCAGTCTCTTTCTTTCCTCCTTCATCTCTCCCTCCCTCCCTCCCTGCCCAGTGCCAAACCATCATTGGCAAGTCCTATGCTCTGGCCAAGGAGATCGCAGATGACGTTGACTTCCATGGCTGTCTGTTCGACGACTTTGGGAAAGGCCTGATTAAGCGGTGCAGGACAAGCCCTGACGCCTTCATCCAGCTCGCTCTGCAGCTTGCACATTTCCGGGTATGTCCCGTTTTCCTCACGCAACATGAAGGTGGTCATGGATCCCGGTCCCGATCCCGTCACATTTTCAGATGTATTTCTAGGTCCAGATCAGCGATTAGCACGCTGAATTAAGCAAATTAATCAATCAAAAATGGAAAATCTTAAGTTACTACTTTTCCATGTGAAGCACATGCTTACAGGTGCTTTGATCTGATTCGGTAGGACAAGGGTGAGTTCTGTTTGACCTATGAATCCTCGATGACCCGAATGTTCAAGGAGGGCCGGACGGAGACTGTGCGTTCCTGCACCTGGGAGTCCACAGCGTTTGTTCGTGCGATGGAGGACAAAGAGGAAACTGTAAACTGACCATCTGCTTATCTGCATGTTTTGTCATTATTTTCTTCTAGCCAGTAATCATCCTAGCCAATATCAAATTCATAATGAAATTTGAACAAACCCATACAGTCAGTCTGAAACTCCTCCCTCTCTGCTTTTAAGTTGCTTCAGTCCACCTAATTTGTGGTTATTTTTGGGCAGAACGAGACGAGGTTAGAGCTCTTCCAGAAGGCTGCGGAGAAACACCAGACCATGTACCGGCTAGCCATGACTGGCTCGGGCATCGACCGGCACCTCTTCTGCCTTTACATCGTGTCCAAATACCTGGGGATTGACTCGCCATTCCTCAAACAGGTCAGACGGCCACTGATTGGCAGGTGATGCGTTTGTAACCTGGTGCCGTCTTTGAGCATTTATAATCTGGCTCCTCCCACAGGTTCTCTCTGAGCCGTGGAGACTGTCTACCAGTCAGACACCCCAGCAGCAGCTGAACCTTATTGACATCCAGAAATTCCCAAAATACGTTGGTGCTGGAGGGGGGTTTGGGCCGGTGGGTTCCTCTAGCGCTCCTTAACGAGACTGGCTGGAATGTTTCATGATGGAATTGCTGGTATTCATGGCACGTTCTTTTTGCGAAGGTGGCTGATGATGGGTATGGCGTCTCGTATATCATCATTGGCGAGAATCTCATCACGTTCCACATCTCCAGCAAGTTCTCCAGTCCAGAGACGGTGAGGCATTCGTCGTCTCGGGAACCTCACTGAAACATTGCATCCCACTGCTAGATGCTCCTGTGGTTTAAACAGTGGATCAGTTTCTGCCGTGTGAGAACTGTCCACCTTGTCTCCATCCAGGACTCTTACCGGTTTGGCCAGAACATCCGAAAGGCTATGATGGACATCCAGGCTCTGTTTGATATTAAGACCAAGGAGCTGTGATGTAGACTGAGAAGATACTTACACACCTATATATCATGTCAGACGGCATGCATCTTCACCTAAACCATTAGCAAATGACTGCAGGCTTCCAGGAATTATTACCAGTGTTACACATTGCATATCTGAAAAATTATTTTTCCTTTGTCTTATGGCATAAGAACAGCGATCAGTTTTGTTTTATAAAGTTCATGGCACCGGTCTACAAGTGGAACAAAAGTTGATGCGCAAGAATATTCTACATACTGTATTCAAGTGACCAAACTGCCCACAGACACTAACTGGTCAAATACACCCTATATATACATGGTATAAATGTTATTTTGTGAGCATATTGTGTAAATATTTGTAATCACCTGCTGAAACAGATCAAATGTATTTTAAATGTGTATATAAAATTCTTGGATTTAAATTAGGTGTGAAATGTTTTTTTTACTATCAGGTTCCAATAAATTAAATGCGACATTGCCATGTGTAAAGACTCTAGAAAGACGCCTTTAAACCACATGGTTGTTCTCAGCATAACAGCAGAAAAACCAAGACAGACAGCGCTTCAGTTCATGCTGTACAAATTAGCTGTGCTGCCACTCAAATCAGGCATTTCTATGGGTCCCCATAACTCTAACCCTGTTGCGCTAATAGCAAACCTAACTCTAACCCCAGCTTAAACCATAAAAAGAAATCCTAACCCTAATTATAGCCTTAAAGGCAGCCCTTACCCTAGCTGTCTTTAACCCTAACAAGCAGAATGCTCTGCAATACAGTGAGCTGACTATGATCTTCTAACCCTACTCACTAAATATTAAGTTTTTGATGTGACTTTTTAAGTGGGGTCCCAGAAACAGGCCATACACGCCGACTGTGGATTTATGAAATGCCGCTCCACCCAATGGCAGAGAGTCCTCCCCACACATTAACCGAAATAAAAGACAAACACGTCTCAAATACAAGAGATAAAAAATTATACATTTATTGGGGTCTCAGCGGAAGTCACAATGTTGACATGACACTGTTTTGCAAAACAAAAAAGATAAAAAATTTAACTAAGAGAGCTATGTGACGCACTACACGCTGAAGTGCCTATGGAGACGTACTGAGTGGCCAATGTCGCACACGTTCTACTGACCACAGAACATGGTGTCGTGGGAAGTTCCCTGAACCCCCCAGCATGTACACGGGTGAGCTGCTTCTTGGGCGTTTATGGCCTCCAGAATCCAGCAGACCGAAGGAGTCGCACTGTTACGAGAAACGTCAAAATAACCGATTACGCAGGACACGCACGGCACCTTTATCGGTATATAACGTTAACTTTCCTCAGCTGACACTACCAGCATGCACGACCTCTCCTCTGACTGACGTGTAGAACATTACTGGATAGGGAGGAAAAAATAATAATAAACCGGCCAAAACAATACAAACTACTATGCAACCCCTCAAGTTCCCACCTCCTCGTTTACATCCCGCTTTGCTCTTCTCATGGCATCCGTTAGAAGCTCGTACTCCAGTCCTAGGATTTCACTGTACATAGTGCAGGGACTAACGAAAAAAAAAATAAAACAATAAAAATGCTTGCTACGTATCGGTAAGGTGTGCAGGGTGGAGACACCTTTGAAGAGAGCCTAAACGGCGATAGACGAAACCTGTCTAAAGATTCAAAATGAATCAACAGTGTTGGGTAATAATATTCTCAACTCAGAAGCTGCCTCATGATTAGGTGCGTCTTCAGTTAACATAGGAAAAAAAGACACAAAGGCAATGAACTTACTGTTTTTTTTTTTCTTTTTAAACTGTGTCCGTGTCCCTTCTGCCCTAAGGTGACGTCTGAGCATACAAGAATCACACAGACACAGCAGTTGTTATGTATTCAAGGATGGCATCAGAACATGTGTCTAAAAAGACTGGGGGGAGGCAGGATTAAGAGGTGGCCCCAGGAGTGGGGTTGACGTTCTGCGTGGCCACCTGCGGGGCCACCTCGATGATCCGGGGCTTGTCAATTATCCTGGCAGTGCGGTTGCCCTTCTCCACGATGCCAATGATCCAGGCCTGGTGGCCCTCGCCGTACTTGGGAGACTTTATTTCAGCACAGAAACGTGCCGCTTGTTCTCGGGGCAGGCAGATCAACAGGCCTCCTGAACATGAACAGGGGCGGAAGTAAATCCAAATGGTCACCAACTATACAAACGCCCCTTGCTTTACGATGGTTTGACTTACAACGTTTCGAATTTATGATGGTGCGACTGCACATACAGTATTCATCAAACTTTGAATTCTGAGCTGTTCCCAGGCTACCAATATGCAATACGATACTTCCTATTAAAGTTGGCCAGTGGTAGCATCCACCCACACTTTCCAAATCTGTAGAAATCACGAGCGTAAACATCTCTTACGATGTTTAGCAACGTATTGTAAGGTGTTTAACTAAATTTCCCCTAGCTCATTATGTCCATTAAACGCCCAAGTGTGTAATATCATGTCTATATTCAACTTATGATGGGTTCATAACCCCACCTTAAACTGAGGAGTATCTATAGGTACAAATACCAAGTCTAGGAAAAGCCCTTTTCTTCTGGCTTTTTACGTAGTGACTTTTGGGTGAAATCAAAGGCTTGGCAGGCGGCTTCTCCCCTCACCCGAGGTTTCCGGACAGGTGCCGTGCATGAGGCCGAACATGTTGCCGCAGGCCTTGCTGACGGCGGCCATCTTGGCCAGCACGGGCAGGTTGTGGATGACAAAGGACACCTCGCTCCTCTGCTGCCGAGCCAGGTTCTGGGCGTGGCCCAGGATCCCGAAACCCGTGATGTCTGTGGCGGCGTGGGCGTTGAAGGTGTGCATCAGGCCGGCCGCTGGGAGACGAATCGATTAAAAAAAATAAAATTAAATAAAAAGACTTTCAGATTGTGGCCTGAAGACAGCCAGCTGGCTCATGTTCACTGGACCATTAAATTTATGTAAGTTCTGCAAACCGGAAAGAACCAAAACACTCCACCATAATATCAGAATTTCCAGGTTTATCTGTAACACAAACACTGAGATTAAGAATTCATTTAAATGCAGCTGAGGTAATAACTGATTTAGAAACTGAGGTGTAACTGAGGTAGAGTCGAGCTCAGCGGGCGACAGGGCGGCTCCCCCGTACCGGTTCTGTTCAGCCGGGCCATGTTCATCATGGCCTCCTGATAAGCCAGCTCCACGTCCTCCTGTGTCACCACCAGTTTGATTTTGTTCCACTTTTCAGGCTGTTAAAACAGAAGAGTGTCACATACACTAATGCACTTATTACTGTATATGTAAGCATTATGCTATAAAAATTACTACATGAATACTAGCAATATTGTTTACAAGCAAGAACTGTTACAAATATCATACATTGGGTGAATAAAGTAATCCAGTTACTTGAATAAAGAGTTGAATAAAGTTCTGCAATCTCTAAGAATTTTTAAGTGTTTTGGCCACTAGTAGTACTGTGCTGTAAAGATATCAAACATGAAAAATGATAACACTTCAGAAAGAAAGCTACTAACATAATGGGGAGTGATAGCACAGAGAAATACAGCATTATTTTACTCAACTATTCAAATATATTAAGTTATAAATTTAAATTAAAAAAATAATAATATATAGCCATATGGTCAATGAGAGTCTTCCAAGATGAGTGGCTTGTCACTTACGATATCTAGCCACTGGTGCACAGCCACGGCCACTTGTGTCCCCAGGGGTTTTGTCAGCACCAACACGTCTCCAGGTACAGCGTTGTCTGGCCTGCAGGGGATTGGCCCGTAAAAATGAGCACTGGTGAATCGGACCTCAGGGAAGTGTAAGGCTGCTTAAAGTCAACAAATGAGCAGTAAAAAATAGCTCAGCATTAAGCTATCAAAAAACATCTTGCTACAAACTCTCTAATGTATGGCTTTTGGGTCAAATTCCCTATAAATACAGCAAATGAAAAAAGACCAGCATTCGAGACCCCCTACGATGCATGATTTTATAAATAACTAAGCACAGAGGAAGACACATTCTGCAGATATATATGTAGAGATGTGCAGAAAGCACAGTATTTGCATCTGTGGAGGCAGCAAAAGTATTTGTATTTGCTTTTGAATACAATTGGAAATAGGGGTAATATAGTTTTTGTTACACTTTGAATTTTAGGATATTGAAGTGTTAATGAAAACCCTAAACCAATATTACATTTAAGTGTTCATTATTATTATTATTATGAATAATAATAATAATAATAATAACCATAAACATAATTCAAAAGAAAATACATTTAAAATTAGCATTCAGTTTTTACTCCACAGTCAACCTAAACTACACTAAACCCCAAACAAATGAATAGATGCTCGTGTGAGCACTGTGAATCCCGCCACCTCCCACACTGACTAGCACATGCTGAGCTTGCAGAATACAAACTGAAAAAAAATCATTACAAATAATAATTGTTCTCTCTCTGATGTACCATATGCCAAGAACTAAACCTTAACTAACCCCTGACTGAAAGATCTGGCAGAACACAAGACTGGGTTACATTCTGTCCATTAGGACTTTAGGCAACTTGGGCGCTATGTGAACATCGTATACACTGTATACATACCTATATGGTACACTGCATCTACACTGTACCTGTACACCCTAAAAAGCCAAGATACTTCATATGAGACAGAAGACACATTAAAATGATGATAAAAATTACAATAAAGTAAATGTAAAAATGCATAAAATATATATTTATTATTATTCTCAAGTATTATGGGTATTATGTTAGGCTACGTACTGTACTGTGGTGCAGTTGCCGTGTTTACACTACGACTCCTTATGTCTGCTGTGTTCCATTAGCCAAGCAAGCTATTAACTCTATTTTAAAGCTATGGGACCACAAGAATATATGCAAAGGGACGTTGTGCCAAAGGATATTACGTTATGCAAATATGTATATAGTTATCAATACTATCATAAGCTGAAAGATACAGCCTTCTCAATACAGAAGATGTTTCTGCAAACACCCTGAAACTGCACTGTTCTCAGTGATGTTCACCTCTGTTACAGTGTGTATTCTGCAAATGGATTTGACGGTAAGGTAAGGGACATCAGGTCACACGTAGGAGGAGGTCTGAGGTGAATGTGAAGAAGTGGAGAAAATCAACAGCGTGGGACGAGAGATTCGCTCACATGATGAACTCATTGGGTTGGCATACTGTCGTCGCCACTCCACCGAGAACTATCCAGGGATTCACCACCGTCTGCCCCCCTGTTATCGACGTCCCTGCCTCCTCCGACGCGTCTTTGAAGCCCTGAATAATCAGGGGCATCACTTTGTCCCTCTCCTGATGACGACATTTGCCAGCCATTATATTCAAGGGCAGACAATACATTGGTGGTGATAATAATAATACATTTTACCTATAATGCACTTTACATTTACATCAGAAAAAATCTCCAAGTGCTACAAAACCTCAGCAACCTAAATATGTAAAAGCTATAAAGCAAAAGTACCATGAGCAAAGGGGTCATCTACAGGTGGTTTACAAACTCTGAAACTAAAACTTGTACATTGTAGATATCTACGGTGAAATGTCGTATACTATGTCCGCACAATGGTAGATCCTTTGTGGTGTAAATTTGTATTTTAAATACATATGCTTCTCACCTTATCTGACAATTTGTTGCTGATCCCCAGAAGCATGAGAATATTGTCACATTCTGTGACACCTACAGCATAGAGGTCGCTCAGCACGTTGGCACAGGCGATGCGTCCCTGGAAGGAAAGGAAACAACTCAGACACTAATAAATGGAATCACTAATCATTGGATATGAAAAAAAGAATTACAAGTGGTACAAGGCTCCAGAAGTCCTACCATCATATAGGGGTCGTCCACAATGGGGTAAATGTAATCTGTCGTCTGAACAAGTGAAAGACCGCCGTGTCTCAAGGGGATGACACAAGTATCCATGCCGATACCTGTACACATGGGGGACGTTTCAGTAAAGTGTTGTCATGGTGACAACACAAATAATGTTTAAGCTCGCATCCCATTTGGCCCATTTGCTAGCGTTTACCAGAGGGGGGCGCTATGATTCAGGAGACCTACCTAGCCTGGGCATAACTGCCCCCAAAAACTGCTCGTCTTCCTGGAAGTGATTGTCATGCAGGCATTCCAGGAGCTTCTGAAGTACATCCTGTGGGACCTTGCAGCCGGTCCCCTTGAGTTCTGTGAAGCGGGTTAATCGGAACCCCTTGTCTAGTTCATAACTCTCGGGGTTAAAAGACTCCCGCACAGACATGGCCTGGGGACAATGGCTGTATCTTTACCAGCAACTGGACCGCTGTCTCTCAACAGATGACAATCTTGGGGAGCAAAAAAAAAAAAAAAAGGAAAAAGTTATGTTATGTTCAAGAACTTGGTTATTTTGGTTGGTACTTCACTGATGATGACTAGATATATTAATATTATCAAAAAGTAACTCATATGCAACACTAATCAGGCTACAAGGTGGAGGAATGCAAAGAATGTATAACATCTGCTTACCAAAAACCTTTTATCTATTTACATTTTATCTGCCTAAAATTGCACAATAATCGCCCAGGGGTTGAAAGGAAACCTATAACAATGCACATACATTAACATTCTATTACAAATAATAAGTAAAAGTAATTAGCAGCTTTTATACAAGTTTCTGACAGCGGCTGGATAACACCAGAATTGTATTTTTTTAATTGTTTTATTAATATGAGGCATGCTGAACTCAAGCGGTAGAAGGCGGTTTATATGCGCTCTTGGCTGTGAGCTCTGGGTTACAGTTAATGCGACGGGGTGTGTGACATGTGCCTGTCAAAGTGACTTCGCCATAGGGACGCCTTATAATCTGCTGATGTCCTATCGTATATTCCACAAATATATCAGGCATCAAAGTAAAACTTTTAAGTTATTCTGCAAAGATTCTGCAAACTTTTAGTGAAGCACAACATTAACCCCTTGTTGTGTCTCCCCGCTGCACCCCAGCTCCACGCATGGGCAGGCTTAGCTAGCTAGCTAAGCTGGGGGCGGAGACAAAAACACCTATACATAAATAAAGGCCGGGGCCGTGGGTAATGTTATTTCGCAGAGAACGGTGCATATGCCTTTTCCACTTTCATAGAGCCCGGTTATGCACAGCGTTAGTCGTGTTTTTTAGTCCCGGACAACGAGCGAGCTGCGTGTAAAAATGTCTGCAGCTGAAAAAATTAACCCTTTTGTAACCCGCTGCCCGGAGAGCGACACCACACTCGACTAGTTAAAGAAACCCCCGCGTCTCCCGCACTCCACACAGAGTCGGCGTTTTCCACCGAACAGGAAATATTTAAAGCAGTAGCCCTCGCACGTTTAAAGAAAGACGACGCTTATATTCACATTTCATTTCCCCTTTAATTCCGCACTCCGCTTTTTTCTCTTACCGGTTTCGGTTTAGCGGCGCCTCTCTCGATACAAGAGAGGGTGCCGTCCCAGAATGCACTGGGGCCTTAAGGGGCGCCCCAAACTGTGCCTGAAGATAAATGCATTTCGATACAAACATTTTTTTCTTCTAGGGAGATTGTAGAATAAAGCGTTCTTTTATATCCAAAAGGATTTATACGCAATTCTACACCAAAATAAAGCTGCAGCTTAAATGGAAAATGCAAATATGCTGAATATTTTGAATAAAAGAGCAGAAATAACAAGGGTCCTTTAAGGGCTAACTGGCGCCTTTACCTCCCCTTTAAACTATGTTTAAATGTACGGCTACAATAATATAAATAATCAAAATTGCCTTTAATTTCGGAACTGTCATCTTAAATATTCTGTCCTCTATATATCATCTACGAATACAAACATACTTAATATTTATTATGGTGTGTAATATACGGACTGGCAGAGTGAATTCAAATTCACATTCTCTTGCGTTTTATCTCCACCGTTTGCGAATGTTTAACTGTGCTGCGCTATGCTGTCAAACGTCTACAACCTGATATAAAAAAAAATTACATATAGACAGCTGTGAGAAATTTGCTTTATTCAACAGGGGCACAACACTGCTCTTGGCAAGTCTTACAGCAAAGGACAACATCATCACTTACAGTTTGACAAAGGTTCTGACTACACAGCAAGTTAAAATAGATGTGTTCCCAGCACACTCCACAAATAAATACACAGACACATATAAGTAAATCTCACACAGTGTCCACATATCTTAATTTCGCAGTAGTATTCATTTTAAAATATTAATTATGCATATCAAAGGATGGCATACTTACATCTTGATAGTATTTTTATTCTGTAAACAATCTTATTGACAAGATCATAACAATGCTTTGTTTTTATAATTGCATTAAACTAAATCAAAAGGGGAAAAACATTTATGTGCACCATAATATTATAAGTTTATTATAAACAAAAGGCTTGACATAAAGTGCATAAAGGTAAAGTCAGTTATTTCAATGTTATTTCTAACATTTAAAATTTATTGGCTTGGCTTTAATATAAAACACTTAATTATATTACATACATGCCTAATTCATTTGGGCAAAAAATAATTTAAAAAATAGCAAACTAAATGATAATTATGTGTATTTCGAATGTCAGGGGTAGGATATGACTACATGTTATCATTGAAATGCATAAAACTGTGCCATAATTGTAAGTCTAGGGGAACATCTGTTGTTATTTTCATGGTAATTTCCATTTAAATTTCCATTATTATTATTCAATGAGCAAGGCATTACCGTTTCCTTGAAATGTCCTGCATCAAGATGTGTTTGGTATGAATCCGATAAACACGATTAGCATTACAATGCTTAATCGAGAGAACAGTTAGCTAAAGTAAATCAAATCACACAGCGGATTTAAAATATGTTATCTAGCCACCCAATCTGGCAATTTTAGATTGGGCTGAACTACAATTTGCCTTCCCCGACGTAGGGACTTAATTTGCAGTCCTCAATTAGATCCAGTTACTGCAACTGTGAACTGCTGGCTGGTAATTAGTGTTCAAAGAAGAATAAATAGTAGACTGATGCTCTTAGAATAGGTCTATATGGACAGAATACAGTGATCTCAAGATAAAAAACAAAACATAAATACGGTGACGTTTAAGGGGCGCAATGGAAATGTAACAGTCACCTGAAACTGGCAATTAAAAGCCACTTTTTAATTATGGCCAATTATCAATATGTGTGTAAAATGTCAGAGCTAAATTAATAAAATTCAGTTCATAAAATGAGACCACAGAAGCCAGCAACACTAAACTGTCCATTTTCATGGAAAAGTTCCTTGTGTCTGTAATACTGCAGTGGTCCACTACACTTGGGAATGATTTCTTTAAGTCACCCAGATATTTTGGATGGACATTAAGGACTTTAAGGGCCCTTAACTACCCGAAAAATGCTCTAATATCCCCAGATAAACAGCCTTCCCTGCACTCGCACCCCAAGCTGCCCTCTCACCTTATATGTGTGCGTCTCAAGATGGGATGTGTGAGAAGAAGCATACCCCATCTACACATACATTACTTTGCAGTTTTTAAAGTGTTGCAGAGTCAGAGGAGCCTGGGGGCTTGACAAACATCATTCCATCACCAAGTTGTATCTATTTGGCTGGAAAATGCATTAAGCAGAGATGTCCTCTTCAATGCCAACTGCAGTCTTCTTTAACTCATTACCTGAAGAACAGACAATTACAAGTAAACAAAAGGTACCTGTAGTATGAATTATTTGTCTAATAAATTACTTCCTATTGCTTTCTAATAAATTACAAAAAGCAGAGAAGACAGTAACTGTACAGGCTTGTTACCTCTAGGTAGTTCTGTTTTTTCTTTCCTGTCTTCTGAGCAGTGACACTCTTCTGCGGAAATAACCCCCCCCCCCAGCATCAATTTAGCCATTTTTATAAATGCAGAAGTGCAAACCCGTAACAAGCAACGAGGTACACGGATATTACTGAGGGCACCTAGATCAAATCATATTCCATGGTCAAAATATGCTTATAAGTCTGTTTTGACTGACCAACTGATAGCAAACAGTAATTCTGCCAGTGAATTCTGGTCCCTGCATCCTATAGGGCTATTCCATAGGATAGGGTTTACCTAATATACCACAGAAATATCTTTTTTCTTGTAACACACCTTGCGATAAAAATTTTTGGTTACATGTGTTGCCTTGCAGTGAGTAAATTGCAGGTGTGAATTAAAATGGACATTTAAACGAAAATTTCAGAGTATGAGGGGGGAAAAACCCTCAAGATGGGGTTAGCTATATGGCTTAAATACACAGTTTGCTCTTCACTGCTGTCTAAAGAGCATTGGTTTATATCAGGAAATCATCATCATAAGCAGCAGGGGGTAGTGTTTGTAGGTGACCCCCACCTCATAAAGGGAGGGGGGAGACAGAGGCAAAGACAGAGATAATTAGCTGACATTTTGCGAGTCGTCAGACGATCCAGGGACAAGGACGACAGATTTATGGGATGGAGCTTGGGGTCTGGGTGGAAATCACTCGGCCAGACGAGGGAGGGTTAGAAAGACGTCTGGGTGATAGCGTGACGGAGATGGGGGGGGTGGTAGGCAAGATGGAAGATGGTACTGAACCATTTAATGTGGCGGGTGGGGGGTGTGACCTACCTGTGGTGTATGTGGCAGTTTTGTTCAAAACAGCATCTGCAGCTTCTGTTAGGAGGAAAATAAATGGACAATCAGCCTGAGAGTAAATTCTGTCTTTCCTACAAAGACTTAAAACTAGCAGTTAGCTCAGTGTTTTCAACTTTTTTATTTATCCGGGATTAAATAAAACTTACCCACGTTCTGTCTTTTTAACCGTCTCCTGGCCAGCTTAATCTGGTCTTGCAGAATTTGCACCCAATCTCTGGGACCGGGGAGCTTCTCGATTTTGTTTGTGGTGCAGTACTTCTCTGTAAACACTGTGGGAAGTGGAGAAAAAATAACCCAGCATTGTCAGATGTACAGGTGATGTTTAGCTACAGGTGATATTACACTGTAGGTGACATTTAACTACAGGTGATGCTACGCTACAGGTGACATTACACTACAGGTGACATTTAACTACAGGCGATGTTACACTACAGGTGACATTTAGCTATAGGTGACGACATGCTACAGGTGATGTTACGCTACAGGTGACATTCAGCTACAGGATAATTTGGTGATGCTAGAGTTATTGTTGAAGTTAGAATACAAGAGTTATTGTGTGGTTTATCTAGATATGGATTTATACTTTAAACTAAATGTATTTTTAAGAAACTGGGCTTGGATGACCCTCAACGCTCATGGGAGTTTTACTAACAAAAAAATGTTCGGCAGACAGAAGGAAAGTGGTGGTAGAGGAGGTGGGTCCAAGCAACTAAAGGAGGTGGTACCAACTGATCAGAGATCTTGGTCCTGACTCCTCTAGTTGCTTGGACCTATCTCCTTTGCAATCTGATTGGCTATCTTTCTGAACCAATCATTTTTCATTCTGCACTGTGCACATTTTTGTGTAAGCAAAACTCCCACGAGTGTCCAATCTCGTTTTCATTATGTCTGTTACTCCACAACCCCCCCACAGTGGCAGTAAAGACGTCCTACCCTTTATGGCCCCCACAATGTTCTGGTCCAGGCCCTTTCTGTTGTCGTTCAGGCCCCTTTTCCGCTTGCCATTAGGCAGCGAGTTAGCCAGCGTCTCGTCGTCGAAGAAGGCGCACACCAGCTTTCTGAAGAGCAGGCTCCCAGAGCGGGTGTAATTGACCAAGATGGAGTCCAGCTGGGACTTTGAGATAAACACGTCATAGTCTTCTGCCAGCTGGACTTCGGGCTGAACACCCACCTGGCCGGATACACACACACACACACACACACATCAGTTAAACATATCTTTATGGGGACCACTCATTCATTTCTATGGGAAAAATGCTAATGCTAACTATGACAACCTTAACCCCTACCCAGCCCTAACCATGACCACAAATAACCAAGCAAAATACAAGAGGTTTTGCATCTTTAGTTTTTTCATTGCAGTCATCGCAGATTTTTATTAAAGTGAGTTTTCCCTTAAGGGGACCAGCAAAAAAAAATGGGTATCACGTTGTGGGGACATTATGTCCCCATAAGGTAAGGTATACCTGCTCACACACACACAAGTACAGGCTCAAACACACATATGAGAACCCAACACCACTTAATCGGATTGTTGCCCTGTGGTGAGCGATAGCGCCAGTCAAGTTCACCAATCTTTTTCGGTGCAGATGAGATTCACGGTGACACTTTCAAATTGGAAGGACAGTCTTAATCATGACAAGGCATGACAGTACTACAGACAAACCTGTATACACAATGATCACGAGTTTTGGTTGAAGCATTCTCTCTCAAGGGTCAACTCAAGGATACTGATTCACCTCTTTTGTGAAGCCAATTGTTTGCCTGTGAAACACTTATTTCCTCAAGAGCATATTGTAAAAAATGGCTTTGGAAGGTATGATGTAGCCTGGAAAACTTCAGTGGGAGGGACATTAAGAAGGACAATAAGCCATGGAACCTTTTTCACACTTACAACATGTACGATACGGGATGCCGAAACCTAAAATAGCTCAGGTATCCTGTCCTGAGCTCCATATGGCGGCTTTGTTACCTCGGAGGATGACATGTCCCTCTGAAGGTTGTAGCGACTGAAGGCATCGTCTGCAGGTGGTGGTGAGGCGGGTTTGGGAGGCTGGCCAGACTGGTCCAACTGGTCAAGGACAGATATTTCCCTTGGCCCTCTGTCCCTCCCTCCACAGGAGTCTGGCATGGCGCCGGATAGGAGAGAAGCCCTTTTTCCAGGCAAACTCACTGGCACCACCTTGTGGACAGGTCTCCTCTTGCACGGCCTCTTTCTTGGGATGGAAGATCGGATGGGGCTGATAGCGGCCGAGGTCCTGTGCTGCTTCTCCTGGGCTACTGAGGTCCGGAAACAAATTCAGCTATGCAGGAGATGAACCTTTCACAGGAACAGCACGTCAAGTACACCACAGGGCTGCGGTATAGATATATTCTGTATTTGAAATAAAATATCACCATTCTTATTACAATGGTGAAAAAAATGAATTTAACTGCATACTGTACATAATATGTAATACTAAGCCATATGTATTAAGAGGAAAGTTGAACTGATACTCAAAGAATATTCTAAAGCAGTAAAACTAAGAAAAGAATAATTCAACAAAATTAATTGATAGTATGTGTTTATTATGTATGCACGTATGTGTGTGCGTGTGTGAGAGAGAGAGAGAGTTATGTATATATTACAATGTGGTGAAAACCTGCTATTTTGATGTTGTGGGAACCATTTTTCAATCCCCACAAGAGGAAACTTAATTTCATAAAAATCTGTGATTTATGGTTAATGATAGGGTTGGGATTGTTGGGATTAGAGTTTTGCCCCACAAAGATATTAGTACAAACATGTGTGTGTGTGTGGTTGCATGTATAATTAGGGCTGTGAAAATGTTCTCATTAATGCACAGTACTTATTTTAAATCCCAACCGTACCTATTTGGTATACTCTGGGTTCAAATCCCAACCGTACCTACTGGGTATACTCTGAGAAAGGTACCTCGGGTGCTGAATTAGCTGCCCCCTGCTATGTCACGAAAGTCACATATGGGTTAAATGCAGGAACACATTTTGTTGTTGCGCACTGTGTGCTATGGTATGTTAACAATGACCACTGATCACCTAATTCTAATAACTTGTGAGTTTAGGTTATGATCTTGCACAAAATCCCAGAATTCAAAGCTAAATCCAAACTTTCCTGTTAGCATCTCCATGTATATACTGCCAGACAGAGGCATACATAGGATAAAAATACTGTAATTTGCAGTATTTAAAGATTAAGATTAACTTTATTCATGCTAGGGGAAAATTCTGGAAAGTTGGTTTAATTTTATTAAAACATTATGATCTTTCATGTCATTAAGTGCACTTAGGCTTCTGTTTTTAGAGCCATTTGTCATTTGAGATCAATAATGCCTGTTGAGTGTGCGAATCCACGTTCGTGTAGCGTATGGCTTTTCAATGCATTTTTGGAAGCACTGAAATTCAGCTTGTACAGGTACTAGTAGTATTTTTGTTGGAAATAAATAAAACCATATTGGCTGTATTCATCTTCCATTATTCAACCATTCTGACACAGGCATGTTATTGAGTTTTGTATTATTGTCTTGCTGCATGATTTGGATGGATGTCTTGGCCTGTTTGGGGTCCTGATATAGACATTAGCCAGGGTGCTAATGTGCTCCGTTTTCTACAAGTAGAACATGGTTCCCGAATCCTTGAGCATCAACCTTCACATTAATAATCTGAATCTGAGGGCATGGGACAACACCATACAGATTCTTGTTGGGCAGATGAAATGAAATGAAATTAACTGATGCTGAAGAATCAGAACAGGGCACAAACTTTTGGTGCTTTTCCACTGCCACCAAGAAGCGCGCCATGACACGAACTGGCGGTTTTCCACTTTAAAGTATCCAAGCTATAACCACACTGACACGGCCCTGATCACTAGCAGGGCTGCAAGCATGACCAAACCGAGCTGGCTGCATCGTCACCATCTGATTAGTAAAAATGCACAGATACCTGTGTTCTGTGTCCATATACATGGATTGCCTGAAGGAAAAAAAGAGCATTATGTGCATATTATTCGTTGTAAGTAGTATCGCACATCATGACGTACTGATGCATTCCGGATAGCTCGGAACTTGAAAATTTCCAACCTCCTACTTAAAAAGTACTATAAAACTGATGAATGAAATGGATTCATAATGCAAATTTACACACGCTAATGCTAATTATGCTAGCGTTTGATGCTAACATAAGACCGTGATTCTCACTTGCTAGTGGAAATTAATACATAGTAAATCATGATGTGCACCGTGTGAACAGTAAATAAGCATCTCTTCGGTTTTATATCACTGTTGCTCTCCAAACGTGACAACGCCTTTACCGAGCCGACCCTTCTGCAGTGGAGAACTGAGGAGACCTGGAACCATGCTGTATCTAGCCTCTTGCAGTATGGCTTGGGTATGGCTCGGTTCCTATATGCCAGTAGAAAAAGAACCTTTTTTTTCGCCGCTCGTTGCAGAGCGTGCCAACACTCACCTTTCTGCCGCTGCATCAGTTTCCTCACGGCGCGCAGCTCCTGCAGGATGGCCTGCAATGTGCTCTTGCAATTACACATGCAGCAGTTTGCTTCCATGGTTCCAGGCAGGCTCATCACTGGACAGCACAAGACATGCAGACCAGGTAAAGGCTTCACTATGAGGACCCCAACTCCAAGCAGCATGTGAATGACCAATTGTGATGGTGTATGCATATGAGCAGATCTGCCATCCTGAATGAGTCCTTGTCTTGTCTCTATTTTCTCAAAGTGGCATCCTGTTCACCTCGCTCTCTGCACTGAAGGAACCCCACCCCACCATCCTCAGAACCAGTCAGGCATCTTCTCTGATGAGCAGACATGTTCCTCGACAGGCCTTGGCTAATTGGTCAAATTCAATCCCAATGGATTAACCTTCTAGTCCAGCGTTTCCTAATTCAGTCCTTGGGGACCCACAGACTGCCCACATTTTTGCTGCCTGTGGTGGGGAGCTGGGAGGGAGCAGAAACATGGACTGATTGTAGGCCCCCAAGGACAGGACTGGGCAACACTAATCCAGCTAGAATGTCAATGTTGCTAATCTCCTGGAAGGAAATATCTTCTCACTATTTATTTCCCCGACTTTTTATGTGGATTAAAAGGCTGGTGGATTAGGCACAGTGCCAGGTAGTTAAGGGACAGTGATTTGGGAATGGGCTTGGTTTGTCCCGTCCTTTTACAAACAGAAGTGAAAAACTAGGATAAATATAGTCAGGTTGGCCAATAAAGGAATAAGAGGGTCGGTGAGGATTGTGAGCGTTTTGCTCCAAGTTAAGATGTTCCTGTCAGCGGTTTAGTAGCCAAAAGAAAGGGGGATGAAATAATAGTTCATAGGAAAGAAGCAATAAATCCGCAACAGCTGAGAGCAGTGAAATGCTGTCTCAGATGTGATCGATGAGGGTATCCGCTCAAGCAATGGTGGACCTCTGAAAATTTCATTAAACCACAAAAGAAAGGCTATAAATATTCCCTTCTTTTTTTTAGGATGGCATTTAAAAAGAAGATGACATCAGGGAAGCTCTCTGGCCCTGCGTGCTGCCTTACTCTTCAGCAAAACCACACCGGAGGAGGATGGGGGGTGAGGGGTTGGGGGTGG
>JAODUD010000001.1:6505043-6521186 GCA_026784285.1 Stomatorhinus walkeri | reverse complement strand
TGAGGGGTGGGGGGTGGGGGGAGTGGTCGATCGATTTGCTGTGACTCGTAGACGCACCATTGGGATTTACCGTGCCTCCGGTATCCCTCAGCATCCTCGAGGTTTTCGAACGGGTACTGTACTGCGCTGGCACCTGAGGCCTCGGCGCGGGTTCGAGGTTCCAGGTGCTGTGCTGGGGCTCATCCATACACAACGCCAAGGGCTGCCCCCAGCTCGGCTCTGCGTCCTGGGGCTCCGCCTTGAGGATGTCCCCAGTGCCACCAGGCCGCTGGTGCCCACGGCTGGCCTTGTCACTCAGCAGCCGCATCATCCCCGTGATCTGCCTCTTGATCTCCATGCCGTCATCGCCAAGCCAACCTGAGAGATGGGCAGGTATGGCTGACGCACAGGTACCACACGTACCAGAATATTCTGGGCCAATCAAAAGCGACCGATGCACTGTGCTCAGACAAAAGCAAACCTCATAGATCTGTGGATATCACTGAAATGCCTTTTGGGTAAATATGAAGAGCAAATACTTAAAACAGTACTTAAACATACGAAATGTGTCTGTTTCCCAGAAATGACTGTCACTGTACCTTCAGTTATGGTAACATCTTTAATTCTGCCATTGACGTCTATGCTTCCGGCACTGTCAAAGTACCTAGTTTCAGTATCTGGAACAAAAAAAAAAATAATAAATGATAGTAAGGGAATGAATGTGAATTATACAGAAATCTCACAGGTATATTCTTGAGACAGCAGATCAAACATAAAATATCTAAATATTCCTCGCACCATTCATGCAATAGCGATCACGAAAGCATATGTACGATACAGGAGCTATTGCAGCGTATCGAACTGCCGTCTGGAGCATTATGTGCGGCTGTGGGGACAGAGTGGCCGAGGCTGGCAGCCAGCGATGCTCTACAGGCGCTTCCACCTGTAGGTATTATAAACATGCCGCCGGAGCTCAACGGGCTCGATCCGTCTCTAAACATCACATTTAAACGCCACAGTGTCTAAATGTGCTGAAACTCATCCTGAAGTGCGTCAAGTTTCGCCGTGGATTTTTTTTTGTATTCAACATTAAGACATCAAAAGCCGGACAAGTTTTTAGGAGAAACTCGGAATGTCTGATTTTCAGGTCTGGTTTAGTAATGCATGGATTGTCCGTAAAAATAGACTCCTGTTACGCCGTAAATGTAACACTTCATCACGACATAAGACACTTCACATTATTTTTCAAATCAACTGTTGTGACTTCCAAAGCGACGCTTTAATAATTTAAAATTAGGTCTTATTCCCTCGTTGATCAAAGCGTCTTGAGAATTAGGCAGACAAGCCATGCATTTAGACAAAAAATGTTCCCCATTTTGCTTTTGTTATTTTTAGAAGAAGCGACGGGAATATGCAGGTCACACCTTCAAAAGCTCCTTCCTTACCTTCCTCATTAACCAGTTTAAAGCTTTGCGATTTCCTGCTCCTTTTCCTTTCGGCAAACTCCATTTTCTAAATGTGTGTGACGGAGGGATGAAGCCGGAGAGAGAGAGCGTATAGCATGGGAATAAACAGCAGGACCCGGGGACCGTCTCTTTAACCAGCGCAAAACTGCGGCTCATCACCGCGTTACGCTTCCCGCTGCTTAGCGTCACATCACGGCCCCCAAAGCGATGGGGACACGGTGCCACATTTCCCATAAAGCAGCCTAAAGGCGCGATCGCTCCATCCTTAGGGCTCTCGTATATCCATATTCATATTTCATGTTGAGATCACCGTCATGCAAATTCCTTTGCGCCACCTGATGGTTCATGTTAGACGGTGTATGCGGGACCCAAATGTCATGCTACGCATTTGACGGGGTATACAGAAACATTTTTTCGCTTAACCATGGAGCGATTTACCCACGTGTGCTATTGGAAATTAACACGATTAACTGCACGCGGTGCAGCATTTGCTTCACAATTACAAGTTCCCTATAAATCAAAATTAATTACAGCGCCACAAAATCACATTTTGCACTATTAAAGTGTAATTAGCGATGCATAACGATATATCAATAGTTTCGTATTTCGTTTGTCTCTGTATCTTGAAAGTTTAAATCTAGTGAAATTCTAAGCATTTAGAAGACTTGACATCTGGAGTCTAAATTGAATTTCATCATCTCTTAGAAGATAAACTGAACTCTACAGCTAATTGGAATGAAGCAATATACACAGAATTGAAGAAACTCTATATGGTTTGACGCATACTTATTTTTTCATTCAATGCTCAAATATTGATGCAAGTTTTCTTCTGAGGAGGAGATGCAGACTGTAATTTTACCTCCTGCCTCATAATTTGGTGGCGTGCATTTAGTATGCTTGACGGACGAGCTATCCTGCTGCTCTCGATGGATAGCATAGCTGTTCTCGGACGCAGGGAAAGTCACAGGTCCTCATATCTTTTCTCTAGCAATAGATGGGACTCTAAAGGGCTTTTCTTTGAAAACCCAGGGATCGTATTATCATTGTGGTATCTAAGGACTTGTTACTCCCTCCAATAACGCAGTTTCGGAGCCGACTGCTCCTCTGGCTCGAGCACAAGCGCGCCGTACCCCTCCTGCGCTGGGCCTATCCTTCTCCTGGCTCTCAGTCGGCTGCGGCCGCCTCTCCGTGCCAGAAAGCATCGTCACACGGGCGCAGTTGGTCAGCTGCGATCCTCCAGTTCCCGCTCAGGAGCCATCTGCTCTGGCCATCCTTCATTCTCAGCCCTGGCTCTCTCAGTCTCCATCTTCTAGACACTGCTGTTTGTTTATTTGTGTAATCATAGGCCAAACACACACACAAGCATGTAAATGTATAGCTAGAAATGATCAGAAGATGCTGCTGTGAATCAGCTTGGCAAAGGATACGCACATATATGCAGTTCTGAACTGATGCACGTAATCTATTCCACAAAATCTTACGTCAAACTTCACGCAAGTTGGATTTAACCCCCCCACCATTCAAGGCACCATATAGAAAAAAACAAAAACGGGCTTGTAATATGTACCAAAGAACACATCAAATTAATGAGAAGCAAGCATAAATTTCTTTACAGGTGTGTGACACCATTTGGCAAGAGTGCTTCCATAAACTGTCTCATACTTTTTCCCGAAGTCCAGATATACTTATCGGTTTAATGCAAATCAGCAGCTGCCTACATACAGCATATACATGGACAGCATTTTATCTTAGAATATGGGATATGGGAACATCATTTGGGAACAGTGATAGCACTGTAGGTGGTTCTATTCCTGTGAAATGGCTTCAAAACTCCTTGGCTGCTAAATGATTTTACAAAACAATCACTTGATGGCCCCCAAAGTCCAGCTGCCTGCACCGTAAGGAATCTCTCTGCTTGATTAATGGACATTGGCCATACTAACTAATGTTTAGGAATGACTGGAGACTATGAATTGAAGGCTTCCTCCAAACAAACCCATCTAGAAGCTAAAAAGGGCAAAAGGTGATCCATCAGATGATGTCACTTTTTTCCACGACTCTGTTCAGGGTCACAGAGATGCTGATTGGTTCTGTACTGATTTTGGGGGCTTTTGTCGTGTTCAGCACCAGACCATATACTGTAAGAGTCCGTCCATCCCTGCTGTTGAGCTTCAACTTGCAACCGCTGTTCTTCCTCTCCCATGCGGCGGCTTTGTTAGATAGGTCCTGGCGTGACTTTTAAGACCACTCCCCTCAATACCTTTCTCTGTCTTTGTGACCACTGCTCCTGCAATTCAGGTACAGCGCTTCAGCCCCCTCAGAAGTAAAACCACTTTGAAAACTTCCAAATCAAAGTCATTGCTCTCAGGCTACTTTTATAGCTGACCCTCACTGCTACTTGGCATTCAGCCTAATATGACTCACCTTTGTAGCTGCGTTTGTAATTATGATTTAGTTACTTCAAAGTAAAAGTCCTTTTCCTTTGCTACATCCCTAGGGTGACGACCTAATCCGTGTCAGAAGGGACATTATGAGCTACTTCATTTTACAAACTACGTCAAACTAAAAGTCCCCCGTGCTTTGCTAAATTGTTTGCTCATCTTTAACTGGTTTGTTTCCTTGATTGAAAGACGAATCCAGCTGTGTCACATTAACATTAGTGACACATGCATGATTACAGGAGACTGATCAGTCAGCACACAGCAAGAGCTCAGTGCTAAAGTGAAATCTGGCTCCTTTTAATTGAAATGGTAGTTTACAAATCCTGTTCTAGCTAAGTGTCCCTCCTAACATAGATTAAGTGGTCACCCTACATCATCCCCCAAATATAGGTGACTATCTTTTAATCTTCTCTGTACAGTGCAGCACACTACAAACATATTAATTATTTAGTAGATGCTTTTATCCAACGTGATGCATTTCTGAATGAATGCAGGGTCACACAGTCCCTGGAGTAATTGGGGGTTAAAGGTGTCGCTCAAGGGTCCAACAGTGACATCACTCTGCTGATGCTGGAGACGTTCTGATCACAGACGCTGCTCATGAACCTGCTGAGCCGCACACCAACCCCAGAAAGGCTTGGACCCGGGGCCCGTTGGTGCCACAACACAATCAGTAACCAATTGTGCTTCTTGGCCGTTTTTCACTGTTTCCATCAAGCATGGTTTTGATGCCGGTTTGACATGGACCCGCAGGCAAATATTGCTTGAATGAGTCAGCAGTTGCACCCCTTAAATCATTAGCTGCCGGTTGGGATTTGCTTATGTCTGCTGGCCATTAGGCACTGCATCAATAGGCGTAATATAATAACCGTTAATGGGCGTCGCACTAATTTAGCTTCTTTTCTCACTAAACACAATTATTCCAAATGCAATTTTTGTGACAGATTTTTTTGAGGCCATTTATTAAAGTGGGACAATCTAGCCTGCAGTTGTTGTGCTAAAACTGCCGCCATCCATTTTCACGACTGCTGCACTTATCCGATCTCCCAGTTACTAACGTTTTGTTCTCAACCAAAGGACTACCTGTAAACAAAAGATATGCGAACGGGGGCGTCGGAACAAAACCTGGGAGGGCTTGTTGTTAATTAATTATGGGTGGGGGGGGGGTGTTGGCTTCAGGTTCCTGTCACCTCGACACTTTGCCCATGACACAAAGGGGAGTCCTTGCTGTGGAGTGAGTCGTCAGCAGACACTGACCCAGAAGGGGTGACGAGTCACACTCTCAATGCCCAACTGTGAGCTGACTCATCATATACCAAGCATCTTAGCCCAAGCTCAGCCGGTGTCTGTAAGACACGCGTTTGCTCGGATTGTGTGCATGACCCCTTTCTACCAACAGACGCTGCCAACACTATAAATATTACATCTGACTCAGTGTGTCTCAGCCCAGTCCTCGGAGACCACCAGACAGTCCAATCAAGAACACTGAATACCTGGTCCAGGGGTGCAGGAAGCTGGGAGGGGGCTGTCTGGGGCTCCCTGAAGACTGGGGTAAGTAAGACTGATGTAACTGTATTGCATTAAAAATAACTGTTTGATGTAGAATGTATTTTGGGGCGTATGTAAGACATGCATTATCATTAAATAAAATCAATATTGCGAGAAACAGCTTTCCCACGTTCCTTAAAGCTGGGGAAGATGGAGGAAACCTGTTGCTCCCCCCCAGGTTTCCCAGAATGCCCTGAGGTCCTTCCCCCAGCCTGAGCTCCCATCCTAGGCCTGACCCAGTGAGAGGCTCAGATTTCTGCCTGCTCCGCATTGACACAAAACCGCCAAAAACCTCCAGTGACATCTGAGATTATAAAGGAGGAATCAGACTATTATAGATCAGCACATCAATTATTTTCCTTCTCATTTGTTGCAGGTCATCACCTGGGCCTAATCAGTTCATATTAAACCTCTGCAGGAAGATACATTTACTTGTTAATTCAGGCAAACGCTACTTGTTCTACTGTGTTGTGAGATTTGGTTAGAGTAAGTTATAATATATTTTCTAAATCTTAAGCACCAGCTGCTGCATTATGCTCAGATATACTAAAGCAGTTCATCTCTTTGAAGAACTTGGACCACTGTAACGCAAACCCTTTTATGAACATTAGATGGCGCCATCATTTCTCTGCTCCCAGGGGTTTAAAATACATTTAAAATTAAGTGCCACAAAGCTGGACAAATAAGATAATGATTTTCAAAGATTTCACAGAGTATTCAATTGTGAAAAGCAACCTTAAATTCTTTATTAACGTCTTATGTCTTATTTATATATGCTGGACAGCAACAGTTAGTGATGGTTTTCTATTTGAGTGACAGCCCTGCTGGTGTTTGTCGAGGTCGTCTGCACAGTAACAACACTGAGAACGTCATGTACATCAACCTATATACATCTATGGCAATAATTATTCCTATTAAGGCTCACGATGGGATAGGAACCAGAAACATTTGCAGGCACCAGGTTGCCCGAACCTGGAGAATGCCCCCCCACCCCCCCAGTTACATGACTCTGATCACAGCACCAAGCTACACTTTGTTTTTTTGTCCTCTAGAGGCACCATATCCTACATATGGGTCACTGCGAGAGCGGCTGTAGGTGGTCATGGCGTTAGTCCGTAATCACCGTGAGATAGGTGTAAGTTGTCATGCGTGTGGCCTGTATGAGTGGATACAGCACCTGCCAATTTCCTGTGTGAGTGGATATGGGATCTGCCAATTTCCTGTGTGAGTGGATATGGGATCTGCCAATCTCCTGTGTGAGTAAATTTGGGATCTGCCAATCTCCTGTGTGAGTGGATATGGGATCTACCAATTTCCTGTGTGAGTGGATATGGGATCTGCCAATCTCCTGTGTGAGTGAATTTGGGATCTGCCAATCCCCTGTGTGAGTGGATATGGGATCTGCCAATTTCCTGTGTGAGTGGATATGGGATCTGCCAATTTCCCGTGTGAGTGGATATGGGATCTGCCAGTCCCCTGTGTGAGTGGATATGGGATCTGCCAATTTCCTGTGTGAGTGGATATGGGATCTGCCAATTTCCCATGTGAGTGGATATGGGATCTGCCAATCCCCTGTGTGAGTGGATATGGGATCTGCCAGTCCCCTGTGTGTGTCATCCTGATGCAGAGGTGGTTTGATGGCACGGTGAGAAAAAAACAGGGAATGCCATCGGATTGGACTGTAGAGTATAAAGGCAAAGGAGGCGTCAGTCAGAGCCCATTAAATGTCTGCAGGGGTTACCTAGAGAGGAAAGAGGACTTCAGAACGACTTCTGGAACCTCTGGACAGTGTCTGCTATTGGTTAACTCCACCCAGCCCACATCAAACACATGGCATGTGGCTTTGCTGCGTCAGATTTTTCTCTGTCTTTCTTGGTTCTGCATTTTTGGAGAAACTGGTCTCCACATCAAGCTACTTTTGGAGGACACAGGTCCAGCCTGGCCCCTGACCTGACTCACCTACACCTGCAGGTCACTGCCACCCCCCCACACCTACTGCGACTAATTATGTGGTTCAAGGCAGAGGTTGGTGGGCATGCACCACCCATGTTTGTGGTGGTGTGTGAGCGGAGGTAATTTCCTGGGGGGGTCAGAGGTCAGTCAGTGTCACATGGCTTTCACAATATTCACATCTTCGAATCTCTTATTTATTAAGTTGTTGGGAAAAATGACCCATAATGCCAAGATAGGCCAGACTCCTAAGGTCACATGCTGGTATGTGGGAACTACTCACTTCCTGTGGTCTCTGAGATGGTGGAGTTTAATTTCAGTTGCACTAAAGACACTCTGTGAATAGCGGTTCTCTTACATTCTTTTACCTCATGTTCAAAGTGCGAGGAAAGTTCATCAGCAAACGGCACAGTGTGATCCCTCAGATGGCGGGTGTTTCAGCATCACCCCGTGGCACCCCCTGGCGTTACACAAGCTTTGAAAAGACACTGCCGTGAAAGAAAACAGTTCACGATTAATTCTTTGCCTCATCTGGCAATTCCTTAGCTAAACGAGATCTAAGCTCCAGGAAGAAAGGAAACTGAGGAAACTGATCTTCCCTCTGACATGGATGAAAGTGGTGGAGTTCTGGCCCGGGTACGAATGGCAACATAGAGTCGTACGATGCGCGTAAATAAATAAATAAATAAATAAATATATGATGGCAACTTTCTCAGAGCACGTCGATGTAACAGCTTCCAGCTGTCCCAAAAAGCGAGTGCTAGGCCCCAGAGTGTTGCCATGGGAACACTGTTATGGCAACTGGATTTCATTAGTGATGTGGCGGGGCCTTGCCAAAGTCTGTGGCTTTGTGAGGTTATTTAATCCGGTGGGGGTTAGGGGTTCACAGAGAAAAGAGAGTGGGGGTGTTCCCCCTCCTCTCGCTGATGGGGGGGTGGGGTCTGTTGGAGAGATTTGTGAAGCAATAGCGATCTCTGGAAACTTCCACGTGTGTGAAGTGTCACTCTGCGCCTCATCGAATATCTCTTTTACGGTGCCTGGTAAGGGCCAAAAAGTTCAAATGGCTGAATATCTCCTGTCTGAATTTCTTTAATGTGAGAATTGGCAATCATTTGTACACAGTTAAACATAGTATTACGGTCAAAAATCGGGTCATTTTGTGCTTTATAATCCCCGCTGTCCTTCACCATGTTGATTACTCGGCCAGTTTAAAACCAGAAGGAAAAAATAAGAATACAAATACAACTTATCTGCAATTTGTAGCCAGTATGTTTGGGTTCCATGTTATAATACTGAGCAAACATTGCTAATCCACCATGGGAACAGCCGTCACCTCAACATGACACTTCTTAAAGAAAACAGAGATCCTAAAACTCTGCCTTAAAGCTGCGTCTTGGAGCACGGGACCATCTGTGACATAGTAAATATTCCCTGACAATAAGCAATGTGAAAAATTTCCCAGAATTCCCTGCCTATGGATTCATGTGCTGTGTAGGCACCTCTTTGGCCGGGCTCCTGTCTCTTATTACACCCCCACCCCACCTCCCCATTCCCAAAATGACCAGGGATCCCAGCAGCAGAAGTGAGGAATCTGTTTTTTCTCAGGTTCATATAAAACAAGGGTAGCCGCTGGCTGATGGTGGAGCTGTGGAAGACTGTCTGTCTGTATTAGCTATAGCATGGCTACACCCAGCACCCCACCCTCTCAAAATCCCCCCCCCAATGTCTGTGTGGTTTTGTTTCTGCTAAAGAAAAAGGGGTGGGGGGTTGGGGTGAGAGCGACTGGTACTCAATAAAGGTTACATATTATCAAGGTGGATAGGCTGATTCACATAGGAGCCTAGATTAAGCTGGTCCTGGGGAACTGGGAGGGAGCAAAATTGTGGACCTTCTGGCAGGGAGCAAAAACGTGGACCTTCCCGCAGGGAGCCTGGAGGGAGCAAATATATGGACCCTCTGGCAGGAAGCCTTGAGGGAGCAAAATCGTGGAACATCTGAAAGGGAGCCGGTAGGGAGCAAAATCGTGGACCACCTGGGCGTCACCAAAAACCGGTCTAGATAGTTCTTATAGCACAGATGCCCATACCTCTCAGTGTGCTATAAAAAAACGTGTGCGGTCTTGGTCTAGACTCTAGAGTGTTTCGTAAGTCACTGTTTGGTAAGACAGATGGGTTTTTGTCAGTAAACTCTGCATATAGTACTGTGCAAAAATATTAGGCTGCCAAAGAACATTCTGCTTGAATTATGCTGGTGAGAATCTATGATTTTCTGTCTGTTGAAGCATGTCAGCTTAGTCAATTCAAAATACCACTGCAGTATTTCTGGTAACCCTCCAGTACACCCATTTTGCTGAACTCCACCAGCACACCTTGTTTGGGTATCGATACTTAATGACTTAACGTAGTTAATTACTGAGGCAATGAAATTTGAGTAACACTTTGTTTGTATTTCATCCTATATGACCCTACCAAAATCACACTTTGCTTTTGGTGAATTAGGAAAACAAATGAAATAAAAAAAACTTCAATATAGAGAACATTCAGCAATAATTTATTTTCATTATCTCAAGAACCACTGAGTTTTCTCATCTGGAAAATTCATTATCAGTTGCCAACAACACAGTTTTGAAAAATGTAAAGTTACTATACAAATTCTTAATAGAAAAAAGAATAAATTAACAATGGAATTAATTATTTCTTACAATTCCACATTGTTTTTTTCCTACAACATACATCTTCGTCTGGTTATCTGAACATGCCCTACAGTCAGATGGAGATGAGCTGTACAGTTTCACACTAACATCCTTCATTTTGGACAACTGGTAGTAGAACTATTGACAAGTAGAAGTGAAATTCTACACCTAGTTAATAGGACAGAGAGTGGTAATCTTGTAGCACCTGAAAGGGTTTTTAAAATGTTGAAACTAAAACCTAACACTGATTTATTAAAAATAAAAAACCCAGAATCATCATTAAAATAATGGTAAATGTTTAAAAACACTCTGCCCTCCACATCAGTAAATGCTGAGTATTGTTATGTTAGTTACTTTTCTTTTAATATAAAAACCGCTAACTTTTTTCAAAGTACACAGCAATAGGGTGAGAGTGAAACATCCGAGGACACAGCTTGTTCTCACATTGGTTTTGAGATCAGAGATTACCACAAGTTCTCAGGTCAGGAGCAGGGAGGGTGTTAAATGCGTTATTTTCAGGAAGCCCGACAGTAGACGGTTTCTTTAACTTTCAGGATCCACAATGCATCTTTCAGGCCATGCTCGGTAACAAACAGCAAATGTTCATTTTACAGGATATAATCCCTTCAATTTGCTATGAGTTTGCTTTCAGTGTTGCCAGACATGGATCATTAACTATAAATGACTAGAGTGATACAAGGTTTTAAGGGAGAACTGACAAGAGGCACTGTGTACACCACAGGGATTACCCGGAGACACATTTTCCACCAACACTGTCCTTGCACCATTCCTCAAATAAATATTTCCCCATAAATTTAATTGGTTCTTCACCTCCAGTTTGGCTCGTGCCATTCTGATGGCAATGTGCCTGTCGATCTGAGCGTCCGACGACGTTCGCCGTTTCTCCGATCGGGCAGAGGAAGGTCACAGAAATCTGCAGAAGCCCAGGAGACCTGTGGAGGATTTACATTCTCCTCCATCATCAAAGCTTCAGTTCCATGGCATGTGAAGAAAGTGGCCACTTGTCCAGGTGTTCTACAGCAAGTCAGGACTCCAGAAAAACCCACTTGAGATATGTTGGGTAAAAGGAACCGACATCCAAAGACCCTGTGTGTTCAGTGTGCCTAACGATGACTGGGGGCTCAAAACTTTATTTTTTTGTTTCTACCCATACTAAAAATAAAGATGTGCTTCTCGATTCGGGGTATTCACCTGGTGATTAAAGGTACAGGAAATGTGGTCACAGCATGTGAGCGGAGGTGTGTGGGGAGGACACGGCTAAGAAACTGTAACGACAAGAAAACAGGCTTTTTTTGTCCTCATTCAGGAATATGGCTTCTGTGCATCCTCTGATTTAACAGACAGAGGCGTGGAAGGAGAAAGTTCCCGGTTCTTCCACCGCATCCCAAACACATGTCCGACATCCGCACCATTGTGGCCTGCCTGTGGGTTCCACCGCTACCTTGGCTATGGTGACGAAGTGGCGAGCACATGTGTGGGAACCTGCTTCCTCGTGGTCAATTTCCAGCTTTCTGTGGTCGAACTGAAAATCCTCAGCCTTTATCCCCCCCCCCCCCAAAAAAAAAACTGTATTTCCATTTGTGCCATATAGTATTTCCCCTAAAGTCTATTTCATTAAGCCATAAGGCAGGATGATCATTATTTATGGTGGAATGGTCAGTTTTAGGTTGAACATAACTCCAAGGCCAGAATAATGTGACTATGGCTGGATCCTGTAAACATTTGTGCTATGGGTGTTAGTGTTGCCTGCCATGTGTTTTTCTAACCACACTCTATTTGCGCAGAAACGTTTGACTTGATAGAATCATCTGGATAGCAGACACAGTGACTGGAATCAGCTGCTGTTCGTTTGGTGATCAGATTCTTCCACCACTGCCAGATGCTGATAAAAACTTCCTGTTGTGTTGGGTAAGGCAAGGCGTTTGTCGGGCCAGGGGTCTGGGGAGAGATCTGCCACCGGGCAAGTCGATGCTGGCTTCTGTTGGTGCCATTACAGTACGGGGCGTTGGAGCACCAAGGTGGGATAGCACCACTGTCACCCTGCTGTGGCTCTAAAAAGGACACCCACCCCCATTCGGGAAATCAGGATTGGTACTGAGGTTTGACTGAAGGATAGGTCCACCATAGAGAAAAGATCACATGTGAAGACAATCTGATTCAGTCCAATGATGGGGGATCATGTGACAAGATGGGATGGGCTCTGAAAAGGATCCTAAAGATACCAAGACAACTGAGTAAATCTATGGTGTAAGCGATGCACAACAGTGGTCCTTGGAATTAACTGATTTTAACGGGGACCGCATATGGTCACAAAAGGCCATTGAGGGCTGAAGGGTCCAAAACAGGGAGACAGCAGGGGGCACTATGTGGGAATCTGGAAAAACCGGTGCTACCCCTGTCAAAGGGATAGGCTTGGTCTTGGTTAGCAGGGAAATATTAACGAGTCGACCCAGGATAATCTCCAAGGTGGCGCATGGGACATGGTCAGAATTATCATCATCCAATCAAGCTCCAAGAATTCCAGAGGAGAAGCATACAATGTGTAGGGAATAACTCACCTTCAGAATGAAACAAAAATAAATCTGGACAGAACGGCAAACAAAAATAACATACACTGGTCTCGGAGCAGGTGGGTCGACTTTGTAAAATTTCCCACAGCGTTGGTGCGAACGACGCTGCGTGGTGGGTGGCGGATGACCTGGATATGGATGCCAGACTGCTAATCCAAGCACTGGCTCTTCTACAGATTAGCGTCTGTGACTCCAGCAGGGGGCATTAGGCACCCGGTCGTTCATACAGCAACTACTGTTGGTATGAGGGCTGGTTGGAGACGTTGAACCACTGGGGGCTTTGCAGAACCTGGCGAGTTGAAAGAAGTCGATTCAGCGCAACCACTTGGGGTTCAGGGGGAGAATTCGTCCCATGCACCCTAAGAAGGGGTGTGGTTTAAGGAATTTGCCTCCAGCAGAAGGTTCAAGGTCGGGGAACGTGGCCTGCAAGCTTGCCAATCAGTCTTGAGGATGCTGAGGAGGTCGACGGCAAGCGTTCAGACCAGGGTCCCTGGCTTGGCTTTCTCACGACCGTACCACTGGATGTCTGCTAACAGGGGACTGTCCAGGTAACAGCCGTCGCTGAAAGGACTGCGGAGACAGACAGAGCGTTAGGGCTGCGGAACTCATTTCGACCCCGTTTAAACTGTCTAAGTTGCTAATAACTCATGTCTAATGGCAGTACCGACTTACAAGAAAAGGCACATTAAGTGAGTGCAAAAGGGCCCAAAATACACAGGGCAGGGGTGGGGAACCTGTTCCACGGAGGGCCCATGTGGGTGCGGGTCTTTGGGATGGCCTGTCAATCAGCCAATAATAAAGCAGTGGTTCTCAACTCCAGTCCTGGGGACGCACTGTTATGGGACTGGCGTTGAGAACCACTGTATCGCCCCCATCAAGGGCAATCGAAGTAGCTGGAAAAACGGATCAGAACGTCACGGGACCTGGTCCCTGTTACTAATATGTACCCAAAACTGCCAGGTGAAACACGTTGCACGCTTATCCCGCATTCCGGCACAGCTGTGTGTTCCATTCCGTTAGCTCTTTATTACTGTCACTGTTGTTTAAGTTATTAATATAACGGTTCTTTAGCGTTAAGGCTGCAGATTAATTAAGCAGGGCGTTTTAATCAGCTTAGAGACAAAAACAGAAGATGGTGTAAGAGGAGGATGTTAGATGCCAGAGCCAGCAGGGGTTACAGTTGGACAGAGAAGTGCATGCTGGGGGACACAGATGGGGGGGGGGGGGCAGAGCCTGTACTGTACCTCTAAGCGTCAGTACTTTGGTGAGCTGGAGACTGAGGGTGTTCCTCAGAGGGACAGCCTTCTGCCGTGTCTCTAAACCAAAAGAAGTGGAGAGGAAAGTCAAGCCTGGAGGGGTTAGTAAGGGGGGTGGAAACAGCAGGAGGGCCACACAGTTAGCAGTTAGAATTTGGGAGTCTGACGGCTTTAAGGTGGGAGGGGTACAATCCTTGGTCTACGAAGGTGCGTTGGCATGCCAGGACACAGAACTCCTCCACTGACCCAGAGGACAGGCACAGGATTATCTACAGGCACGGGATCATCACCAAATCTACAGGCACAGGATCATCACCAAATCTACAGGCACAGGATCATCACCAAATCTACAGGCACAGGGGGAGTTGCTGGTTTTAGCACAGAGCTCTGAAAAAAAGCAGCCTATTCTAAGGCTGGGGTTTCTGCTCTATTTTAACGTCCAGTCCGCAGATCCAGAATAAACAGACCCTCTCGCCAAGCCCCGACTTCCTCTGCCCCATAATCTTCCTGGATATCGCTTAACTTGGCACATATAAACATACGCATGTGAGTCAGAGACCGAACTACCATCTGATACGGCAGGCGAGCATGTTTATGATAGCGTCGGATTTGGACACCGCTCTGTAGCACTTGACCTGTGGCCCCCTTATATTAATGTTATGTGTATCCTGGAAAAAAAAAAGTTTTTAAGTTATCCCAAGACCCCCAGTTCCACATGCATTTATAGAACAGTGGGGTGGAGCTGGACATCAGCAGGAAAAACATTTCTAGAATGTCTGAAATGCGTCATGGGGGTGATCGTGCTATTAGAGGCTTTTGTCCCCAGCCTCTTCAAAAATGGGGGGAGGATAGAAGATGGGGGGGGGGCTCGTACCCGCTTTGCCAGCTGAGGATATGCTGTGGGCTGCTGGGGGGCGGCGTAGCGGCTGGCTCACTGCAGGGGGTGGCGCTCCTGTGGCTGAGAGGCGAGGCTGTGGAGGACACAAACACACACATGGGTCAGCTGGCGGTCAGGGTGATGTCATCTCCTGTTATTGTTTGCCAGCTGGCCGAAATTCTAACGTCAAGTGAGGTCCCCAAGCACGAGGATTTTATTTGGACATTCAGGCTCCGCCCCTGGATTTTCAGGTGCCGACTGATATGCATTGGCTGTGTCTGAATTCAGAGGCTGCATCCTTCGAAGGACATGGGCAGTGTATCTGTTGCAGGCTGTGTCCTTCGAAGGTTCGCACGATGAATCTTGAAATCTCGATAAAAGAATAACACATTTCTAGGCCGTGTTTGAAGGAGCGTTTGAAATAGGACAGCCTTGGCGCACCACTTTGACACTTTCGGTCCTTGAATGCAACCTTGAAAGGATGCAGCCCCTGAATTCAGACAGGCAGTTTTTCCTGAATCCTGCTGAGTGGCAGTGATGGGGATTTGACCCCCATCCCCTGAGTTTTGGTGATGAGAGCCACACCCAGAACCCAGCTGTAAGGGACCATCGAAATGGGCTGCATTTAATGCGCCATTGCATTAAAAAAAACTACAATAAGAGAGGAGAAGTGCCGGATATAACCCAGGACATGCATTTCATCTCAAACGATGCAGCCCACAGCTGCATTCGATTATAGCTGGGGGTGGGGGGGGGGGGGGGCGTGGGAACACCAGGAGATATGACGACAGATTTAATGTATGGGAGCGGCATTTTTTGGACAGCAGAAAGTCCTTGCAAACGATGCAGCCGGCAGGCCCGCCCTGACCACGATAAGTGGCTGGGAGATGGATGGATGATCTAATGTTGGCTGAAGATGTGCAGAAGACGACTCGAGGCAGCGCCAGCAGGGAGCGGGACGGCACCCAGCCCGTGACTCTGAATCTGGCTCCCTCTTATCGCGCGAGATAGAGCGAGCCGGCCTCACAGGGCGGGAGTGTTTGCCGAATTCAGTCGGCTAACAACGCCGCGGGGCAGATAAGCCGAATTTTGCGGGAGGTTGATTCTACCTAGATGACGCCGACTGTGAGGAATTTTCCTTCGGTGACTTGACCGGAAATGAAGGTGCAGGACGGATCTGGCGCATACTCAGGAATTACAGGATGCCAGGAATAACCTAAGTCCATGGCCTTGGTCTAAACACACAGAGACGTAATGGGCAGACTGTGAGGAGGACACAGTGGTATCTCAGAACTCAAACTTAATGTGTCCTGCCCCGATCGTCCGCTCCTTCCGTGTGCCAC
>JAODUD010000001.1:6475792-6486770 GCA_026784285.1 Stomatorhinus walkeri | reverse complement strand
CACACCTGCCATTGCCACTCCCACTCAACTCCTGCCTGGGCCATGCCCACTCCACACCTGCCCAGGCCACGCCCACTCCATGCCTGCTAGGGCCACGCCCACTGCACACCTGCCATTGCCACTCCCACTCAACTCCTGCCTGGGCCATGCCCACTCCACACCTGCCCAGGCCACGCCCACTGCACGCCTGCAATTTCCACCCCCCATCGACTACTGCCTGGGCCATGCCCACTGCACACCTGCCATTGCCACTCCCACTCTACTCCTCCAATGGGCCACGCCAACTCCACGCTTGCCCCGCTGGAACCCTGCCTGCTCTGGGCACGGATATGAGCACTGTTACCTCAGAACTGGCAGGGACATGTAGCAGAAACGTAATATGGAGGAAGTGAAAGGTTATATAACAGCACTCTCTAACGCAGAATTCATCATAATTAAGAAGCTCCACCTTGGATTAGCATAACTGATGTTTCACCACAAGTAACTCAATACGTTTGGTCACTATTCCCATTTTGCAAATCCTCTCCCTTCTGCCGGGCTGCTTTTCTTGGGCATTACTAAAGAAAACAACCCTTAACAGTGAGACTTCGTGCAATTCGTATGACAACATGTTGGACATACTCAAGATCAAACCCAGCTCCTGGGACTGAAATAGAACCTTAGAGTATTTCTGAATTCAACTGTGAGATTACAAAAAAATACACATTCATTTACAATATATCTCAACTGCACAATGCCTATATCTGTGTCCTCAAGATTTTAATCCCAATCGTATAAATTTAAGGTATCCACTGAAAATGAAGTCAGGACTGTCTACTTAAAGTTTACCCCGAAACAGATGGATTTATCACCATCATTTTGGATTTTCAGCATATATATATACACTGTGCTTATAGCTTCTTTGAGGGCCTCCTGACGTTATCAGGCCTGTCACCTTCTCCAGGGGCTGCCACTCACCAGTAGGCCAGCGATGGGTGCTCTTTCAGGGCTTGGGTGGGCAAAGCCGGCAGCTTCTTCAAATCGGCCCGGGTGGCGTCATCGCTGGTGATGTAACGTGAGAAGAGGAAGAACACGGTAAGAACAGAACCGCGGTCCCCCAACAGGGACAGGCTAATGACTAACACGACCCGACAACATCTAGAGGTGCTAAATATGGTTTGTCTAGATGAAATGCGACGGATGGAATTTCAGTATTGGGATGATGTGTGGGGGAGGAGAGGGTCCATGGCGGAATGCAGCTGCTTGATTAGCGTAGCACTGGGTACATTTAATCTGATCTGAAATGTAGGTCTGGGCCAATGTTGGTCAAATGGTTTGGAGGTTGCATCATGTTTTTCATTGCTGGGAGTTCCGCTTTGCCTGTATGAAGGATAGATATATCATAATGAAGGTATCAAATGAAGACAGATGATTCCTATTGGGGGGGGGGAGGTTGAAAAGCTTGAATCAAATTTCAGATAACAGAATCCCTCCCCCAGCCCTAACCCCAGCATATGGCCTAGCTGTCTGCCCCCACGTGTCATGTGGAGATGGTTACCCTTTGGACTTCAGGTTTGTGTCAGTCTTGACAAGGTGATCTAACTGGACCCCTAACCTTCCTTGTTTTCCAGGCTGTTCATGTAGGAGACTAGTTCCACTTGGTGCTTATTCCTCTTATTTTGGAAAGTAAACAACCTTATTACATGTTTAAAACACACAAACAAGGTTGTAGTGGCAGTGGGATAACTATATTACTAATGTAAGCCCTGTTACTTAGAGGCTGGCCGGCACAGTGGGTCTGCAAAGACCATTACTGTCTCTCAGCACAGAGAATCTGAATGCAGTACCTCTGAAATTCTGCCTGATCATTTCATTCTCTGCCCAGGTTTGCGTTTTCACCAGCAGCCAATTAGATAAATAGATAGATGGATGGATGGACGAATGATGGATAAATAGATAGATGCCCAAGTCATCCGATGTTCCATTTTGTCAACATGCCACAGGGCAAGAGAAATGTAATTTTTGCCTTTGGCTACCTAAACATCTGCACTCTGTAGGAACGCTGCTCAGAAACATTATCAAGTTGCAGGTTAATATGCTTGTTTTCCAGAGGGACAATCTGAGGAAGGTAAACAAGCAGAGTTGCTTCATTAATTGCTTTTCTAATCTAAGGATCAGACAAACAATTATACCGTGAGCATCCTCAGCCACTTTTCACTCCTCCTTGCTGACTCGCTCATACAGACAAAGCAGCGCCCCCTGAAGCCTTTGGAAGGATGTGCGGAGAAATGCAAAAACAATGTCTCCTGGACATGGAAAATATGTCAAAAAGCCAGGGGATAAATGTAGATAAGAGCATTTAATTCAGAAGAGCTGGTAAACACAAGGAGACGAAAAGGGTGGAAAACGGCCACACAAAAAATCAGCTTTGTATGGCGAGAGCAGCCTGACACTCCTGGCTGATGCCAAGTGCGCCGCTTCCCTTCCCTACGTCATTGTTCCTGGGCACAATGCGCAGTCTGTTCCTCAGGCGCCCGGCGCAACCTTCAACCCAAACGGATTTCACACTGACTGAAAAGCACCGTAGGACTGAGCCGTGGCTCCGTGGAGGGAGAGGGGGTGGCGTGCATGTGTGGGTGGGTGACAGGTGGAGAACCATAGTGGCTGAGACTGTGAGGGGCTGCGGTGGGGGGGGGGGCGTGACCCTTCTCTGCATTTATGATTTGTCCCTTGAATGAATGAAAGGAGGCAGGTTTGCTCATGCTAGGAAGCACATACAGTCACAGTGCAGACTGACGAGGAGGAAGGCAGTGACAGCCTATTCACTTCCTATCAGCATAAAATTAAAATCTATTGCAGTACTTTTTTCCAAATATCCAATTTTATACTTTTGCTGTTCACTTTCTTTTAATTCCATTAAATGTTTTCATTAATATCTTTGCATTATGTTGATAATGTGAAACAGAAAGAATAAATTGTTCTGCAAACACAAGTAAAACTGAAGTATTTCTTGCAAAGTTGCTGCCGCACTGTTGCCGAGCAACCACCACTTCATTGAGAACTCCTTATGCCATTAGCTGTGCCGTGAAAGCAACAAGGGGAGCTTTTCCACCGCACAAAGTATGGTACTTTCAGTAAGGTACTTTTGGTACTTTTGCTTTTCCATTGACTTCTGGTCGAGTACCAGTACCGAAAGTTCCTGTACCAAAAGTGCCAAACCAGCTTTTGGGGTGCTTCTTTGGTACTTCGGTACTTTGGGGTGGGACTTGCAAAAGTATTTGCTATCGATTGATTATGCAAATAGCCTGCCGCTGAAACACAAAATACAACCGCCATCTTTTGAAACACACAGCAAACAGCAAGAAACAAAATAAAAAGCAGTAGGAACAAAAATATTAAAAAGCAAAATGAAAGGATGGACAAATGAGGAAACACAGGCTTTAAACGCCATATGGTTGGATGAACAGATCCAGCAGGATTTAGATGGCACAACTCAAAATAAAAAAGTTTTTGCCATTCCAGACAAGTCAGTTTCCCTGTGTTTCCCCAGTCGTGCGCTGATTTGTACACAGTTTCGTGTTGTTTTTTTGTCTTTTTACGAAGCTCTTGAGGTAAACAAGCCATATGTTTCAAGCATCACATGCCTTTTCGATGTTTTTTGTTTTTACAGATAATACATGAAATTATTTACTTCACTGGATAGAGATATTTATTGATGAAAACAGTATAGTATTGCTTATAAGACTATATTATTCACGACAAACTACTGTACTCACATGTAATAATGTACCTGAGTGATTTTCAGACATTTCACATACCTCTTTCCTTTAATATTAGGGGAAACACTATTTCCTGATAGACAGGAGAAACACAGGGAAACTGAATTGCCAAGAATTGCCCGGAATTGCCCAATTGCCGCTTGTAAGAAATGGGGCACACGTGAAACACCGAACAAAGCTGCTTGAAAATCAAATAAAATAATTAAATAATTTGTTTACTTTCAAAATAACTGAATTAACAGTAAGCTAATTCATACTGCTTTGATCTGCTTAGCCAAAGTAAGTGTACCTACGTAAACGTAAATGGTGGCAGCATTCATGCAATCTGGATATTACTGAATCATACTGTGATAGGAGCTGACATAACATGATATGACAATAAACCACATTTTACAGCCTAAACTGTTAGTTTTAATTTTGTAAAAAAATTATGATTTAAACTGCGCTTTGTGACGATGTCAGTGAGGGGTGGTCACTGATGATGTCATTTGGTGCTGGTACCATTTTTTACACCAGTGGAAATCCGACACGAAAGAAGTGCCATACTTTCGGCACTTTATGGAAGTACCAAAAGTATGGTACCTGGTGCGGCGCAAAAATGCCCAAAGAGCAGACGAGGAGGGCCCTGGTCTGTGCAGTGCTGGTACCCACACAGTGCACTGCATAATGTCTCTGGCAGCCTCACAATGAGCTGAAAAACTGCTGTGAAATATTCTGTAGGAAAAAACACTAAAAATGCACAGAACATGATCAGGAGGGAGACGTGTGTGGTGGTGGGCAAAACTTGTGACTATCGTTTATTACAGCCTGGGGTCAGTATGGTTCAGAGGTTCGCAACCTGGTCGCACTATTATGCACTCTGCTCAACCTTCCCCAAGCCTGTCCATTCATCGTTTGCGACATCGACGTAACACCGCTGCCCCCCCCTCAGCATGTGCGTCCTCACTTGCTCCAACCACAGCTGGTCACTCTAAGCCATTTGCTAAAGCTCAGTATTTGACAGTACTGCTTCAGTGTGTCTTACCTGGAGAAGTCGCCTTTTGCTTCCTGGTTAAGGAGAGAGAGACAGAGAATGAGTAAAATGCATTCATGTGCAGGACTGTGCAAATGTCAAAGGCAGTCAAAGAAAACGGTGCGTAAATGTGGCTGTAAAACAATGACGTCTGTCAAAGTGTGTCTGCGTGACCATATCAGAACCTGTCTTGAAGTCACCCCAGTATTTGCCACAGCTATCTAACCCCCCATGTGCTTTCTGACTTGACCACTAGCACCCAACCCCCTTAAAGCTAATCAATTTCTCATTTACTTTTTAACTAATTAATTTAAATAATTAATTGATTGAGCCGGTGGTGAAATTAAACAAATTCAGGAAATGGCTGAGGTGACCCTCAGGAGTGGTTTGGAAACAAAATCGCTGTTCATCTAGCCTTCTGACAAGATATCAGTAACTTTTTGGGGAATGGAAGAAATTCCTTTTTATTATTTTTATTATGTTAAACATTGGTTAATTTCCATATGTTATAATGTTAAAGCATTTTTTTTTGTTCTGAGCACATAAACACTTACTACCCAGATGAATATCCTTAAACGTTTGACTGTATATCTACACACGATTCCTGCTTCCTGTGTGAGACGGGTTGGGTGAATTAATTGAGGTGGGGGGGGGGGTCTTTGTGCTCATTCAGGCCTGTGCTGAGGATGCTGGGAAATGTGATCGCTTTGCCATCTGAGAAAATCCCTTGAAGGTCATTTTACCGCGGACACCTGATATTTTTGCACCTGCAGGCTTCCTTGCTGGACTGTTTTTTAATAGCCTGTTGGGCTTTAATTCAGCCTCCCCCACCATGCACTCCCAGGCACAGGAACGTAACACCTTTCAGCTCCAGGAGTCATTTGGAGGAACCCCAAGACAGAGCACTTCCGACAAGAAGATTAAATCGTTCCATGTACAAGGAGCGGGGGATCCTGCTTTGATTTCTCATTCATGTGCTAGTCTGGAAGTTTGGAAGGAGGTTATGAATAATTTACTGTCGCCGCTTTAGCCTTGGATCTTTGGGGCTGGGATGGGATGGGGGGGAGGGATTACGAAATCCATAAAGAGTTGTTGAGGAGCAACGTTTTTGTTTTGAATAAATGCAGGGGCGTCTTGAAGTCACCGCTGACATAATGTTAGTCACAAAACAGACAAAACCTCAGCAGGAAAAACAGTTTAAGCATGAAACTCCCGAGCGTGGAATGTCATGGTATACTCTTACTGAAAGAGTATACTCTTACTGAAAGCACGCCCATAAACTGACTAAAAAAATCATGGCAACGACCTAATTTCCTGAATCTACAGACTTCCTCTCATGAGCGGCTATCACTTGCTGATGTTGAATAAATGGGCCAAGCTTAGGCATAATATTGCTGTAAATTACAATGACTCACAGGTTAGATCAAATATGTGGCCAGCTGGATTGCTTCAATCAGAATCCATGTGCGTGCAAGAGTTTAAGGGAAACAGAACAGCTTTTGCGACGTAATGTTTCTTGCGAACTTTAGCCAAAACTTAATAGTTTCGGCGACTTGAACACGGAGGCAGTAAAGAATATGTGTTCAAAGGAAAGTAATAAAAACAAAAAAAAAGACTCCTACACACGGTACGGGAAATAGAATTTCACTTATCCATTGATCTGGAAGGTGTCTGTAGCTAGGAGTGGTTAGAAGTGACTGGTGCTAAATGACATCATTAAAGAGGCGGCCTCTTAAGCATATTAGAATTGACATAGAGAGTACAATCAAGGATAGTCCAATATCTTTCTCAGTTGCATACTTCTGTCTATGATTGTCTGCGTATGTGTTTATGTGCGTATCCCTTGTACATATAATGTGTATCAGAATACTGCACAGTGGTCAACCCCAGGTCAAGCAGTGACAAAATTACTCATGTAAAAAAAAAGTATAGCCCAGTATAGCCTAGTATAGCAAGTAGACCCAATGTGGCTTTGGCAAGAGCAAGTCCTTTAGACAGCAGCCTGGGAATCTCACCTGGAGGATGTAGGAGGCCAGTTCGAACACCACCTCACTGTCCACTTCAATGAGCTCCTGAAAGGCAGCGAGAGAGACCGGCTTTGTCAGTCTGTGTCATGGACGGCCTTCTGTACCCGGACAACGAGACCCAAAGACCATGGGCCTCCACTGCATCACTAATCAACACACTTTTAGGACACCGGAATCATTTTATCACAAACCATCCCATTAAAAGGAATTTCTATCAGTGTGACAGAGATATGCAAAATATTGAATTAAACTTTCAGATAAACAAGCATCAACACTTAACAGAGGGATGCAGACGGAACAGGCAACAATAACAGTAGCTGGTTATAACAATGACCAATAACTGTATTTCTCTATAACTCTTTAAAAAAAGTGTTTGATTCTAGCCAATCAGAGCAAGGGGTGGAGTCTGGAAGACCAGACCACTGTGTTTTGACACCTCCCTCTCAGGCACTGTAGCTCCCCTTTTAAGTTCTATTTTCACAGCCTGAGTGATGCCAGACAAAGAGGACTCTGTCCTTGTATGCAAACCACTCAGATTTAATTAGAATTTCTGAGAAAGATCTCTTCTTCTAATGAGGGAAGCTGCCTTGATCTTGACAGTTAGCAGAGGTCAAAGCTCTTCTTGACAGAAGGGGCTGAACGCACGATCAGTTCGGTCTGGAAGGACGCGGGCAGACTGTCTGTGTGTCTCGCCGTCTGCTTGGGGAGGAAACTTTAAAGCAGCGATTCCCAACCCAGTTCTTGGGGACCCAGAGACGGTCCATGTTTTTGCTCTCTCCCAACTCCCTGCCTGACAGTTACCGGGAGCTGGGATGGAGCAAAAACATGGACCGTCAGCGGGTCCCTGAAGACCGGATTGGGAAACACTGCTTTAAAGGATATGGCCTCAAAACAGGGGTGCGTGGAGAAGAAGAGGTATCGTATGTATCTTCTGGTCAGGACCCTGGTGGTCTTGCTCCAGTCCATAATGAATGGAAGTGACAAGACAAAACAGCATCAGGAATGTGTCATAATGATGCATTGCTGGGGTGCAGAGATGATTCACCACGCCTCCCTAAAGCAAACGATGACAGTGGGATTGGGAAAGAGGCGAATCGAGGGGGGGTTCTGGATGACCTGACCTGGATTCTACACTAACACCCTATGCATCTTTACCCTTACAATGGCTGTTTGATCAACGACTACCCAAGCACAGTCCTGTGCTGTGAAGAGCTGATGCTCTCAGATACGGTTTAAAAACAAGTCACGCAGCCTGCGCTTGGGGGACACGAGCTATTACTCACACGGGGAGGCAGCATTAGTGAACCGCTGTTTTCACAATGCATCAGGCCCGTTCAAGATTTAAATAGGCTCCACACTCAGGCAGTCACTTCTGAAACTGGAATCTGCAAACGTTTCTCTGTCATTCAGTGCTAGACTTATAGAAGACAACCTCAATAAATCAGTGAGTCTATAGTACTCATCTAATCAGCAATGGAGCTTCTATATAATAGAGTGAAGCAGAGAGCAGTTATCTTCTGGACCCTCCAATAGATTACCTGGGCAAATGCCCACAGGCAATAGATTCATATACAGATTCAGAGGCTTGCGATGCAACGATGGCAGTTTCACATTCACAAAAAGTCCTTGAAGAAACGTATAGGATCCCGAAGGACAAGACAGGCAGCATTACAGCCTATGACAGAGCCTCAGCTGTGAAGAATAGTACTGCCCACTGCGTGAACTGTATCGCCGTGCTATCATTGATTTTTGTCTCAGCTCGATCTGCCCCCTGCTGGCACACAGCTGACATTGCAACAGCCATGATCTTGTGTCACAAATATAGTCTCATAAATCCAAATAGGGATGAGAGCAACACACAGAAAAAAAAAATAGAAAAAAGAGGCAGCTTACCTTGTAGATACAAGATTTAGCATTGAGGAAGAAGAGCTGAATGGTGGCATTGTCCTTCAGGTAGGATATGCTCTCGATGTAGAACCTGGAAAACAGCCATTTCAAACATGAAATGAATCACTGCAGGCCAGTCACTATGTGATAACGTGTCTGGCCGACTTGTCAAGGAGTTTAAACATTACTGATTTATCTTTTAAGAAAATAAAATTTTAATTGTAATCCCAGTAAATTAAAGAGAAAATCCACACCAATTTCACTAAAGTTTTACAAGTTTAGAAAGCAGTTTTATAAAGTAATTTCATCCATCCAACTGTCTTCTAAATGCTTGGTCAGAGTTACAGGGCCTGCATCCCATGCAGTATTGGGCCTGGATCCCATGCAGTATTGGGCACCATGCTCAGGTACAATTTACAGGTTGCCAGCTCAAAGGAGAGTAAAGTTCATTTTATTTAAGCATCATGCCATCTACAGGACATCCAACAGAACTTGAGCTTCTTCATAAATATTCTGCAGGCCCTATCATCAATGCTTTCAGCATCATGCATATATTATATGTGCAGACTACTACAATATGCCACTAGGGGGCGGTGTGCACAAGAACATGACCTTGGATGCAATTTGGCCAAAATTTTCATTATGTTTCTTGCAGAGTGATTTTTCAGGCGGTTTGCTTAGCGACAGAAAATACAACATGTAAATTACTACATCTCTGTCTTCACATGAAGGAAGATGGGGGGAGGGAGGGGGTCGTGTTTGTGGAATATGTCCATAACAATTCCCCATTGACTCGCTGCATGTTGTTTGTGTTACTACGGCTGGTCTGCCTAAGATAACAGCATCCTTCAATGCCAGACTGAGACACAGGGCCGGGGCCCTGTCAACATGATGGCCCCCATCCTCCAATCAGCATTAGCACCATCAAAGCATGAGCCAATGGCTGAAGTCGAGGAGCAAGACAAGGGGCGGAGTGATATTCCCAGCTGGTGGAGTCGGTGGTCGTAGAGGCCTTGGCAGGGACCCTTGCCACACTGGATGGCCGAAAAAACGGCATGCTTCCCTTTTTAGGAAGTACTGCTTGAGTGGGTTTGGCCTGATAGAATCGCACAAGTTTGGCGCTTCTTAAGAGGACCCCTACTGTCATACATGTGGTACAGCGACCCCTGATATCTGTGGAAATCCATACAAAGCAGCTTTTTCAGCACCCATACCATTCGGAGGGTTAAATCTCAGCTACTATGTCCCTGTTGGTCTTCTTGGTCCATCGTGACAGTAAAATAACATCATAGAAACGCCGATGATGAGGAGTAAGATAGCACCATTGTGCAACAAGACACTTTGTTTTAGTGTTCAGCGATTGTATATTACCTTGTTGGTTCCAGCATGCATGAAAAGCTCAGCTCGCTGCAGCCCGATACTGCAGGGCAGCAAACACTAAATCACAGCACCAGCGGCCGTGCAGATCGACCACAGAGAGATTTAACTGAGGTGAGGCTCACAAACCCTTGATAATCAAAGAAAATGAGCGAGATCTTAATCACGACGATCTGCTTCGGGCTCTATGTGATTTGTAGACTGGGTTACAGTGTTCAGAAATCACCCAGTGTGCCATCCAGCAGTGGTATTTACCACCACCAAATCCACGCATTGGCTTTAAGCCCCAAAGGGTTGGGGGCCCCCTACTGGACAGTCATTACACTAAGGGTGCAAAGAGCCCTGAAGTAACTATTTCAGTGTGGCCCCATAAACAAGAAACAAACACCTGGCATCATCTCACTGTCTGGGGCAGAGAGTGGCTCAGAACCCAGGCGGCTCCTCTGCCTTTTTTAAGTGGCGATCAGTGGTTTGAGCACAGGGCTTTTCTCAGGGTACAGCAACGCCAGGCTCCCTCTTCTGTCCTCCAGCAAAGCCAGGCTCCCTCTTCTGTCCTCCAGCAACGCCAGGTTCCCTCCTCTGTCCTCCAGCAAAGCCAGGTTCCCTCCTCTGTCCTCCAGCAACGCCAGGCTCCCTCTTCTGTCCTCCAGCAAAGCCAGGTTCCCTCCTCTGTCCTCCAGCAAAGCCAGGTTCCCTCTTCTGTCCTCCAGCGACGCCAGGCTCCCTCCTCTGTCCTCCAGCGACGGCATGTTCCCTCCTCTGTCCTCCAGCGACGCCAGGTTCCCTCCTCTGTCCTCCAGCAAAGCCAGGTTCCCTCCTCTGTCCTCCAGCAATGCCAGGTTCCCTCCTCTGTCCTCCAGCAACGCCAGGTTCCCTCCTCTGTCCTCCAGCAACGCCAGGTTCCCTCCTCTGTCCTC
>JAODUD010000001.1:6438870-6461028 GCA_026784285.1 Stomatorhinus walkeri | reverse complement strand
CCGGAGGAAGGAATGGGGGGGGGGGGGCGATGGGGGAGGGGCGACACACAGGCAACTTTGCTTGTAAATATCAGAACACATCATGACCAAAACAAAGAAGAAACCCAGTAACACGTCCTGTCAGCCAGTCGACGTCCCATCAATCGGTAAACCCTGATCAGAAATTTCCACACATTAAAAGTGGGACGTTAGAGGCTGCAGATCTCTAAAACCCCAAGCTGGCTTGTCACTGCAGGTTGGGGCGTGGTGTGGGGGTGCGTGTGTTTGTGTGGGGTGGTGTGGGATGAGGTGAGGTGGGGTGGGGGTAGGCACACAGGTGCTGTTTGGACACAAATCGACAGCCCTACATCAATGTTTGCTTTGGCTGTTCATGGCTTACGTGCCACATCCAGACGGAAATGTGCATGCAAAAGCCTTTTCATCAAACGTGAAAATAAAACTGAATGTAAAATGAATCAGTTATGTGGAAAGTAAATAATAACAATTCTAATCATGGGCTATAGCCAGAGTATGTTCCAGTTATACAAGTCTCATTACGAACCAGACAAGCATGACAGAGCACTGTCCTAACCTGCTAACCTGAACAAGCGTACAGACCTTGACCACAAGTCAGTTTTTCTATTGAGCAGCAAGAATAAACACATCTGTGTGCGAATCTGACGCTCAAAGTACATCGGTCTATGTTTTTTTCTCTCTTTTTTATACAAAGCCTTTTATTAGCGTAAACAAACAAACAGCCATATTAGCCACAAAAGTTTGATACGGCACATCTACCGGGGCATAGTAGAGTTAAACACTGTGTACTTGTGGTAAATTAATTAAATCTGCCCACTCAAATTCAACGAATCGTTTCCTTTTAGATAGTAACCTTTATTTAACTTCTGTGTCTTGTTCATAGACACGTTGCTAATTCATCTGTAAATTAGTAAAAGCCCGTTGTATGTTGGTGGCAAGTTAACATTTCTCCCCAGTCTATTTCCATTATGGGGATATACCAGCTGGAAAGCAGTATAAGATCGTGTGAGCTGTAGAAACATTAGCATTTATAAGCATATAAACATTGATAACAGCAGTGCCGCATTTAAGCAGCGTTTCCAGCTGCAGTCACGCTGATCGCAGGTGAATAACATCTCCGGTCCGAACCGCCAGCCCGCTGGGAAAAGGTGCTTCTCGATGCACGCTTTTACTCTCGTCGTTCGGCAAGTTCAGACAGATTTTTTTTGGAGATGTTCCTGCAAATTATCGTGTCCGCAGCGATTTGTTTCGGGATATAACAGAGGCACCAACTCCACGAAAAAGGCTGCGATGCCGACCCGGTCCAACGCACAAAGCCGCCGAGCAAAGCAAGCGTCGGATGTTACCTTATAAATGTCCCCGCCGGTCGCGCTGTAATATTAATCCGATCCCCGCGGAAAAAGACAGACACGATCGCCCCCGTGGCCTAGAAGGACGGCAGGATCCATCCCATAGTGTCCGGCGGTCAGACGTAGCTCTGCTGCAGGCGAGGAGGCTGAGCAATCCCGGTGCCAAGACATCCCGTCTCCCCGCTAAAACGCGCTTTTCAGAGGGACGCTGGCCCGCTTCCCAGGGCGAAGCACTGCGCTATTCATCCCGGCCGATCAGTCGTCATGCACCGACCCCCCCCCCCCCCACATCACCCATCATCCACCACCATTATTGCCACCGCCGCCTTGCACGGGTGACACAGGCGAAATGCCCCGCACAAGTGAAAGGAGAGGACATACCATCGGGGGACACCGGGGGACACCCGTGCGACCGTCCTGCCAGCCTCAGGTCCGCGCCGTGTCGCTTTATTTTATATTCGCCGTTTAAAGGGTTTCGCGCTTACACGGGAAAAAAAAAGCTAGACCGCGAAGGAAGACCGAGCCGTATGCGGGGGGGAAGGAGCAGGAAGAGGGGACGGGTAAAGAAATCCTCGGCGATCCTGCGGAACTACAAGTTTAAAAGGCGGCGCAGAGACCGTCCGGCGGAGGACCAGCCCCCTGACATGCGGCTGTACGGACAGAGCCACGCGATGGAGGGGGGTCTTGGCACCCGGGGTACGACCCCAAAAGACAGCTTTTAAAACAGGGAACTTCAAATGTAATTCGTGTAGGCCTATTCATTTGTGGCTCATGCTTTTATTTATTTATTTATTTTATAATCGTCCAAATGATTAAAAAGATTATACCTATGTGGGTGTTCTGGAAATATGTGAGTTAATGTACAACATGCTTGTTTATCAAAACAACGTCGTATCAGAGCAAGATCAAGAAGTTAAAGCATTACCTGAAATATGCGGAATCGCTTAAAAACGTCCCACAGCTTCTTTTGTCCTGAACTTTGTAACTACTAAGTTTCACATAAATTTAACGGTATTTGCGGACATCTGTGCCGGTTGGAATCGGCTCTGAATACCACAAAGAGACAGTGATCCGCTGTTTTATTGCATGCAGTATAATTCAGTGTAAGGCTACTTGGAAAGGCTGGCTTTTTATGTTGCGTGACTTGTGTACATTGGCTGATGATATAGGTACACACAGGCAAATGACACGGGGGGGGCAGTCAGGGACATACTCATCAGGGTGTGAGGGAAGATGTCCTGGTCATAGGCCACCATTGGAATGCCCTGAAATTGCAGTAATGGTGTGGTAAAGCACAGTCACCGAGATCATGTTAGAAAATGCAGTGCCTCATAATTCCAGAACAGACCCGAAAGCCTTCGTCTGGTACCGCTTAAAACATCGCTAAGCGGAACCTCGCCCCATCCAAGTTAAACATCTCCACATGATGGCTGTGTGTGCTTTTTTTAGGTAATATTTTTTCGTTCCTTTCATTGGCAGGCTCCCTAGGCAAACGGTTTGTAGATTCACGAGCCTCAGTTTGAACGTTTGAAAATAATCCTTGAAAGCCACTCAAATGTCACTCAGATGGGGAACAGAGAAGAACTTTGCAATAAAAGCTCGACGCACATATAATCAGGGAAGATTGAGAAAAAGGCACACGGATTTCCCTTACAAACGCAGATAGCAGGACGGAATAATCAGACATTTTTTGCGTCAAAGCGCAACTGTCTCCAGAAAGATTTAAAAGTACAGTGATTAGAGTATTTTAGAATCACAGGGATTCCTTCCTAAGGGACTTATGAATTTGCAGGAAATATGCAACCTGGGATTTGCTGTCTCACTAGCAATTTATCATTAAGGTGGGGGGGGGGGGAGCAACTTGCAACCCAAGTTCTGTTTGGCTGCATTCACCAGTTTTCACAAGAGGCAGAGGGACCCCACGCAAAAGAAGAGGTGCATAAACACCACCAGGCGTATAATTGATGCAATCTGGGTAGGCGCCCCACCTCAACCCCTCGCAGCAGCAGTCTGTAATGAACGTTTCAGCAACGTCAAGCTGAAGACGGACGAGGCTCACAGAGGTGCAGTAATTACCTACATGGGCCCCTGGATAAATTTGCGAGTCTGATGGAAGCTCTTAAGGCTTGATGATGATCTGGAGGTCTTTAAATAACAGTGTGTATGCATGGCACTGACAAAGCCGTCTTCCTCAGATCGATCCACAGGCATTTATTATACAGGGATTGTCTACAGCCGTGTAATAGAAGTTCAGCTTCTGTGTCCTTACAGTCAACTGCAGTTTCTTCTCATCTTTTGCCAAGCAACTATTTTTTTTTTTTTGGAGGGGGGATCCTTTGCAGGTCCAGGAAAGGGAAATCCCAGTAAAGCCGTCCCTCATGCAATTTATTACACGTCATTGCTGGTGTATCCCTGGATATATCATCTGTCAACGCACCCCCCCCGCAACAGAGGCCAAAGACCAAGGGTCGATTCCTTAATGTTGGAATTTCAATGGATGGTTATTTAAAGAAAGTTACATGGTAAGACCATACAGTTAGCCCATACATCTTGACCCCAAGAACATGCACTGTATGTGTATAACAGTGTATATATGATATTAAGTACTAATTGTCATGGAGGTTTGAGATCAAACAGCCACCAGCTGTTTCCATAAGTGTCGTGACGCCTCCACATCCAAATACCCAGACAAACAAACACCGTTCCCACATTAAACATACTCCGGGGCCACCGCCGCCGGCTGCCGATACTCTCCGAGGAGTGTAATTTACGGAGCAGCTTGGAGTGCAATCCCGTCCGGGTGCTGATGGGGGCAGTGTTGGCTGGAGGCTAATGAGATGCACTCAGGCAACTGTGGGAACGGCACCTCCTGTTTGGATTGGCCGGTTGGAGAACGAGTCTGGGAACGTCCAAACAGAGCGGATCGTCTGAAAACGGCTGACAAACGACCGTGACTCTGGGAAAACTGCAGTTGTGTGTGTGTGTGCGTGTGTGTGTGTGTGAGAGAGAGAGAAACTTGTGGATAGACACTATTTTCCCAGTTTGGCCTTTACAAACAAGCAGGCTTCCAGCACAGGATGGTGCCACACATATCTCTCACCGATTTCCCGCCCGTTCTTGACTAACCTCAGAGCTCCAGTACCGGTCAAAGCTCATGTGGTGACTTAGAGAAGCTTCACTGCTAGTGCCCCCTGTCTGACACAAAGTGAAATTGCCTCGCTAAGTTGGTGCCCCCTCAGAAGATGGCGCCCTTGGCAGCCAGCTATTACACCTAAGGGGTTGACTGGCACTGCTTAGCTCTGGCAATGAAACTCTAGTTCTTGCTCCAGATTCGAGCCATTTCTCTGGCCTGGAGTTTGGACAGCTTGGACAGCATAGATTCTGACAGAGGGAGGTCTATGGCTAGCTGAAGGCAGGGTGACACTTATCTAGGTCTCACAGACTGCTTCTGCATGCCATTAGAAAGCCTGAGGACCCCGAAGACAACATAATGCTATCTGTAGAGCTGCCAGAAGTTGGACACTAAATGTTATGTTCTGCACGGAGCTGATTTATTGACAACACCTTGAAATCACAGATTTTCTCACTCGTCAAATTTTACGAAAAGCCTTCTAAAAAATATGAAACTCGATTAAGATATGAGGAAGATTCTGCATGTTTCAGGGCCTAGATAGACAGCTACCGTGAAATCACTCCCTCCCTGTGACTGATATGGTCCATTCCTTCCTTTGAAGAACAGATTAAATCTCTGCATGGGAAAATGAAATCTATCTGCCTGTGATGTAGAGTTTATTTCTTAGGCCGGAATGATGCATCAGACCTATTTTGAATAATGGGCCTCATTTATTCATCATACTACCTGGTGATTGTGGTGTTATTTATCACTGTAATACCAGCAATCTAAATTCATCTGCAGGAAGTGAAACTGATACTGCAACAGAGGACAAATATCTTTGTCTCCGCACCAAGAAGTTGCTCCGGACAGATCTGCTCAGAGAATGAACTTCACTTCAACTTCAAGGGCTGATCCAGGCATTTTCCTGTTAAGGTTGCTGGATCTGTCATGGCAGAGAGATGAGAAAGATCAGCTGAACTCTCATGCTAATGTCCAGACAGTATAACTGAAATATTTCGCCCATGCAGCCCAGTCTCCATTTTATACAGAGAGCCACGTTACACTGGGAAAGCAAATAGCTATTAGCTATTTTGCCTGCTCATATCAATAACATTAGCAGATAGTCTTACTTTATTAGTTTGTGGCAGCCATGTCCTCCGGTGTAAGGAGACTATGATGCACGCATGGACCATATTTCCCAAAGGACAGACAGGAATAAGCCTCTGCTCTGTTTGCCTATTCCCTGTGTCCAGAACTTTCTATGGACTCTGAGGTCATCTTGCCTTGGGCTCAAAAAATGACTCTCCTGTTCCCTCATCATGAGATATCAGTAATATGTTTCTTTAATTGCCTTTAAAAAAATCTACATTAGCAGCTTGCAGTGGTTCACTGTTGTGAGCTAAATAGCACTAAAGGTTTAAGTTCACACGTGTGTGTGGTGCTATGAGATTTTACGGAGTGTGAAAAGTGTGAAAATGTCACCCAACAGCTAAACGGCATCATTCCTTCCACACTGAGAGATAGGTGTGATGTCATGGGAAATATCTTAGCAGAACTATCGTCACAATATCTCACCACATAACCTGTCTCATTATGGGGTAGGTGAGCTCGTGAGATCTGCAGATGTGTTACGCGTGGTTATCAGACTGATTTAATATATAAAACTCACTCTGCTGTTATGTAGAGGCTCACATGCTAGTTGTTAGCTGGATAGTGGTCTGGGACGCACATCTGCTCCTTGTTTTCTGCAGTGGAGCTGTTAGCATAAGCCGAGCCTCAAAGTCGCCGCGTGGGGGGGGGGCAGGACTGGAAACGGGAGAGGGGACAGGGGCGTCTTCTTTCTACGAGCCCGTGAGGACCCACATGCCGGGTTTCTGATGTCAGACCCTGTGTTTTCCAATCCGCTCCTCTGGGACCCTCAGACAACGTCCCGGCTCCCAGTAGAGAACAACAATGTGGAATGTCTGGCAGGGAGCCGGGAGGGAGCAAAAACGTGGACCGTCTGTGGGTCCCTGAGGAGCGGGTTGGGAAACGCTGCATTATGATGCCGAGCGTCAGTCACACACCAGCGACGGCCCTGCATCGAGTCGTGGCTGCATTTCTGTCCCGCCCAGAGCCGTGTGAAGTGGCAGTACGTGTCAGCTGTATTTCAGCTGCACCTTGTTATTTCGAGGTTATGATTTGCTTGTTTAGGATCCCTGTAAATTATTTGTACCATTCCTGGTGTTCAGAATGAGGTCTGCCAAACTGGCCGAGCTAGCCTGATCCCGCAATCGGGCAGCCCCCGCCAGGCATTTCACAAGGCTCTGCAGATGCTTCACTGAGGATGGTGGAGGGGGTGTCAGACGATTAACATATTTTCCTAAAATATCACACTCGTTTCCCACAAGAATGAGGCTGGGTAGATGGCTATTTTAGCCAGGGCTGAGTTGCACCACCATCTCAACAAGTTCTGGCCTGGAGAAGAGCTGAAAACCCAGCCCGAGGAGTCAAGTGACAGCAGGAAGTCAGCAGAAACATCTCGCACCTTCTTAGTGGAATACCTGCAGAAGACATGATCGCGGTAGGCACTGGCGACAACCGAAAAGTGTTTCTATGGCAACCGGTGAGAAATATGAATAGAATGCAAGCATGACCTCCAAAAAGAACGAGCAAATGGGTCCAGTGAGGATGGGACCCGACCTGACCCAGCCCAAACACCGTGTCTGGAATGAGCAGGCTGGGGGGGAGGGCGGGGTTTGCAGGAGGGGAGTGGGGGCCATTTGAGGCCTTGGAATAGTCTCAATCAGATCCCTCCATCAAATACGTAAAGCGTCCCCTGCTTGATACACAGCAACTCTCCATTCTCTCCGGCGTCTACATCGTTCGTCAGAAGCTGAAACAAAGCTGTTTTAAATTTAACTCATCTGCACACGGATTCTGCATCAGGTTTCATTTTGGTCCTTTCATATTTAGATGAGTGTAACAAAGCACCTCGCCTGTGTGTATCCTGTCCATGGCTTGGGAAATCATGTTTAATATAATATAATATGGTAACACTTGAGAGGGGGGCGTATACACCAGAATGAGGTTGACTCTGGCGGGCAAGGGAGGGGGGGGGTTCACCCATGGGATGGATCGTTCTGATTGGTTGCTGGAAATGCTGAGGTTCTACAGAGATTTGAAATGAAGGGCAGAGCAGGAAAGCAAACAGCTCCGGCAGAGACTAGCTGGCTCACGGCACACACACACACACACACACACACACAACTTAACTGCACAGCAATACACCCACTGGCTTGCTGGACATTTTTCAGACCTGTTACTGACTCTTAACCGTTGATCCATTCACCATGAAACTGCAGACAGACAGATCATTCGGAAGCTGACACACGTCACTCTGACAAGCCAGAGCTGCAGGTCACCTCATTAGCAAATGGCGTCACACTCCAACAACTTACAAGACTTCCTGGTTCTGATTACGGGAATCGGCGTTTTTTCCTTGCCAGCCTGTCCCAGGAAGTGCGCTGGAGGCTGACAAACACGGGATGCATCTCACCACAGCTGATGCTGGGGCCTCGGGCCACATTTATCATTGATTCAGTTAGTGACTGAGCGACGGGCATTATTTAAAATAAGGAAGATTCCGAGGGAAAATGGTCTCAGGAAAACCCTGTTTGTTTCTTCCGGTGTTTCTCAACCTGATCCTTGGGAAATCCCCCCCCACTCCCCAGACTGTCTATATTTTCGCTCCTTCCCAGCTCCCAGCCAATCAGGAACACTGAATACCTGGCGCAGGTATTTTGGGAGCTAGGAGGGAGCAAGGATGTGGACTATCTGCAGGTCCCCGAGGACAGCCATAGTGCAGTGCACAAAGGAACTAGCAAAGGCCTCGCAGGATTTTGGAAGGAAGAGTTTCTGAAAGGATATACTACCTTTTATTTATTTATGACTCGTTGGATCGACTTGATCCGAGTCAGTCTAGCAGCTCTGACTGATGTTATCTCTGTCACCGTTAGGGGGGAGGGAGCTGTTTTTTTTACCACATCAGAGCTCTGGTGTCCTCTGAAAACTATACGTGTCCCATGTGTTTGTCAGGCCCTTCAAAGGAGATCCTCACACAATGGATACAAAAAGTTTGGCTCAGGCCTCAAACAATAACGGACCACATGAAGCACGTACATGTTGATTCGGTGATCCCTGTGACACTGGAAGTCCCCCCACATGCAAAAGGGGCCGCCCCCCCATCCCCATCAAAGTGAGTTTGCAGGTCTGGCTTAACCTCAGACTTTCTGAAAGCGTGCCAAGGGGTGTAGCTAGAAATTCTGGCCCCCTGACAAAATGTCACCTTGGGCCTGCCGTCCAATTTTATCTATACTTTTATGTGTTCAGGAACCCTTATGCTGCCCCCCACCTCCGAAACTGCCAAAATCTCCATGCCCCATGTGCGTCCCCCTTCACTCAATGAGGAACAGGCAGAGTGCACCAAGCATTCTCCTTCTCTTCAGCCAGGAAATGTCCTCTTTAGCTGTTTGGGGCCTGGAAAAGTGGCCTGTCCCTTTAACAGTGGACATTAATTGAATAAATGGGGTGTCGCGGCCTGCAAGCACAGTGGGCCCGTCCCCGCGGTGGCTTGCCAAGCCCCGAGGCAAACCCAGAGTCGCGTGTAGGAGAAGAGAATAGGGCACAGACGTGACCTGATTTCATGTCCTGTCGTCACAATGACCCTGCCGGGGTCAAGAGCATCGTCATATTACAATCTGTGAAAGATTCAATCCAGGATATCTGGAGATGCTCTCTACTTCTCTAACCAAGGTGTATTATCACACAGACCCTATAAATCAGGTTGTTTTCACCTTTAGGTTAATTTATATATAACAGACAGGATGTATGTCTGCCTAAATATTGCAACATGTCCATCATCCATAACTGATTATCCAGTACAAGGTTGCATTTAGTGGGCAGCATATCCCAGGATGCACAGGATATGAGGCAGGGGACACCCTGGGTGGGATGCCAGCCAATCACAAAACATGAGGCAAGGGACACCCTGGGTGGGATGCCAGCCAATCACAAAACACGAGGCAAGGGACACCCTGGGTGGGATGCCAGCCAATCACAAAACACGAGGCAGGGGACACCCTGGGTGGGATGCCAGCCAATCACAAAACACGAGGCAGGGGACACCCTGGGTGGGATGCCAGCCAATCACATGCCATGCCGCTCAAAGCCTATGTGGACATCTACGCAGCCTTACTTCTTCTTACTCCCTTCAGAAGACGGTGCACCTTCGCTGCCCACCTAGGGCCGCCTCGGCTGGGAACATTTATTAAACAGATACTTTATCAAAAGAGACATACATTCTTGAGAAAATAAGGGCAGACAGACTTCAGAGCAATCCGAGGTTAAGGGTCCTGTTCTGAGGTCCAATGGTCACTTTGTCGACAGCGGGATTCAAACAAGCAACCTCCCGATCACAGGCACAGCCTACTAACCCGCTTTAAAAGTAAAAGGGATGTGAAAATGTGTGTGAGAAATAGAAGTCAGTGCTGATATGGTTATTTCATGTGATCTCACTCTGGGCCCAGTTTGAGAACCGCACTTCCAATCCCTTTTATGAAGTGTGCGTCTTCGGTGCCTGGCATATGCCTCGGGGAGATTCCCCAGTGAGTAATCAGCTTGGCTCCGGACGCAGCAGGTACACATGTAGGACGGAGCCAGGACTGGGACGCTAAGACCCGCACTGTTACCACGGTCCGCTGGAGAAAGGGGCTGTCCAAACAGTACAGGGGAATAAAAAAACGGTGAAGACCATTTCATTTAACGACAGGCTTACTGTTCCTGCAGTCGAGCTTTGGACCAAGTCAGCACAGCGCCCCAAGCCAAAATCTCTCCTCATTTTTCAAGCAAAGGTCACATGCAGAACTCCGCTACGTCACTGTTCCGCCCTGGAATATTTTTCTCTCTGTCACATGCAGTCTTGTTGTTCATAATTCAATAATCTCATGTCTTAAAATCAGTAAATATATAAAAAATATCAGTGTATATACATATATATATATATATATATATACTGATATTTATATATATATAAATATATATAAATCAACTACAGTACAGAGACATGGTGGTGCAGTGGTTCGCACTGTTGCCTCACACCTCTGGGACCTGTGTGTGGAGTTTGCATGCTCTCCCTGTGGGGTTTCCTCTGGGTGCTCCAGTTTCCCCTCACAGTCCTAAGACATGCTGAGGCTATTTGGAGTTACTCAATTGTGTGAGTGTGCCCTGTGATGGGCTGGCCCCCTGTCCAGAGTTGTTCCCTGTCTTGTGCTCATTGCTTCTGGGATAGTCTCCAGACCCCCTCTGACCCAGTAGGATAAGTGGGTTGGAAAATGGATGGATAATACTGTGCAATATAGACAATTTATTGCATATATATGTTTACATGTCTGTAAACATATATATGCAATTATATTTTTTAAATGATCCTCATATTTTAGTTAGACATTAGAAATGGAAGAAAGAATGTAAATTTACCACAATGACGCGCCTTCTAAGTTCAGTGTCTCCTTGTTTCAATTTTTGCAGACATAATGGATTATAATGTACAGTAATGGAATTTAAATGTAATCTAAATGGATTCTGAAGGATTTGGCAATTTTAAGGTCTGGGACACATCATGGGATTGAAGATAAGGAGCATTTCTGCACATATTCCAAGTGTAAACTCTGGAGCTTCCCCTGTGAATCCAAGGCAGCTGATTTATGAATAAACATGAGAGAATTTTAGACAGTTCCTGGACTCTCCAATGGGCATTTTGGGGCCTGCCCAGCATCTTCCAGTGTGCGAATGCCGTTTCGTACGGCCATAAATTACCGGCGATAACAGGGAGGCATTGTGGAGATGATTTGCTATTAATGGTAAGTAGGTTACAGTGGGAAAATGAAACAGGAGATCATATGTGCTGGAGGGTGTCCAGGGCGCAGTCGGCCTGGCATCACGTGTGGGTCACCTCAGCCACAGCTAGAAAGGTCCTGGGATGGAGTGAACTGGGTCGAACTCCAGATCATGGAGCTGTTTGTTGTCAAATCATCTTATGGAAAATATCTTTCGAATGACTCAGGCCGGCCTTGACTGAGCGTCCCAAACAAAAGCCTTTCAAAGTGTATTTTCAGGCCTGTCCTTAAGCTACTCCCCCCCACCTTCGACCCCACAATTACCCATAATGCAGTGGTCTCCTCCAGTAATCTCCACATTCCAGATGTCTTACTGTGTGTGACACAGAGCACAGAGTCCGGCCATTTCCAAAAATCCCTCTTCCTGAGGAGACAGTCACATTCTAAACGCAGAATTCATCCATGGTATGACAGGAAATGCAATATGAAAGACTTCCTAACAAAATTCTGTCTTTAAACAATTTGATCTTTCACAATATTTCTGTTTTTCCAAAAATAAAATTCACTTGATCCATTACATCATGTTACGTGTTGTGTTTTGTATGTCTAAACTGGTCTGCGTAATCTCTCAGATCATTCAGATAAGCTCTAAAGACTGGCAATGCATTGTCTTTGGACACTGTTTCTGGAATCCAAAGGTTACTGGTTCAAATCCTGTGTAGTCGGTAAAGGGCTTTTAATGTTAGTGTTAGGGTTAATGTTAGGGATAATGTAGTGTCACTTAACCCTCATTTGCTCCAGGGACTGGCTCAAAAATAGCAGGTCTCTTTGGATAAATGCATTTGTTAAATAAACTGTCGTATTTTCCCATCAGTAGGGATGCTAGTCTCCTGCTGCTTCATTGGTCAGATGCGCCACTGTGAAAATAAACCACCTGATCTTCACAACCAATCATTCAGGAAACCCGATGATCAGAATACGCCGATATTCCCACATCTCTCCCGGCCGGTTAACGCTGAACCGTAATTAATTCTCAGCGGGATACCGCGGTGGAATTCTCATGGTTGGAATTTCCGAGCCGCGATTCACTGTGAGAGAGTTCTCTCTGTGAGAACACGGCCGACACGTTCAAAAGGGGAGGTGGTAAACAAACCCCGAGAGCAAACAAATGAGTCAGAAAGGCACGCCGTCCCCCTACTCACATGCTTCAGGAACAACAGAGAATCTCACATCCTGTTCTGGGAACATATTTTCATTCACAAACAGTTGGGCTAGATGATGGGAATGGGAGAGACCCCATGTGACCGGTTACGTGTGGGTTAAACCACTGCGGGTAAACAAAGGGGGGGGGGGGGCGAGGGGGCCGGAGGGGTGTGTTTTCTGGCTTTTGGAGGCAGGGGAGCGAGAACAAAACTGTCTGCGCAATTTTACGAGAGTAGCAGGGAGCGCTGATCGCCCTGCGGAGGCTTGGAACGGCTCGCTCGATTTCCTCACCAGGAGGCGACCCGCCATCAAACATAATTCTGGTATTTTACAAAACCTGAGGCCATGAAAAACAGAATTTAATCTCCCCTAACAGAATAGTACGCTGTTTACGGGGTCTTTACTTTGCATCGATGGCAGGGAAACAGTCAAGGAGATTTAGTGAAAATTGGTTCTCCTCCCAGTAACATAAAATATCCTAAATAGACAACATTGGGGCAGCTGTGATGGGGGGGGGGGGGGACACAGCTGATAACCCACAGTCCTCATGTCACAGTTGCAAACTCTTTTTCCACAAAAAACACGTTTGAAAGCACAGTTCTTTAAGTTAACCTCAAAGAATTTAATAACTAGAGACTATTTGAAGGGCACAATTCAGGACACCTCTAGCCTATTAGTACGACAGGTACCGTGCAGTGTGAGTGTGGACATTGCTTGAGATTAAAGAAAAAAGCGTTTCACAGATCTTTCACAGGAAAGATCCTTTCTTCTCTCTATGCAGAAAGTTCCGGAAAAGGCATCCATTAGCGTGTATGTGTTGTAAGAGCATTGTGCCTTTAGGGCATTCCTGTTAAAAACATGCATCGCACGCACATCCTGACCACAACCCTACGATCCCTGGGCTTCTCCTGATGTTCAGAGACCCCCCCCCCCCCCATTTACTCATTCCAAGGGTCCAGTCACTGGCTACAGGAGGGAGAGCCCATGTCCCACTGTCCAAAAACCTGGGGTCTTTCCAGGTAACATTTTTAAGGAGGCTCCCCTACCTATTTCGTAAGCCTTGATTGAACACTAGGGCTGTCAATAACTTGAGTGAAGACCAATCAAAACATTCTGTGCCGAGACCCTCGCCTCCCCAGCCTCTCGGCACACTGCTGAGAAAGGTTCTCGCGTTAGTGCACCAGCCATGCTGCGTAGAATGCTTATATAAACAGCCAAGCCCTCAGTAATGGGCACAGAACCCACCATGGCCGGCCTTCACAAGCGGCTGCCTCAATTTCCCCAAAGGGCCGATTCTGCCCTCCATGGGAAGAAAGCCAGTGAAATTAAATTGAACAGTACAAAGGGAGAAGGAGAGCACACAGAGCCTTTATGGGTCATGCAGAGACCTCGAGCCGTGCTGTACATGGGTCTGTAGCTGGCTGGATCACTGCTTTTTCCCTACGCCGGCTGAACGCTGGCCAGGATGTCTGGGAGCCGTGAGTTCCGTGCCAGTATGGAAGTGGTTTTGGACAGGCTAGTAAAGAAGCCGTGAAAGAAACACATCCCAGAACCTGAAGGTGTCCTCGTCCAGCTGAGTGAAAGGCAGGCCTGCTCCTCTCTTGATTAGGCTGGGACTCTACAGCGGGGGGGAAGGGGGCATCTGCGTGAGGGTACACAGTTCGGATCACCGGCCATCCCATCCCCCACGAGCTTCCTCAGAGGATGTTTTACTTTGTTTGCCTCTCCAATATGCAACCTACTTTTTGCCACTGTAAGGTGATTGGTCGTAATCGGAAATGGAGACACATAATTGGCAGAGGCTAGAACAGCATCTGTGGACTTTAACCAACCAGAAAGCCCCACAGGCCAGAATCCACAGCCCCGCCCCTCTTTGTGATCTCGCATCCACCCCACCCTGGGAAGTCACGGGTCAGAAGACACACCCCTACAGACAGCAATTAATGTGCACCCTCCCCCTCAGCGGCCTTACTGGGGCAAGAGCTCCTGTCACAACCAAGGCCTGGGGGGGAGGGTTGTTGGTTTATGGCTCTACGTTCTCTGGGGAACAAGATTAACAGTTGAAGCGTGTTCCGCAGAGACGGGACAGAGTGACGCAGTCGTTAACAACACCTCGTAATTACAGTGACATGCAATTATATTTAATGTTTATAATTGAAAAATGTGATAGCGCACTGCAAAAATATGTCACAATAATAAACCGCGTGGAACACAGAAGAGGCGCCAACTTGTATGAGGCTGAAGAAACCAACCCTCACACTATTATGGGTGACAACCCCCTGATTCCGTAATTCAAGAATTTTCCCCTGGGATCAATAAAATTTAGTCTTATCCTAATAACGAACAGCATTTTATTCCACAAATGCACTGATTCCCTGGATGTTTTACTTTCATTCTGAATACAAGAAGTTAACTCTGAACCTCCATAAAAGTCTCAAATTGTTTAATCTAACGCATAAAGCAGAAAAGCTGGGACAAACAATGGCCGGATTCTGTTGCCGTTTAAAAGCTGCCATCTTGCTGAAGCTTTTTATAAAACTCAGGGGACTGTTTCGAAAAACAGTGCCCAGGAAGCCTATTGCAGATGCAGTTCTTTCAGGGCATTTTACTTTTGTCGTAAATGGCCCTTTGAATCCACCATAGCAACACGAGGTAAAGGGGAAACACGCAGCAATTCCCTGCATTTAAAGTTTAAAGTTTTTTTTTTTCCCCCAGCACTCTCTTTAAAACCAGGGGACGTCCTAAGAGGAAGTGAGGGCCAAGTGGCAGACAGAAATGCTTAAAGAAAGCAAAACCCACACTGAAAAGCAAGGACACACACATAAACATGTAAATTTCATAACCCAAAGCTCAAAGCAGACTAAACACTTCCCTCCATCTTCTGGAACCGGCCACCAGGGATGGCAGTGTAATTCGTACCTGGTACACCGCCCTCGGTACGCGTCTGGCTCTAAGCGTGAGCAGAGCCCGCAGATGCAGGATCCTCCACCTCCTCAGAGCCGCTGTGGTGAGGTTCCACAGGACTCCCTGCCCACCCAGGAAGACGTCCTCCAAGCCAAACAGGGTTGCCTCCATTGCCGCCTGACTGGCTTTCCAGGTACCAGGCAGATTTCACAGTCCTGGGTGATGTGATTCTTCGTTTTGCCCCTTTTTTCGCTTTTGTTGTCGTTATCTCCAAGGGAAGGCTGGTGGGAGTCATGCCCAGGTGTGGGCACAGGAAGGTGGTAGCTGTACCGACATCCCATATCACCCCTGTCCACCATGGGCTATCCAGATAGACTCCTCCATTGCTGTGGTCCCCTTCGGGTTTGGCAGTACGGAAGGCGCTGGGCATTAGACCCGACCCGGCGCGATGTAGAATCTTGCAGAGCCGCAGTGGGATTTCACAGCCTCGCTCCGTTCGTCTGCACCCGGCTTGAGCCCGGCGAGGTCCAGCGCACAGCTCCCCTGGGCTTTGCGGCAAGGTGACTTCCTCTCCTGGAAGACAACCCGGCGACTGAGCTACGCGATAGCAGATCCCCCTATAGGCTTTCAGAAGCGCAGCGGAGAAGAGGACTTGGCGTCTTGAGAGGGTGTACAAGTTTTCCCCTCCGTCTTCTGGGACGGCGTCCAGCAGACTGAACATCAGTGCCAGCATTCCCAGGACAATCTGCTGCTTGCCTTTACCCCTATTTAACCCCCGGCATAGGCGGGGGGGGCGGGGGAGCTCTGAGAAATGCACCGAGATGTGGACTGATGTGGTGCTTATCGCAGGAATGACACCTCCTTCTGCCACGCCAGACATTCTTTGTTTGAGTCCCATTTCCATTGTCAAACCGGATCAAGGAACACAACTGAGGTTTGTTTGTCTGTTTACTTCTTGACGTGACGACGCACTAAAGGTTCTACCCGTTTTTCTACCAGTAACCATCTTGGCCTGTTACTCAGCCATCTTCAGATCATGTGATGTACAGATTCACCCATTTTCTTTAACCTCTTGTCTCTGGAAGTCCATCATGGACAGAATGCCAGTGTACTAAGGAGCATCTATTAAATAAAATACAAGGAAAAAGGTACATTTATTTACAGGTATATGTTGCCATTTTGGCAAGACCAGATTTACTTTAAGTAGAAAGCTACCTGTATATGGATATATGACTGTGTATTTTTATAAATACGGATGTATGAGTTTGAATGTTTTTCTTTACGTATGGATGTATAAGTTTGTGTGTTTCAGCCTGGTGATCAGCATCCTGAACCTGCTACTGTTTCCCAGTTTGGTGTTCGCCAAACGCCTGCACACTCGATTAACTAGAGTAACCTGTTCTTGTGCCAGCCAATAATTTCAGTAATTGTGGTGGGAGCGGTGACAGAGTCAAATTTTATTCCCAAGGCTGAATAGACTGACATGTCACAACATCGCCGTCAGCTTAATCAAAACATGATCCGAAGTCTCGCCCTTCAAATGCTGCTGTTGGTTGCAGTTTTGCGCAAATGAACTTGTAACTATGGTCATAAACTTTAAAAATCAACATCGAGATGAAGACAGGACAGGTATTGATGTAGAAGTAACTTTTAACGACTTAAACATACAAGCCCATTCTTTATCGACGTTGCTTTGGATAAGCAGGACGCATGTGCAACCATTCAACCACCGATTACTTTCATGGGGTGATAAAATCTCCCTGAGGGTGCTGCGTGACAGACTGCACAGCACGCTTTAGGCCTGTATAGCGTGAATCGGGTTCTGTTTGATCGTTTGTCATTTTTGCTTCTGCTAACTGTCCAAATGGAAGGTCTTTTGCGATGCTTGTATATTGAAAGTCGAGGGAAGGCAGACAAGCTTCTGACGAGCCCAAAATGGTAACATGGAGCAGCCCAGTTGTGGCCGCCCAGTCCCAGAAAACAGGAACCAGCGGAATGAGAAGCATTCACACACTTGGCCTATCTTTCTCGTCATCGTCCTTCTCTCTCCTTCTCTCTCTCCAGCTGTGATTCAGGGCGAGTGAGAGTCGTATTTGCTGAAGCGTTAAATGGAGAGCCGGCAAATATTTAGATTTAGCAGATGTTTGTGGGTCTCCGTGTGCACTGGGTCCAGAAGACTCATGGGAAAGCTCACAAAACCGTCTGGCCTGGGGTGAAAACTCTCATGTTACCGCCAGCTCAGGGCAACAGAGCCAACTTATTTTACACACCTTGTTGCGCAGATCAGCCCGAAAGCAATGGCAGAAGTCAATTTTCATGTTCCCTTTGTGTCTTTCTGTCCTTGCGAGGGACACATTTCTGGGAAAATGTCCTTGCAGAGATATAGAAACCCAAAAAGGCCGACACTGTGGGTATGACCTCATGACAAATGTCCTCGTTTTTTCTTTTTACAATCTCACCTGCATGTTTCAGCTAAAATTGGCAGGACACACAGGTCGTTGTTAATTTCCACACCCTCTAGATTTTCTGTGGATTTGTTGTGGGAAAGCGAAGGGCAAGATGGGGACCCAGCGCAGATGGCGACGCGGGCGTGCACACGCGTGTGCATTTATGTAACGTCATAATTTAGGGGCGTGTAATTTATATGCGGGTGTGTGGTCAGAATTGTGGCTTGTCATTTAATTTCATGGGGTGTGTGGTTTATGGCTGCGAGGGGCAGCTGCTAGGGGTTCTCCAAGGCTTGGCTGGCGGGACCCTGCCACCTTCCGTCTTATTTCATCGTTGGGCTGTAACAACCAGGCTCAGCCATTCAGCATGAGTGTTACATGGAGCCACATTTCAGCCCCTCTCCCTTGGACTTTCTTCTCTGTTCCTTTGAAAGCTGAAAGCTGATTGGCTCCTGGAGTGCCCTTTCCCGTCACTTGGCAACTCAAAACATATCTAATGATAAGTTTGAATTATGGGCCCTCTTATGCCCATCACTTTTAAAATGTATCAGAATGGCCCTTGTTGGCCCCATGGCTCAGTGGGTGGCTTGATACTCAGAGGGTTGTGGGTTTGATTCCCATCTTCTGCCCGATCTGTGAGTATGCCATTCACACATCCTCCCTTCATTGCCTCCGTTAGTCACTTAGATATCAGCACACCCGGCGCTCACAGTAAATGTGATTTACCTCGCCTGTATGACCGTTGTCCTGCGGCAAGTTAGGTCACACATCAACGAGAGTGAGCGAAGGATGGATGGAGAGATGGTGTTAAATGGCAAAAGAGGCAATTAGTGAATTATGGATGAAATCAGCAGAGTCACATCTGTGGAAACAGGGAGTGTGGACTGCAAATGAAGCTCACGCCGTCTCAGATTATTTCCGTGTGGTTGGGGGGTGATCAATCATGGTCCATCAAGGCCTTTAAATCCCAGGTATGGGGAGTAGGGATCGATATGAATTAATAGCGCTACTCCACTTAACCGGCCCTGGAGAGGACGGCAAACACCCCCCCCCCCCCCCCCCCCACCATTGCGGCATTAGAAAAACAGTTTGATGCCAGTCAGACACCAACGTTTGAAGTCCCCCCTGTTTTACACTGACCTAGTTCATATATAGGCTAATTAAATGCTTGGAGTAATCAGAAGATACATATTGATGAGGATTTCAGGATTAAAGATAAAAGATTCCAATCAGAGGATTGGGAATCAAGTGGGGGGGGGGGTGACACAAACATGTTTTGGGCCCCATTGATCAGGCTCGCTTTCATAGACGGGGGGGCTGGTTCGGCCCCTACAGGCGCTGACACAAAAGACTTAAATGTCCTGCGATTTTTCAAGCTCTCCATTTCCTGTCCCCCCCCACCCCCCGACCAGTGCTGGGTGACCCTCACCATGCCCCCTCTAGTCCACTGTTTCACTTTTGGGGGAGGGGGCAGTGAATCAGATTAAAACTTTGAAGGTTCAGCTTCAGTTCAAGAGAGAAGTTCCAGTCACAAGAGATCTGAAGCCCCCAGAGGTCCTCCATGAGATGGGGGCTGTAGACATTTATCAGATTCCTCCCACCCATGCAGACAGCCAGCCATTTCCATAAATGGTCATTTTGGGGTAAAATGAGCTTTAATATTGCAGTGTCGTGGTCGTGGTCTGCTTTCTCCACAAGGGGAGTCCACAAACCATCACTGACCCCCATAACTCTACCATCTTTTTGGCCAATGAAAGGCTCCAACAAGGCAGATATTAAATTAAACAAATTAAATGGATTATGCTTGATATTTCAGAAATAAATGCTAAAGTGTGAAATGGGTTAAGGAATCTGTAGGCCATCCATCCATGTATCTATCCATCCAACCATTCAACCATCCATCCATCCATCCATCCATCCTTCCATCCACTTCTCCAGTACAGGGTCATGGTGCCAGGAAATCAACCCTCTATTGCTAGTGTTAGAAAGACAGTATAGTACAGTAGCTCTAGAACATGAGGAGATCTTCCATGCTCAACAGTCCAGGTTAAGCATTTTTCAGTAAACATCCAGCATCCGGGGCACGCCACGTGACTGAGAGGTCACAAGGTTACCACTCTGCTCACCGGTGGCCAATCAGCAAACTGCATGATGCCCTCGGCCTCAGTTCTCTGAGTCTGGAAGACGAGAATCAGTCGCAGGAGATAAACAGCTGATGAAAGGCAGACAAGCAGCTCCAGACAAAAAGGAAAATGGAACTCGGCCCGCCACGAGAGTCTCAAACACCCGAACCAAATGCTGAAAGCACTGAGGAGTCTTTTGAAGAAGAAGAAGGCGAAAATGTTTGAAGGAGAACAGTTATGGTTTCACGGGGAGCGCTGGCTTGCAGGTTCTCAGGCTTGTCCATGCCTTTAGTCAAAGGCTCAATTAGTGCTGGTGCTTTGCAGACAGATGATGTTACTTAGCGTGCAGTAGCGCTGCGGGCACTTTGCATATATCGTCCATTTCCATGCAAGAACTGGCTAATTAAAAATTTTGCAGGCAACTTGCATCAATTTTTGCTCAGTAGGGATTCTGGTAACCTTTCTATGTTTCCTGGGAAACTGTGACTGAGTTTTTCTTAAAATAAAAGCATCATTCCCGGTTCTTCACCCTTTTGATGCTAAAGTATTTTTTTTTTTCGTTCAGGGAATCGTAGGTTAAGTTTAGTAACAGGGGCAGCAGAAATGGTGACAAATCCAGAATTTGAAGCTTTTCTGTCCTCATTGACTCACGAATAGTTCAGTTTTGATAAGAACTCCCAGCAGAGTTGGTTTATCCTACTATTCACTGTCCTAAAGTCATTTGTGGCAAAAACCTTTAAAAAATTTTTGGCAGGCCTGCACGATCAAATCGGGAGGCAGACATATATGTGCACATGTACACACATGCAGTTTTGCTTGTACATGACATAGTATCTAATATCTTAACTCTACCTAATACTCTCAGAAGCATTTCACAAGTATGACATTGCCAAACCCACATTGTGGTTGTGAATTGTGGGGGAAGGGGGTCTGCCTGACAGCTGTGTGTACAGCTGAAGAATATATTGCAGTCTGAGCCGGGTCAGGAGTTAGACTGGACATACTGAATGCATCTCCTTTGGATTAATAAACATGTGTGTGTCCCGAAGGCTGAGGCTTAAGTCTCCCCAGAAAAGAAATGAACAAATGTCAGAATAAACACTCGAAAGCCAATAAAGTAAAATTATGCAAGAAACTTGTGTGGAAGAACGAAATCAGAATAATGTGAAAGTGCACCCACCACGACCCTGTACTGAGTATATTAATGGTTTGATGGATGAACAGTTGGATGGATGAAAGGCCACAGCTGTAAGACCAGGAGTTCTGCTACAAAATTTTCCTCCGAATCATTGAGAATGACGTCAGAGAGACGTACAAAACCACGGCAAACTGAGAACAGCATCAGAGGCAGACCAAAGAAACCTTGATGGTACAGTGCCCTCCCCCAACGCCACCCCACCCTCACGCCAAGAAGACTGCGACTACATCTGAGGAGACACAGACAGACACAAGCGTTACAGAGTCTCACTCCGGTCCCTATATATAAGTCGCTTTTATCCTGCATTCAGAATTACTGATGTGTGAAATTGAATGTGAGCGATTGCTTAGGAGTAGCGTCTGTGTTTATTTCCTCCGCCCGCCGACCGTAACTTACATCAGAGCAAGGTGCCCCCCCCATGTCCCCTAATGTCCATAGACCCAAGGGACTTCATCGCCTGGCACTTTGCCTCTCTATGTTTGTATGATGGTCTCGACCCGCAGTTCTGATCTGAATAATAAGCGGAGAGTTCAGCCAGGTGAGAGCCGAACAGCGGGTCGTAAATATGGTAATTCACAAACACTTCACAGACAGCTATGCTCCCCAAGGACAGCAGAGACGCAGAACCCGTGTGGCAGACGACCCTGCAGGACTCAGCTGGGGGGCCCCCAAACCACACAAGTCACATATCGACCCTGTCTGGTCCCCAGACAGCTCCCGCCTAAACGAGAGGACCTGTATCTCTTCGTGTGCCCTGTTGCCACGCAGAGGCCATTAATTCAAGACCTGCCCAGGTTCAGTACCAGTTGGAGGTGGGCTCCAGTCATGTTTGCCACCATCCAGACATGAGTAAGGCAACATAATGCATGTTCCTCTCTGGTAATGAGATCCAACTGGAAGGAGAGGCACAAACTTCCTTTTAATCCCCC
>JAODUD010000001.1:6421554-6433756 GCA_026784285.1 Stomatorhinus walkeri | reverse complement strand
AAGAAAAACAATGGTGTGCTTGGTTTTAACGTAAATTTATTCTTTCATGAGTTATTTACAAGTTTCTGACCACTTGTTAAATGTGTTCAATGTGCTGCCCATTGTGTTGGATTATTAAGGTGTATCCATATAAATGGCCCACCCTGTACATTGGCGTGAGTCTTTTCACGTATCCCATCTTGCTCTCCTTTGAGAGACACGTAGACAAGAGCAAAGCTTGGGGCAGCTGGCAGAGTCAGCCAGTGTGCGGCACCCCCAAGGCTGTGGGTCAAGGGCCTCCTTCAAAGGTCCAACAGCAGCATTTCTCTGCTCATCTCAGGATTTGAACCAGCAACCATCCCATTACAGTCATAGAGTCCTTCTGAGCCACACACAAGCAGCGTGGCCAGCCAGCCTGCATGAGTTCACAGGTTAGAATTGTCAACCACCCTTCAGAGACTGAGACTATAACCCATGTGGTGTCCTCTCCAGGCCATCGGGGAGCCTCCAAGAGCTAAAGGAGCATCACTAAAGGTCAACACAGAAAGAGAATCCGGCTTCGGGCGATGCTGGATCGAGAGAGGGCTGCTCTGGCTCTGTGGCCAGCCAACCCCTAGGCACCCGAAGGGATAGGAGAGACCAGTGCATGGTCCTTGCGGGCCACAGCGCGGAGCTACCGCTCTACTCATACCACATCAGCAGTTAGCAGCCATCTGCATCAACAAAGGCATGCTGTCTTACCCCAACACAGGGCAGCTATTCGTGAGCGAGAGCTGGGCACCAACAATACAATCGCTTCACTTTATATGTGTAGCTGTTGCTTTTCAACAGGGAGCTACTTTCTGAATTTATTGTTGACTGCCAAGCTTCCTTAGATCCTTAACTACAGATTAACTCAACAGCCAGACCCCCGATCAGCTGGGGATTCAGTAAACGGATTCAGCCGTGCTGAGCGAAGTGTCCTCAAAGTCCATTTTGATAATTTAGGAGCTACAAAGGCCACTGTCACCTGAGTGTCCATGGCTTTGGTGTCTGATTCAGGACATAATCTCTGTAACACAGCTCAGGTGATGGTGTGTGTGTGTGGAGGGGGGAGGTAATGAACACCCCATAATAAACACAAGCATCTGCAGCCCAATCAAAGACGAAGGGTCGCCTTGTTTCACATGGAAATTTTGAAAAGCAACAGTAAAGCAATACACCATTTCTATGCTCTGCTTGGCAAAACAGAATGTCTAGCAATTTACCGTCTGGAATCCATTAGGAGAAAACTGACCTAGGCTTTCACATACATCAAGATTCATAATTAATACACATCCGCCTGGAAGAGATTAATAAACTCCCCTGTTTTCATTTTCATGTTGCCCATGTTAGACAGTCAGGATTTTCAGGACTAAATCAGGCCCATTTAAGAACGGTTGCATATATCTTGATCTGTCATCGGCATGATCCAGCTCCTCTATGAAGATGGAGAGTTCCAAGTAACAGCCCTGGGGTTCTCTGTGACAGCTGGATGTTCTGTCTGGTTTTGTCCAGCGTGTAACCCTAGCTGGGTCCAAAGCCAGACTCCCTCCTGGATGGTATGCAGCTGTAGTCACCTGATCCAGCTGTTTTGGGAAAGAAAATAATTACGGAAACTGAAGAGGACCGTAACGGGCGACTTGCGGCGTGGCCCTTCCACGCCAGTCCTCCTTCGGCACTCGGCGAAACATAAACAGAGCGGCTTTAACATAGGAGAGCTCCTCTCGCTCCAAGCTCTGCTACGACGTCTGACCTCTGAAGACGGGGGTGGCATGGGACCTTGAAGTTTCTGCACGTTTATGAGCTGGGGGAATTGGTCTCACATGTGAAACAGGAAGGGGGCAGCAACAGCCAAGACTATGGTAATGATTCACAAATAATTGCGGCTGTGGCACCCTGCCCACACGCTTTAATAGGCGGTCGCAATGTTCCCAGAACAGCACTGAAAGCTCTAGCATTTAGTCTTAGTTCGGTAACTATTTATCAAGGCTAGTGTGGCTTCAGATGTTCCTCCTAGATTAGAGAATGCTGGCTGTTTAACAGTAGAAACAACATAAGGAACGCAGGTAATCCTTAGGAACACAAGGATATATAACACAAAATAATGTCTAACACAAAACAAAACAAACCCCTAAAAGACATTCAGAATGAGTGGATGATTGCATGATATACGGAAGCTGCCCACTGTCCAAGGAGGCTATCAGTTTCGAAGCTGATTACATGGCCACATTTTTCAGTTGCAGTGCAGTGCAGCAGGACGCAACCCAAGAAACCGCAACATATTGATTAACCGCACAGGTTTGCATGAGATTATTAAATGTTTACTACAGGTATGCGTTTGAATAGCCGTATGCAGACAGTCCCCTAAAACGAAAGAGACGGACCTATGAAAGATGAATGCAGTACTTTCACAGTGTGATCTGTGCTTGGCTTCGGTTCGGTGCTTGGTGAGACAAGCTCGAGCAGCGCAGAAAATGAAAACACAGACTAACGTGTCCTTTAATTGTTTTCCAATTAACTGCAGACGTCGGCGGTGTCCCCTGGTGCACAGAAACACTTAACGATTCCAAACGAAGCCGGGCATCGCCACTTCCAAATGCGCATAAACACTCCCTTTTCGCAAACAGCATATGTTCACAATATGCCCTAATAAATGGAATAATTCCCGTTTTAAAATCAGTCTGCCAGAAGCTTCATTCCTTGGCTATTTTAGAAAGGACTCAGGAACAGCCGCTAGGGTAAAAAAGCTGTTTGAATCTCCAGATCTTCTGTTCAGAAAGACTTCAAAGCTTACATGCATGCAAAAGAAATTCAAAGACACAGAACAATCAAATGTTCTTCTTCAACAAACGTTGGATCGATGCACAGTGCTGTCAGCCCATTACGATTCACGTTTCATTCAATAAAGCACCCTCACCTATTAATTATGAGGCTAATGTTTATGATTAAAATATTTGATGGTCAACTGTATCCAAATGGTAAACACTGTAGAGGTGGAATGGCAGGCATATCCAGGTGCTGGCCAAAGAACCACAGCGGGCTGATTTTAAGGTGATCAAAAAAAGCATGAGAAGGAGCAGGAGACGCACATGTGAGATGAAGGGGCACGTTTCAGAAAGGCAAGTTCTGGCAACATTAACCTGGTAACCTGGTGTAACAGGAACACCTACCGGCATGATTCCAGATGCAGTTGAACAGAAGCATGGAAATTACCACTCCTGTCTATGGAAAGTGAGCAAGAGAGAAAGAGAGAGGAATAGAAACAGTCTGTCCACTTACAAACATGTCCATGAGCAAGTGCTCCAGAGTCACCTCAATCTCCTCTAGCGTTGTGGCCAAAGTCATTGTGTCTCTTGGTTGGAAACTCAGAAATGCAGGGCACAGACTGTGTCCCAGCCTGGTTCCTCCTGCATCCCCTGTCCTGTATCATTCCATGTCCCGGGCTGGAACACCCTTCAAAAAAATGTCTGCACAGTGCAAAATTAGAGGGGGCAGCTGAGGTAGTTGATCCTCTGTTTGTTTCAGTGCCGAATCCCCCCCCCCCCCCCCACCCCCCAGTCACTCTGGGCCCTGGAGCTTAACAGGAAACAATAGGTGACAAGCCATCAATGAAATTGGGCTTCTGCCTCAGCATAAGGTTTGAAAAATAGTGAGGAGTCCATCGGGAGATCAGCTAAAGATGTCCAGTAAATGGGGGATCCTGGGTGATGTGGATATTTATAGGAGGGGACTTCATTACTAATTATGAACCCCTCTCTGTAGAGGGCTGACCTTTTGCAAGGCACTGTCCACAGTGGGACTCATTGTGCATAGGGGCGGCCATGGAGCCTCTGATGCTAGCTAGCCTATTCACACGGTCATGCCATCAATGGTTCTTTGTGATGGTCATTTAGCTCGATCCCTGGAACATCTATGCCCGGATAAAGGTCCTGTGGAAAAAGGAGGAAACGCTCAGCTCTCTCGCCAGAAACTTATGTAACAAATGTAAGTGGGGAGTGACTATAAGCACGAGAGGGAAATAGGATAGAGGGCCTGTTGAAAAGCGGCTCGTTGCAGTCAGAATTTCTGACGCTTCCCATTTAGACTTTTACACCTCCATGAGGTTCCCCGATATGAAGGTTCTGGCCCATTTCACGATTTAAGCAAAGACGATGTCGGCCATCAATTAGTCACAAGTTCCAAAGGCTAAAAATCAAGCTAATCCGGTATGCGAAATCGACTAGCAACATTTTTCTTGACAAAGAAGTGCAATAATAAATATTAAGCACCACTCCACACACTCAACTGTCTCACACCAGTGTGAAAGATGTCTGGAAGAGATCTCACAGAGCACTGAAGAGAAGGAAGTGAGCCATCTGCCCTGGTCAGACCACATTCTGTTAGCCTTCTGGAAGAGCACCGGATCTGCTTGGGCATTGACCGATCGTTCCAGCGGGCAGCACTAGAGAAAGGCCTGCAACAAGAAGTCAAGCAAACGTTTGTGCAGGTACCACAGAGCTCACCTCGTTCCCTCCGTAGAACCTGCAGAGAAACCACCATGAAGCAGTTAGCCGTTCTCCATGTGATTCTCTCGGTGCTCCAACTGGACTGATCTCAGTGGAGATCTTGCCACGGTGTTTGTCACCCTGCCCTCCGTGAGAGGGACTCTTTCTGCCCCAGAGGGCTCTCAATGCCTGCCCAGAAGAGCCTAGCCTTTGAAGCTAGGCGACCGTGAAATGCGTCAAACCAAAATGCATTATGGTGGTAATAACCCAGTAGGAGAACAACTTGTGAAAGAAGATTTTACCAAAATATAGATGCATTTCCAGACATACACGAAATAGTAGTATGTAACGATCACAAATGCACTCTTAAGTTCCTCTAACTCTATAAGATGGGAGATTGAGGGTGTCTGGATCTGCAGCCTGTGCTACAATAATACCCTCAGTAAAGCATTCTGGGACTCCCTGCCGAGCGCCCGGTGCCAGAAATAGATTACAAATTGGCTGTGTTTCCCAGAGAAAGTGCAGACGCTTCCCTGGCTTTTGGTGACACATTGACAGCCTTGTAAATGATTCAGCCCCCGGGCCATGCAGCTCAATGGCTGCCCACAGACAGGCATGGGCTATGTTACCACGACGTTTGATTTTCCAGCAAAAAATATGTATAGATCTATCTATTAAAATCCTTAGGCCTTTTAGGAGGATAAATCAGAACAAACGCGTCTCCCAGACTTTTTGTTTGGGAGAACCCAAGCACCAATGTGCTATCATCACACGTGGGCTCAAATAATTTCTAATGCTGACCTCATTCTCGTTGTCACTAGAGGATAAGATGGCTGCGGATTTTCTTTTAGTTTCCGGGATCCCGTGGTCATGACACATTCTTTGGGATGGGTTTTTTTTTTCCCCTGAAGACACTCACACGGTAACCCTCGGCAACAACACACCCTTCTATCCTTAAGCTCTGCACTTCCTGTCTATCCCCAGCTTTTATTAGACTTGACTGTGGACTAAATTTCTAGACAGGTGTCAGCATTTTGTATTCCGGCCACTATTAAAGAGTGAGCTTTCCAACATAGGTCTCCGCCTTAATGCCTGACACCCATGCCAACTCAGCGGGGGCTTCAGCAGATGTATCCTGTGATGTACATTGGCTGCCCACCGCGACAGGATATAGGCTTCGCTGAATGACTGAACGTGTTTCAAGGAGACTGCTGTCTGCTCAAATTCACTCACGGCCCTCTAGAGTAACATGAGAAAGAGCTCCAGCTGTTCAACCCACTGGCCGGAGGAGAATCCAGTTTGCGTTCTCTGGACCTGTTCCGCAGGGCTGATAGAGGATTGAAGCTGGGTCACCACTCTAGGACACACCTTGACCGGCACATCAATGACAAAGACCTTCATTGACTGCTTGGCAGAATGTGAAGCTAGAGATGGCAAAAATGGAGATGTAGCCCACATCATCAGCATGGTTGAAGCCAGTGTACCATTAAGGCAAACTGACTTCATTTTTAACAGATACCACAATTTAGTCAATCCGAGGCATGATAGTCCTTAGCTAGACATGTACATTGACAAATCATAACATGAAAAAAACAGTTTTTTTCATATCTATACCACAAGTGTCGTGATTGATCATGAACTCTTCGTCAAGTCAATAAGTTTATCGGTCTATGCCTCAGCCTGATTACTTCTACTTGGCCAACCTAAGGCATTGGATAATCTGGGCAGCTCTCTTGGAAATTCAATGCCATTCCAGTTGACCAAGCCAGTTGTTAAAAACCTTGGGCCGATTTTTGATCTTCTTTTAAATTTGATAAACAGATCAGTGCCATCGTCAAAACCAGCGGTTTCAGCCGAGACTCTTAGCTAAGGTAAAGACTATTTACCAAGGAAAGCTTCAGAGAAAGTCATTCATGCCCTCATCTCATCACGCTTAGATTAGTAATTTGTTGTTCGCCGTTTGCAGCTAGTGCAGAATGCAGCTGCTCGTCTTCTCACAGGAAAGAGAAAGTATGATCGTATCTCCCCGGGTACTGCCGTCTCTGCATTGGCTTCCTCTTCAATTCAGAATTGATTTAAAAATTCTGTTTCTTGTTTTTAATGTTTTTTTACTGGGATATTTTTCAGGGTGGCAGCTCCTAAGCTTTGGAATACCCTACCACTAGATATCAGAAAGGCCCAGCTCAGAACTTTAAGTCTCTGTTAAAGGCTCACTTTTTTCATTGGCTTTTAACACGAGTTGTAGCTGATGTACTGATGACATTTGATTTTATTATATTTGATTTTATTTTATTTTATCTACTTTGGGGCAGAGCGGCGGCTCCGAGGCTAGGGATCTGAGCCAGCAACTGAAAGGCCTGAATGCCGAGAGTGACCCAACTCTTTTGGGCCCTTGAGCAAGGCCCTTAACCTGTTATTGCTTCATCCTGGGTATGACATTAATCTACATCCAGCCCTACAAGGAGGTCCTCCAACTTACAGGGAATATCTTGGTGGTTGGTGGCAGGTTTGGTACTCCACCCACTGGAAATACTGAGGTATCACCTGTCACATGGCTGCACTCAGGTTCTCATCACCCTGGCTTAATGAAAACACCAATGAAACTTGGGGACCAATCCTTTGCCCCAGGGTTTTGACCCTACCTGGCAACAGCTAACCTTGCCAACTGACTATGACCCCCCCCACCACCACGAACACGCGACGTTGACCTCTGACTCTGCGGTTAGATTAATCTCCACTGGGTCAGTGAGTAATTGCACTCTGTGGTCACACTTGACACAGACGACTTCCTTCGTATCTTTGGTTTTCATGAGTTCCTCAGCAGTTGCTGGCTAACTTGCGGGAATCCATCAGTGCAACAGGGCTTTAATTATATTTTGATTAATATAACTTTGAGTAGATAATGAATGGGCTATGTTTCACCAATATCTTCTGGTATAAAATGGGAATATCCCCTCTGATGGCACAGAAACGGGCACTGGGCCACCGCACACAGACACATTCAAGCCACGTGCGTCAGCCATCAATGGCACAATTGATTCTTCACAATAGCTGCTTTATTTAGCTCCATTTGCTGCTGTAGGGCTGGGGTGCACAGATAACCCCAAGCCCAGAGCAGTGACCTGTGGCAGAGGGCACACTTCACCTCCACAGCCCTTGATATTGTCTGATTCCGGGAAACAACATGCATATTCTTGAAACCTCTGTTTGGGCTTGCAGGTTATCGTAAGAAGCCACAAGACCTTGTTCAGCCCTCGTCCTGGATGCGGCCTCGGCTCCTCGGGGGGGCTCTTTCACGCTTTGTGAACGCCCTTCCTGTTTGCTTCATTTCCCAAGATTCAGGAGCCGCATGTGGCTAAGGTTGCCATTATCACCCCGAATGATGACACTAAATTATATCTAATCTGACACCCGGCTTGGTTCAGCTTTATAAGCATCCAGACACTCTCTCATGTGCTGCTTATCCTGAGAAGCCCGGGGGTATTAAAGCGGGCACAGGCTTTACACAGCGGGGGTATTAAAGCGGGCACAGGCTTTAAACAGCGAGGGTATTAAAGGGGGCGCAGGCTTTAAACAGCGGGGGTATTAAAGGGGGCGCAGGCTTTAAACAGCGGGGGTATTAAAGCGGGCGCAGGCTTTAAACAGCGGGGGTATTAAAGCGGGCGCAGGCTTTAAACAGCGGGGGTATTAAAGCGGGCACAGGCTTTAAACAGAAGGGGTATTAAAGCGGGCACAGGCTTTAAACAGCAGGGGTATTAAAGCAGGCTCAGGCTTTAAACAGCGGGGGTATTAAAGCAGGCACAGGCTTTAAACAGTGGGGGTATTAAAGTGGGCACAGGCTTTAAACAGCGGGGGTATTAAAGCGGGCACAGGCTTTAAACAGCGGGGGTATTAAAGCAGACACAGACTTTAAACAGCGGGGGTATTAAAGCGGGCACAGGCTTTAAACAGTGGGGGTATTAAAGTGGGCACAGGCTTTAAACAGCAGGGCTATTAAAGCAGGCACAGGCTTTAAATAGCTGCCACACTGTGTCAAACCCAAGCAGGCAAACAGCAACTGCTTGTGAAACGTCGAGGCGCAATGAAGACCAGGCCCTGGAATTTGACTTTGTTATTAACAAAGCGCTTTAATTAGGGATCCTCTCAGAGTCTAGCAAGACCTTCAGATGTCCTTGTAACACGGTTTCCTGACCAGACTGTTCCTATAGAACCTGTGCACTTAGCTGTTGCCGGGGGAGGCGAGGGCTGCCGAATTCCTGCTGAGTCACCACCTGCTGTCCTACATCCCAGGACTCTGGAGGGGGACAGGGGTCGAAGGAAAGGTGACCCCTACCACTGCCAGGCTGGCATACCACAGGATCAGGATCACAGCCTGGGATCTGCCTGAGGCAGGACCAGTCACCCTTAGGCACCCTTCCTACTTCCTGGATGGCATACGCAGACCTGCTCATCTGCACTGAACTATACTGGGAGTATATTGGGAGCAGAGCAGTAACCCTGCTAACTTCTCTAACTCCCAGTCTGTCTGCACATATCTGTCTTTGTGACAAACACTACAGTCACGCTTCTTGATTTTCTGCCCCAGTAACCCTACCCCACTTACTCCAGGATGAGCGCCAACTTGCAGTGTTCCCGTTGCAGTGTATGTCGCTGGAAGCAGCACCTGAAATACCAATGTACCTAGTACCTAGTACCGATGAACTCTACCAACAGATCGTGCAATGCTGCAAAAGTACAGCTGGCCTTGATCTGGGCTTGAACTACCTCTGCTCATCGCTGAATGTTTGATGAAGGCTGGTTGCATTTTTAACACGCAGCACCACCACAGTTGTAGCAAGGGGACTGTGGGCGGAGCAACCCAAATGGCCGGCAAGTTTACTGCATCCCAAATCTATGCCAATGCTGATAAATATTTACCATATCTCCCAGGGGCAATCAATTCCAATACCTTGGAAGGCAAGGAATCAAATTCTGGTTGCTGGGGGCTCCATAAAGGGGGTGAAAGTTAAGACAATTCCAAGGGCCCCCAAGTGACAGGGGCCCCAAAAATTTGGATCATAATCGGATTAAGCTTGATTGGGGGCCAAATTTAATATGCTTTCATGGGGCCCAAAACCTCTAGCTGTTCCCTTGCCTTTAATCTATTTTTCAATGTAAAATTCACTCTCCTCTTTATGATCTACTGCCCAGCGACAGCTAACCAGGCTTAACTGGCCCCCAGTTCTTTGAGGACCATCCCATCCTCAAGACGTTTAGCTCTGGGATCAAGCATAGGCATGAGATCAGCCCCGCAGCCAAGGTCACCCCGATGAGGAAAGCTGGGAATGCAGCCCCAGGCAGGGCAAAGTGACTAACTCAGCACAGCACTTATTAAAGTAGGAGCGTTTAATGTGCCACTTATAACACAGAACTCTTTACCCAAGGGCAAGCTTAGAATAAATGTTATGTCAGCACTTACAGGACTAGAGCCGAGCTCGTGAGTCGACGTAATTAAGGAGAATGTCTTTTACGTGGTGTTAGCCATGAGTAATTGTTGGCGCTCAGCTCTGTACCTTCCCATAGCTCAATGCTAAACTGGCAACCCAATTTCATGCCTGGTAGAAGTTGTAGGAACATGTCTGTTTGTCCACATGCGTGAGAAAAGATAATTTCCCCATTATAGGTCAGAGTACTTGTAAATGAGCTGGATGCCCGTGTTTAGCCTGCTGCTACTGCTGTTCCAGTCCTGCTGATGCGATGCATCCCACAATGCACCTGGCCCCGGCACCAATGAACTCGCTTTCAAAGCTCAGAGCAAGACAGGATGTGCTAGGACTGAATGGCTGATCGTTTTGCCAATGAGATCTCTAATCACTGTGCTGCCAACTTCGTTAGGCCAGTTGGGTTACAAATGTCAAGCCCTTTCCTTTCTGCTGAAGGAACGAGGTAATTCCTTCTGAACAGGTCAGAGGAAGCAGCTGCTAAATAAAGATGACGGGTATGCTTCGTGTGGCGCTAGCATCAGAACTGGCCGTCACAAACCGCAGCAGGTGCAGCAGCCAGCGCAGACCTGCTCTATAGCCACAGGGGGGCAGATGTGAGCTTTGCACAACAGTGTTGCTGTGGTGTTAAAGCCAAGTCTTAGCTCTGGATCCATATTTTTTGGGGGGGCGATGTTATGAAAACGGAGACATTGCACAAATATGGATTAGGAGGTAATGCAGGTTTCCTTCAATTTGTTTTGGTAACATCTATTTGTATTGAGGGACAGACTCCAGTTTACTAATCTCCGCTACTTTTAGGACATAAATCTAGCACTGGTGTAGCCATAGTAAGAGTGGCTTTTCACTTAACACACATTACAGGGTAAAGCACGGCGTTGGCCGAAGGGCTCATCCTCAGCCGACATAGTGAGGGGAATTTACTGGAATGATGGACATTTCTCAACCCCCCCCCCCTAACCAAAAGGAAGTCTCCTCCAGCACCCCCTGAGTGGCCCTTAAGATCCTCTGTATGGCACACAAAAAACAAATCAATCACACAGATATAGCACTGATCATGTGCCTTGTATAAATGAGCCGGGGTCCCTCCAGGCCCCATCGCTGCCCAGCCCCCCCGACACAGATCAGCAGGGCGAGTCCCGACGGTCCTGATTTCAGGGGCCCACCCCCTGATCCCTAGCGCCGAGCTCCGGAGCTCCAGGGTGACTCATGGGCCCTTAGCCACAGATATGGGCAGAGACTCCAGCTGAGAGGTGATCTCAGCATCAGGAAGCACCCCCCACTCCCAGTACAAAAAAAAGAGATAAAGTGAGGAAAGAATGATCACAGAAGGCCAGTCACGTCCACGCTAAGACTTGCTCTATGACATGGCTCTCTTTCCAACTTGTCCAAAACTACACTAGGCTTGAAAAGATGACTGCAGAATCCAGAGAAATTTTCGGAAATCTGGCTTTTTGTCGGATTGATGTTGTTCTGATTTGCAAATCCTAGGTAAAAATCACGAGAAAGAGATTTTTATATATGCTGGAAGCAATGCTAGCGCAAGTCAGGGCGTATGCACATTAAAGGTCACTTAGTCAGAAACCTAAACCAGAGTTCCTGCAAACATCGACACACAAAGAATTAGGGACTGGAGTCAGGATCCTGTGAGTGTGAAGCCACAGTGCTGGACAGTGGATTTTATTGAACAATACGGACACAGACCCCAAATCCAGGGACCTTGAAGACCATTTGAAGGAGATCCTCATTAAAGAGATTTTCCTGTGTCCCACTTTAGGAATTCATATTTTCATTGTCATGTTAAAATAGTCTAGCAGCATCCAAAAACTATCTGGCTTTAAGGCTTTTGGGAAAATAGTATATTTAATGTATTACAGAGAATCCCCGCATTCCTGTCAAGGACGCCGGCGATGCTGAAATGGCAGGAGGCTCACACACTGGGGGGCCCGGACAGGTGGGGCGGCGTAACCTAAGTAACCTGGTCATTTTTTTGTACAGGAGGATGTAAACTCTGCCTCAGAGTAGCCGGGAGCGTCAACAGAAGGAGCAAAGTGAGAAATGACTCAGAAAGGAGTCCGCCACGAAACTAGATACAATCACCATTACGGGGCAGGGTCACACATGAGATATTTATTAACAAAGCCCATGTAGTTCAGATCGCCATGTCTTTAGACTGTGGGGGGAAACTGGAGTGCCCGGAGGAAACCCCACGACGACACAGGGAGAACATGCAAACTC
>JAODUD010000001.1:6379518-6395205 GCA_026784285.1 Stomatorhinus walkeri | reverse complement strand
GGGGTGGCTTTGTATGCATCTGACACATTTGTATATACATGGTCTGGGGTTTTCTGTCCCCTTGTGGCACAGGAGACATTTTGATGGAATTTCTTGAGTACAGAACTCAGATTTGAATGATTAAAACCCTCAGCTTCAATAAAAGCACCCCCCACCCGGCACCAGTCAGTTCCGTCATGGCTGCCTTAGCTTTAGCATCAGGGGGAATGTAGACGGCTGTAGCAAAAACGCATGAAACCTTGCATGTGAGATAGAATAGCCAGCACTTAATAATCAAGAGCTCAACATTAGCGGACCACTGGGTATCCAATGGCCTTGGCGGACCATGCATTGTTAAAAGGCCCTTTTATGCTCCTCCGATTTTTCCCTTTCCGTTAGTGTGTTCTATAGCCTTATGTGCATGTAAATAGTCTGCAAAGTCTTAAGGCCCTAAGTACACGCCAAAGTCTCATGAGAGAAACTGCTTTTCTCTAATCTGCCTGAAACACCCTGTTGAAATTCCGCACTTACTTCAGTTACATGGTGAGGTAACCTTGTAACACAATCCTTATCGGATTCCTACCTGCAAGAATCTGCATGCAGACTGAAAAACGGGCAGAATGTGTAGGGCAGGCTGACCAATCAGAGCACACTGGGCACATTGGGGGTGGGACTTAAAGCTCTAACAGAGCATTAAAGACAGTGAATAGAGAAATACTGTTTGAGAAAAACAACGTATTTTTGGAACACTGAAGCATGTAAATCTCTTTCAGTAGACCCCAAAAATAAAATTATGAAGCTTTTTTTTTACCTGAGGCTTCTGCCACTCTTTCAGCTCTGAATACGTACTCCCCCAACTCCATGACACTGACCGGAAAACCGCTGATAACCCATGTTTCTCTGACAAACTCCATGAGGCTTCTTAGTGTGAAGGCGTCCAGCTTGTACCATCAAAGACCACACACTGGCAAGGAATATTCGGGGTAATGCTGGCTAGTGTGGATTTAACCTTAGCTTATCGAGCACTCCTCCGCACCTAGCCCTCCTTTGTTTGTTCTCTGCTCCTTGATCACATGCTTCCGGTCGGGGTGAGGGTTTCGTTCAGCTGCTGTATAAATTCAGTGGTAGCTAACTGAAGTTGAACGGATAGTTAAGTATAATATTCATGCAATGTAGATTAATGTCCAAAAGCAACTGTCAGCTATATAAGTAAGTCACGCAACTGGATCTGGCATAAAAACTGTAAAAACCCCTATTTTTGTTAAACTGGTCAAACACTGAACCTCGCGATACACTTGCTGCCGCAATACCTGCAGTCTTCATTTTCCTAAGAGGACTCCCACTGGAAGTGGTAGGTGTTTTCTGCTTTCTGGAAGTGTTGTCCAGATCTTCTTAAGCATCATGTGTATTATCTCTTCTTGTTGTCATTCAGACTGTAATGCTTTTGTTGTCTTTTTAATAGTTGTACCTGAAGGCCGTTCCTATTGAAATTACAATGATCATGGTTATAGTGATCAATGACTTATATGGATCAAAAAGCTTGGGACAGAATCAATCTTGTATGAATCCTGATTAAATAATTCACTTATAGTAATCAAGTAGTACACTTACAGTATTCACTTTGGGTGACAACATGACAACATATGGAAAAAAATAAAACATCTTTTTTAAAAAATCTTAACTTTGATCACTCTGTACTTTGCCATGCGATAATATCTGCTTCTGGCTAGCTACCTGAGGCTGATCCCATGTGCACAGAAAACATGACAGGAAAAAGAAAGTCATTTTCACCCAATGACCTATATAGAGATCAAAGCTCATGATAAACTGAAACTACAATAAGCACTTTGAGACAATGTAGAGTTGTGAAAATGCACTGTGTAAATAAAATTGAATTGAACTGAACATTTCTGTACAATATTGTACTGTATGTGTCATGAGCCGCCCGTCCAAGCCTCATGTGTGCCACGCCCCGTCGCTACCCCGTGTTCTACCCCGATGGAAATCACCTGTTGTCAATTCGTCTAATCGTGTTCATCTGTTTTATATTAGTTCAAGCCCGTCTCAAGTATTTAGTCCGCGTCTTAGTCAGTCTTGTCAGATCCGTCATCGTGGTGTTCTGTTACGTATACCCCGTCTGTTTCTAAATAAACCCCGTTTCCCTTGGATCTGCCTGCTTTCGTCCTTTGCCTGCCTCACGCCGCCGACACCCAGGCACGAACCGTGACAGAATGACGGATCTGCAGAAAAAAGCACCGCGGCAAGTTGAGGCTGACCGCCTCACCTTGCTGCACAAGGTGCTTCATTGGGGGAGAGACCCGGACGTCCCGACGGACCCGCAGGCAAAGCAGATCATCTGCGAGAGTGTGGACCTTCTGCTACGGGATCCTCCCCCCGGCAGCGGCTGCCCGCTTACAAGGGTAAGAGATAATCTTTGGGCGCTAGCCAAGCGTGTCTCCCTTCTGTGTGATCAATGAGATGCGCTGGATCGCGAAGAGAGTGAGGAGGCAGCGGTTTCGATACCGATCGGGCGCACCTACCTTTGTCCCCTGGGGTTTCCGGATGAGGATCCGGAAACCGAGAAGATAATAGCCATCGGGCTCGCTGACCACCGCTTCTGGGAGTTTCAGGAGGACGAGGAGTCCCCACTCCAGGGAGCGGTTCTATCTCCGGAGCCCAAGTCAAAGTCCAAGAAAAAGAAAAGGCGGAAGGGTGAGGCCATGCCTCCCCGCTCACCTGCTGAATCGCCCGCCTGCATTCTTGTCGAGACGCCTGCCTGCTCACCCGCAAAGCCGACGCCTGCCAAGCCGACGCCCCCTGCATGCCTGCCGAGCTGACGCCCTCTTGCACTCCGGCCGAGTCGCCCGCCTGGTGGAAGGGTGAGGCCATGCCTCCCCGCTCACCTGCTGAGTTGCCCGCCTGCATTCCGGCCAAGTCGCCCACCTGGCGGAAGGGTGAGGCTATGCCTCCCCGCTCACCTGTTGAGTTGCCCGCCTGCACTCCTGCTGAGCCAACACCCGTCTGCACGCCTGCTGAGCCGACGCCCGCCTGCACTCCCGCTGACCCGACGCCCGCCTGCTCCCCTGCAGAGCCGATGCCCGCCTGCTCCCCTCCAGAGCCGACGCCTGCCTGCTCCCCTGCAGCCACGCCCGCTGCCCTGGCCGCTTTGCCAGCAGCCACGCCCGCTGCCGGCCCGGCCCTAGAGACTCCTGCCCCGGCCCTAGAGACTCCTGCCCCCGAGACTCTTGTGACTCTAGGCCCCGTGACCCCTACCCCAGTGACTCCAGTCCCCGCGACCCAGGCCCAGATCCCTGAGGAGGTCCCGGACAGTGACTCCTTTACTCCCTCCTCTTTGGAGGAGGAGCTGGAGTGGGACCCCTCGGGGATATCCTTGCTGGGGCTGCCCCAACCGCGACCCGGTCCACGCCGTAGGCTGCCTCGCCTGTCAGTGTCCTGAAAAAGGCGAGGTCACAGGAGTAGGGTCCGAAGGTGCTCGCCCTCGGTTGGCTTGGCTGGGGCTTGGGGGTCGCCTCCGTCGCCAGGGGCTCCGACCCTTCAGTCGCCTGCGGGTCCCCCGGCGGTGTCCTGTCGCCCGTCCCTGGGCCGGCCGCCCTCGGCCCTGCGGTCGCCTTTGGGTGCCCCGAAGTCGGCTCCTCGGGCCCCTGTGGTCGCTCGTCCTCCGGCCCATCGGTTGGCTGTGCCGTGGCCGGCTCGGCCTTTGGCCTCACCTGCCGTGTCTTTCCCTCCCTCCGTTCCTTCGTCTGTGCTCCCTTTGGTTCCCTTGTCTCCTCCCCTGGTTCCCCCTTCGTCCTCTGTCATTTGTCCCTCATCCTGTCTCTGTGTCCCCCTGGTGGCCCCCTCCTGCTCCCTTTGTGTCTCCGCCCGTGGCTCCTCCGGCCCTCCGATCTGCCCTCGTCTCGTCCGTCCCTTCCCTGAGGCACGTCCGGAGTTCGCGCCTTGGGGGGGGGGTGCTGTCATGATCCGCCCGTCCGAGCCTCATGTGTGCCACGCTCCCTCGCTACCCCGTGTTCTACCCCGATGGAAATCACCTGTTGTCAATTCGTCTGATTGTTTTCATCTGTTTTGTATTAGTTCAAGCCCGTCTCAAGTATTTAGTCCGCATCTTAGTCAGTCTTGTCAGATCCGTCATTGTGGTGTTCTGTGGCGTATACCCCGTCTGTTTCTAAATAAACCCCGTTTCCCTTGGATCTGCCTGCTTTTGTCCTTTGCCTGCCTTACACCGCCGACACCCAGGCACGAACTGTGACAGTATGATAGCATATTTGAATTATACACAGTTCAGTAATTTAATTTGTGCAGTACTAAAATTTGAAATGCGTTTGAAACAACTGCACTGTATTTTGAAATCAGCAATAAAATTAAGTAAATAGCAACACTGGCTGTATATTACCTCATATTCATGTAATAAATATACAAATGTCAATTAGATGATAATCAGCCTGAGACATAAAGAAGAAAAAATGTTATAATGATCATTTGCTTATAGCGATCACTTTCAAGCGGTGTCCAATGTATTTTGATGCTTTATGATAAAAATGTACAATCTTTTGAATCTTTTTAAAATAGGATAAATACCTCTATACCTGATCAATCAACACCACATCACACATTGTTGCAGAGTGATATGCTTCTGGAGAGTGTAAAATCGCCATGGGGACAGGAAGCAAAGAAATTAGAGAGAAAAACAGCTTAATCTGGGGGCTGACCACTGCTCCTCTGCTAACCGCTGCTTCTCCGCTAACCGCTGCTCAGCCGTCTTGTTGAAGTGGTATTAGCCGAAGTATTAGCAGTATTAGCAGTCGAATTAGCCGCATTAGTGTGGGTATTAGTGACCGGACATGCTGGGCACACTTAGAGATGCACTGGATCCTGGCTTTCACTACTATCACTAGATCGTTAATGGACATACGGAAATCATTGCTTTAGCTGCAGTGACAAAACAGGCTAAATGGAAAAAAGAGAATAGCAGTGGTTAGGTGCTTAGCATTTGCTGTTCACCGAAAATGGGTGCAGTACTGGGAAAGGTGGCAATCTGCTGGCAACTCATACTCTGCTGTCGGCAGCAAATCCGTCAGAGCTTGTGGTCAAATCACCCAAAGAATTACAATGTCAACATGAACTGTATGCTTGTGATACACTATCTAGTGCCTTGCTTTGAACTAAAGTGTCCGTTAAATAAATGTAAGGGTAATGTAACATTCCATATACTCACCCATCTATCCCCCATACCACTTAACCAGCGAAGGGTTGCAGTGGTGCTTTGTGTTCTTACTTCTGCTTACACTTTGTCCTATGGGCAGCCATGACAGTGCCAAAGGGACCTTAATTAACTAGAAGGAAGGAGCATATAGAACGTTCCAGAAAGCCCCACAGCAATACCTGCTGTGATGGAGCTCCATGATCCGACATGGCTAGAGGATCTCCAGTTTGAACAATGGATAATTTCCATCACCCTGCTTGCAAAGAATCGGTCAATAAAATAGACTTCTGAGTGTCAAAATACCTAGAAAGTACAGGCATAAATCAACCAGATTTGAGCTCCAGTCTGCCTAATCTGTTCCTAAAATGAGATCAAAGGCATGTGCAAGACGCCGGGGAAGGGGCACGGACAACACTGCTGTATAAATGAGTGATTTCATTTCATTTAGGCTAGCTGGAATAAATACAGTATCAGTTACCCGCGAAAACTGCTTTTCTATACGTCAGCTAAATAACACGAAATGTATTCCTGTCCAACAAGATTGAAATGCAAGCTCGTTGGAGGGGGGAGTTTACAAAGAATAGGAGCGCCACAAACAGTACTTATCCATAAGATGTCATGCTGCCTATTTAACTTAAGAATATCAGGGAAAAGGACATTATTTATGGGAAATGTTTGCAAGTAGAAACCACCAAATAAGTTTATACTTATGTACCTTTAGCCTTTAGCACAGTTCCAATTAATTTCGCTAACGTTATAAATAAATATGCTTTTATTCTTTTCCCCACACAGAATTTCTGGCAGCTGATAACATATTTTCAAGAAAGGCTATTCTGCACTAGAAAAACAGTAATGACTTTGAATTAAGAAATGTTAATGAGACGAGCAATTAGCACAGCAAAATGAATGGAACGTGTTTCACGAATGTGTGGGGAACAAAGCAACATGGCATCTTGAAGACATTAAAACTGAAAACATACTTTGTCAAAATCTTTTTGATCCAGATATATTGCAGCAATGCTTTCCATCTTTTTGATTCTGCGCTATCCTCATGAGTTAGTTTCACAAAAACACTCCTGCCTTGTTAAACTCCAGCCCCATGCAGCACCATGCTTTACCTTTGGCTTGCAGAGCACTACGACAACAGTAACAGCAAACTCAACAGTCGCCAGCGGAAACTGTCCATGCGGAAGGTGCCACCACGAGGCCTTTGGAGCCACGGAACCTTCATGGAAAACCAGCCTGGATAAGTTGAAAGTATCTCTTAGCATATGCAAGGAAATCAGTATCGGATCTCAGGGCCTGTGGACTTTAATGAACTACTAGTCATTTCAAAAAGTCGCTCCTGAGGCTCAATTGGAATTAGCGGGTGGCATAGGATGGATGTTCTGGAACCTGTGTGGAGCCACCATGGAGGTCACATGGGCTTTATAACACCCTACGACATAGTGAAGACATACCAAGGAGAACATAAGCTGGGAAAGGTTGCGACATCACATGCCGATGCGATATTGATTTATGAACACTTTAAAGATGTAAAGAGCTCCCTGACATTTTATGAACCTTGGTATTTTCTAAAGGATCCATTTCAGTTCTCTGACCTTTTCAAAAAGTAATAGAGCAACATTTGCCAGACGCTGGGACCTCGATTTCCTGGGATCTGTACACAATCATAAAAGCCCCGACAGTGACACACAGGTAGGGCGGGAGGGCGCCAGGATCCCGGGCACGTCTCCGCTTGGCATGATATTACCCAAATCAGGCTAATCTGTGAGTGCCATCATTCTGGTCTACATTGCATACAGGCCATGCTTTGAGAGAACCCCCCCAGGCATTATGTCACCTTTAACAGTGGGAAACAAGCAGAATCAGAATCAGGTTTACTGGCTAAGTTTGCTTGCACATAGGGAATTTGACTCCAGTCATCAATGACTCAACAAAGCCCTAAAACCCGTAAAATCAGAGACTGTACTTCCCTTAAATAGTACCGTACACACATTACAATACACCAAAAGGGAAACTGAGTGTATCATTGGCATTTACAATTTACATTTGTATCTAGAATTGACAAGTTTTTTTTTTAGAATGAGGTACATGATATATCTACTATCTACTTGGAACCTCTGGGTTATAGATCAGAGTTCAGATTACCAAACATAGAGCAGTGCAATTATAACCGGAGACACTAACTTTAGCTTCTGAAACTGGGTGGATGCAATCTGTACATGTTGCACTAATTCTACCACTGAAACCATTTCTGCTGGACTTTTAATATCTTCGCAACGCAGTTTGTGGAAAGGTAATTCTTAATGGACAGGAAGCTTTAAATACTTTTTTCTGTATAGTAGGCTGAGTTGGATGAGTTTGTTTCTTATTGACAAGATTTCATTCATCAAAGAATCACCCTTTGTTTACATTGGACAACTCCTTGATGAAATGGTTGAAATAATTAAGGGCTCTCAGAAAATCCCCATCACGCAACACAATGTCACTGCACCTTTCCATGTCCTCTTATACACAGGATGACGATGACAGTGAGTCACCCGTTTGTGTGTCTTCATCCGGATGAGGTGCCTCTCCACATATCCTAATCAATGAAGTCATAGCTCACAGCCTAATGAAGCCACTCCAAAAATGGTTTCCTAGCAGCCGTTGTCAGGGGCAACCCCCAACTCTCTAGACGGCGCTCAGCAGCAGTAAAAGAAATGTCTGCAGCCTGAGGCCCAGCTGGTGGTGCTGTGAGGGGGGGGCAGGGGTTTTAAACAAGGGAGTGGGGGCTGATGAATTGATATGGCCGGCTTTGGTCCTCCCAGCCCTTAAATGCAATGTGCCTTACATGTACAGTATATTGAGATTCATGGTGTTTTCATATGTATACTTCGTTTGAATTTTTTTTCAAATCTGTAAACTTCCTTATGGTTTGATTTGCTTTCACACTGAGGTACATCCAAATGAACTGAAATGCATCACTACAACTCATGCAAGAACGTTCATTCTGCTGATTGGTCGGACATGTCTGTGGCCTGAGCTAGAAACGAAGAAACGAAGAAGGTCCTGTCTTCTGGACTATTGCAAATTACTATGTAGTTTAACATGGAACAAGGTTAGTGATGGCATTTGATTATAGTTGTGGTAATTATCGCAGCAATACCACACCAACTACACCAATATTACACCAATACCACACCAACTACACCAATATTACACCAATACCACACCAACTACACCAATATTACACCAACTACACCAATATTACACCAATACCACACCAACTACACCAATATTACACCAATACTACACCAACTACACCAATACTACACCAATATTACAACAGTACTAAACCAATACTATACCAACTACACCAATACTACACTAACTGAACACCGGATTTACTTCAAGGGGATGTCTTGTGGCAGACCTTCAGACACCTGAGCAGAAGAGGCAAGCTAATGCTGAGCATGTACACCATGCTAGTTGGGTCGGATCATCAGTAACACTGATCACATCACTAACACTGATCACACCACTAATACTGATCACATCACTAACATTGATAACATCACTAACACTGATCACATCACTAACACTGATCACATCACTAATACTGATAACATCACTAAAACTGATCACACCACTAATACTGATCACATCGCTAACACTGATAACATCGCTAACACTGATAACATCACTAAAACTGATCACACCACTAATACTGATCACATCACTAACACTGATCACATCACTAACACTGATCACACCACTAATACTGATCACATCACTAACACTGATAACATCACTAACATTGATAACATCACTAATACTGATAACATCACTAACACTGATCACATCACTAACACTGATCACACCACTAATACTGATCACATCGCTAACACTGATAACATCGCTAACACTGATCACACCACTAATACTGATCACATCACTAACACTGATCACATCACTAATACTGCGATGGTTTATGCCACTATCCCACTTACTAATCTAGAAATTCTTGGACCCCTGAAAGAAGTCACCCTGTCCCCCTCCCCCCCCCCCCCACCCAATTGTGTATGTAATTTGACATATTCAAGGGCCCCTGTCAAGTGCTGGGCCACCTGAACCTGGCAGGGTATCCATGCCCCCGACAAAAAAGGATGCAGAGAGTAACTAACAGCAGCTGGCAAACACAAACAGACAGTAGCTGACAGACACAGAGAGACAGCAGTGGGTGAACACTATAGACAGGCTCTCTCTCCTGCTCTTCCCTAATGGTTGAGGAATACTTTGAAGCACTTTTCATTAGCGGATTCAGGAGCAGATTTATGGAGGTTTGCTTTGTATTGCACCACAGCCCGGATGCCCCCGCCCCGGTTTCAGTTATTTCTGGACCAGAAAGGCCTACTGAAGGCTTTACATAAGCAGCTTAACGTGGAACACACCACCCCTGCCGCTATTCGCCTTCCTCTGTTCCTCTCTTACTATTTGAGGGCTGTGAGTCACGGCCGACATTGTATATAAGACATATTTTTAACTCTTGCCTCACGGCTGATAAGCTTTCATTCATTTAACTGCCAGGCTAACATCCGGAACAATGGTGCACAGCGATGCAGAAACACGGGAAAACATACCACAGAGGTGCCAGACAGCAGGTGGCTAAACAGTGGACAGATCGTGCCTAATGTATCATTTTATAAGATTTAAAGGTCTTTAAGACTCGCCCATGCATTCACATGATAGGAGGGAGGGATTGGGAATTTATTTAGGGGTGGGAGTGGCAGTGGAGAGGAATATAAACGGTGGAGAGGAATTTAAAGGAGACAGCTGTTTCGTTAGCAAGCATGCTAATTCACATCCCTGATCCCTGAGGGGGCCAGTGACACCTGTCATAAATGGAAGAAGTCGTTCCAGAAGAGAGTCGGTTTCCTCAACCATCCTGCCTGATATTGGTTAAACAAAAGGCAATAATAAGGGAAATTTCTGCATTTAGCTCACAGTAATCTTGGAAAATTAACAAACATCTTAAAAACGCTGTGATAATCATTACTGCCCAGCTAAAGCTTCTGTCATGAGTACATTAATAAATGGGGGGGGGGAGTCCTTGTCAGTCAAAGTCAGGTGTCCAGTTCCCTTTTCCTGGTTAATATAAATTACTGGGTTATGTTTCATGCGTCAGGGAAATTCTGTACAATAAGATGTTAAACATGTGGGCCAGTCCATTTCTGTGTGATGTCCCCATCTGCCTCGGATGTGCAATGACACCACTGACAAGCCTCGGTCCGTAAAACTGACTGGAAAGTTACAGCATGAATGAAAGAATCCATCCAACATCATAAAACACAAAAGGACTAATTTCAGCAAAAATCCACTTTGAGATCCCCATAAAATAACCAGCCAGAGAGAAACCCTCATAGTCATTTGGTACATATATCACTTTTACAGGGTGATTTTCTTTTCTTTGATTAGATTTGTTGCTCATAATTTGAGTCAGAGCTTCGCTACTCTACCTATAATAACATCATAATTCAAACACAATTATTATGAGCCCCGTTTGTGCAGCAAGGCCTCGTAGCCGGAAAAAACAACCACAGATGAAGACCAGACCAAAACAGCTTTTGTTTGCACCGCCAGTGCATCAACCATTCAAACGCACTTTGTCACAGGCGAGGTCTCACTATGTACAGAGCATGTCGAGTTTATAAAAGCCTCGCTAATGTTCGTGTCGTTGTCACCAGCAACCGGCTACCATGACACGGCAATAAGGGCCGCTAAAGAATAATGCTTTTTTCTAAAGGTAATCTTTACATTTAATCGAACATTTCAGCTTATTTCCTATTTCCCCTAGGGGAGGTGTTCAGGAAAAATCAAACCAAAAAATAATACAGAAGAAGAAAAACAATCCCATTTACCTCAATGACCCCTGACCTTCTCACATTCAACGGGGTGGGCAGGCGTCTCATTTGAATGAATTTAGAGGCACATAATCTCAAAAGAAAGAAACAACATGGCAACTGCTACAAGGCAGACTTGCTGCTCTGTTTAGCTGTGAGGTGACCATCTAACCTGCCATCATGGGAAATAATTACTAAATCAGCAGACCACTGTCCCTGAATCAGTAATCCAAATACGGGATTTAGTAACTGTGTGCAGGTACTGAGCCGCCTCTGTAGATACTGAGGTGCATTGTGGGTAAACCATTCTCTTCAGGGGGTCGGGTCGGTTAAGCCAGCAAGTGCTGCTGTCGTGCTATCTGTCAATGTCACTGAGAGGCCAAAGAAGCAAAGAGGCGCACTGCAGCAAGTCCCCACAAGGACGCATGTCCCGCAGTGTGTCCCAAAGTCCTGGTGACAAATCATCAACAGCCACCGAGTGTTATTTGGGGCAGACACAGCTGGCACCGCCAGGTTTCAAGGAGATCAGTGGCGGGAGTGGCTTCCAGGACGGCCCATTCCTCAGCGCGGAATGACACCGCATCCTCCCCATGCTAAGCACAATGGAAAGCTTTTTTCTGTGCCTTAAGGAAGTACATATGAGCATAATTCTGAAATTAGCCTCTCTGTGACGGTGGGGAGAAGGGAAATATGCAGAATTTTGCTTTAGTATAACGAGAAGGTAAAAAGAGTAACGCAGCCAGTCTTTACTATTGACTCTACGAGCTTTGCACAAAAATTCCTATGTACCCGTACTGTGTGCGCGTGCACAAATGGCAACTGCATCTCTTGAATCCCAGCCAAATTAGACGGTCCGCTTTCATGCAACGTCGTCATGTCTCCCTCTAGGGGCAGATGTTAAGAGTACAGAACACACCATTTACCTACGATTTTACCTGATAACCTTCCACGCTCATATGTCTTCCTGCTCAGTCGTGGTGGCCTTTGAAAAGCAGTACACTGTCACTCTATTATACTGCCTTCATAAAAGAACAATGTAAATATTCTTTTTTTACTATTTGACGTTAGCTGCTCATATGCCTATTCCTGATGCTGTACTTTTTGATAAATATTTGCCTAACAGTCTGGAAAATTTACACTGGGAAAATTGCCTTTGGCAATAGAAAAATGAACTGAACTGATTTCTACAATTATGTGGCTATATTATCAAATCCCAATGCAGGATTATTCATTTTGTTCAAGGCAACTGGAAAATTAGACATTTTCAAAAAAAAAAAAACGACACACAAAATTTAAATCCTTTTTACCTTGAAAGCTGTTCTGAACACAACGTCAGGACCAAACGATGATCTGGCACAATACGACCGGGACTGGCCACGTCATTCAGCGAAAAAAGGCGAAACGTTTAATCAATTTGATTCATTTGACCAGACAGGGGGCGCCATATGTACAGATGGCTGTCCTGGCCCCATCCTGTCACCCATCAGCCACGAGTCCAACCTGGAAAGGGGCCGCAGACGGGTCCAGGGCCTCGGAGTCGCGGGGTCGCCTCCTCTTCATGTCAGCAGCACGCCGGAAGTGTCGCAGGCAGGGCCACTGATGGAGCGGGTCCCGACGCGCGCCGGCCGGAACAAGGAGAGCCGCCTGCAACCCGGCCGACGAAGCTGACGCCCATTCTATTCCCCACAGCACACCGGAGGGCTCTGCGCTCTGTTAGAGACCCGCCATTCAGATCTGCCAGGTCTCACGTTACAAAAGAGTCCAAATCTCCTTTGGCGAAGGTCACTGCGCCACGCCGGAGCTCCTGTGAGCGCCGCACATTCATTCCTCTTATAATAAAATGACTGGGTTACAAACACCAAACAGAGCGTTCTGTAAACCTTCCATCCTCTCTACAGCTTAAAATATATAGATACTTAAGGGATCCTATCAAATTAATAAATACATGTATGAATGAATAAACAAACAAACAAAAAGGCCTTTTCAGTGTGATCAGCAGGCAATAGTGCTGGGGACTGAAACTCATGAAGGTGTCAGTGCTGAATTGTCTGTCGTTTTAAAAATTAAACAACAAACTTGTATACGGATAATGCAGTTTTAAGACACGAACCCACGCTGGATGTGCATTAAGCGGCCCGATGGCGCTCACACACGCTACCGGTACCTCCGCACGTCGCTTCGGCGGCGGACGAGCAAAGCCGCTAAAACCGCATCGTGCCGTTAATTAACGACGCATGTGGGATAAGGAAGGCGATGTGTAATAACGATGTGCTTCGATTTCTGTTTAAGAAACGAAATGATATATCGCATGCATTTTATAGTGCCTCTACACAGCCGCAGAAAAAAAGCTAATAATCAAAACTACACCCCATGCCTCCGTAATAAATTATAGCCACCTTGAGATTACTCGGTAGGTCTTGAAAGCAGTGGATTTCTTAGCCGAAATTAAGGGGCGTAAACGTGACAAAAGGAACGCTGAATGCATTTCAGTTTTTCAGGTTATAGGACAGCGACTAGTGAATTTAAAACAGGCTGCAAAAGTATCTCGATGCTTTCAGTTATGTTTCGGTGGTCGATAGAATCAAACTACGCACATAAAATGCCATTTTATGCCGACAGTGCAATGTAGAGATCACATAATTTGTCACAGGAAACGCGAATGATATTTCGGAGGTTACATGGCAGCGCAACTTTACAGATTACTTTTGATACTACTTGAGATATGTACCATGTGGCACATTTTTGTCGTGTTTGCAGTAACAGTTTTTGAGATCAAACGGATTATGGTTGTGTTCTTTTTAATGACACTTAAAATAAGTTTACCTTAGTATACAAGTTTTATCCATGATTTCAGTGATGATTTTTTTTTTTTTTGCTATTCATCATTACGGTGTCCTTACAATATCCCACCAATTTATGCACCTAGCGTTTGTCTAATTCAGCTGTTCATCGCAATAACAAAAGACGAGCACTCACTAACGAGTGCCATATGCGGGGCAGGAAGAGTCCCACACCGGCCCAGCAGCGGGTAGGATGCGCCCGATCCGCGCATCTGCCGCGTCGCCTAGGCAGATGGCGCCCGATCAGGTGCCCTGGCAAAGCGACGCGTCTCCTCCAAGACGCCCGGCACTTGGGCTCACCCCAAACCCCACGAACTGGCGGCCAAGTGGAAGTGGTGGGACGTGGGAAGACATCTGCCCCAGTTTTTTCAGATACTGACATATGCCATTTTATTCCACTTGGACATATCTGGAAGGAAAAAGCTTTTTAAAAAAATTATATTTCTCCAAACATATATATATATATATATATATATATATATATAGACACACACACAATATACAGGTTAGGTGAAAATGTTTTTGATGACACTTTATGGCCATGTTTTTTAGTAATTTATAAACACATTCACAACAAATAATTGTGCATTTATAAAGCATTATAATCATGCCTATAAATATTTATAAAAACATTTACCATTTACCTACGATTTACACAATATAGGTGTGTATATTATGCATCATAAATGCTCTATGAAGCTCTCATCCATAATGCAGTACAGATAGCTTTATAATGCATTATAATGGTTGGTATAAGCATTAAGGGTGCTTTATTACTACCTTATAAAGGTATTTATATGGGGAGGATGGGTTTAATTCCCTATATTTTATCCACATTATGCACATAAGTACAAAGTACCCACAATTACAAAAGTTTTTTTCTAAGAGGGATAGTCTGTTACACACAGCAAAGGTTTTACGGGGAGCATTAATTGGGGGGGGGGAGGGGGGAGGTTTGATTTTAGAGGAGCTTGAATTGGAGTGAGAGTGATTGTGGATGTCCTGTTTTTGCGTGTTTAGGGGTGGCTCAGGAATCCGTGTCTGGAAGGTGGCTGACCCCGGAGCTTATCTGTGGACTAAACATCTGACTTTGGCACCCTTCAGTATGAACTTTAATTCCAAAATCTCCTGGGGTGCTAGAAACTGACCTGATTATGTGAGAACAGGGTCATTTTCAGGGGTGACAGTGACCGAACAGGGATAGGAATAAGCACTAATTATAATAAAAGTGACATTTCTGTGGGATAGGGAAAGCAAACCAAACAAGGATGGAGATGGTTAAAAGGTGCTCTGCCTCAGAACTTTATTCCAGGTTGCTGAAGGCAAACCATCCAACCGTCTCCTATGACCAAATATCCAGCAATAGTGGCCTAGGTCCTACCTCAGGAAATACATGACACAAGGTAACAAATCAGTGCAAAGGAAACCAGTCACATGACACCATTTCCAAGACAGTTGGTGAACTCCCACCGCTACACTAGGGGTCCAGAGCCCCAGAATCTGTATAGTTTGTCTTGTCTTATGGTGGGAAATTATTGTTACACAGCTCAGTTTATGTTGCAATAATTTAACCCCCCCCACCCTCCCAGAAACAAGCTGCCATTTCTCCTAAGCAGATATGTGCGACACATTCAGCAAGCCTCACCTCTGCGTCAAACCTGCGGTGGCGCACATGCCATAGCTGCTGCCCATCGCTGACACAGTGACAGCTCTCGCTTTACAAACGGCAGCCAAAATCAAGCGGCCTGGCCTCTGTGAAATG
>JAODUD010000001.1:6360450-6372023 GCA_026784285.1 Stomatorhinus walkeri | reverse complement strand
TGGAGACATGAAAATTAATTGGTACCCGGGATTCTTTGGCGGCTGACTTTACTGGTTCGAGTGCCATGCCGGGGGGGCCGGGTTCATGAATCAGGCCCCGTAGAGAGAGCAGACCCTTAGACACATTTATTGCGTTTATGTGGTGCGCAGGAACCTCGTCCGGGCATCCGCAGGCAAGCTGCATCGATCACGAGCAAACAAATGGCTCACGAGCGCGATCATCCCCACTGAGCTTGTAAGTAATATTCACCTGACTTAATTAAACGGCTGCTGAAGACATGTGCATTCTGCTCATTAAATAACAGTAAAATACGGTGTGGCGTAGCCCCGCCTTTGACCACATCCACCCTCGCAGAATAGCCAATGACCTGCGAGCTCTGCCTTTGCGCCTGTCAGTCAGGCAGTGTCCCCTGTCCCCTTAGTGCTGACACCCCCATTTTATACTGGAACACAAGGACAATTTTTTAAATACACAATAACATTTTAAAATATAATTTGTTAAAAAATGTGAGAATATTTTAATGAAACTAGACTATTCTGAATAAAATCTTTTCAGTGGTGGATAGGTAAGTAAGTATTTTACAGTGAAAATTATAGGCTCAGCAGAAGCACTTTCTGAGAAGCAATTCAGGATTAGGATTAAGATGGGCTTAATTGATCCTCAGGGTTCTGGTTCAAACAGCATTGAGAACATAATGCGCAGACATTAACCACCATGTCACCGTGGAGCCCCAACTACCTGTGGCTAAATAATTATACTGTAAATATTTCAGTCTTTCGTTACTTTTTTCAGTCCTGTGATTTATTTTGGTTTACTTTCTCTGAGCACAGTGTCTATCCTGAGCTGGCTCCCAGTGGCCTACGAACAGCGAGCCACACACATGTGACACGTATCTCTTTTCTCGCCCCCGCTGAAAAAGGACAGCTCTGATTGGCCAGAGCTATTCTTCATGCAGTGCTGTATTTTTTCCCTATACGAGGGAATCTGTCATGCGAAGCTGTCGTACATTTTCAAATTCCCGGTACGATGACAGTATCCTCCTTACTGTCAGGTTTACGAGTCCTTTCCCACCGTATGAACCTTCGGACTGTACATTCAAAACTGTCTTTGTTCAGATAAATCACGTCTCGCTAAAGTAACTTTCGGCCTCTCACAGTTCACAGTGCCCACAGACTCTCAGGGTGAATCACGAGCGACGTGTTAGGTGTGGGATGAATCCGGTGTCCTTCTGTGTGACACTGAGCCGCAGACCTCTGAGACTGTTAGAAATTACATACATTTGGGCTAAAAACAAGAGTGCGTCGACTCAGAGCACGAGTAATCTGTTACTGCTATTCCCATATCACTCAGGGGCACCGGCAGGTCACGGTGAATTTCTGCAGTATACTCCAGAGCCATCATACGCCAGGTTTATGCTAAACTCAAGCTAGGATGTCAGGTGCTCACATGAAATGTGGCTCAGAAAGTTGGAATTCCGTGTCTGGGGGCGGTTTTCCACCGCACCAAGTGCTGTAATAATGATTAAGTACTTTTGGTACTTTTCCTTTTCCACTGACTTCCGGTAGAGTACCAGTACCAAAAGTTCCAGTACTGAAAGTGCCAAATCAGCTGGCGTACTTCTTTGGTACTTTGGGGTGGAAACATTTTCTTTGTTAATTGGTGATGCAAATAGCCTGCCTCTGAAACACAATACAAACGCTGCTCTGAACACAGTTGCGAACTCAGAAAACAACGAAAAAATTAAATAATGTGATTTGGTCTTACATATACAACAAAAATATCTGGATGGCATGGCAAGAAAGTAAAAAGTATTTTGTTGAATATACTAATACAGCAGGCATACAACGTACTGTCCTAGTGATTTGATTTTGTTATATTAAATATTGGGGTATTTATAAGACAAAAAAGGAGTTCACAAATTTCTCACAAACCCATCTTTAAACAGCAAGGATGAAAATGATTATGACTGTGTCAGAGAACGCATGCAGCACTCATGCAAAAGCTGCGGAGATAAAACTTTAAACTGATTTTTAATCTTATAAGAATCTATAAAAGGAATAATAATTAAAATTGCAAAGTTTGCTACATTTTTTTTTCCTATGACAGAGTAACAGTAAAAATACTTTATACAATGTCTGTATAGAACTGAAAGTAAGAAAAAGCCCTATTTTAATATAACTGACTAGTGATGTAAGAACTGGATGTGACACATGTGATGCTGGTATTAATATCACACGCCATCCAGCCCTACTACAGCCATTGCCCTGCCCTAAGTTGTGATGTCATTTGGTGCCGGTACTAGTTTTTACAGCAATGGATAACAAGCACCATGAAGTGCCACACTTTTGGTATTTTCTGGAAGTACCAAAAGTATGGTACCTGCTGCGGTGGAAAAACACCCGGCAATTGGAAGGTTGCAGATTCAAATCCTAAATCAAATCCTGATTTTTTACTTTCTGGACCTGAACTATCCGTATCTGCCGTTGGATCCTTGAGCAAAGCCCTCAACTTACCCTCAACTTCTCAATTTTATGTTGCTTTTGTCAGCTTGCTGATGAGAGATTTTTAATTCAAGATAAGCCTGCACTTGCATTTACATGTATATAAGAGTTTTACTACCTTTTAAACAGTGTGTGGGGTTTGCAAACTAACTTAATGGTTTTTATGTAACTAATTTTGAATTTATAATGGATTCATATAGATTTGCCGTTAGGTTTCTCGCATGAGTGTGCGAGTCTGAAAGCGCGAGTGTCACGCCCAATGCATGAGAGTTTCCAGCCCTCGGTCACTGAAGGTTCTGCTGTATTCTTGAGAAAGAAAGCAAAAGTTGATCAAAAAACCACCTCTAATGGTGTTTATATTCAAACAGAACTGTGTTTCAGAAATCATTTGAACTGCAACGCTGATTGTTTACCTTTCTACTTCGGGGGCGAGGTTCCCATGTGGCCAAGGCCAGTGCGAGCTTGGGAAGGTTTTTCAGCAAGTCAACGAGAAGATCAGAAACCTCAAGATGGTGTCTCAACCAAATGGGCCCTGTAGTCCAACCTTTTCACACTTATCAGTCCTGCAGACATGCATTATTCACACCTCTGTCACAGACAACATCAAGGCACCTGACTGGGTCCAAATATGAAAAGGTGTATATGTCAGTTCCAAGATCTGCTTTTGCATATAGATTCAGTCAGACTGGCGAACTGGCTGCAGTTCGACAACCGACGCAACAGTAAAGAAACTGAGAAAAGCAAAGTATCGTTTAGAATAATAATATCTCGAATGTTTGAATGCAAACCAAATAAAGTAGAGAAATATATGTACATTTCTGTGTCTGTACAAGAACAGGTGTTATGATCATTTACGTGATCAAAGTTTAGTGAAACGGTGTGTGTCTGGAATAAGAAATGGAACAGAAATTTCTTAGGACCTGTTTTGTGGTCAGGTTTCACTCAAAGGACTTGAGTAAATTCCCCTTAAAGTTTCACAATAATCAGTGATTAAAGCGTCTCTGCCTTTCTCATGGTCTGTGTCACGGTCAATAACCGAAGCCTCATCTTTCCCGCTGCGTAAGGGAACCGCTCGTAAGTAGCAAATACTTCTTAGTTTATAAGTACTAATGATAAAATAATTGTAAATGACAATCTTCATAGCTATTTACCTGCAACAATGGTTCAAACTATTTTTATAGTCAACAACTGCATGTAACAAATTAATACATATGTGAATTAAAAATTGAATGAAAAAGTCAGTACCTACACTTAATTATCTTGTGTTATTATTATTATTATTATTATTATATTATTTCTACTACTACATAACTCATGGAATTTGGTTGGAGATAAGTTTAGTAATTCTTCAAAGGTTATAATAAATAGAGTAAACATGTATAATAAATTATATTACATGTATTCATTTTAAGAAGCCTTCTCATATGAGTATATACATTGCAGTCCATTTTACATTTTTGTCACAATATTTTCAGCCATTTTCTGTTTAGGAGACCAAGAATGAAAATGTTTTTTTTTTGTGTGCAATTTATCAGTTGTTCCATCTGATTGTCTTTACCCAGTTAAATACCACGTGTCATTAAGGAAGTGAGCATCAAGTATGTTAACTTTTCAGAGCAAACCACACAAGTATTTATGCACCATGTTTACGCAAGTAAGACATTAGCTGGTTGCAAGATTTTAATGATTTCTTTAATGAAGAAACATGCAAAAAATGGAGAATCTGAACTCAATGTACTATGCTAACATGACACAATATGACTATAGCACAATAGATCCTCCTGAGTATCTGGAGGAAGACAAGAGTGTATTTAAAATCACTATGGTCGTGTTCTACAGCTTGGTTTTCTGCTCCGGGACCTTTGGTAACATTTTGGTTATATACCTGATGACGGTGAAAACCAAGCAACAGAGACTGGTGGACATCTTCATCACACATCTCGCTGTAGCTGATCTGATCTTCCTGGTCACTTTGCCGCTGTGGATCATCTCACTGTCATTGGATAACTACTGGCCATTTGGGGACTTTCTGTGCAAGTTCAGCTCCTATGTGATCTCAGTGAACATGTTCTCCAGCATCTTCTTGCTGACCTGCATGAGCGTGGACAGGTTCATGGCGATCGTCATGGCGCTGAACACTAGGCGGATGAGGACCAAGCGGTATGCCCACCTGACCGTCCTGATGGTCTGGATCACGTCCCTGATGCTCGGGTCTCACAGCTTCCATTCGAGGGCGGTCGATGAATCCGGCTGTCAGGACACAGCCTCCTCAACCAAGGTCGTCTTCAGCCTGATGACTCGGGTAATAGCCTTCCTGCTGCCACTAGTCATCGTCACCTTCTGCTACTCTGCTGTGGCCCTGAAGTTATACCAGCATTTCCAGGTGGTCAGCAAGGCTGAGAGGAATAAGAGGCGCTCCATTAGAATCGGCTTGTTCATTTTGTTCCTCTTCGTGTTGACCTGGCTGCCTTTTAACATTCTATACACGGTGTTGACCCTGAGGAATTCTGGGTACCTGGAGTTCTCTGAAGAGGATTTTGTCTATCTGGCTAAATCTGTATCCCTGGCCACCTGTCTGGCCTTCAGTAATAGCTGCATGAACCCTTTAGTTTACTTCTGGATGGACAGCTACATGCGGAAAAAGATGGTTGGACTGCTTCCTAAAAGATTCCTAAGCATCTCCACCAAGAGGAACTCAGAGCTCAGCACCTCCACCATGTACCAAGAGAAGGACTCCATCACGTCTAAGGAAACAGAGAGGGCCAGGTACACTGGGAGTGTTCAGATTAAAGGGTCAGGGAAGGACACCTTACAAGAGCAGAGCTTTTAAAATGTAGAAAGTCAGCTTTAAATGGAAGTTCATGTGTCTGATAAGGTTAGGGTTTAAACTGGAAGCTTATGGGTCTGTTACATTTGAAAGCATTTGATTCATAAAATGTCTTAATCTAATTTCTTTCTTGCATCAAAGATCAGAGTTTCTCTGAAATGTAGTTTAAAATTCAAAATCGATAGGGTTGGAGAGTAAACATTTGTCCTAGTTTTTATGTGTGATATTTCTGTCAACTTTGCAGTTTCGTAAAATTGTATTTCAGTTTCATCATAATGTTTTGGGTAAATAATACCAGTTATACAAGGCATTCCAGTCCCAGTCCTGCACAACTTACTTATTTTCCAGCTCCTCCACACCTGATTCAGCTCAAGAAATGGATGCTTACATGAGGGAAACCCAAAAATGTGCAGGGCTGGGGCTAGAGACTCCTGGGTTATAGCAAAAGGTTTAAAAGGTAACATTTAAACCTCTACACTCATAGCCACAGGGTCACAGGGTATATTTATTTTGTGTGTGTGCGCCGACTGTTAAAAAATCCTAGGCAAGAGAGTCAGATTGTACATCAACTCATCTTCCAGGAGAGGGTAGAGGAGAGCCTGGAGCTTCGTTCGGGAAGTTTAAAGCACAAGACAGATACCCTGGAAGCAATGCCAGATCATATTAGCTTCAGATCGTAATCTTTCCAAACTAAATGTTGCATAACGTGATCTATGGCTGAAGCACTGAGACCTTATAATGAAGCTGAACTTTAAAGACAAAAATTATACGAATAATGTAACCACCTTACAGATGTTTACGGCGGGACATCAGACAGCGTAGCGTTACAAGTCTGGCGATGAGTGTAGAGGTTTAAGCACGTTAGTACTGAAATGACTCCCTGCCGCTTCAAACTTTATAAGGTAATGGACAGGAATACATTTCGAAACATTTTTTAAAGTTTGATGTTCTAAAAAAATACCTAATAAATATATGATCGCCTGGTCAGCTATCAGTCTGTAAGACTGATATGTAATTTGGCAGTAAAACCTTTACGGTGACAAGTCTTAAAGAACTATTGCATATAAATAAGGAAAAACAAGAAGAGCTAAAACAGCCCTTCCGGAATGCGGTTTTGTGTTTTAACAACCACTGATAGAGAATTTACACAAACTAACATAATTTATGCAAACTAAGCTTTAATGGGAATATACTGTAGTTGTTGCTGATTTAATAATTTACCTGAGCGTTAAGTCTGAATAATCTTTCTTGTATCTCAGTCAATTAGTGTGCAAAATAGTCGTGTTCATTTTAATATGAAAACTGTATTTTATCAATGACAATATTTGATTAAAAACATTTTAATTGTGTTCTCTGTATTACAGCACTTCGCATATCTTGTGTACAAATATTAAAATGTTTAAGAAGCGAATGCCACGATTTCAGCCTTTAATTTTAGGAGCCTTGTGATAGCTATAACATCTTTGATTATTTCGATGTTTTAAGCATCAAATGTGATGTAAAAAATTCAAATCTAATGCGAATTACTGGAAATTAAAATATTTCAGATAAGTCCTCTAAAGTAGCCAAAGTATAACCGCCTGTTATTGTATATATAGAATATTATACCATTCGATTGAAAATTAGATTAAAAAAACATCGATAGGATTTATGATTTCTGTCCTTCGTAATGTTGTGTTGATTTCTTGATTTCTACATTAATATAATTGTATGAAACTTATTTTAATTTTCATGACAGATTTATAAATTTAATTTCCTTAAAGCAACCCATGATAAAAAATAAACCTAAGAGAAATGTTAGGCTATAAAGACATTTGTTGAAGCTGTGGTTGTAGAATTGCTTTGATGAAAATGTCGGGGGTGAATGATTCACATTTTGTAACACCCACCAGAAGTTTAGTTTCCATAGTATGTTTAACGTCCTTTACAACACAAAGCAAGGGGGAAATTTGTGGGATTCCTGATCGAATAGCTCTATTAGAATATGAAAGTCAATTTTGTTTAGTGATGTCTTTGTTTTTGTTTTTGTTAATTAAGAATTCACAAAATATATTGTCCGACATATAAAAACTTGTATGACCGTTGTTGAAAGTAAAAATCAATCAAGTAAATAATGATCTACGTAGCTATTAAAGAACCTTGGTCGTACGCAGTGGATGTCATCTGATAATTACTATTTCTTCATGGAAACTTCTCGATCTCGATGAAATTGCGCCATCCTGTGTCTTGAAGTGGGTGCGTTCAGAGCAGAGAGGTGAGACCTCCGATAAAGTTGTCAAGCGTGTTATGGAGATTTCAAAGGCATAACTTGCTGATGTTCTGCACTGTTCCACGTCTGCTCTCCGAATTAATGGGCGCTTAGGGCATGTTCACAATAGGGAAGCCATAAAACGCAAAGAAAACGCAACGCGTCGTACTGCGTTTGTACCAATTTTTCGTATGCGTTTTTCTGCGTTTTCATCTCTCGTTGGTCCTTGGTTCTTGTACGTCTTTATAAGTTTTTAATGTTGCGTTGTATTGGCCATTTCTATGATTGTCCTTAGTGTTTGTGGAGGGGGAAAGATAGAGTGAAAAACGCAAATACTTTGAATGCGTTTGGATCCATTTTTCATTGTCATCAGTGTTGGTGCGCATTCGTGCAGTAATACGTCTTCAAAATGCAATGGAATGCAGCGTATTAGTGGGAACATTATACGTTGCTTTCTGTGCAGTATATGATGTTTTAGCGAATCGCAGAATGCGATGAATGGAGTCCTTTGGTTGGGGTAGAATGGATAAATATAGAACGTCATCTTCTGCATCACCTGTGCAGTGACTGCTTGGCTGTTCTTTATAAATACAACAGGAATATCAAAATATTGCAGCTGAGGGGAACCTAAAAAAGCAAAATAAACAAACTGAAAAATCTAACCGTAAATATGATATTTGCCGACTGGGCGATTATTTGTTCTATTAAACAGTGCACGAATATGTGTATGTCTCGATACTGGGACGAGGAATGGCACAACAGCTGAAAGAAAAGTTGTATTACTGTCTTAACAAAAGAGAATGTCCAATGCGCTTCATTATTGAACATAAGGACTATTCCAGTGTAATACATTATGTATACATGTAAATGAACCTGCAGTGTCGACATTTATCAATCAAGTTTTTATTATAGTGTGACAGGGAGATGTGTGTATTCTAGGGGTGTTTGAACTAGGGGACCCTCTCCTTCCCTGTAAATAAATAAATAGATAATCAACAGTATGTACACACCAACAATGTGAAACATATAGCTAAAGAAGAGAGTCTGGATGAAATGTGAAACATATAGCTAAAGAAGAGAATCTGGATGAAATGTGAAACATATAGCTAAAGAAGAGAGTCTGGATGAAATGTGAGACATATAGCTAAAGAAGAGAGTCTGGATGAAATGTGAAACATATAGCTAAAGAAGAGAGTCTGGATGAAATGTGAAACATACAGCTAAAGAAGAGAGTCTGGATGAAATGTGAAACATATAGCTAAAGAAGAGAATCTGGATGAAATGTGAAACATATAGCTAAAGAAGAGAGTCTGGATGAAATGTGAAACATATAGCTAAAGAAGAGAGTCTGGATGAAATGTGAGACATATAGCTAAAGAAGAGTCTGGATGAAACACCTGAATTCAATGATTAAGAGGCGTGTCCCGATATATTTGTCCATGTAGTGTAGCTAGGAGTGGTTCAGTATCTCGTACAGATGGTCTACTTGGCTAAGGACATTTTTGAGAACACCTCGGAACATTAAGGTACACATTTAGGTAGGACTTCCAAATGAGACACCACATTTTAAGTACACCAGTGAATCTTGTTTTTGTGTTTTTTTATTATTATTATTTAAATACTGTTTCTGGGTCAATTAGAAAATCTTTTTCACAGGTAAACTGCAGCTAAGGTATTATTATTCTTTTATAATTATTATAAGAAAAAGAGGAGAATGCATATTCCCTAAAATGGAAATGAATTTGTGTGCCAGTCGTCTGATCTGGCGTGTGGAGAGCTGTATACGAACTGAGCAAAGCTGCCAACGAGGCAAGTAAAAAGCGAGGTCACAAGTTCAGTGCCCGCCTCCCACATTCTGTGTGATTTGCTCTAGAAATGACACACACCTGAAACATCTGCCCATGTCTCATTTTCACGGCCGTGGGAACTCGGTCGTGGGGCATATCAGATAGAGAGAGTGTTTTAAAAAACCCCTTTATTTTCTTTTTTTTAAGACAAAGCTTAAAAAAGAGCATCAGGTTGACATTGTAATTCTTTGCCATCAGTTCTCTCCTTGAACCATTGTAAAATGCCCCCCTTTGGTCAAAACTACCCTCTGCCAAATATGAACACAAACTGCAGTGTAAAGCCACACTTTTCGTGCAAATCATCATCATTCTTTATTTCTTATAAAACAATGAAAAGGAAACGACACTAACTGCCCCCCGAGGACCAGAATTACTTTTAAAAAAACAAACATAGCTTAAGAGACAAATACGGAAACCAAACCAGCAAAGTGAGTCACACAACTAAACACCCACCGATTCCCCCATCCCCCCCCAACCACGAGGAAAAACAGACCCCAGCTTATGTGACGCAAAGAACCCTAACGGCAGGAACATGGCCAGAATCCCACACCTAGGAACAAAACTCATAAATAACTGCACTCGAGTTGGCTTTACAAAGGCGGATCAAAACGAGCTCCAGAGTCCATCCAGTGTGCAAATGTCCATTTACAATGTGACAAAAAAAATAGCTTGTGAGGGGGAGCCCCCCATTTCTGGGGGGGCGATAGGGTTCGATTTCTGGTGAGCCCCCAGTCTGTTTGGGGGAAATCTGTTTACAGAACACACACACACCCATCCCCCCTGTGATGTGGTCACCATGACATGTGCCGTGGACTCTACAGTCCCCCCCTCCACCAAGACTATGGGATCTGGTCTGGCTCCTCTGCCTCCTGCCTCGTCCTCCTCAGATTGCTCTTCATCCTGACAAACTCAGGCGTGTTCTCTTGCTCCTCCTCGATCTTCTGCTGCTCCAGCTCAAACTGGAAGAAGAAGCAAATCACATGATGAGGGTTGCATTATTGGCACAAACTCTAATTCATTCATGAGAAGACACCAGAGCCTGAGAGGCGAGATCCCTATGACCTCTCACGGTCTCAGCTGGTGGTAGGTGAGAACCCTATGACCTCTCATGGTCTCTGCTGGTGGTAGGCGAGATCCCTATGACCTCTCATGGTCTCTGCAGGTGGTAGGCAAGATTCCTATGACCTCTCATGGTCTCTGCTGGTAGTAGGTGAGATCCCTATATCCCTATCTGCTGGTCACTGAAGGATCTACTGTGTTCGCCCCTGTGAATGAAGCCTAGGTGCACTAGCATGCGTGCTGCTGGCTGGCCTCACCTGCTCCAGCTTCTGCTGCCGCTTCATCAGCTCGATCTCCAAGTCCGAGCGCTTCTTGTGGGCTTCCTGCTCCTCCTTCTGCTGCTTCAGCACCTGGTCCCGCTTCCGCTTTTCCATGACCTTCTGCAGCTCCGGCTTGTTCTGGGGAGACAGGCCCCTGTGGAGAGGCCACCCGCATCATCACTTTCCTTCGTAGTCTTTCAGAAACTGTGGGTCCTCAGGATAATGAGTAATGATGTACAATAGGTTGTACAACCAAAGGTTTGCCCTGGGCTTTATTTGGATGTGCATACTTAAATGTGTTCATGTAGACAAACATTTTTATCAATTGAACTATGTTTCCTAGCATGATCTCATGAAATTCTTCATGAAACCTATTATTTTGCTTATGAGGAAATATTTGCCCTGAGAAAAGCTGACGACCTACAAGGTCTTGCGTCCCTGAGCTCTCGGCACTCCCACGCTCTGCTTTGCAATGTCTAACAGAGGCACGCTGGAATCCCCTCGTCACTGATAAAACATGCGAGTGGAAGCACAGACACCATCTCTACTGTGTCTAAAGAAGGATTACATCACACAAGATGTCCCCATGAGGGCCACTAAAGCTCTTCCACTGATGGCAATAATTACACCAAAGCCCCCAGACTTTAATAAATTACTGACTGATACAAGTTTCCTTCATCCAGTCAGTCATCATGATCCGTCTGCCTAAAGACATCCCCCTCTCTCCACCATTACATAAATGGATGTGGCAGTAATAACATCAGACTGACATTTAAAATGCACTGCTTCATTTTCTGTAAGTCAGCTACGTGTGTGGTATCTTGGGGGGG
>JAODUD010000001.1:6304997-6329398 GCA_026784285.1 Stomatorhinus walkeri | reverse complement strand
TTGAGGGAGGCATAAAAAGGAATTTCCCCATGGGGATAAATAAAGGATTGATTATTATTATTATTATTATTATTATTTATTAATTTAATCGGGCACAACCATAGCCCTACCTGTCAGACACGATGGTTTTATCGGCCTGTATCGTTGTGAACGCTAACGGGGTGGGCCTGAGTTCCATTTGGGTGGTTCCAGGTATTAGGACCACCCAGACCCACCCGTGTCGCTACAATAGCACTCAATAATGACTGTAGATTATTAATAAAAGATGAAGATTTGTGGTGTGTATTGTAACATATGAAGTAACAAAGGACACTGATAAAGTTATACAACGTTACATAGAGTAAGAATATAATCACGAATGCCATGGAAACATAAGACTTTGCAGTCTACGGATAGGACGTTTTAAGTTGCTTAGTTCTCAGGGGAAGAGTCTAACTTCCTGGAATTTAAAATATCTCAGGGTTACTATCTTTGTCTTACGACGAAACGGGGTTATTGGGAAATTTGGGGAGAGTGCTCTTATAACTGTTTACAGAGCACTTATGTAATTGTTGACAGATTGCAGATTGTTTGCAGAACTGCTTTGGGTTAATATATACACAAGTCCAGTTAGTTCGATACAGCCATAGCGGGACTACGTTTCATGAAAGAATATTGTCAGTCTCTGCCGGATCATCCAGCTCAGCGTGGGTATCAACACGTATCTTAATTTTCAAACTGAAGAAACGGCATTAGTATTACGTTTCCGCAACACACGATATACTGCACCCTACTTGTCACAATAAATTAGACAATGTCAACAAATGACAAACAAATGGATCTGAAAATATTTTACAAAATATCAGCATAATACAATATAAATAAAAGCTTTCTTATAAAAACCACTTTCAAAATGAGTTGTTAAGATCTTTATTTTTCCCTAAGGAGTTTATAGTGTAACATAGACAATATATTTAACAAAATATATTTGGCTTTTAGAAAATACAAATCGTTTAGTTAGAGTTCTGCTTTTTGTCCCGTCTGTTTGCTGTACTTTGTCGCCACCTCCTGGATAAGGCTAATAAAATCACTTTTCTCGATGCACGCGAGGCACACCTCGCCCCAGGAGTTCAGAATGTTTTTCAGCTCGGCCACTCTCAGCTTTGACAGGCCTTCTCTACTGAGGTCTGTCACCTGCTTTTCTGAAGAAAAAAAAACAGAAGCAGGAGGTCAATTTGCATCGGCAAAACAAACCTGCGGACGCAATCAGACTCGGTGTCTCAGACGTACCGTATGTGAGTTCGCAAATCTGACTGTCTCGCTTTTGCAGCCGCTCGCAGATTTTATTTACGGGCAAGTGGAAACTCATGGGCCGTGTGACTTCCCCCGTTATCTTTGTGGCCGCATCGCTGGTGGCTCCCAAGTAATAACACTGAAAGTAAAGAAAGGGCAGCAAAACCAAATTAAGAGAAAACCAATTGGAAATTATTTCTCCCAAATCATGAAATGGATCCAGTGATCTCCAGGAAGTGTGAATGTGCCACACTGTGTAGAACCAGCACGTTGAATTCTATCTCAGTGCATCTCACCATATCACAATTGACCCATACATGTTGATGAGTAATTAAATTATTTATATCTAGGGCCTGAGTGTCAGTTGGCCAGTCCGTGAGTGCGGAGCTACGCTGTTCCCCTACGTAAGAAGAAGCAGGTTCTTCCCTCACCAGCCTGTTCTCCTTGCCGACGGCCTTTCCACAGGCCCTCAGAAGATCCTCTTCCACCACGGCGGGGGTCAGCTCCACATGACTGGACATCAGTCCCTCGTATAGCCTACTCAGAAATCCTACGCACACTGCGGAAGCAGTTATGTTAACCACTTGAGATTATCTTAGATGTTTTGAAAACAAGCTATGTTAGTAGAAGTAGCGATAATACACACGGCAAAGGTGTATACTACACATTATTCCGTTAATATACCTATACATACAAGCAGATATCAAGCAGCTTTCAGTAATGGATATGGAGAAGTCGTATTATGTCTATTTTATCATCTAACTTTTTTATTAGAATAATTGTGGTGCTGACTGATTTGCTAGTCACATTAAATACAAATCTTACCGGTGTTATACACATTCACTGGTTAATTAGCCACAGGCACCCAACGTCTGAAAAAAAATCCTATTAACTTCACATTGGCGTATTAGACCCGGTAACCCGACGCCCAATTTGACTGCAATTTCCCTTTGTGTGTTTTTATTTATACGACTGCATAAATATCTCATCATAATATTGCTGTTGTGTTATGACGCTTCACTGCAGGCCAAACAAATGAGGTTTAAATAAAACATACGCAAATCATCTGAAACTTCCAGGTTTTAATATGAAGTCAAACGACAATTCCATCTTTATTTTCAGGAATTGTGTTTCCGTGTGCGCTCCTTGTCTGTAGTTAATTATTATAGTTTTCATATTGTTGGTAATGCACCTTTTATTAATGTATCCGCTTCTGCGACCACGTGCACATGCGTTTTCTTTCAGCTTTGTCCAAATTTGAGCAGCGTCCGCAAGACCAAGCAGGCAACTATTTTTACAGGCAGCACCGCAACCCTTCCCGTCAAAGCTCACCTTGGCAATCCCCCGCACTAGAGAAGTCAAGCATGACACACAGAAAGACAACCTCGGAAATGTTCACGAACGACAACGTTTGCTTGAGAAACTTCATACTTAAAGCCTGCGCAAAGTCTGCGGCACTCCGTTTCATACAGAACAAGTTACATTTTTTCCATAAATAAATAACGGTGAATGGTATCTTTTATTGGTCGATACGTTCCTTTTCTATTGGTTCTTCACAACAAATCGCGTAATGTAATGCGATTATTATTGGCCACGTTTCCTGCGGTTCAACTTCTTATTTGTTATGTTTTCTGTCACTCTTGGATTTTGCCAAATTTCATTGGATAGGATGTGGGACCTTCGTTTTCTATTGGTCGTACTAAAGAGACTAACTTCTACCTCTTCCGGTCGACTGCTGTACGTTTACCGAAAGCATGGCCGCTATAGGTGTACACTTTGGTTACACATGTGCCTGTGTGGCAATATTTAAGGTAAGGCGCCCGGCATTTAGATAGGTAAACTCACACGGACAGCAGTTTATATGTGTATTTATCCTTGTAAGTAAGGATAACGGTCGGCATGGGTTTAGGTGCTTGTGTAAATAGCAGGCTTACAGACCGGCGGGGGATCACATTAGCAACTTCATCTGCTTTGTAATGAATTACACTGCGTTGTACGTTACATTTAAATGGATTATTTTATTTTAAAATTTGTTCATGAGATAAATCGCATTTCATGTATTAATTTTAGGACGGAAGGGCGGATGTAGTCGCAAATGATGCCGGCGATCGAGTCACTCCTGTAGTCGTTGCCTTTCGGGACACTGAACAGGTATCACACGTTACCGCTTTGGCATGCGTGCATGAGTTTGTGTATGTATGTGTGCTTGTATGTATTTATGTGTGTATGTATTGACTTGACCACGGTGATGTCGTTGACAGATTGTCGGAATAGCCGCGAAGCAAGGCAGAATAAGAAATGCTGCCAACACCGTCGTCAAAGTTAAGCAAATTTTGGGAAGAAGGTGAATAATTCTCATATGCATCCTTTGGATGGATGGATTTTTCTTATCTTTTGTATATTTAATTTTAATGGATACCGTTGTAACTGTAGTCTTCTCTTCATCGCCTCATAATTCCCCATTTAGTTTTGATGACACAGAAGCACAGGCGCACAAAGCCGACAGCAAATGCCCGGTAAATGCCGCAAGCATCTCTGCGTTTGTGAAGAGCGTAAGGTGGGAAATACTCGCTTATTGGATGTTTGTCTGTCGCTCTAAAGGTTGTCAACAAAGGTGACAAGCCAATGTATGAAATAGATGTTGGAGAGGTCACCAAATTTGTGTCACCAGAAGAAGTGGCAAAGTTAGTCTTCCACAAAATGAAAGGTAGGTGCTTTTAAAAGGGAAACGTAGATTTATATTGGAGTAAATTTACTTATTGTTTTGTATATGGGGCATTTGTGGAAACTGTTATTGCTCAGTAAAATGCAGAAGTTTGCCTAGTTTTAATTGGCTTTGTAATTTCATTTTTAATTCATTCGTTTTCTGTTGTTACATGTCTTGTTGAAGAAACGGCACAGTCTGCTTTGGGGTCTGATGTCAGTGATGCTGTCATCACTGTGCCTTTCGAGTTTGGAGAAATGCAAAAGAATGCCCTCCGGTAAGCTGGAAAGGACAAGCTCTGCTGCAGTGACCCGGCGGGGGTGCACAGACGCATCGCCCACCTAAGAAGGCATTAAGGTTTTCTCTTTATCCTTTAGGCTGGCTGCAGAAGATGCTGGATTCAATGTTCTCAGGCTGATTCATGAACCTTCTGCAGCCTTGCTGGCATATGGAGTCGGCCAAGACTCACCCACTGGAAAGAGGTAAACTTCAGTGTTCAAGTATAATGCTCTAGTCCTGTGCTGAATTTACGGGTTGTCATTTTCCCAAACATTTACACATAGTCTGTGTAGTCAGTTGTGTGTCTCGTCCTCTGGGTTCAGCTAGCAGAGTTCTTAAAATCCCCCACAGCCACGTGATGGTGTACAAGCTGGGAGGGACATCCCTGACGGTGACAGTGATGGAGGTGAACAGTGGGCTGTACAGGGTCCTGGCCACCCACACTGACCACAGCACTGGTGGGGAAAGCTTCACTCGAACCCTGGCCCAGTATCTCGCTGCGGAGTTTAAAAAGTAAGACTCACTCTTTTTTTCTGTCTGGGTGTTGGATGAATCTGCAACTTCAAATTGATCTTTGTTCGTGTGTTTGCCCTCTGGACTGGCATCGTTTTCAGGGTGCCCCCTGCTTTGTGCACTGTACTTATTGAGGGTTTATTATTCAGGGTCACTGTCATTATACTGGATTAGGAGTTATGGAAGATGGTTGGATGGCTATTAATAGTCAGAGATGGAAAGTTCAGGTCCAGAAAGTAAAAATCCAGACCCAGATTTTGTTCCGACCCACCAGCTGAAGACTTTACTCTGACTCTTTAGATTCAACTTGGTTGAAACAAAATCTTGGTCTGGAATTTTACCTCCTGGACCTGAACTTTCTGCCTCTCTTAATAATCCAGCAGCCACACTGCGGACCTTCACCAGCCAAGAAGTCTGGCCATGACCTCCTGACCAACATGTTACTGTCCCCTTGTTTACTGAGAAGCTCTCTCCCTTCCCTCTGTGACACGAGGACCTTTAAGCAGGACGTTACAGGAAACCCCAGAGCCATGATGAAGCTGATGAACAGCGCCGACGTGGCGAAGCACACCCTCTCCACGCTGGGCAGCTCCAACTGCTTCGTGGACTCGCTGTACGACGGCATGGATTTCGAGTGCAATGTGTCCAGGTGCGTGGCTCGGGGAAGGTGTTGGGGAAGGAGCTGGGGGCGGAGCCAGTCACCATGTCATCAGCTCCATGTCCTGCCTCTTTGCGGTTCTTTACAGGGCCAGGTTCGAGCTCCTGTGTGCGTCCCTTTTTAATAAGAGCATCTTGCCCATCAAAACCCTTTTGGAGCAAGTGGGTCTCTCCACAAGTGACATCAACAAGGTGCGACAGGGAACCAATTAGAACATTTAAAATTCTCTCTGTGGCCTCTTTATTAGGGATACCTGCTTGTTAAAGGAAACAGCATGTGGCTGCAGCTGAACACATACTGTACACAGACAGGGCCTAGGGGTTCAGCTACTGTTTGGCTAAACATTAAAACAGCTCAGATGCTTAGTCTATGCAAAGTACAACAGTGATGTGCAGAATGGATTCTCTAAACACAAATTTACCAACCCTTGAAGTGGGTCTGCAGGTACTAGCGCGTCCTGGCTGGTACTAATTATGTGTAGCTAATAAAGCGGGTCCTACTCAGAAGTAGCCAGGCGTATCTAATAAAGTGGCCACTTTATGTTTAACATGCTTATCAACTGTATTATGAATTACAAAATTAAACTGAACCATCTGTATGTCTCATTGCGTCTAACCATAACCCTCCATTGCCACCAGGTGGTGCTGTGTGGAGGGTCTGCTCGCATCCCCAAACTCCAGCAGATGATCCGGGACATCTTCCCAGACGTGGAGCTCCTCAACTCCATTCCCACAGATGAGGTGATCCCTGTGGGTGCAGCCATTGAGGCGGGCATCTTGGTGGGCAGGGACACGTCCTCCCTGGATGAGGACTCCATCACGGTGGATTGCTGTGCCAAGGACATCCTGGTCAAGGTGAGGGGGCGATGTTGAGCTCATGACTTGGGTCAGAATGAACTGCATCCTGCTTCTGTGACATGCTTATCTGATGCTAATTAGAAGGAACAGGGAAGTTTTTTTAATGGGATTAAACACATTAAAACATATGATGCAAAAATTTCCTTTGATATTTAGAGTACTCTGCCTTCAGTGCATCTCCTAATGTGCATCTCATTAAATTAAACATTTTTCCACTAATGTTATGTATTCATTGCATTTTGTGGAAATTGATTAGTATGTTTACTTGATTTATGACCCACATTATGAAGATGGTGGTGGAGGAGGTAGTGCTTTTGTTCGGCAACCAGAGGGTTGCAGGTTTGAGTTCTGGTTCCTCCTGACCCTATCTAAGTGTCCTTGAGCAAGACACTGAACCTCCGCCACCAGTGTATGAATGTGAGTGTGGATGGGTGAATGTGAGACATGTATTGTAAAGGGCTTTGAGTACTCGTAGGAGTAGAAAAGCGCTATATGAAATGCAGTCCATTTACCATTTACCCCTCCCCTCCTCTAGGAGGCAGATGAGTTTGGTGCAGATGTGTATACGGTGCTGTTTCCCTCGGGTACGCCCCTCCCTGCCCGCCGACAGCACACCCTGCAGGGCCCAGGAAGCCTGTCTTCCATCTGCCTGGAGCTGTACCAATCGAATGGCCAGAACTGCACCCCCCAGGAGAAAGTGGCAGATGTAGGTTTTCACTTAACGTCGCACCCATAGCCATATGCAGGGAGTGAATATGAATTTGTGTGTATATAGTGTATAGATGTACTAAGCTGGTGTGTAGTGGGTTCAGGATCTATGCACATTACCGGATGGCTGTGGGTTCAAATCCCATGGCTGATGGTGTTCATATCTCCACTGGACCGTTATGCAAAGCCCTTCTGGCTGACCCTACTGTCTGATCCTCCGCTCATTTTTGATAAAAGCACCTGCTAAATAAATGTAGTAATAATGTAATTAAATAAGGCAAAGTCACAGTGAGAAGGAATTGTCGTAAAGCATAGATGTAATTTAAATTTACCCCTGAAAGTTCTGCAACTGCCTATGTGTGTTGGATTACTCTGTTACCGATAGGGCTGAACGATTTGGAGAAAATATCGAATCGTGATTTTTCTGACAGACATTGCGATTACGATTTGATTTTCTATCTAATATTTTATGTCAAGCTTCAGTTGAATATTCAGTGTGACGCAGCATTACCACATGAGATACTATCCAAATATTAACTGGTATATATTCTAATGCAAGGGTAAGAATTTAAAAATGTGGTGTGTTAAGTTAAATGTAATAATGAACAAATGCAGCAAAAAGAAAAACATTAGCAATTTTGCAGGTAACTCTGATTACCCCCTTAATAGCACTAGAATTGCCTTTCCCACACCAGTGAACAAGGAAGAACTACTTCAGTGTATGCAGCCGTTTTGTTTGCGCTAATGTGTTATTAGTGTTAATAACAGCAGCAAATCTAACACTTGAAAAGCTGCAATGTTCATAACAGAGTGGCTGTTCAGTCCTAAAACTATAAAGCTGGAAAATTTTCAAACGTAGTATGCATTTTATAAAATGTCGAATAGACGTAGTTTATTGGTGGTCATGTTGGTCTAAGTTTCCGCTTTTTAACAACTGTATGAGGTTATTTTATAAGCAAAACGCTTTCAGACTCTCACGCACTAAATCCAAACTGTTCCATTATGAACTTGGCTGCATCAAAATCGTTAGGGCAGTCTGCAAACCCTACAGACTATTCACATGGTAATAAAACTCTTACATACATGTAAATGTACGTGCTGACTCGTCTCAAACAGAAAGCCTCACTCCAGGCAGCTGACCAAACATTCGACTGAAGCGGCTTATCATTCCTTTGCCTTGTTGCTCTGACAAATATAAAACGGAGAAAACATTATATGCGTCACTTTTTTAATATTTTTTTTAAATAAGACCATGCCCATACCCAAATGTAATAATGATTAAAGCGATCTGTTCTTTTAGTATTTGTGTTAAAGTGAGGCTTTCATTTTATTACTTTTGTGGTATTAAGATTAATTTCACAAGATTAATCTATGAAAAATCAATGAACACAAAAACGTATGACACAAACACGACTATTATGGATTTTACGGCATTTCTGGCGGTCACAGACTCTGTTGCTGTCTCATTGTTGTTTTGATGGGTTATATGCTAATGTGATTTCCCATTAACAAAAACAAAATGTGTGATATGCTGAAGTATATCACAGCTGGTGTTTAAAAGGAGGTCACTGGTTCTATTGATGAATGTTTCAGAAAGGTCCTATCTCGGGCCATGAAATAGGAAGGCAAGTCACTTATAGCTCAGTAGCGGAATCAGTGTATTTTTCGCACCATGAATGCAACATTTTCTTTGGGTTTCATGTATTTGGTGTTTGTGGGCGTGTACTCAGTCGCCTCGGGCCACATCTGATTGGTGAGCATGACTGTCACATAAAGAGCACGACACTTGTGATTGGTAAGAACTGTCATGTAGGGAGCACGGTATGAGATTGGGAAGACTGTTCCTACAACACTTTTAAACCTTGGGTCCGACGTGCTGTATAACGTACGTCCTAAATTGCAGCCTTTGCGATTTGCTAATCTCGTTGTTTCAAATCATGATTTCGATTTGAAATCGATAAATCGTTCAGCTCTAGTTACCGAGAATGTTTATTTCTAGATTGTCCTCCGGAACCTAGAGCCGAAAGACGACCCCTGGGACATTGTTACGGTCGTTACCATGAAAAGGTACGGTGCCGCCATGAGCCCTGTGACCCTTTGGTACTGATTTCCACTGAGGACACCCAGCACACCTGGCCCTGCTCCTGGTGACATCTTTCTTCTTGTCCCCGCCTCCACAGGGACGGGTCCTTGCACGTGACTTGCACAGAGCAGGAGAGTGGCAGATCTGAAGCGGTCACCATTGCGGTTGCTTCTTGAGAGTGGTCCTCCTGTGTCCTCTGTGCAGGTGATGGATACGACCATCGCCATCATTTTCAGCTGTCAGGCAGACTCAGCAACCATTGTTTGGTCTCATCTGGGCCTGTGACATGGAATTCCTATTGTATTTAATAAATATTCCCATTTTTCATTAATGTTTGTGCTGCACTGTGTGACACATGCAAATGCCTAATATGTAGGACTGAATGTGTTTGGTTGTCTTGGGTAAATGGCTGTTTGTGACCTAAATCTGACTGAAAAGGTTCTGATGATTTTTTTTTTTTTGACCTTCGTATCGCTGGCAGTTGATTAATTCATCAATTTCTGACATTTCTTGGTCCTAGTCTGTTGCCTTTGCTCATTTTAGATCCTTAATTACTTACTTTTGGTTTTAAAGTGTCAGAATGTAAATAATTCAGATGGTTATAAATGTCATGGGAACATTGCTTGCGTAACAGTGTCTCTGCACCTATTGTATACTGGGTTAACCCCCCCTCCGCCCCCGCAGAAGGCTGGCAGCTGTAACCCGAATTCAGCTGCTAGTGCAGAGAACAGAACAGAAAAATAAAAGGGGGACGCCTGCCCCATTGAGTGCTGCTGGATCTTCAGAGATGGATGAAGCAGCACTACTTTTTTTTTTTTAAATAAAAAAAACTAAATGAGCAGAAGTACAGAAACAGATGAATCCCTCGTTTCGATCTGAGAAATGCATTTAATCAAGTAGTAATTAAAATTCTTACAATCCTTGTTTTGTGCAATTTCCATGGGGTAAAAAGTTAACATTGATAATATCATACTGTTATCATTCCATTTTAATTAATGCAGCAGATGTTAAATACATTGTAAACATTGAATTTTAACTGTGCAAGATACCATTGTGCAAATACAATGGATGTTCCCTGTAGGCCCATCTTAGTGTCAGGTATTAGAATTCATTAATGGGTCCGTAGTTATCTACCGAGGTGTCCTAGAAGCTGCCCGTCTGATTGCCTGTCTTAAAAAGAGATTCTCCTGCAGCCAATGTTTTGTACATCTCCTTCAGGTCCTCTATCTGAGGGGGGTTTGATTCAGGCGTTGGGGGTATTTCAAAATCGGACGAGACTTGGGAATCTGGCTTTTCTCCCTCAGTCTTCGTCGGTGTGAAGCGTGCAACCCTGGACTCGCTAAAGTGGCTGGTAAGCCCAGCATCTCCCTGTTCGTTTTCCGGCGGGCGGATTAGGATGGTGTCCACCTGGCTGTTAATACCTGGGTCGGAGATGTGGGTGGACTGAGATGAGAAGCGGGTAGAGTCATCGTCCGAGTCGCTGAAGAGTCTGGGAGACTGCGACGCCCCCATTTCCGTCCGCCGTGTCTGGCTGCTTTCTAGGCTCTCTTCCGTCAGCTCTGGGTCGACTGAGAAAAATGCCTCCCACGTGGGGGCCTTTGGTCCAAGATGGCCGCCGTCTGTTCCATTTGGCCCCTTGTGGGTGCCACTCGATGACTTGTCTGAGGTTTGGCTTGCCAGTTCATCTCCTTCATCTTCGCTGTCTTCCTCCTCGTCGTTCGATTCTGTGCAGTCCAGGAAGTTCTCCTTTAGCAGGCCGGCCGTGTTTGTGTGTTCAGGGTCCGTCGTAGGGACCACCCTCTCTGGGATTGGTGACCTGTCTTTTTCAGGGGTGTGTTTGTCTGGCACCTTCCTGCGGCGGGGAGCCAAATCCTCGTCGTCAAATAAATCACACTCGCTGTCAGAGTCTGCGGAACATAGACAGGGATTCAAATATTTTCATCTATCCATTTCGCATATACCCACTTAGCCTGGGCAGGATTAGAAAGGGACCCCATGAAGGGGATGCCAGTCAAATTTTATTTATTAGGTTTTTCCAAATGTCTAAAAATGTGGGTTTCAAACCTGAAGAGATGGATTCAGGCTGTTTGGACAAACTACTGGATTCATAGGATTTAAAGCTATGTTGGACAATTAGGTAACCATTCCTAAGTAAATCTCACTGCCACCAAGACTCAACACCAGTGCCTCACATGAGAGGCCAGTGAAACCATTAGCTGATTGGCCAACTCCTCAACTAATAGTGACAGTAGGAGCAGAGCTGGTAATTAATGTCCGACATGTCATGGGACACAGCCCTTGAAATGTAGCCTTCCTTTAAGGATGTAACGGCCAGCCTGTTTCTCTGTCTGCCTCTGTAAACTAAACTCTGTATCTGTATTGTGATCCCTGCACTTTATGCTATTCGAAGTTTTGATCATAAGCAGTTTTGTTTATGAAGCCTTTCATCATATATTGTCCTCTGCCTTGACAGCATCACCCCACTGAACAGTTAAGTACTGCCAGATGCATGGGTTGGCAACCCTAACCCTGGAGTGCTGGTGTCCGCCCCTGAACAACATTAACATGCAGGTGTACTGTTTTGATGAATCTATAAATACAGGCCTCCTGCCCACTGTACCTTCTGTTATTTGTTCCACTTTTGATCTTTTAAGGGTTCCCAGAGGTTTGTACACCACTAATCCACGTCCACAGTGCTCTCTGCACATCGGTTTTAATCTGAAAGGGCAAACAGAAATTGACCATGACTGGATGGATGGATGTTGAATTACAGCCTCCTTAATTTCTGAGTGCAATTTACAAAAAAGGTAACTGCTTGACTTTGGTGGGCTAGTGACGCGATTCACTTACATCTCGTGAACTTCCTGTAGAGTTTTTCCATACGGGATAACGTTCGGATATATGTTGACGGGGCAAATGTAGGACATGAAATCTTTGATCTGGCAAAATAATCCGCAAACAGGTGAAGAGGAAATGAGCACGGTTTTATTTTTTCCGATTAAAGTATCATTCATTCATTGTACGTCATTCAGGACATAAAACTGGGCCAAGCGGTTAGCGATCCGATGTCGGCGTGCAGATATTTTCCTCACCTCCGAGTATGAGGAGTGAAAGGAGAAGCAGGCACGGTAAGACGTCGGCCCCGTTCTGAAAAATATCTCACATCAGCAAAGTAATGTCACCTTCCTCTAATCCCGGAAAAACTACACGTGTCACGAACAGGGTAACCTGACTGACACACTTTGTTTTTACACGCATACTGACATCAGCTGTTAAGTTAACCTGAAACATGACAGGAAATGCGCTATGCTGTGCAGCTTTCGTTGGACTACATCTGCAGAGGAATAACATCTTGAGATCCATCCTCACTTGACAATTACGGCAGTTTTATTGGGCCGCTCTCCAAACCACATGGTTGAGGGCTTGACGCTTATGACGTGTAGCGAAGCTCCGTCCGGGGCTGTCATGCCACAAGGCAGCCTGCTGCCGCTGATATACTTCTCACCCTAAAATTAAAATGGAAATAAGGCACACTTCACAACTGAATTTCAGTTTACCAATGCCAGCGTAACACACAGCAGACAATCGTCAAAAGACCGACTTGTTACACGAGTTCTGATACCACGGTACGCGATGACAGCGGACACACCCCAACCTCAGCTAATCTGCATGCGTGGATCTGCGTGTCGCGGCGCGTGGTCACGTGACACAGCATTTCGGGCATCCCTGCGAACACGCGCGTGCTCCTCACGTGAACCTGCAGAAGAGGGGCGGATTTAAAAAAACCACACGTGGGACACAGTGGGGGCACGCCGTGCCTGCAGGTTACATTAGTGAGACGTCCAGCTGAACATGCTCACCTGACACCCGAACTTCTCAGAGAGGTTTACGAAGAGGTATTCGTACCCGTAGGCGATTTTACAGTTCAGCCACACCACGTGGTTCGGGCTGATGGCGATCCACTCCCTCACCAGCTCCCGCATGCCATCTAAGCAAGCTTCCTAGGCGGCGCCGAGCAGGGCATGGTGCAGGTTAGCTTAGCGCTTCTGGGACTGCAGGGCCTGCCTCAGATGAGATTAGGGACGGAACTTACCCTGCTCGGTATCTGGAAGAACCGGGGCTCGCAAAACGTCGTGTCCAGGTAAACGCTCTGAACATCCTTTATCCTGACGGCAGTGAAACACACCGCGTAAGGAAGACGGCGGTATGCCGACGCGGGCAAGTGAATTCGAAGCGATTCGTGGAAACCGTACAGTCCGCCAACGTGCAAGGACTCGATACGGGCCGACTCCCCCTGGGCCAGCCTGAAGTCCCCGGTGTACAGCACCGTGCCGCGGCCCCCTTCTATCAAAAACCTAGACCGGAGAAACACATGAGAAGCATGATCCAATAAACATATAATACAACTTAAGAGTAGGCCCACTATAGCAACGTTGGGGTAGGCGCACCAAATTTTTTCTAGATGGAAGTTTGTAGTCTTAAGTATTCAAATGTTTCCCGTATGCTGAAATGTGGATTTTTTTGTGTGTTAAAAGTAAAGTGTTGTTTTGTTACGTACATGACAGATCCAGGACAGTGTCCAGCTGGAATCAGTGTTACCAGAATGTCCTCTTTCTAACGGGTAAAATAATCAATTATTCAGGGATATACAGCTTTGGTGACGTTAATACTTCTTTACACATTAGTAACATTGCATACATCCTCCTAGTAATCTTGAACATATAATTACCTCTCCCGAGATTTCATCAACCAGAGAAATTTGAGTTGGGTCTTCCACATCAAGAGCAACCTGGTATAAACGGCAGTAAGTACAAACCAGTTATCCCGATTCGTAAAACTGTCTCCTTTTTCGAACACCACGTGGTCGTAATAGTTTGACAATCTTATCTTAAAAATGATTTATATAGCTACTTACAACGTGGTTTTCCCAGAATCCATATTTTGGATTGCTTAGCAAAATCTCCTTTGTCACAGGCGAACAGTACAATTTGACTGTCAAACTAGAACATACAGATACATATTTTGCGTGCGTCACTGAAAACGTTCACAGATGAGTCATGAAGCATTATCTGACAATCAGGTGAACATAGATTTCTATGTTAAACTACTGATAAAGTAAGAAGTGCAAACGTTCATCGACAGCACCCTGTAAGGAAACGTCACATCATACCTAAACTTCAGTTTCCTTCTCAGGGCCGTTGCCTTCAGTCCCTTCATATGATCTGTGGAATTGTTAATTAAGTTAACAAGGACTTGATCGAAAAACTGGGCAGAATTACTAGAGTGGGTTGCCAGCAAAACAGCAATCAACCATTTTAACTAAAACGACTCCTTTCCGTTTCTTTAACTCCCCGCCTGGTTTTCAGGCGTAAGGATGAGATACTGAAATCTGTGTCCAGACAAAATATCCAACGTTCTGCTGTCTAATTTGTGATCCGGTCCATACCTTTGTGGCAGTGGGATAAAAAATAGGCTCTGGCATGTATATTTTCCTTATCGAAACGGTCCAGGGAAATGTTGGGATATTCTTTCATGCGGCCGCCAAATGAGCTCATTTTGAATAAGCAGCAGTCTGATGTTAGACTGGACATGAAGTCCTAGAAAAAAGCGACATTTATTGCGGGCTGGTTAACCATTTTGTAACCGCCCCCTTCTTATTTATGATCTGCGCAGAATCGACGCAGTAAAGACGAAGCAGTACGCCATCTAGTGGATTTAAGGCTGTGTACATTTATTGCTGGTTAAACAATTCAGTCTGTAAACTCTTCTTATGTTACGATTGTGGTCAGATGGTATTATTTAACACGGACAATACCGATGAACCTCGTATTACATGTGAATGCATTTTTCAGAACGTGAAGGAGCGCCTAAAAACCCCGGGAAAGCACTCAGTGGGCCGAGGCAGTGCGTCACTTCCTGTTTTGGCGTTAGCGTCGCTAGGAGACACCGGAGCAGAAGTTTCTATGCGACGATACTACCCAGAGAACAGTTTTCGGTCTCTGTTAGTTGGACATATACTTCATTTCCGAATAAACGTGAGCTATTAAGTAAACATTATACACTGCATAACAACCAGCCTAATAAAATTTATGAAAATACACGTAGCATGGTGATCAGCATGCACAAGCGTTAGTTAAAGGAAACCGAATTTATGCTGTAATGAACCAAGGCAGTGCTGTCGACCATTGAACCATGTATGTCGTTCTGTGTTTCACATTGTGCCACAGGAAAAAATGGCTTGTGCGTCATGTATTGATGCTGACGGGATCCCCACAACCATTACAAGGGCGAAGCGGTGGACAGATGAGGTAGAGAATCTGTACAGATTCCAACAGGCTGGATACAGAGATGAACGGGAGTACAAGCAAGTCAAACGGGTCGAGCTGGTAAAGACTCTTATTAGACTCTTAAAACTGTTGGCCAGTCTGAATAAAGTCGGTCATTTTTTCATTAAAATATAATATTACTGCTTTGTCAATGTTTTAGTCCTACTTGAATTAATTGCAGGTTGATCGTTGGCCCGAGACCGGATTCGTGAAAAAGCTGCAGCGTCGGGACAACACGTTTTACTATTATAATAGAAAGAGAGAATGTGACGATAAGGAGGTCCACAAAGTGAAAGTTTATGTTTACTGACCATTGTGGCCTTTTATAAGCATTTAAATGTCTAACCCAATGATGAACCAGTACACAATTAACTGGGTTGTTGTAACACTGAGAGCAGCTTGTAAGTGTTATCATATTTATTTAGATAATATTGGTTAAAGTACGCACAAATATTTATACATTACAAATCAGAAGTGTGGACACACCTACAGAACATCATCCCCCCCCGCCCCCAAGAAACTGGCACTTTTCTGTTGTATTTATTAAAAAAACATGGAAAAGCAAATTGATGTCTAGTTTTGCTGATTTTTCACATTTTACCTTCTGACAGGAACCTTCTTTATTGCTTGTAATATATGCCCCTTCTGTACTTTAAACCTGGGCATGTTTGTTAGTGAAGGTAAATACTATTAAAGCAGTTTGCATATGATAATGTTTGGCCTCATTTTAATGCATCTATTATAGGAAACTGCATGATTTATCTTCTGTAACCCTGGTTCTGAACTTTTCTGCAAAAGTGACTTCCGTTGATCTGCATATTTACCTCTTGAATCATCACAGATACATGCATACTTGAACTACAATGTGTAATATATGTGGAAACATTAAAACACATGAACTAAAATATAAATACATACAGCTCAGGAAAAATTTGAGACCGCAACACAAGTTTTTCGTTTAATTTCTCAATTTGTGTATTTCTTTTGGTCATTGGTGATTTCTTCTGTAAAGTCCAACCTAATTCTTCTCTGTTTCTCGATGAAAGGCTTCTGCCATTTTTTATGGGACTTCAGTCCTGCTACTAGGAGCCTGTTATGAATTGTCCTAGCAAGAGAAAGTTGCTTCCACCTTCTGTCTGGCTGGTTACTGGTCGTTCTCAGTGTCTCCTGCTTCACCATATTCTTGTCCACTGCTGTCTTAGAAATTACAAGCCTTCTGCCAGCAGGACCACGATTAGACAGATTTTTAAACAAATATTTTATATCATCCATCCATCCATTTTCTATACCCGCTTATCCTACTGGGTCGCGGGGGGGGTCCAGAGCCTATCCCGGAAGCAATGGGCACGAGGCAGGGAACAACCCTGGACGGAAGGCCAGCCCATAACAGGTTATATATATAACATTATATAAAATATTTCTTCTAATTTTTCTTCAGTTTCTGGCACTGCTTGTGGTTTGGGCCATTTGAAAACCAGTACTGCTCACCTGTCAGTGATGAAGACCTAAGAGTGGACAGCCCCCCTCCCCCCACAATCTGCTCTTTGTTTTCATCACCTCACCGATCATGCACCGCTATCCAGGAATGTTTTTCAACACAGCAGTCATCATGCTTGACCATACTTGCCTTCTCACGTACCTATTTGACATCATATTCCATTGCCGAAGACCAGTTCTAATACTCAAGAGGACGGTAAGTACGGAGGATGGTAAAAATCCCTGAATGTTGAATGTCATTCTTGCCCCAAATACCAAAGATACATTGATTGCATCCTTACCAAACTTGACCAATCCCATGATTTATTGTATCCCAAGTTCATTCTTGGAAGGTAAATTAACAAGACTGATCTTCCCAAGACCACAAGTATAATCTTTGTGTTGCTGGTATTGAGAAACACCACAGATCTAATCATTTCTATAGCAACTTACTTCTTACCAATGGACATAAAGTCTGATTGGGTGTTTAGTGTGCCAAGAGCGACAACCCAATCCAATCATATAGGACCTCAACCTAAAATTAAAAGCTAGCTGTTAGGAATACATCAATCTGCAGAGACTTTGGCTGTTTCAAATTAGGCTAAATGGATTGTTAAACACCTGGATAAGATATACAAAATTATAGTCAGTTGTTAATGGAGATTATTGCTGACAATTCTTTGAACACAGCAGTCGTCAAAAAGTGTTAACAAATAAAACTTGGACTGATGGTTTCTGATAAACGTGAAAATTGTGTTGCATAGATGGTGAATTAAATGCCATTTATTTACAAATAATGTTAAAATGCACCAATGATATCTTCCTGCGCCTGGAAAATAGTCTGGCGTAGTAACACGCTTAACTACATTATGTGCTTCCCAAAGAGATACTATGTATCACGTTGCAAACTTATCCAGTGTTTAACTAGTGTAGCATTTATATGATGTTTTGAGGTGTTTTCAGGCGGCTGTAGGAATGAGTTGTGATATTCACTTATATGAATTAATTACCTATGGAAGACGGATCAGCTGACGTTTTAAAAGCTGACTTTTATTTGACTTTTGATAGATCTGTGTACCTGCTTTCCGTTTCTACTTCGGGAAATTAGAAAAACAGGACATACAAAAACAGGCAAAGGACGGCAGGTTGGAGATAGGCACCGGAAATCAGGATTAGCTTCCGCCGGTTTGTCCCTTTGGACAAAAGCGTCTGTTAAATTTGTGTAAACGTATTTCACTTTTCAATTCTTCCTAAACAAAACAAGCGGTACTATTAACTGACATCAAAGTAGTAGTAGCAGTGTTTCTTGGCAAGATTTCCCATCCTATATTTTAAAAAGTTTATTCGGATTTCCTGCACCCCCAGGTCTCTGTTGTAGGTGTAATACAATGTCGGACACAGACCTTTCTTGGGTATTAATACTAACCGACATAAACCGCTTTACATCTCCGAAGACAGATTCTACCTGTAATTGCACTAAGCAGTCCTACAGGTATTCGGAATGAATTGTCATATTCACGTGTAAACATGACACGGTTTATATCGACGTGTTATCATCATGATTATTGTTGTTGCTTTTGTTATGAGATAGTATTTTAATTTTTGTTAGCCGAATAATTTATTTGGAGACTCGTGTGTTCAGTAAAGTAAGCCAATTTATTACACTTAGTTGGTTACTGTAGGACTTTGGGTCTGTTCTCAAGGTGTGTTAATATTATATAGGCCTAACTGAATTAACTATGACGTAAATATTTTGGTTAAAAGAAAATAATGCGATTGATGTTTTAATCTCCACGTTCATGGATTCTTCGTGACCAGTGTCGCAGAATTTTATGTTTGTATAACTACTTTATATATGTATATAGGCCTATGTTCCATCACCATGTATTCTATATTGTGCTAATGTGGTATTCATGATCATATTATGGCGTTTAGACCCATACGTAGACTAATATAATTTTTTACGTTGTAAAGCATTCATCGATGTAATAAACATAATTCATGTACAATTATCTCAAACTCACATGCTTACACAGTCTACACCTGTTCAATGTGGGACTCTTTCCAAGCAATTAAGCGCCTATAGCATCTGACAAGACATTTTCTCTGTTATAATTGACAGCATAATAAAAAAATCCTAATGAAGAATTTAATGATGTGGATATAATCTTAATCGGAAATTATTTTAATGGTTTTATGTATGGCATGTAGTTTTGCCTAGACTCATTTGTATTGCATATTGTTGTAAACTGCATTTTTCGCACAACTGCATTTCTTTTTGTGGACCCGTGTTCAATCTGAATATTCTTCGGTTTATTTACTAGGAGATGATTAATAAGCAAAATGACATCTTTCAGTGCGCTTGCCCTGACCAGATTACGAATTACGTCACACGAATCGCTGTGAAAAGCCGGTGGATCTGAGCGCAGTCTGATGGGGTACTGGCTGGGAGGGAGGAAAGCATACGGCGAAAGACACATTTAAAAATAAGCAGTGGCAAAACCACATGTGAACGGGACGCGGATCTTCGCCTGGAGGACCCGCAGGTTATCGTACGAGACACGGAAGTGGAGAGACGCTGTGAGCCGCGTTGGTTTCTTCAGTACGATGCCTTCCTCCGCCTGGTTTCACTGTGTCCTCCTCATCATCGGCTCGCTTCGGCGGGTATCCACAACCGGTGATCTGCCTCAGTGCCAGGAGGTAAAAAGCCATCGACTGTGTACGAATCCGGTCCGTATATAAGCAGCACCGACGTGTTATTGTTTATTTGGACATGCTGAAGTAGTAAGGATAGGCTGTTATATTCCACTGTAAGCCTTTTTTTTACCTTTTAAGATAACCATTGTTATAATGGCAAAATATTTATAATACTCTATTAGTTACTCTTAATGTTTTAAATCAAAGCGCCTTCATTAAATTACACATATAACATATCGTATATTCATAAATCTCACAGGGCCTCGTATTTGCAAAAATGAGAAAATCGAATTACATTTTATGCCAAAAATAGTACATTCGTCAATACGTGGAGATCACTCCTAATAGTATAGTATGAGTCACACTTGTACAATTTTGAGACAGGCGGCAGAAATCAGCAGACGCCGCGAGACGCCAGTCCTTGGAGCCCCTTGATGTACTTGGACTGTTTGTTCCAGTTTTAGTGCTGTATTCTGAAAACTGCAATTATTATGTAATGAACAATTACAGCGAGTAACAGTATCAGCATGAAACGATGTTATTTTCCAACCTTACCCCCGTTATGGCTAATGTTTGCATCAAAGCTTTACGTGTGTCTTAAAATGTAAAGCGTCATCAATATAAATAACGAATAAAATACCGACCTTTAACAGAGATCAGACAATTGTTTGGCAGCGACATCAGATGCAATTGAATCGCGTGTTTATGTATTTCTCAGAGAAAGCCTTTTCATGAAATACTTAAGTGCTGTGTGGTTCTTTCTCGTCAACACTCAGGAGAAATGTATACAAAAATCCTATTCCTTTATTTCCACTAGGGAATTAAAGAACATTTTCAAAATGACAAGGACATTTGCATACTTTGTGAAACATCTAGGAGATTTATGTTTCATCGTGCTGAAGAGCATAGCGCATACATTAACCCCAAGTGCTCTGATCTGTTGACTCGTCGTATTTACTCTTTGCTGTGCTTGATCGTGTTTGCGTTCGCCGGTCCCCTGCGTCCTGGGGGCACACATGCTTCATTAACCCAGGTGCTGCCTCCATCCCATCAGACGTTGCCATGACGCTGGACTCCCATGATTTACCATCTCGAAGGGGTCTCGGTGCCAGGCAACGTGCGCTAATCTCCTCAATCACCCCAAGTCCCAGCCTGATAAGCCATAAACCCCACTTAGATGTCCCTTACTAGTGTGTAGACTGCTCTTGTAAGAATCCCTTGTTGTTGTAATATTGTTGTTGCTATTTAGGAGTCAGGACGCTCATGTGTAAGTTAATGATAATGAATTTAAAGTAGGCCTAAATTTGCACAATTGTGTGTCCATTTCTGCCAAGATACATCCAAAAGCAGTGCTGATTTGTTGTATATATGAAGACCAAAAGTTACCTTGTGATATAACTGTATGTCATGTTTTTTTCAGTTTAACGGGGTTTGTGACTATGTTCTGGTTACATAGGCCTGCACTACTAAATAATTAACATGGGAGTTTTCAAACCCAATTTTTCAAACTACAGATGTCTATTTCAGCTACTGGTTGATCACCACATATAATCTTAAAACATAAAAAAAACATAAAACCAATTACATAGTAATGATGATTGTAATCCTTACATATTACATACATGTGATTAACAGTATTTTTGAATCAAATATCTTTTCTGTAGGTTATGACGCAGCTCCTCTTTAAGTATTTGTATAAAGAGGAAGCCTCAATTTATCAAGGATTAATGCTACATTTCCAGACTAATTTTGCCTCTGAAAAATGTTCAGTCCAGTAAACAAATCCAGATTCCATCTTGGCATAGCAAAAGCTGGTCATATATATGATGTTTTTTGTGTTATTTGGTTCTGACATGAAATTACCCCCCCCCCCCCCCTTGTTATTTGAAGCCGAGAGCTGATTAACATGACAAAACAGAAGCACACGCTTATCTCTACAGCTGCACGTCCTCTCGCTCTGTTTTCCCCTGAAACATTTGTCCCATTAGCAGGTGAACACATTACTAACATCTACATGATAATAATTGTTTTAAATAACTGTATTCAGCCCTATCTGTTCTAATATTTAGCATGTGAGCTGTGGACTGCTCTGCACTCCCCATCAATGTTTCTCTCGTTTTTCTCCTCCCTGTTTCTGTCGATGTACTTTACGGAAATTAATATGTATCAAATCAGAGAGATCGGTAGAGCTATAGTATTAGTTCTCCGGTTTGATACACGTAGTTCGTTATTGCTATTACAACTCTAGCTGTTGGACCAAAGACCCCCCAAATAGGATCATTTAACACAATTCTGTGAAAGGGCCTAATTTAAATGAACCTTCAAGTAGCCCACCTTCTGTATATATACCCTTCTTCCATTACTAATCATGTTATTTATTTTACATTCGCATTGTATCACCTTTATGTGGGGTGTCTTACACTATTTATAAAACGGTGACCTATTTATAACGACGAAGTAGTAAATCCAGTCAAATGGTGCACCATCTGTGCTTCTGCTCTCTCACTGTACTATCACCAGTTTGTTTTTTGTCGTTTATATCTTGCCCACACATTTGGCACTGCTTTGCTTTGAAATTTTCCTTTAAAAAATGTGTATAGTTTGATGCTGTCCTATACCACTGTCACACTGACAGTCTGCCTCTTGCCGTCCACCACGGACCTCCATTCTCTTTATGGAAAGGCAGATTTGTTTCATGTATGCTTGGCAATCGTCTCTACTGTAGTCTCCCATTTCTCCTGTGGGTGGACGGGGCACCTTATGGTTTCCCTGAAAAGAATCCTGGACATTGTGCTCTGGCAAAGGAAGTTAATGGGCTTTCCCTGCTTCACCTCAGCTGGGTCGTGTTTCATTATTGATCAGTCGTTGTGCTGATGCTGGCTGGCAGTGGGACGTGCTAATGAATTAGCTTTGTGATGTAGCTTCAGGATATGTGCTGGAGTCCAGCACCTTCAGGGTCTGATATGAAAAGGGTGACATGAATCTAGAGTGTCTACATGCAAGTATTTGAGAGATTCTGCCTTTATACAATCTTGATTCGTTTAAGAGTTTTCATTTAATTAAAAGCCCTTTATCAGATAAAATGTCATGTAAGCACTGCAATCTCCCTCCCTCCTTTCCCCTGATTTTACCTAATGTTACAGGGTTCACTCTTGTGTGTGTGTGGGGGGGTGTTACGTCCGAACTTACGGCACATAACACCTAAAAATAAGCCCCTTTAAATGACCAGATTTTGCTTTTTAAGCTTAGCGTAGGATGTGCCACAGGCTTCTGTGATTTAACTGGGATCTAAAGTAGGCTGAAGTCTAGCAAATAGGGTGAGGGGTTGTGAATTAGGCCACATGTAGTCGACAGCTGTGATTCTTTGTAAGGATCCCGTGCTGTTTCCCCTGTGAAAGGCAGGAAACACTTTTGTTAGCAGTCTGGCTACTTCCGGGCCTACAGGTCTGGATCGTCTGCTGATTTAAACATTCGTATTTCCCTCATAAGTGTCAATACTCACATAGGTAATTAGCATCGCTGGGCTCTGAGCAAAGTAGAATTACATAGCAAGCAAGATGCATAGGAACAGGGCTGAATGCACAACTGGTGTATGGGTTGGCACTTCTAATCTGAAGGTTGCTGGTTCAAATCCCAGGATTGGCAGAGTGATGTCACCATTGGGCCCTTGAGCAAGGCTTTTAAACCCCAACTGCTGTAGGTAACTTTATCAGTTAAAAATGTTTGTGACTTTGGATAAAACTTTTTCCTCTATTTTTATACTCATCCTCTGTTAGTAGTTGTTCCCTTGTCTTTTTTTTTCCTTATTCCTTTTTTGTTTTTTTCACACATATTTTTTCTCTTGTTTTATACTTATCCTCTGTTGAGTACTTATTTCTGACCTCTAAATTTTTTTTTTTTTTTAGTATGTCTAGCACAATCGGAGAGTACTTTAGCCAGGGAAAAACATTTCACTGTACGTTGTACCAGCTATAGCTACATGTGACAAATAAAGAATCTTGAATCTTGAATCTTAAAAACAGCTGTAGCTGCACCGGCTTTGGCACCAGTAGGAGTCCCTTGTCATGTGGCTTCTGCCGCGGAGGCTGCGTGCGGAGGCCGTTCTGTATCGTGTGTCTCCTCCTTTTCTGCTATCTGTGCTGTCACATCAGAGTCCTGTGAAGAGAAGTTTCCAGAAGGCAGCTGCTGACAACACGGACTGTGGATTATCTTTGGGAATATTAGCAGTGGGTTGACTAACACTCCCTCTTTTGTTCTTGAGTTGGATAAGAATAATGAGCAAATTTCAACAAAATGGAATCTTTCATTCATCTGTCATGGCTGATTAGTTTTATTTTCATTGGGAGGCCGCTGTTTAAGTGTTCCTGCGGCGTTTATCAGTAAACGAGGGGATGGCTGCGCACATCATTAACTCCGTATCACAAAGGGCCCCCATGAAGCTGGGATGACTGTATGGAGGGAGAGCGATTCCGGGCATGGGAGTCTGTGGTGTGGGGAGATGGGGGGGGGGGGGGGGTGTACAGCGCACGGCGTTTGGCTTTGTGAAGAGGCTCAGGGAGAGACATGGGGTCATGCCAGAGAAATGGGGAGGGCTAGCATTTCCGTTTTTAGTCATGGAATTGTGGCCGCTCCATCACCCCCTCCTCGAACCCTCACCCCCTCTCATCCCAAGACGCCGAACAGAACAGCGGCCTCAAGTCACCCTGACCATCTGAACGCAGCCATCGTTCTGGCCATCTATAAACTTGCCAAGGGAGTGTCCCCACCATGGAGGTCTGTAAACTTGCCGAGGGAGTGTCCCCACCATGGAGATCTGTAAACTTGCCGA
>JAODUD010000001.1:6263848-6289535 GCA_026784285.1 Stomatorhinus walkeri | reverse complement strand
CCTCCCAGTATGGGTATTACTGAGAGTACGGACTCCCAGTATGGGAATTGCTGAGAGATCTGCCTCCTAATATGGTAGGGTGACCAGATAATCCCTGTCTAACTCTTTGAGCTACTTTAGATTTTACAAGCTACTTTGAAACTGAAAGGCTCCTGTACTTGGATCAGTGCTTAAGTTCTTGTGAATTTGACTAGTTTATTTCCTTGATTGAAAGACTCATCCAGCTGTTTTACATTAATATTAATGTAACATGCATGATTTTAGGAGACTGACCAATCACGACACAGCAAGAGCTCAGTGGTCCTTTGAATTGAAATGGTACTTTAAAAATCTCGTCCTAGCTCAGAGTGTCCTCCCTGACATGGATGATCTGGACACAATACAGTATGGGAATTGGTGAGAGTCCGGCCTTCAGGTATGGCTGTTACTGAAAGAATGCACTCTTTCGGGGGTTCTAATCCAAACTGTTTCCATGTCCCATTTTGCCCCGGAAGGAGCACTCAGTCTGTTTCAGCGACTGCAGCTTCTCCCACACGGTGCAGAACCAAACCCTGACCTACGACTTCAGCCCGCTCAGTGCTGTGAGCTCCATTATGAATGGGCCAAGCTTCACATCCAAGGGGACCAAGTACTTCCACCAGTTCAACATCAGCCTGTGTGGACATGAGGTCTGGCTCCATTACCAGCAGCCCTGTTTACCCCAAATGCAGGGGTTTGAGTCTTATGCTATAGATTATATTTGCTACTTGTAAATGGCTAAAGCTTATATTTGCAAAATAGGAGGTGTACAATCCTGCAAACTACAGGGTTTGTCTATTGATTTCCTGCTGAGGGAAGATTTGGAGTGTTAAATTTTTTTCGCGCGCAGTTGAGGTGTTGCTTGATGAAAGCAGCCTTTTTGAAAATGTCTATCCCCGTGGTCCACTCTGCAGGGAAGGCGGCTGGCCATGTGCACCGACAACGTGACGGACCTGTCCAGCAAGGATGTGCAGAGCGAATCCAGCGAGCTGGTGAACTGGGTGGAGACCTTCATCTGCCAATCGACCATCATCCCTTCGGATGGGCGGGGCTTCCGCACGGCCCTGTCCTCCCAGTCCATCAGTCTGGCAGACACCTTCCTGGGTAAGGAGGTCTGCCCTACAGGTGGCAGAGAAACTACGCATAATGGGTGTGAGTGAGGGGGTGCACTTGCTTAGTGCTAGCAATACTCAGTGGTACTTCATAGTACTTGGTGTTACCTTGGTGGTATTAAATGTTAGGCAGTATTTGTAAGTTGTGAGCTTTTAAGTCACTGCATTAGAGCTGACTCAAAAGAGATAATTGGGCCAGTGTGTAGCTCAGCGGGTTAGGATGCCCTGATCAGAAGATTGCTGGTTCAAATCCCACTGTCAGCCGAGTGATGTCACTGCTGGGCCCTTGAGCAAGTTCCTTAACCCTCAGTTCCTCTAAGGTCTGTCTAGCTCTGCTTTTGCTTTAGGATAGGATTTTGGATAAAAAATGTCTGCTAGATTAATTAAAATACAAGTTTTTGAGGCCAGATGTTAACCTTAAGAGTAATATAACTCACCCACAAAATTGAGAGAATCCAGGGTACCTCAGCTGATCGCTAAGTACTACAGGGCCTCGAACTGTTCCCAGTGTCTTGGGTCACATGCCAGACTCACCAGAAAATAGGCCACTCCTGCCCACCCCCACAAAGCCCCAGCCCTCAAGATCTGCAAGTCGGTCTGCTGAGTGGCGATTTTCTGAGCCCGTTGCAGCTCATTCAAATGGTGAACTAAGCTCTTTAACGCTGTTGTTAGCTGTTCCTGCCTGACAGGAACCTGCCAACCATCACTGTTAAAGAGAGCCAGGGGCGGCCTTGTGTGAAATTGCTTTCTTCTTACCGGCAAAGCTGCCATCAGTTCTGTTACTTTTTTTACCGCAGGAAATAAACACACAGACACACACATGCTACAAACCTAATCATTTTTCAGGAAGCTAAAGTTCGATAATGGATTATAGAGGAGCGTGTCTGCCATTCGTTTTTATTTATGAAGATGTCCCAAGATTGTCAGCTTATCTGAGCTGCTTGGGCAGCTCTGTTGTCTGGCAGCTATGCTGTGTATAGCCTCCGGACTCAGTATCCTGAGAAATCTCCATCAGCACTTTCCCGCCATTTTCCTGAGAAACGGCCTTCGTGTTTCCGATGCCCTGAGTCTGACTCCTGTAATCCCGTCTGATTCCCGAAGGAGCAACGGCGGACGGCACACTTGCCGGCGTCACCGTGAAACCTGACCTGTTCCCTGGGACGCTGAAGAAAGTGCCAGACGTCAACTTCTTCTACCGGTGAGTGTCTGCAGATGAGTGAGCATGTGCTAAGGGTTAGCTAGTCAGGAAGGAGATATTTTTCAGTATAATTCAATCAAATGGATAAACACATCTGTTTATTTTAGATACCAATTTTAGACTTGGTTGCATGGTTTCTGTTTATTTTGCTTTGGGAATATTTCATGCTGCTACGAAATTTTCTATCATGTTCAAATTTGTAATATGAACTTTGTTCTCAAATGACTTGTTGGCTCGTTTTTGCTCAGTGTCATGAGAACGCTCTTCTGTTCTCAGATCTCCGCAGGCGACATCTTCCTGTGACAAGGGCCGACATACGGTCATCACCTTAAGATGTAACCCAGAGAAAACAGAACGAGGAGAGCTCTCCGTGCCCAGGTAGCGGTCGCTGCCATGCAAGGCGCCCATTTGGAGCCTCGTGCCCACGCGTGTCCTGACTTGCACAGGCAATTTTAGGGTGTTCTTCAAAGTAATACCTGAGGATCTGTAGAACTTTAGGTGTTTGGTGGCTTTGAGCAATGCCATTTAAGCAGAGAGGGGTGAAAATGAGTGATGGATGACTTCCAAAGAAGAGACAGAGGGGTGTAAGGCAAGGCTTTAAACAGACTAAAGCATTGCAACATTTGAAAGAACTTCAGTGGAATTCAGGTTTTCTTCATGAGTATGCAGTGTCCCGCATATTCACATGAACATGCGTGAGAACAAAAATAAGTACAAAAACTACAGCCAACAGATATTCCAGTGTGTCTTTTAATGCATTTTGTAAAACTAGCTAAAGGAAGGACAGTGGTCAGGACCACATTCATGGGAATGACTGCAGTCGGATTGGAAAACAAAATCAGCAAGTGTGGTCCGAAAGGCTAAGAGAGAGGAGCCTTCCGGTAATTATGAAAAGGTGAATGAATGGGGTATTCACCTGGGGCAACCATTCCCCCTCCCGGTCTTACGTGTATAAAACAATATTCATGTGCTGTAAATATGGTACAATATTAAACAATGGACGCTAATTAAACGATGTATGAATAGAGATGAAAAGCATTTCACCAGCATTACACATGGGCTTGCTGCTTTGTCGCTGTGTCCACATACATGCACAATCGACACCTTGGGGAAGTTATTACAGCTTCAACACAGGAGACTTTGAAGGAGCTGAGGCATGAAATGTTCAGGGAACCTGATTTGGATCTTCCTTGATGCATGACCTGGCAAATTCAGCTAAATTCAGAACACTTTAAGTACTCCAAGTTCTTCAGAAGTTCTGGTAAAGATGATGCAGTGCTTCAGTCTGTGTAAAAACCTAATCAGAATGTTTTAAAGTTGACAGTAGATCTTAAAAAAGAACAGTGAATCCTTCTAGGAGTGGAACACAAATATAGCAGTTTATACATGATTCGAAATGACCAACGCCCAGTCCGCTTACCCAGTAAATGTCCTGCGGGAACATGCGATGGCTGTATCTTCAACTTCCTGTGGGAGAGTGGCAGCGCATGTCCTCGCTGCACGGAGATGGACTACCATGAGATCGAGGGAGCCTGCAAAGGTGGAGCTCAGGTGAGTGTCTACCTTCTTAGTTTCCGAGCCTGACTCAAGCTTTTTTTGTCATGTATACTGTCACTCTGGGCTTCTGGAAGTGACTGTGTGTGATGTGTAGTTGTTGCGTTGTTCCTTCATGTGTTTGTATTGATCTGGGCCTACATTGTTCCTCTACTTCCTTCAGGACACTCTCTATGTTTGGAACGAGCCAAAGCTCTGCACCAAAGGCGTCCGACTCCCAGCGAAAAAGACCATGCCCTGTGAGGACATCAACTTCTGGCTGAAGGTTGGAGCTGGGCTCGGCGCCTTCATGGGTGTGCTTCTCATTGCCCTCACCTGCTACTTCTGGAAGAAGAACAAGAAGTACGGGCACACTTCTTTGTGGCCAGTTTCCGTGGTCCTCAGTGTAGACCCGTCTGTGGTATTTGGCACAGTGAATATTGCCAGCCCACAGGAACTGACTCTGTCTGGCACACTTCACTAGCTACAGAGAAGATGATATGTCTAGAAGCATTGAAGCTCCTTGAAAATGCTTAAAAGTGACAGTGGATGTAATTTTTTTTTATCTAAATTTTAAGAAACTTTTTTTGGCACCTTCTTACCAAGACTGGCAGCAGCCTTGATGGAGATTAAGTGTTTGTGTGCGAGCCTTGATTAGTTAGTCTGTGAATCTTGTGGTCATTTTGTGTGCTAGCGGGGCTAGATGGCGACTAATCTAATTTCTTTGCACCCACTGGCAGGTTGGAGTACAAATACTCCCGCTTGGTGATGACTGCCAACAGGGAGTGCGAACTGCCAGCCGCCGACAGCTGTGCCATCATGGAAGGCGAGGACAATGATGATGACGTGGTCTACACCAACAAGCCCTCGCTACTGGGCAAGCTCAAGTCCATTGCCACAAAGGTGAGGCTGAGGAGCCAGGATTTACTCCTACCAGGCCCATGGCCAGAAATGACCTTTGCTGGAGGTCTGGCAACCAATCCGCTAAGTCCCCCTCAGTGTATTTTACTGAATGGGGGGTCGGGGTATCCCCCTCAGGTCATTAAGCTGATGGGGGAGGGGTCACCCTCTGTAGATTTTGCTGATTGAGGGCTGATCTTGAGGAGGTTCAAACCCGTAATTTACTAAATGACTATGTGCCAGACTCCTCAAGGTGCAAGAACCATCTCAGAGGCTAATGAGGGCCATTGCTCAGCAAAATCAGGGTGCACGCAGGAAGCTGTGGCATCAATGGTCTGTGGTTCACAGAGTGTCATTGGCTGGACTTTCTGTGAACTCGTGGCTTGCTGTGTTACATTTAACCTTTTAGGTTTCAATGTATGCAGTCTCTGTGGTACAAACGAATGAGTTGTACATGTAGGAAACACGAAGCATTATGGGAAGACACCAGGATACGTATCCATTGCAGGGAACGCACTCAAACACTGTGGGCAATTTACAGGCACCAGTTTGTTTCACGATGAACATGGCAAGAATGTGCAAATTTGTCACAGATGGAGTCAGGGTGAGGTTGTTGTATTTTTGCCTGAGTCAGACTATTCTGTACATGTTCTAAAAATTAAATAGAACTGAGAAATGCAAACCAAACTCACACGTCATAAATAAAAATGTAGGGCATCACCACAATCGTGACGGTGTTAATATAAACCTGCGTTCTGCCATAGCGTGCCAGCCACGTGCAACGTGTGGTCCCTTTTTGTTTCCAGGGCAATGGCGAGAACTGCGAGTCGGTCCAGCTGAAGTCCTCTGGGGCAGAGAGATGGGTGTGGGGATAAAGGGAATGCGAGACTGGTGCTGGGAGGGTCTGAGGATACAACGGCAAAACCCCGCAACCCAAGTACAGTACTGTGAAGACGCCTACAGCCGGTGGCCCTATAACCAAGTGGAAGTCTTCGGAGAGGCTTTGGAGGCTGAAGATGTGCGGGACTGTGCTGACGTGGAGATAGACGCCTCCAGACCATTTCTTTTTGTTTTTAACTGATGTGGGCTTTTCTCTTGGGCAGTTATTCACATGGTAACATTGAGTAAGGCTGGCCCATCCCCCAACTCCTTGGCAAATCTACCCCATTTTTGTTTTGAGATAAAATCAGGCTCAGTCAAGCTCCCTGTTTGTGTAACCCTATGGAGAGGAGGGTCGGAGCAGGAAGGACAGTCAACCTCCATTTCTCCATGTCCCCTGGACCTGATCTACAGCTGGACGTCAGTGTCCAGGGCCATAGTGCTGACAGGGGTTTTGTAGGATGTCCCTGTGGTCATTTAAAATAGCTGAAGGCCTTATTTCATCTGAGGTTTCTCACCAAAGGCTTGGTAACTTGCTGTGAATGTCAGAATGTGTTATTTAAGATTTTATTTTATTGTGTTAATATTCATTCTGTTGGACTATATTGTACCTACTTGGACATTTTGAAATGTTTTAGACAAGGTCTAAGATAATTAGAATGGCATGTGCTTCTAGAGATATTGGCTTACCCTTCAATGAAAGGTATAATTGCAGAAAATAAAACTTCTATTTGCTATTAATGCAATACAACACTGTCAGTTCCCAGCAGCAGGGTCAAGTAAGCCTTTCCGCTGGGTGAATATATCAATGTTAATCAAAGTCTACCAGTTTTAAGGGAACATTCTTTATAGTACAGTGACATGTTCCTGTCATGCTGTCAAAATGAAGCTATTTAAAAGGTCATAGATTTGATTTCTGAGCTGGTGAATTGAAGGAATTCTGACTTATTGAGTGCGGTAGCTGAAACAGAACAGTGTCTTGTGGTCAGCCTGGGCCTGGCCTGCAGTGCATTATGAGAAAGGGGACAGTGTCCTGTCGTCACCCTGGGCCTGGCCTTCAGTGCATTATGAGAAAGGGGACAGTGTCCTGTCGTCACCCTGGGCCTGGCCTTCAGTGCATTATGAGAAAGGGGACAGTGTCCTGTCGTCAGCCTGGGCCTGGCCTTCAGTGCATTATGAGTAAGGTGACAGTGTCTTGTGGTCACCCTGGGCCTGGCCTGCAGTGCATTATGGGAACGGGGACAGTGTCCTGTCGTCAGCCTGGGCCTTGCCTGCAGTGCATCATGGGTCATGTCCAGCTATACTTTTTATCTCATTTCAAGACAAAATACAAAAGCCGGGAAAAAAATGAAAAGCTTCCCTAACATCCTGTTTTCTTTATTTTTTCCTTTCTGAAAAACTGATTAAGTTTGCTGGCTTTTTTGGAGGGGAGTGCGGAGGAAGATCCATACTCTGGGGGGGGGGGGGGGGGGTGCATTTGGGGAAAGCTGGGTTACAAACTGATTAGAACTTGAACATTCGACAGACTAACTGAGACCAGAAAGGCAGTCCCAAGAAGGACTGACATGTTTTCTCCCAAATTCCAAAAAATTCCTTTCCCAGCAATAAAAACACCCCTTTGTTCACTAAATTTGCTCAGCTGGAAAGGAGTGTGCATACTGTAAATGCATTAAGCCTATTCATAAAGGGCCAAATGTGGTTTTTAAATTTAATTCAGATTGATGGGTAGTGGGAGGAATGTTGAGGAACAGAAATAAGGGACAGACTGTACTTACTGTTTTTAATTGTATTATATTATATTATATTATTATATTGTATATTATTATGATTGTAGTTGCTTGGCAGCCAGATAACTTGCATTGTAGTGAGGGGCACACGAAGATGGGTGTGTTGCTGAAGCAATTAAAGTATCCTTACTGAAGATTCTATAACATGGAAGCTCGGCAGTTTTTGGCTGGCTGCAAGGGAAGTTTAGCTTATTGTTGTCAGTCCCTCAGTGCTTTTTGCAAACAAACCTTTGGAAGGTTTGTGTCCTCACCTGATGCCTCAGCTGACAGTGAAGGACTTTGTACTCAAAAACCTGCACAACTGACCACAACTAGACATGGCTGCTCATTGTGTCTCACGGTGTTTTTGCACTGGCATACAGGAACCGAGCCAAACCTGACCCGTACCATGAACTATGACTGGTCACAGCGCAGCTCCAGCTCGCTTCGGTTTTCCACACAGAAGGGTCGGCTCAGTAAAGGCATTGTCGGGTTTGGAGAGTGACAGTGACGTAAAACGGAAGACCAGCTTATTTATTGTTCACACGGTGCACAGGATAATTTACTATGTGCTAAACTCTGCTAGCAAGTCTATGAGAATCACTGTCTTATGTTAGCATCCAACACTAGCAGAATTAGCCTTGCTCGCGTAAAATTTCATTATGAATCCATTCTATTCAGTATGGGAACGGTTCAGGTGGGGCTCGCAAACTGTGCACTGGAAAACCATCAGTTTACGGTACTGCTCGGGTCTGGCTCGGTTCCTGGCGGCAGTGGAAAAGCACCATTCCACTAAAATGTTATGAGGGGCTGATTTGTTGTTTCTGGGGCCTCAGAAAGTCACAAGCACCCCAGTCAAAAGCCCCACATGTGGCCTGAGTGCTGGCAAACACCTCTATTGAATGTAACTGGTCATTTTTGGTTGTCTTGGTGAGGGAAACTGGCATCGAGAACTACTGAGAATAAGCAGATCCAGACTGTGAATAGTTATTTATTTTATTATTGTTCCATCATTTCCTTGTTATTGCACAAACGACGAGCACTGAACTATTGCTTCAGGATTAGGTAGACTTAGCCAGACGTTAGTCTGACTGAACACTATTTTTGCTGGGTATTTTTTTAATTAGAACACGTGAAAAATTGGACAAAAAAACTCAACCACCATTTCCTATGTCTCAAACGTCAACCATAAATCCAGTGGTGTACATCATACTGTCCCAGGTCGAGTCCAGCTGGTCCCTTCATAGCCACAGCTGAATTTCGAACGAGGCAAAGGCTTCCGCTCTTCCGGAATCCTCTTTGGCATCGTCCTCTGTGCAGAGAATGGCAGAAACTTTGCTGGGTAGCAGGATCATCCGTAGCAACTTCACAAGCAGCCATTTTGACACAAACAGAAACTGAATGTGTACGATAAAGAACATCCACAAAACTGCACAGCGCACCCTGGTGGTTTTATTGTTCATTATTTTAGGCCAGTGAAATTGGGGCAAGACTGATAGGATGTCACTTGTTCCCTTTCCACTCTCAGACTCCCACAGTAGTTTGTCAAGAACAGAACAAGGACTAGGTAGACCCAGAACCCTATAGTACAGTGACTCATACCAGTGGGGAGGTTCCGATACCCATGTTTATTTGTTTCCCTCTTTTTTTCTTTTGTTTGTCTTTCTTCGAGCTGTCTTCTCTGAATAGGTGCAGTTCTTTAGGCCCAGATCTGATGTTCTTTACGAGGGAGTCTCTATATGATCAGATCCGAGCCACTGGCCTGGTGGTAGGGAAATGTTGGAAGACAGATCGATAACCATTTATCACTACATCGAACGGGCGACACGGATCAGTTTTAGCGATTTCGGTGACTTCTTTTGTACGTTTTGTATTGTGGTGTTCATCGCGGCTGATCAAACCTGTTTATAACTGTTATTTATTGTTGTTGGGATGGTTGAATAAACGTCACTGGCTTTGGGCTCAGGTGTCGGTTTCCTGCTGACTTCCTGCGTCACTAAAAATGAGAGCTAGTCTCTAACTCTTCAAACGCAAGCCACTAATGGACACAGACAAGCTTTCTGTAATATCAGCAGCACTTGGTAGAAGTTTGAGTCTCTGAAAACAGTCTCACGAACAAGGTCAAAGGTACGACACGGTACGAAAATGTAAACAACTCATACAAAGGTGGTTCCCCGCCACACCCTACATGCACAAAATCTAACAGCAAGGCTTCAGTATAAAACTACAAGACGTAAGTTAAGGCACAACTAGCCATTCTTAAACATTACATTGTTTTTACTGAGTGTAAAAATTCTTACATTTTTACTGAGGGTCACATATTATATGGGTAAATTCTCCATAGCTGATTCCACCATCTTGAAGACTACTTGCAACCATGACATATCTGTGGAAGGAACTGAGTGTCAGGGGTCTAAATGGCTGTCTTCCAGAGAAGATTCCGGTAAAGTGGTGTCAGACAGAGAGGCGTGGACAAGTCAGGACATGCCTTATCACGGATTCACTAAAAATAGGGTCTGTTTTTTTTCATTTTTTTGCCCAGACCTCGATACCTTTTCCTGCACTCCAGTGTTGCTCTCCTGAAGACATGCCACCCATTTTGTTTATATGTTTAGCTTATATAACAATTCCAAAATGGCTGCCATTTGTGTTTGTTCCATTCTCTAAAGCCATCTCTGCTCCTGGCCCCAAATAAACATGAGTCTCTTGCCCTCCTGAGCACACATCTTACATACAGCTAACTTGTTACTGTGCTGTTGAAACCATCAGTTAGACATAATATACATATGTACAACACAGAAATGTATAACCTGCTGATTATTACCATGAGGTCTATAAAATGGCATGAAAAAACATTGTCTGGGATCACCATTCAGAGCTTAGCTAACCCAATGGAAACCATTTACCAGTGAAGTTTATGATTATATACAAGGTATAATAAACTATCAAAACATCCTAGAAATGTTTTCTTTTTTGTCTACAACATCAGTTAATATGTACAGCCCTTAAAAATAATTTAATTTCTACGTAAATGATACTAGCTCATAGGAGATGCACAATATGTGCAAATTGGCTAACAGTCTAACAGCTGCGACAGCGAGTTTGATGGTGGGTTACAAGGACGAGGTGGTCGAGTCCACAATCTCTCTCCCATTGCAGACAGTCGGGACGTAATTGGCACCCCCCGATGCTGAAAGAGGAGGACAGTGTCAGTCTAGGTCACATTCTCAATCACATCATTTCACTGCCCAGGAAAGACCTATGTGATGTTTCTCCAAACGCAGGCACCTAGCTCCAGTGTCCTGTCATCTTAAACCTGCACACCTGGCCTACAGGGTCTTAAATCTACCTGGAGCAGTTTGTCACTGGAATAGATAAAAAGTCACTGAAATGCTCATGCTAGCCAGTACAGTGCGGACTATAATGCAAATATAACACAGTAGTCTAAAATCATCTAACTGAAAGGAATCACAATATTAAATAACAATTGTGTTATAAACTAAATATGCTCCAGATTTTAAGTAGCTTTGAATATTTTTATTGAACTTGAAATCTATAATCTTATTTTTAGAAAGACATTGTGGATAATGATTAAAATGAATAACTGACCCGTTGAGGCCTCACCGTGCGAGTAGGTAGTGGCGGTGCCGCTGACGCTGAAGCGGTTCAGGTTCAGCCGGTGGCTGGTGACATTCTTCTGTGGCTGGAACACGATGATGTGAACCTTGGGGGCAAACAGGCAGCCCAGCACCACGAAGCCACTCAGACTGACCGATATGCACATGGTGGTGGTCTGTACCTGAAGCGGACCCAGACACAAACTCGTGAGCCCAGGTCGCACTGTCATCAAACAGCACAGCGGGGATGCATGGTGATAGATAGCTGTGATGTAACATCCCAGAGGCCTGGTTCTCTGAAGCTGTGTTTTTGTCTCTGTCAAACACGGAAAGCCAGCGTGACATTTGCACTTAATTAAAACGCCTCACAAATGTGCCTGTATGATTCACTTCCTGTGTAACTCAGTTCACTTGTATTCTAAATCCCATATTAAATAACAGGCTGTTAATTTAAAGGGGTAGCAACAAATTTCATTCCATGTTACACGTGTGAGTCATTACCTCAACCTAAATAGACTGCTGTTAATCTAAATTTTACACTAAAATTACTACAGAAGCCTCGATGTGTCCGTACGTTTGATAAATGTTTAAAACACCTTATAACTGTTTCATAATAGATCGTGATTTACATATAGATTAGGTGAACTGCTACACGTGTATGCATGTAGTGACTTTGAGCATGTTTAAGAATAAGTGCCTAATTTAGATTTTATAAGCTTGTTTGCACATACTTTAAAGCTGGTTGTATCCAGTTATTCTCACCCACGTGTTTTAATTTATTTGTACTTCCTTATTTCTATATCTACCTGTTTTACTTTTATACTATTTTAGTGTACACTTCACGCCACCACTTGTACCAAAACAAACTTCTTGTATTTTTTGTAATTGATGAATAAAAGCATTCAGATTCTAACATAGAGCATAATAAATCAGTGGCTGAAAATAATCAACATAAATCCTATGAGCACACTGCAATGTGCTTAATACTCCAGACATGAGTATATTACTTTGGTGAATTTAGCATACAAATTAGCCACACTGTATCTGTGTATCTGATGTACTGCCACTCAACCCATTAGGCAACACAGGGCACCGTCTTCTACGGGGGATGCAGGACAATTTCACTTTGTCTCAGACAGAGGGCGCCAGCAGTGCGGCTTGCCTGCATGGGTTGCAACTGGTACTGAGCTGGCATTATATCAATGCCTTGATCTCACGACTGAGCATAGCCTAATAACTTACTCTGTAGTCGCTGGAGGTCACGTAGAAGATGGGTAGGAAGGCCAGCCAGATGATGCAGGTGGTGTACATTGTAAAGCCGATGAATTTGGCCTCGTTGAAGTTCTCGGGACACTTCCTGGTCTTGAAGGCGTACACGGTACACAGGACGACAAGCAGCACGTCGTAGGCCAGGGACAGCAGCATGCTGGAGTCGCGCGCATTGCACTTGAGGATGACCGTCTCGCGCTTCTCAGGCAGGGTGAAGCGTCGCGTCCCAGGCACCTCCAGCAGCAGCCAGATGGACACGAGGAGCAGCTGGACAGAGATGAGGCTCAGGCAGATGAAGACCTGGGAGCTTGGGCTGATGAAACGCGGACGCTGGGCGCCGTCCTTGACGCCGCCGAAGATGCGGGCGATGCGGTTGGTCTTGGTGAGCAGTGCCGAGTAGCAGACGGCAAAGGAGGTGCCCAGGCCAAGGCGGCGCAGGGCACAGATGGCCGGCGATGGCTTGGCGATGAAGAAGAATGTCATGGAATAGGACATGAGTACGCCCAACAGCAGGATGTAGCAGAGCTCACGGCCGGACGCCTTCACCAGCGGCGTGTCGTTGTGCCGGATGAAGATGCCAGCTACCAGGGAGGTGCAGATGATCCCCACACAGGCGATGGCCACAGGCCCGATGGCCCAGGCATCCTCCCACATGATATAGTCCTCAGGTAGGTCGTAGCAGCCTGTCAGGTCCTCGTTCGGCCACTGGCCAGCTGCGCAGGGCACGCAGGTCAGCTCGTCAGCCAGGTACTCGTAGGGCTCACACGGTGTGCAGATCCAGCAGCAGAACTCGCCCGCCTGCATCTTCTTCATCTCATTGCGGGCGCAGGGGTCGCTGCACTGCGACGTGGGCACCAAGAGGCGGGGCCACTGCATCAACTCGCTGTTGAGCGTCAGCGTCTCCGCCCACTCGCCCACATGCACATAGCCGTACCTGTCACCCCGCCTCTGGTAGTTGAAGATGTTGTAGCGGCCCATGCCGTCGCCGAAGGCGTCAAACTTCACCACATTGTCCACGCCGGATGGAGAGAAAGGTGCTGGGGAGTGAAATTGGATTTTTTTACGGTCAGAATCGGCGGACATGATGGGATTTCACAGTCTGTGAAGACACCACTGCATCGATTCCTATCGCATTCATCCTCTTGTAAAATACTGGTTGAACCTTCGGGAAATCATTAAATGACCAAATTCAATGTGACGCTGTTAATTTAAGAATAACTGTGCCATATATATACGAACAGTAGTGTGTGTTTAAGTGTGTTTGAGGTGTGTACGCCTGAAATCTTCTCTTATTGGCGTAACATGTAGCTTCCTCGTCTTTATGTAGCTTGACTAACAGGATCCATGACTTCCAAACTTGACAAACATGAGACATTCAAACGTGGAAAAAAGAAAAGAATAAGCTATCTTGTAATTCTTGTAACATTTCAGCTCTGGCCAAAGGTAGTGGACGATATGTTGGCCAGATGGGCTGAAAAGCAAGACAGTCGGTCCTTTGATGTCGTCGATAATTGAGTTGCCAAATAGCTACTATCCTAGCCCCCCCCACCCCCCGCTGAGTCAACAGGATAATGGATTATAAGTGGACAGGAGGAAGCTAGGGAGGGCATGAGCAGGTGACCTTTGACCTCAGGCCTCCATGCACAGAGCATGCAGTGCTCACTCACAGCCTAAAACACACCTACTGCACTCACCCAAGTGTGACCTCCAAAGCTCTAAACACAGCTCACCCCTCACAGTTCATCATAAAGTCTATATGGTTCTCTGAATTCTGTGTCTGAATAAAACATAACACATCTACCCCCAATCACCTCCCTAGATATGACAGAAACCCAATACATCTAGTACAGTGTATATCTAAAAAACAAGGTGATATTGCCTTCCTAAGCTGGTCCATGTTTTTCAAGGAAGCATCAGGAAATAGAACGAATAGGCATCTGGATTCTCATGCACACCCCATAAGGTGGACCCCTGTATCTGTAGTGTGGACAAACCCAGACAGGCTGCCTCCCTCGGTTTCTCATAAGTGATCGATATGCCTCACTTTTCATTAAAAGTTATAGTCATTTTGTCAATAAATATTAATTACAACTCATTTGCCTGTTATTTGTTTTGATAAACTACCATTAATTGAACACAAAAATCATATTTATTCATGAACAAATCTCTGATTTTTACTTTTTTCAATAAATTCAACTATCGCCCTATGTGACTTTTGGTCCTTTCAAGGTGCAATCAAAATTAAGGATATATTTGGTATTTTACTATTAATCAAATCCCTGAAATCAAGAAAAGTATTACGGAGTTAAAATAACAAAGAATATTTAAATGAGAAATGCTTGGTGTCATGTGCCACGCCCCCTCGTTAACCCTGTGTGGAATCCCTTTGTGATCAGCTGTTCCTGATCATTGTCATTATCCATTGTATTTAGTCCGCGTTTCCGTTTGTTTCCCCAGTCTGGTCATTGTATTGTCGACTCATGTTTGCCTGCCTTTCCCTGTGATTAAACCCTGTGTTCCCTGATTCCTGGCTTCCTGCGCCGTTTCTGCGCTCCGTGCCGTGACACTTGGGTGGGTCTCATTTTTAAACCAAGCTGATCCTCTGATATTCATGCAAAAAACTTTTTACAATGATCTTTATATGACCGTTTAACAGAGAACGACTGAATGGAACATTTTCTAGTTATTTTGGAGCTTGGAACTTCAGCTAACCATAATCCTTAAGTAAAACCTAAATTGTTGCCCATGTGAAATGGAAAGACGGACACAGAAACCAGAACTTCCTGTCCCGAGTGACGTGTGTCACTCCTAATCAGAAAGTGTGAAGGCATCTGGCAAGGATTTGGTCTCCTAAATATTTGCCAAAGAGGAGTCTGAATTAAAGTTTGGACTAAAGCTCTGCATTTTGCGTGTTTTCCTGGAATTATTTAAAATTATACTTTGTTTTTTCTCTCATTGAAGATGCACGATTACAGATGACTTGAAAAGCACAAAACCGCTTTACATACAAATGACAAACAAGTTCTACCTGAGGATGCAAAGAAAACGTTGATCCAGATAAAAGCCTCACTTTTCATGCATTTAAGCTGCGCTGCTGTTATTTTCTGAGGAACGAACTTGTCTTGTTAAGGTGTTGATCGTTACATAATTGAATGGAATAACAACGTGACATTTTATTGCTCGACTGATGGGTTTCTTTACTATTTCAGGAGATTTTTGAACCTGAACAGTTCGCATGCCACCTTAATTTCAACTAATGGGTTACGCGGAGGTTGAGAAATTCCCATAACTATATGTGAACTATATGTGGTATAACATGTTACCAAGGGAGCAGGCCTTGATGGATTGGATCCGTCAGTCCACATATTCCTACCTCTAGGGGGCAGTAATGCATCTAAAATAGCGCTAAACTAATCCGGAGGATTAGAAAATGCTGTGAAAAAATGTTTGATACGACGCATGACTTTAAAAAGCTTTATCCAGGAATAACGAGCATAAACTAATATGTGCACCAAGCAGCTGTATTCCTACCTCAAATCGTATATAATAATGGGTATAATTATCTTTTTATCGTTAATGTGCATGTGAAGTCTCAGCAAGAAATGTGACTTAATGAACATTAAAGAGGGCATTAAGGATGTATCATATTCCGCTGAGTGTAAAAGAGTGTGAGTATAAAATTTGAACTTGATCTTCACTATAATACCCTCCATGCCACCCAGCGAAAATTCAAGTATCCTGAGCGTCTAAACCAAGCAGGCGCTCTGTTACCGGACGCCGAAATTAACCGCGTTAGAAACGCCAGCTTGATGATGCCGCTAATCGGCGGCTCCCCGGCTTGGGGACGCCCAAATACCCCAGGCAGGACCTGTCGTGCTCCCGGGAGGCGGGAGGGTCCAGTGCAATGGGGGACATGTTTCACTTTGTCCGCCCCCATACATCTCGACGCAGAAAACATGAAGATCTAATCTCAGAAATATAGGCTACTGCTTACCAAGACGGAGGCCAGTAAACTCAGTGAGCGGTTTTATGGACTAACGGCTGCCATCAAAACGTTAATACAAGGAGCTTATCGGATCAGATCAAAGCTCATGAAAACCAAAGAAAGTCGGCATTTCTCCGCAAATATCCACATAATAACTCAAACGCATTATGCCTGCCTGGTTATGGAGAATTGAATGTATGCAGATAATGAACCGATTAAACCCGTTTTATATAATAAAATAAGGACAACATAGTTGTGTTGGTGGGGAAAGAATGAGTTTATGGTCTACGCAAGGATTTTATTCTGAAAAGGTTATTGAGGATTGTAGGCTGAGATAACGCCATAGCGCTTTAATACAGCCTGCTGAATCAGAGGGAAATGTTAATATGCTTCTTGAAAGAGAAGACGATTGTTTAAGGGAAGAGTGTTAAACTCGGGTCTGAAGGCCCCCAGATGCCATTTTCTGTGCCTTAATTGTAATCTACATATTACTGTGAGAAGCTTGCTTAGAAAGCAAGGTTGCCAAATTTGGTCAGCTGACTGAAATGAGATTTTCAATTCGAGATAAGTCTGCGCACCCATTTTACATGTAGGCCTATATAAGAGTTGTATTACCTTGTAAATAGCCTATAGGGTTTTCAGACTGCCGCAATGCTTTTGATGTAGCTAACTTTAGGTTTAATAATAGACCTAATATAGATTTGCCGTAAGATTTCTTGGGTGAGTCTGAAAGCATGAGCGTCACGCCACATGCGTGAGAGTTGGCGACCCTGAGATTAAAGTAAGAGGAGCTCTAGGCTTCTGTGATTCTCCGTACATTATTTCCATTTTCTGTCAGTCTCAGCCGCTTGCATCAGTGCTATGGGGAATAGACGTTTGGTTGTTATGTTACAGCTATTGACAATGCTTTTCGTTTCAGAAACAAATCTGACATGTTAATCTGCTGCATTTCCCGAAAGCGAGTTAGCGATGTGCATTCCCAGGTTTTGATCCAGCAATACGCAGAATCCAGGTCCCTAAATATGGTCACCAGTAGGACAAAAGCGGTTACATGAAGTCGAGAGGCAGCGAACGGGCTTCTGAAAACAGTTGACAGCTCAGGATTTATATGGCTAAAATCAGTAGCGTGTAACAGAACCTGCGGCTAGAAATTAATCGTAACTCCTATCGTTAAGATGCAGATATTATTTACAGTGATTCTGCAGGGATTCAACCAGTTCTGCTCCCAGCAGTGCCAGTCTTGGGGGTGGGTGGGTGGTGGCAGTTCCCCCGTCACGACATGCACGCCCCCCCTCCCCCAAGTATGCTACTTGGATCTGGAATCCAATAAATATATTATTACTATTACTATCATTATCGTGAGGGTTAAGGTAAGCGCATTTTATTGACGTAATCTAAGCGCGGGAGTGCTTGATCTAGTTGCTTCAGCTGGTGAAAAACAAAGTTGACGACGGAAACAAAATCATCGAACTTACGGAAGTGAATAATTGTCATTGTTGACACACAACATGTCCTCTGCATTTACCCCACATATGACATAGCCGCGGGCAGCTAATTCTGCACCCGGGGAGCAGTACTTCACTCAGTGTTCCTCGCTGGTTGGGGATTCAAATCAGCAACCTTTCAGTCATAAGTGCACTTCCTTAACCATTAGGCCGTTACTGACTCAAGCGTGACATACCAAACAAGAAATCAGAGTGAGATACCTAACTTAGCGGTTTTCAAAATTGACTTTTGCTTCTTAATGCTGGCAATCTAATGTAAGTAATAGGCTACTTGGAGGACATTCAGGTCAAATGCATCTGCCACCCCACGAATGTCTTTTCCACACCTCACACCTTTATAGGTAATTTTTTACTAGATATAGAAACGCTCGTTTTGAGCTGTGGGGGTGGATGGGGCTCATTTTTGTACCTGAAGACCAGACGTGTGATAAAAAAAAATCAGTCCGTCTAGCACCTGTGTTTCTGATCTCAAAACTAGGTAGATCCCACACACTCCTGGGGAGATGCCTCTCATTAAAAAGATGAAAACAAACACTGGAGGATCCTTGTCGAAGTGCATTTAGGCAACTTCCCTAGTATCACTTTCTGCTGCTGAAAGGAGGTCTGCTGTTTGTCCACGTCGGACGCACTCGCGCTCCTGTAATTTACATGTTACCTCCAGCGAGAAACGGGTAATGTTTGGGGGGAATTACGTATCTCCTGGCAACATATGCCCGCAGAACCAGGCGACGAGTGAATTGTGAATTTTCGCTCCTGTTGCTTGGCTATTGCGACTGGTTTCATAAGGTGTGTTTTCAACTAGTTGTTAGCAACTAAACTGCTAATGCTGCAGGCTATGCCAACACGGACATCCATGATGCAAATTCTCGCGCCCCAGCATTTATGCTTTCTAAAAGACGGCCTCTATCCCATAATTATATCGAAAACGTCATTTTCTGGAAGGGCGCCATAGTTTTCCAATAGTACTGTACAATTACGCAGTGCATCAGAAATGAATTCTTCGGGTCTTAAACCGTATGAAATGTCAAAATATGCAATGTAGTTGCAACACCGGGCCAGGAAACAACATTTTCTTAGGATTAACTCGCATACTAATGCTGGCTGATGTAAGAAAAAAAACTGCTGAAAAATGGAGATTGAGGAAGATTTTTAATTTAACGACGTACTGGCTAGGAAACGTCCTTAAGTTTACATTTAAGACGCCATTAACTTGTATGTGAGAACCTCTTCTTCATGTTCTTATGCATGATTATTTTTAGTCACTGTTTACCGCGGTTTGCCGTAGTCTGCAACTACGTTTGTGCGGCGATCTTTATATTACGCAAAATGGAGAGGAGCAGTAAACAGCCCCCATATTGATCTTCTGAGACCAGCTTTATGTCTGTCACTTAAACAGCCTATGTACAATGCCCGCCCATCAGGAGAGGAAAATCGTGCAATGAGCGCATCTGTCGATTCCGATGTGTGAGTGTGGAGCACATTGGGAATCAACCTCACATCCAATTTATTCTCGTTCCTCTAGTGGAGTGGGTGTGTGGGGTTGTGTATGTGTGGGGGGTCTTTTTCCCTCCAGATTGTTTTTTTTTTGTCATGGCCAGAAGCAGACTCACTACAAATGCTCCGAGTGTGTGCGTGCGCGTTTTAAATAATTTCTATTCCTCCATCCGTTTTTAAGGCTACTTCTGGCGAGGCTCGTGATGCCTTCGCAGGGACGGGACGTTTTTATTTAAAATGTATATATGCCAGTGAAAAGTCTCAGTGGCAAAAGAAATTGTCGATAAAAAGTCAAGTTAAAGGTCTCGAGTAATTATTCCTACAAGAGCTGGTACTACTGTCTGAATTTAGCGCTGTAAAAGATATTATCTTCTTAATTTATAAAGGGAGTGCCACACGTATTGATTTTCTGCTTCTGTTATTAATTGTAGCTATAGTGTTCAGAACGTTATAAAGTAAACAGCACAATATGACTAGCTATAGATGGGGAATAAGGCATTTTTTTGGGGAGGGGGGGTGTGCAAAAGGCAGGCAGTCGTGTGTGAAATGAAGTGGGTGGCAAACTAAACGTCGTACAATCAAACATGCAAATATCCGTGGAAAAGGAGAATGAGGCGTAATTTAATGTAGACTTCAGTCACGCGCTCACGATGGCGAGAAGCGGGCGCTGTTATCGTAGCCATCGATCATTCATCGCTCAGTGAAATGATCTGGCTATAATGGATTTATTAATACCAGATTTGCTCCTGTGTCTTATTTAAAAAACAGAGCCGGGAAACACAACTTGGATACGTTTCCCATAGACCCTTCCAAACGTGGGATATTGTGTGTATCTCCAGTGACTGCAGCTTTTAAAATAGACCATGCAGTGATTTCTTGACTACTCCTGCGCAGACATCTTGCTTCCTGCGTGCAGATGTAGCAGTGCGTGCTTTAATCCGTAAGGAGGGCGTACGGAGTGAGCTTTGCGGTCATTACTGGCGGTGTACCCTTTCATTTCTTGGCTAAATATTGTCTTGCAGACATTTCGTTCCAGTCTGGCACAGTACTTGTAATGTAAGCGCAGGGAAAATGGGAGAGACAATCGTGTTTGTTTGATCAAGAGCGCAGAGGGTGGATAGATGCTGGGTATGGGTGCCGTATGATGGCTTTAAAAATGTATAGGCTAGAGTTATCCTCAAGATCGCCCCCCTCCCCACTGAATAAATGCCACAGCTGTGGAAGATGAAAGCGTGATGTGATGCTGTTTTCCGCCGGATTTAGAGTAGGGGGATGGTGTCGGGCAACGCAACCGTCGGATATTGCTGGATTTCCGCTGCGACGCAGTATCGCTAAGCCATATGCAACACTGCACTGCCTGAAAACGACGCGCGTTTAAATCTGCTGTTTAAGGAAGTCTGCGTTTCTGGACGTCTTGTCCGTCACAGAACACTTTTCTCCTTCTCCCCTTTGGTGCTTTGGTACCTGCAGATGGTGTGTGCTGCTTTTGGACGTGCATTGTAACAGATGCTCCGGGGAGGAGGGGGGGTAACGTGACACACTTGTTACGAGTCGCTGTGGAGGCGTGTTGAGGGATCTATGCTGTAAACTCCTTTTCGCACTTCCTCACATCCTGATCGCTGTTTTTTTCCCTATCCTGCCATTTTATATCACTTTGTACTCTGTTCAGCTTTAGGGTACTTTGAATTTATTTGTTCTGTCAACGCACGTGGCGTTTTATTAATCAAATCTCCCCACGAGAGATTCAAACTCTATTATCTTGAACGTCCGAGTCCTTTACCGATCCCCTCCCATCTCACCCAAGAAAAACCCACGGGAATTTCTGCTGCACTTTATGCGGGAGTGGGGGGTACCATGGTGATCTTTGCAATGAAAGATAAAAAAAGCCATTCTGCTGACCTGCTACATTAAAGCGTCGCTCTGTGGGATTTTACAAAAAGCTGGGACCGTGTGCAAAACAGCGGACGGCTTGTCATTCATTATTCATGGCGATCGCCGTAATCACCGGCAGCTGAGTCATTTGCTTAATGGCGATTATTACCGTCATAAGCGATGGCGACGATGAGCCTTTATTAAGCATAACGGTGTTTAGAACTGCTTTATGTTGGGCGGTTCTAAATTCTCACGCATGTCACCGGGAAAGAAAGCCAGGACAGGTCACCGCCGGTCTGGAGGGTGGGGATGGGCTCTCCACAGTTACTAAGGAGAAATGGGTGCGGGGTTGAAAGTTAAGTGGTCCCAGACAGCTCTGCACACCCTGTTTTAATTCCCAGCTTGGAAGACGAAGATGGTGCTTTGGAAAAAGGGGCACACCAGACACCTTATCTGCACCTGCCCACCAGGGCTGTTTTAAAAATTTATTCCCTGTCATCATTCAGTTAGCAGTTAGGTTTAGTGTGAAATAACGATTATAGAAGCTGGATTTTAAATCTCAGTGACCAGCGCCGGCCAGTTATTTTCCGCCAGTTTAACCTTTTATTTTTTTTGAATTTGGAGAGGGTGCAGTACAGAAATACTCTATCTCCGCGATTCTTATGCAAAACCCGGTATTCAGACTAACCGCAAGCCGACTTAAGGACGGCCGTTAATTGCTTTTTCGCCCTGCTGAAGCACTCACCCCTGAAGTTGACATTGAGCAGGTAATCCCTGTACAGCTTCCTCCCGTCCAGCGGCTTCATGGCGTCGCAGAGGCGAGTCGTGTTGGCACACAACGTCCGCTGCATCTTGTGCAGCGCGTGCGCCATGGCGTAGACGGCATTCACCACGAACATAATCTTGGACTCCTGCTCGAAGTTGGTGCGGTCTATGGCCAGGTGCTTCCCACACGGCTTGCGTGATGCTTCCCCACCCAGCGAGCACTGGAACTTCTGCTCCCAGAAGTCCTTGTACCAGGGGTTGCGTCTGTTCTTTCCCGGGTCCAGATATTGGAAGTAGCGGCTGAACTCCTCCACAGGATGGGCGGCCAGCTCCAGCGTGATGGCGCCCTCGGCCGCCACCTCATGGCCCTTGACGATGCTCTCTTGCGCCCCCCAGCCATCGCTGGCGATCCAGGTGAAGGAGACGGCGAGGCGGGCGGCGGCGGCCAGCAGCTCTCGGGCGTCGTCGCTGCGCATGAAGAGCACGGCCACACGGGCGTTGGGCTTCTGCATCAGCTGCCGGATGACGGCCTCGTACGACTTCTTGACGTTGGAGCGGCCCACCTTCTCAGAGGTAGCGATGCAGATGTTACGCAGCCGCGCCTCCTGCTCGAAGGCCTCGATGCCCGTCTCGCCGTAATCACCCTCGGACGCAACAGTCGACACGTACGTCCAGTTGAAGAAGCGCAGGATCTCCGCCATGGCCTTTGCCTGGTAGAAGTCAGGAGGCACTGTCCGGGCGAAGTAGTCATAGCGGGATTTGTCGCTCAGCTTGGCGCTGGTGGAGGCATAGCTGATCTGGGGGATTTGGAACAGCCGCAGCAAGTTGGCCACCTGTGGGGAAGAAATTTTGGACCTATTAGAAGCTAAAACTACACAGAAGCTAGCATTGGTTCCTCACCTCTGGGGTTATGGGTTCGAATCCCATGGAGTTTTGTCATGTCCCTCCATTTTGGTCTCCTCCTGCACTCCGGTAACACGCAGTTTGGCGAGTGTCTTGGGATATAGGTTCCAGGATCACCGGACACCGGTCAATCCATTAAATGATATGGAGCTGCCTAGGGTTCCATCTACTGGGGGGGGGGGGCAACTTACCAAGTCGATTTCACTTTGTGTTTGGGGGCTGCTGGCAGTGAAGCTTGTCTAGGGTGACACTTGGGCTTTGACCGAAACATGAATTTGGCCCACATGTGTTCTATATATCTATATCTATATCTAGATATCTATATACCCTTGTTCACTGTTGGCTATAGGCTAAGGTACAGCAACACCCCCCCCCCCAAAAAAAAAAACAGCAGTGATGATGCCCTGAGTGAAAGTGAAGATAACTGTGGTTTTCGTGCCGTTTGCATCAGTTGAGTACACTGTGACTGTTTTTTCTCAACTGGTTGGTTGAAACAAAATCTTGGTCAGGATTTGTACTCTCTGGATCTGAAATCTCCACCTTTGGGGATAAGAGCCCTTATCCAAGGGGCTGAGGTCATCAGTCCCCCAGGGTCTCCTCTGGGAGCAAGAGGCCGGATCCCGAATTGTAAGGAGATTAAGGATTCCGGAGCAGATAGGGAGGCAGCCCTTTTGTGTGGGAATGCAAAGTGCTTTGGGGGGAGCTTTCTTTCTCAAGCTATGCAAATACTCTCCTTTCTGTCAGGAGAACTCCCTGGGTGCTATATAACGGCATGCCGTCCCAGCCTCCTTGAGGTGAGGGGGGGGGGGGGGTGGGCAGGGAGACCTGGAGGAAAAGACTGTGCTGAGGGAGTCCTTGCCGTTCACAGAGAGCTTGAATCGAGCTGGGCTACGGCCAGGTTCTGAAACAGCCATCTTTCGCAGAAAAATTAAGCAACAGCTTCAGCAGAAATGGCAGAAATTTAATGTATGCATTTGCCGAATTATGTAATATGCCATATAACATTATAATATCGCGTGGGAGTCAGTATACCCAGTATCTCCTGATGTTCACTCTTTCCTGTTGCGTGGAAATGGCTACATTTAATGCGCTAATTAGCACCCTTAATGCATGCAGTCACACCTGCGGTCTGCCCGAGCGCGTTGCTGCCGATTACCTGTATGGACACGCTGCTGTAGGAGCCGCCGATGACCCCCGCGATGGCCAGCGGCACGTTGTCCTGCAGGGCGTACGAGCCGTCGGGGCAGATGAACTCCGTGTCGTCCACCTTGGTGAGGGAGGCGCGCACGAACTCGAGCGCCTGCTCCAGCGCGTAGGTGTCCCGCGAGCACGTGTCCAGGATGTGCACGCCCAGCGTGACGCCGGGCAGCAGCGCCGGGTCCCGGTTGATCTCGTCGATGGCGAACAGCATGGCCTCCAGCCGCTGGATGCCACGGTCCTCGTTGACGCGGCCGCACTCCTCAGTCCCCGCCCCCTTCTCGTGCACGGGGAAGAGCCCCCCCAGCACCAGGTCACCGTCGATCTTGATCTCCTTTTTGCCGAAGCTGGCGTCACCCAGCGATGGCAGGCCCCTGGCCAGCAGGAGCAGCAGCGGCAGTGGGGCAGGGAGCCTAGTCGTCATGGTTTCAGGGGGGGGTTATTACTCAGGTGGGGGTGAGGCCTCAGGTGCAGCCGTGCTCTTGGGTGCTGCCCATGGATGGGGTGACAGGCGTCCTGTCCGGCTGAGCATGGACCGGGAGGCCCAGGGACCTCTGAAAAGCACCAAAGCAAGTACCATTTACATGATGGTGGTTCTGTGTTTCTCTACCCATTCTGTGGGGTTCACCCCAAATAAGCCACATTTTTGCTCCCTCACAGCTCCCAGCCAATCAGGAATACCAGATGCCGGGCACAGGCATGTTGGGAGCAGGGAGGGAGCAAAAATGTGGACTGCCTGGGGGTCCCCAAGGACTGGGTCGAGAAACACAGCCATACACGCATCATGAAGCATTAACCTCATACATCTTTTCTTCAGTCCTATAGGCATGTCGTAAAGCGGGTGCTCTTTCTGCAGCTAGATCCCAAGGACCCAGAAGCTGAGAAACTAGGACACATCATCTTTCACCAGAGCCCTGACAAGGCCATTTTACAGTAATGATAACCATTCCCCTATTGTGCTAAAATCGTTCTTCACACTGATAACGATAATGGAATGATAATTAACTCTCATTACTTAAGAGCCTAATTAAAATATGCATTGTTTCGAAGACAAAGAACTGTACTTTTATACGGGAACGAACCCCATAAAATCCATAAGCAGCCTAAGAAGCCTGTTAAAATGCCAAGCACACAAACAGAGGACCTTGCAGCACTGCAGCTGTCACGATAACGTTACATTTGCGTTTTTTGAGTGTTTTGTTTTTTTGTTGGTGGGGGTGGGGGGGGGCAGGGTCTATTACAGTCCACAGTGGCTGCTGGCTGTGTGCGGATGAGCCTGCTCAGATCAAAGGCTGATATATATGCCTTTGTGTTTTGATCTTGGGCCTTGGCAAAGCTGCCTTAATCTCATTTGGGTTTCCCCCTCCGGTGGGGTGGTAGTGGTGGGGGGGGATGCCCCTATGAAACCAAGCTGATCTTCAATGGACCTGGCAGCAGCACAAAGTCAGACCGCCGGACCAGGCTGCCGGCTCTTCCCCTGGTGGTTACCGCCCTCCGCTCACATAGCAACACTGCCCCCTTCAGCTGGGGGAGAAATAGCACCCTGCCCGCTGCCATTCTATCCCACTTCTGTCCAGCTCTGACTGAACCTGGACCTGAGGCGCAGCCATTGGGCAGATGGGGGATGGAGCCTCAAATCAATTCAACTGGGAGGGGGGGGGGGGGGAAGTCTTC
>JAODUD010000001.1:6213239-6228001 GCA_026784285.1 Stomatorhinus walkeri | reverse complement strand
GTGTTTCATTGAGTGCAGACACCCGTGCACGGGTTTCCACCACTGTGATTTCTCAGAGAGACGTGAGTGACGGACAGAAAACGGGGACACTTGTGAAAAAGGAAGTCTTGATTTAGTAGGAGAAGAATGAGCATTTGAGCGTTGTGTGAATACAGCGTGAGTTTTTTTGCCGGAGAACGGTGGGAACGGAATAGCTTGGGGCTGAAGGCGACGGCGATCGGCATGGGAATGCCGTTCCTCTCCGGCCATTTAATGGGCATCCTGACATCGCGGTGTCAGCGTGCACAATGTGCCACAGAAAGGCTTTCTTCCGTGTAAAACTGCGAGAATACAAATGATTTGCAAATGATTAAGTTGGTGCAAGAAAAAGCTTTGAAAAGCCCGAAATTAACCCGAGGGTTCAAACAACAAAGGATTATTGCCTACTAAGTGTATTATACAGTCATATAATATACAATATGATCTCAAATGTGGATCTTTTTTCCCCAGCTGATCAAACTCTTTCGGTATCGAATAAACTGGAGTTACTCGCAGTATACAATAGACAGATAGGAAGGGGGGATGTTTTTTTTTTCTTTTTGAGTATCTCTTTATCTCTCGCGTTTTGCTTTTTCAGTTGCACACAATGCGTCAAATGCAGAAAAGCGTTTCTGAAGTATTTTAAGACCTCCTTTTCCCAAGCTGCCTGTAATCCCTAAGATCTTAAATGTCGACTGAATGAACCTGGGTGAACTCAAACGTACCCCCCCCCCCCCCCCAACAGTTTTGGCGAAGGAACAAATTTCATTTTCACATTGCCACAAAATTTGTGTTTCATTTAAATGCTTCAACAGATCCTTCCATTCATCTCAAAAGCGATCATGCTGATGCGAGTTCCAGGGAGATTAACGCACAAAGCTGGGGCAAAGCCTGGATGGGTTGTGCTTCAATACATCCCTATGGTCCAAATTGGAAATTCTCTAACAGCTTAATTGAGCTTAATTAAGAGGTTTTTTGGAATGCACCCAATACTCTTGGATCTTGACTCTGAAACCCTTTTGCTGGGCATTGTGTGCTTGGTTATGCTTTTGCCACATCACTGTGCTGTCACCTGTCAGCCCCTTATAAACGTGAAACTGCCACTGGGAAGTGTGGCTTGTTTACTTTATGATGAGGTGCAGGCCTTGAAGGCAGCATCGCCCTCCCATCACGTAGGAACAAAGTGGGCGCTGGCCAATCCCAGCCCCCGCCCTGGCGGGGGGGTTTCGTTTCCCGGAGAGCCATAGCTCACCCGGCAGATTTGCGGGCGTAAATCGAAGTCTGTGGGGTTTGTGATGGACATGAGGAACGAGGGCAGACCCATCATGTCCCCTAGAGTGCTAAAATGAGAGAACTTCAGGAGGATGTTGGATTGACAGAGGGTCGGTTAATGCAGCCATGCCTTCTCGGTCTATTTTGCCCGTGAATGTTTCGTTATACGCCGAGTGTCAAACCTCAGCGTTATCCCCGAAGAAGGAGGAAATATGGCATTCATTCGATTTCTGAAATCTACGTCTTAAAACACAGATTTCCGTTGAATATTTATGGAAAACGTTGTCCTACATACTGATGTGATCTCCCCAAAGAATAAGTCTGAAACACAGCATTTTCCCAAAGCCACAAAAACAACTATATTTCTTTAAAAAGGCATCAACTTTCAAAATAGTGCACGTACGATAATTACACGTATAAATAAGGTGGGTTTGGCTGTAATTTGGTGTCTCTATAGGGCGTGAATCAGCGTGGTTGTTGTTGAAGAGGAATGGGGGGGATCAAGAAGTTTCCCCTCCCCCAAACGTAGAGGACCAGTGGCAATAAACTGCATCTCAGGCTGATTTAAATCCTCACTCTGAGTTGAAGAGAAGCCATTTTCTCCACAGATAACGGAGCCCCTGTTTGCCAATAGCAATATATTACCTCAGCCTTATCGTAAGCTGTTGATCCAGAAAAAAAGTAGACAATGGTCATATCAAATGGTCCAATCTCCAACAGGCCCTACAAGACAGCTTGGTGTTGCTGATAAATTGAAACAGAATCAAGTTTATTTTATAATTAAATTGCGAGTTGATGCAACGGGGGATTCAGCAGGTCACCGTCAGTTAGATACTTCTGGTGATGTTTCTGATGTCCGATGAAAGTCCGTACCTTTCTGCTCCGCCATGCAGAGGATCTGCCCCCTGGCAAGGCAAACGTTGATTCTCTAATTGAGAATAGCACAGAGAGTCGTGACACGTGCCAGACACCTAATCAGGCGGGGGGTCGCGTGCCGTTACTCACCCCGCTCTTATCTAACGCGGCGAGGCGCTCCTACAGGAAATTCAGTTAATCTCAGAGCCCTCCTCTGTCCGGCCTCTCGCTTCCAGGCGTCCGTCAGAACCGACTTATCCCTACAACTGTATCTGCCGCCGTCTCGTGTGCAGAATTGCAATTTGCATGGCGGGGCAGGTCATGATGGGAAACAATTCCGGGGGCTTCTACTTTGGGCCGGAGGGATTGTTAATTCCTCCGTCAATACAGTGGAATGATGGACTATTATGGCGACTTAAACACATTGTGGTTACTCTGTTGTCTTCCAGTAAAAAAATGGACAGACACATAGCATTCACATCAATGCAAGCATGTTTAGGTTGAATAAGGAATAAGGAATTAATAGGCTGATTAATCTATTTTGAATGGTTCGTGTTCTGTGTTCAAGATGGTGATTTAGGGAACTGGCTCCAATATCTGTGAAGGCAAGCAAAGCAAATGACTACAGCAGACGCGGATTTTAAAAATTAATGATAATAAAGTAATAGCACAGTTCCGGAGATGCTGGCTCTCCAACTCTTCTTGTTACCTTTCCGATGCACATCTATGGCAGAAACCGCAGGCTTATCTGCACGGGAAGCTCCTGTCAGGGTTTAAAAGCCGTGGCTTCATCCGCCTGCTGAGGCCCAGCAGCATAATTAATGAGAGAAGAGCAGGCTGCTCTGACTTTTAGTGCACGAGCTAATTCTGAGGTGCCAGTCACGCGCGGAAATAATGAAACGTACAGCGACCGCTAGCAGCTAGCCGACGAGAACAAGGTCCGGTACACAATTAATGAATTCTATTTTGGCATGTAGGTACGCAGCAGTATCTCTCGGGCTCTGTGTCCGGCTTTCCTCTTCATGTTAAGTTTATATCGAGATGGAATATTGAGATAATTAGTGTAAATTCACTATGAAGGCCCAGGACACATCAGCATTGTTTTTGAAAGTTTGGTTTCATAAACAAATAACAATTTAATTGTCAACTTTAAATGTAAAATATGTACATGTAAGGGTAAGAAAAAGCTGATACATAAGAAGGATAATGTACCATAGGTCTAAGTAGGGTTACTGATGCTGATACACCATTGGCTGCAGTTCATGTCTTCTGATTGGTGAGGCAATGTGTTGCGGCAGTGATGGATTTTCCTGAATGACTCTACAATTAACAGCGAATACTGCTAAAGGTTAGAATTTAGAGTTGCTGATAAGGTGAAATCTCGCCTGAAGGGAAAATTGTTCCCTTCGGTTATTTATTCTTATGATGTGATTTTCCTTGTGTTTTATAATGTATGTTGTGCATACCCAAAAATGCAGAAATTGAGATAAATCCAATTAATTCAAGATGAAATAACTAATTAATGCAGGAATTTAGTCCCCCAGAAAGGGAATGTTTTCTGTCCAGCTTTTGACAAAGGGGTGGTTCAGCTCCAGTTAGTTTGGTCATGTGATGCATAGACTAACCCCGGCTGTGTAAGTCTCTCTGGAAGGGAGTCTGAGCCAAGTGGATAAAATCCAAGTGGGCTGAGGCTGGTGGAGGCGCCAGGGAGGAAGGAAACGTGTGGAAGAAAAGTCGAGGAAGCTTTCTGATGCGCGTGACTTCGAGCAGGCTGGTGGAAGACGTCTTCTGAGCGGGTGATTCGTTTGGGCCGGAGGGTGCACCGCTGCGCAATCCTTCCTCAGTTTGGCTAAATTGTGAAAAAAATTATCCTGATTTATGCCAGTTCAACTTTAAAGTGTCCTATTGATTTATTTTTCATACACTTCAGAAACTCATCAGAATTTCTTCACTTGGTGGAAGCTGGATACCCTGCAAGAGTTAAAAACATCTTAATTCCCTTGGAATAGAACAAACTTTATTTAATAACTTAATCAGGAAACCCCAGTGATAGTTGAAATTGAGGATTGTAAAGTCATTAAATGAGCAGTATGTTATTAAACATACAACTCTCGACATTAATAAAAAAAATGTAAACATTTTTGGCAAGATAACCTGTGGTAAAATTATTAGTAATAAGAATTGTGTTGATTTACAAAATATAGCATTTTTATGGTGGCTTTAAATGAATAGAATCGCCTGTGTTCTGAAAAGGTTGGCTGCTTTTGAATTCTCATCAGTTATAGCTAATTCCTTTATGCATTTTTTGTCCTTGTAGCATGTTTAATATGCCATTTAAACAGTCAATAGATAATGTACAACTGCATTATTGAGCTCTGTTAATAATTAAATATACATTTGTTTATTTTGCAGAATAATTGATTTGGTGATTCAACTGAATTGGTCCCCAAAAGGAAAGTTAACTCAATAATAATGATTTTAAGTAATCTCATTTAAAGATGCGCTTATTGTCGGCCTCAGCTAGCTGCTAGATGGGCTGAGAAAAACTGCGTGCAGTCATTGCGTTATACTTATACGACCGACTGAGCGTGAATCTTCAGTGAGGGGATGTCATACCCTGTATAGGTAATAAGCTCGAGTACTGCAGAAAAACGTGGTCTGCTAAATGACCTCCATCCTTGCTGCTGCTGTTACGGGTGCAGACAGTGGTACCAATTGAACCGCAGTGAGCTTGGGTTCAACCGGACGCTGTCCCTGAAAAACTGATGCTGTAACCTTTTTTTAAAAAAAAAAAAAAATCTGTTCTGTGCTGAAACAGGAAGACAGATGTTTCCATAAGTGTTTCCTGACAGATTATAATTGCACATCCACTCTCCACCCATTAATAGCTGTGCGAGATTATTTCTCTACATCTCTCTCTGCAAAGCCATCGACACGACCCGAATTCGTTTGCATTCGGATTCCCTTTTCACTTGCTAATTACGTGGCACGTAATCAGTCGCAAACATTAATTTATGTTAATTTGATAGCTTTCGTTGTTCGTTTTGTTTTATTTTCCACAATAGTATCTGGCCTCCATTGTTCTCCACCCCCCCCCCTCTCCCCGCCCTCCAAAAGAGATATCCTAAACTAATCCTGAATGTTTCATATGTTTGTTTTTTCATTAATTAATTATCCTCTGAAATAAATGCATACAAGGAGCTGGTTTCTGTGATATGCAAAGCGACCGGGAACATACAGGTGCGTGCCGTACAATGCGGTCGCCGATGACACCCAGTTTCCCCCGGATTTCGCTAATTGCCACGTTCGGGAGTGGGGCAACACTTGAACTTGTGTCTTTGTCTCGCAGTTTATCACGTTTGCTGGGTTTATTTGATGTCGCCCTCGCCCAGCGACGGGGATCGGAGCCCGAGCTTGCGAATCAAAGCAGATGCACTGCAGTGAAAAAGCGCGGATCGCGGTGGAGCGGCGTCCTTCGGGAGCCCAACACCCTTTGTCCGCAGGTATTAAAAAACTTTTGTTCCTGCGCAATGTACCTTTCGGTTACAATTATACATATTTACCACGAAGTGCGAACCTTTGTACTCAATTTATTTGTCATAAACAACATGTTTCAACATAGCCTTCAGCCGATAATTATTTTAATGGCTGTTAACGTTTCCATTCTCGGAAGGACCCTCAAATCCTAAGTGTCATGCAGTTCTAAAAAATCTCACAGATAAAATGTTTGCAAATACACAAAAACATCCACATCCTGCAGTTTTAATACACACAATGACCTTTTTTTATACACATAGGCTACTGCAATTTACAGACATCAGTTCACCTGGCTGTATATCTGAGCTCTGGGAGCAAAGCTGTCTAATCCTACCTGCAGCAAACGTGGAGATCGTGACAGACACTGTCCGGGCAGAACCATGGGTGGGATTCAAGCAAACGTCCCGACCCCGAAGGCGTGAAGCGGCAGTGCTGGGCTCTGAGTCACCATACCAGCCCAAATTAGCTTCTACTGTACATTATTTGTTTTAATAAAGTTTTAAAATATTGGAACATGTATTTCTATTAGCATCTAAATTTAGGAGCTTGCTGGTTCATCACGTGATTTCTGCTAATCTCTGGATTCTTACACTTTTATATTAAAGACATTTATAATCCTGGTGTAACTAAGTTGGTGCGGCTGTAAGTCACACTGTACACATCTCTACAGGCATTATTTACCCCATAACCCAGTTATTGTGAGGTAGCTGACTCTTGGAGCCTGATGATTCAGAGAATCTGCAATATTGCTAGTGTTCACTCAGAGCTGCATATAATGTCCTTCCAGATGTAGGGCAGAGACGTGACCCCATGTGGTGCTGAGCCCCTGTCCCTTGTGGCCGGGTCTAGCTCTCCACTGGATGATACTTATCCTGCAGGAACATCACCCCCATAAGTAATCTGAGTTATGAGTCTGTGTGTGTATGTGTGGATTAGGATTATATTACATTGCGGGGACATGGTACCTGTCATTTTAGCACTGTGGAGACCGTTTTTCAAGTCCCCACAAAGATCTGTTAATACAATCAAAAAACTAAAAATGGCAAACGTTTTGTATTTAGCTTGGTTACTTATGGTTAAGGTTAGGGCTGGGTAGGGGTTAAGGTCTTCATGTTGGGATTAGAGTTTTTCCCATAGAAATGACTGGAGAGTCCCCCCCATAAAGATATAATTACAAACCTGTGTGTGTGTGTGTGTGAATTGTTTGGTTGCATATACCCTTTGAAATTACAGCAGCAAAGGATTGTGGTCCATTTCTAACTGTATATATCTGAAAGAGCGCCATGGGTGGTGGTGGGTCAGGACGATGTTGGGGTCCCCTGAGTGACAGGGGCCCTAAAAAATTCGGAACATATTTGATTTGGTTAGGGTCTGACATGATGTGCTTTCATGGGGTCCTGCCTGTTTCGTTACAAAAATACTTGTATGTGAATACAGGCAATCTCAGGCTAAGAACAGGCTCATAATAATAATAATAATAATCATAATAATAATAACAATTAGTATTATTATTATTGTTGTTGTTGCTGTTGTTAGGGACATACTTAGGGAACTTGTTCAGACCCTGGGGTTACCTGTATGTAACCCTATGGTGCCTCAATATTGTTATATATGCAGCGTGTCTCACTGCATTTGACACATCAGGACTGTAATTTTATTGGCATGCCTGCCATTTGTAGTTTACGCTTTTTGACTGTTTGAACATAAAATTGCAGCTTTGTGCCCATCAACACTGACAGGGCGGAGAAACAGCAGCTATGACTCAGTGTGTCTTAGCAGCCTGTATAACTGACTCCACACCTATGAAGTGCTGAGTTTGAATACAGGGTTTGCAGCGAACAGACAATGAGTGGTTCAGGATTCAAAATGTTAAATGCAACAGCCTGTGCTGTTACCTTCACAGGGGGCTTGCATGATTCATTTTGTTGACATTGGTTACTTTGCTTGATGGGCTTAGTAATGAAACAGCTTCGAAGCTGGGTGAGAACAACGGCAGAACTTAAATATACTGTGTAGAAGATTGTTTTTATTTTTTGTCATTTGGGAGCAATCCATGATGAATGCGACTGCACGGCCAGAAAGCGCAGCAGAAAAGCAACTACTTCACCTCATCTGTCTGACCGGCAGACAGCAGAAAGCAGGAGGACTTTGTGGATATTTTTGATTTGAAAATACATTCCTTTAAGTGCAGCTTCGGCATCTGAGCCATGGTGAACTGTCTATGTGTACCCCAGCCTCAGGGTCATACGAGAGGGACGTCCTCAGATGCAGGGCACAGAGAGGACCCTCACCCACCCTCAGCCCTGTCAGATCATACTATTAGCTTTCATTTGCGAGTCATGGGATTTATATCAAAGCGCCGCTTCTCTGCCTCCTAATATCTGACACTTATGGCAGGAATTCATCATTTGGATGAGTCCAAAAATGGCCGTGAATGAGAATTTAGAAGTAATCACAAAAAAAGTCTAAAAATACAGCGAAAAACTCTACAGATGGTGCTTTGTCACATGGCAAGGGCACGTTCCCTCCCCCGCCATGCTTTTTATAGATTATAAAAAGTGAATTATGGTGGAATGGAAGCTTCCTTCAGTTTTTCTGGGTAATTCCATCTATACCACGGCGTTCACTTGGGTCAGCTTTGACTTTTAGGCACAGATCCCCATCTCAGTCTCTCTCAGTCTCCTCTTCCTTTGGCGGATCACCAGATCTTGTCAGCCCGTTTGATATGCATGCAGGTATGCCGCTCGCTCTCTCACAAGCTGTTCTTTCGGTCTGCTCGGAACAGTGCAGGGCTCCCGGTTCAGCTCCGGAATGTTCCGGCGCGGCCCACGCTGAGGCGCCTTGGACTGGCATAATCCGAAACACCAGGAAGTGAATAAATGTTTCTCACGGGGGGGGGGTGTTTTTTATGCAACAGATCAAACCTCCACCTCCAGTGTACAACATGGCAGCCAAATCAGGGTCTCTGAGATGAGAATACCAATCCTGGATGGGTTTAATGTGTTTGTGCATCTGACCAGAGCTGGAACATCAGAGTAACACATGCAAATTGCCTACAAAAAGTACTCATCTGTCTATGTTGTGGTTTAGATTATTTAGTTATTCACAAAGGAAATTCAGTACATATCTGTCAGGGTGAGAGAATTTAAATGACGCTGTACGTGTTAGAATCCATGCATGGCCCATGAATATGGAACGCCCGACAGAAGGCCAACCATTTGCTGGATTAGATCTCTAGATCTTGTAGACCCTGACTGTTCCCTTCCCTGCCAGGCTGATGTGTGGGTCATGATACATTCCAGATTACAGGTTGTGGCTCCCAGGATTAGGTTCTGCATCTGTGACCATGGCTTGGCTCTGGGCTGCTGAGAATGACCGCGCTGGAAGGCTGCCCCGGAACCTTCTGATGAAGCTGAACAGGATTTACAATATGAGGAATGAAGAGTACATTCATGAGGTTTGCAGCGCATCTTGTGGTGGCTTGAGGTACTGAGCCCAGGTGTTGAGCAGAATTTCTCAGCAAAGACTGGCTGCTGTCAGGTACTTAGAAAATAATTATTTAAATCTCCCTGTTTCAAGTGTAAAAATCATGAGCCTATGGTCACAATGTACAAAAGCCTACCAGAGAGAACACACTCTAATTTTCAGTTTTTAAATTAATACCCATAAATACATTGCTGTAACAGGTTGCCCCTCGTAGGTGGTAATGGAGTTATTAGTATATAAATCGTAAAATCAATATAAAGTGTATAGTTTTTGGCCTCGTGCAGTGTATTTTTCTGTAAGGGATAGCGGCGTGCAACGTTAAGGTAAAGAGACAGCATGTTTTTGCATGCGCGTGTACAACATGAGCAGGATGGGAGAACGTTTCCACGGTAACACGAGGGGCCGGCATGTGCAGTGTTTAGGAGGCTAGGTAGGGGGGGCAGCCCCCGAGGCAGCTTCGCCGATATCACTCAGGAAAACTCAGACAAGCGCGGAGGCGGCTGGACCACTCTGCCTCTCTGCGATAAAGCAGCAAGCGCCACCGTGAGACTGTCCGAGACAAATCGCCATGACGCGCCGACCGCGGCGCAAAGCGGTGCGCGTAACCGAGTCGATTAAACCCCGCCTTTCGCCCAGCGCGCCAAACCGGCCACTCCGCTGTCGAAAATAGCAGCCATCAAACGCGCCCCATCTAAGCTGCAAACTTCACTTTTTGGATTCTAACGCCAAGTTTAAAGAAAGGCGCTTTAAAGTGTGCGTGCTGCCTGTCTTCGTCAGAGGAGTGCAGAGAGAGAATGTGCTTTTGATTAAATGAGAGAATCAGATTTAGGGGAGACTGCCTTGGGCACCATTTCTGTCTCTCTCTCCCTCCCCCCGTGTAACTTTCATTTCACCGACTTGTGAAGGCTTAGGCACCACTTCGTGTCCTCTCTGCTCCCTAGGTGAGTTAGATTTGTCGCTGAGCGACAGGGGGACCTGACAGGCTGCAGGCGGCGAGCGGGCTGATTTGGAGCCGCCTGACAGGCAGTATAAAGCGCCTCAGAAGCAGCGCCCCCTCCTGGGCGGGGGGGTGGGGCCCGTTGTTTACACCTGCCTCTTAAGAGCTGGATGAGCACTCTGTCATCTCCCCTGTAAAAGCTGCAGGTGCTCATGCTCCCTGTCCTGAATTTTTATTAGCTGTTTGTAAGCACACAGAGAGATGGAAGGAGCAGGAGAGTTCAACAGGCACAGTCTCTGTTTGATTTGTCAAATTCAGGCTTCTTCAAAAGGCTTTTTACAGACTTCTGAACAAATAACATCGCATTTACTGCTGTCATACGGGTTTGCAAGAACCAAAATGCCTTTTAAAAAATCACATTTTATTAAATGCAGTACATTTATTAAAAGCTGATGGTGATTTTAACTCATAATTTAGCAGCATTTGATTATTTTAATACACTTATTTTAGTAATAGCTTAATCTAATCCATCATCAGCAACTCTCTCTTTTTCACTGTTGCAAATATATGAAGTCAAATGGAAATTGTACTACAGTACAATGTAGAGAGCTGCATGTAGCTTTCAGTTCTTGGAGTGTGATCTAACAGAATCCCCAGAAGTTTCCATCATCTATAAATGTTTGTCGTCTTCAGGGTGTTGTGAGGGGTCTGGAGCCTATGGGTGCAGGGCGGGGAATGACCCTGGAGTGCCTAGAGGAAAGCCCACCATGACATGGGGAGAAGATGCAAACTCCACACACAGAACTCTAGCAGAGACTCGAATGCTTGCTGGTCCCAGATGAGTGGGGCGACAGTGCTGACAACTGCACCACCGTACTGCCCCCTCCATAGACCCAGCATTAAGCTATTCACTGAGGAGGGTCTGGCTGCAGAACACTGGGAAACCTCCACTAGGGGGCTCCACTGTGGGGCTGCAAATCACATGAACTCCACAGCAGACATGGCGCTACCAAAATCGCAAATATAAAATAGACTATTAACATCCGTTCCCATAGATTTTAATGAGATTATTAATGATCATTCCCGATGTTAGACTAATATCACCAAAGTAGCAAGTATATATTTTAAAAGAGACGATTAAAGTCGGTTCCCGATGTTGCACTAACGTCAAGTCCAGCACTATTGTGGATGTCATGTGATTTCAAGCATCTTAGTGGAGATCCCCCTAGTGGAGATTGCCCAGTGTTCTGCGGCCAGATCTTCAGGTATGCACTGAAGGCCTATCCCAGGTCAGCCCAGGTTCTCCTCGCTCTCTTAAAGGGGCAGGCCTAACATTGTAATGCTTACCTGAAACACCGACTTACCTGAAACGCCTCATGAGAGAGTGAGAGCCTGGGGCTTTAGCACAGGTGCAGAGTGTGACATTACAACATGCAGCGAGATGACAGTTCATTTGTCCAGCACCCCCCTTTATTACAGGCCTCATTGGTCCTGAACACCTCCCCACCCCCACCCCAATGCCCTTTCCTTATGGGACACCGGATGGCATCTGCCCCTACCCTCCATGTGTGATATTTCATGAAATGTTTCTAGTGGCACTGATCAGCTAATCCACCAGGCCACCTGCAAACCTCGCACAGGGGGTTAACATCTCTTCTATTAGATATAATTAATCATCTTAATAGTTTATTTTTGAGTTAGTGTAAGTGTAACATTTTATTACAGTGCTTAGTGGAAGGCATGCTGGATGGATGGCAATATAGCCTGATGTCTTTAGGGTGCAGCTCTGTGTGTGCGTGTTGTGTGCGTGGCAGATGAACCGGCGCCTCACTTGTCCATCATTGTGAGTGTGTGTGTGCACCCGGTGATGGACTGGCATCCCATCCAGGCTGTCCCCTGCCTCAAACCCTGCCTTTCCCGCAGTTACCACCAAGTACTGGGTAAGTGGTTATGGAAAAAGGATGGATTTAATTCTCTGTCAGAAGTTGCATAAATTGGCAAATTCAATATGGATATCTGAGATTGGAAAGGTTTGTAGGAATGGATCTTTTCTACTGATGCAGACTTTAAATTGTGATCTGTTTATCTTTTTCAGTGCTTCTCTTGCAGTTATGAACTGACACAGATACACTGAATCTAAAATCTTTAATAACATGAAGCTTTTATTTTTACCCGGTTTAGCACGAATGTGCAAATTCAGCTTGTTTCTGCACGGCCGAAATCCTGAATGATTTCACTTGCACTCGGACCACTTAAGTTAATTTGCACATATTTGCATTTTAAGTTGCACTCTGTAATGCGTAATGAGGCATTCCTCGTGTCTGTGCTGCTTTGTTGTTCTAGGAAAAAAAATGATTTCTTTAATAAGTTCGGGGGCAGCAGCATTGAGGCTCAGACTGTGGACTCTGCATTTCCTTCTTGCACTGCACGGCTTTCATTCATGTACTCTGGTTTGCTGCAGTCTGAAAACTCGCCCTTCGACATGTTAGGTCTCACGAAATTGCCCATTGGGTGAGTGTGGTCTCCGCTTCCTGGGACGAGACCCCAAGATTCCCACAACTCTGCGACTATGCTGATTTAGCCTTATAGATGTATACAGAATATTCAACGTAGCCTCAGTGTTTCAGTTTCTATGAGATGCACAATTATTTTTAGTGGCTGGAGTACCACTGTCAAAAAAGTAAAATAGACTCAGGTTCAGAATTTTGCATAAACAGACCTAACATGCCTTAGGTGTAATTACCATTTCTCCTGATTAAACTGGTAAAAACTGGGCAAATTTTAGCTTTCATCTCCCAGCTTGATCCTTTTCATTAACATTTTTAATGAATATGCATGATTTACAAGGTGAAAGCTGTAGATGCAGGTAGGGAGGGACTAGCAGGCTTCTGAGAGTCTTAGTGTGAGCTACTGGCCGTCCCTGAAGTGAGGGATTAGTGTAGAAGTGCTTTCTCCATCTGCTCCGGTCGTTTAAAAGGCACGTTGACGATGCTGATGAACCGCGAGTAGGGAGCGGTGTGGAGAAAATGGGCAAAGATAGACGGGGGGGTAGGAACACCGTGAAGCTTTAGCCGATTCCCTAGAGAGGTGTGTGTTTTGGAAGCATGTGGGACTCACAGTATGGTATTCAAACAGATGCTCTCTCGTATTTAACTCATTAATGAGGTCAAATATCAGTGCACCTGCTGGAAAGACTAATTAAATTCCGTTGATCTTCTTTGACTGGGGTGCCACTGGTTCAATAATCAAAACCTCCTTCTCAAACTCCTCCATCACTGCCTCTTTTGTTTTTGGTGTGAATCTGCACAGCTAAAACAGAATAGAGTTAACTTCAGTAATGGGAGAATTACAGGCTTTGGGATATCAGTAAGTGATGTTTTGCCATGCGGCGTCAATCACTACCTGATTTAACCCAATAGGAACCTGGCAGGGACAAAAAAAAAGGAACCAATAGAAAGTGTGTTATTCCAGCCTGGGGTTGATGGCACACAATAGCCCCGCCCATTACAGGTTACAAAGGTTCATTTCCACTGAAACTAATTAAAACGCTACCTAATATGGACTTGCTGTGTGTGCTCACGCTCGTTCATGGGGATTACTTCAGTGAAGCTTAGAGCGTCACATATTCCCTTCCTTTATATCGGTTTTTTTCATTTAATGAAAATTAAATAAGAGAATTAATTTAGATTATTTCCTGAGGCCCTGGCCACTAAGGATGTCGAGTGTTTGATCTGTGGCGCCGGGTGTCTTGGGCCTGCGACCCTCGGGAATTGTGTGGAATCTATTTCTTTATATATTCTTGGACAGATCACCTCTGAATGACCCCGGAATGGCACAGAGCTTCTGTGGCCAGCATGGAAAGGGTCCCCTTTAATGATGTCACCATTCCCTTCGCGCTGCACCAGCTGTGAGCATCAGGAACAGAACAGGCTTCTCCTTTAAGCCTTGATCTCTCCTGTCGCTTCTTCGCCAGCTTCACGGTCTCATAATTGCGGTCTGACACAATCCTCAGATTCTAGTCAGTCGTCCAATCATACAGCAAGGTCCACCCATCCCTCCGGCCCACTCAGATAATCCTGTGCCCCCCCCCCCTCCCCAACATTTCAGAGCTGGAGCCGGGCCTGTTTGTTGGGAAGTGGCCACCTTAGCCCTGTGCTGCCCCCATTGATAACCTTCACCCATGACTTCAGTTAGCAGGAAGAGGAGACCCAACGCTTCAGCCTTCCCTGGGAGATGTGACCTGGATGCTGGGCTGATATTAGCACAAATCATTGCCCAGTCCCACCGACTCCCACCAGTGGCATTTAGCATCGTGTTGCTATGCTAACTTGCTTGTTTGAGTGGGTGCAGGGTGTGCGGTTAGGTGGGTTTCTCCTGCGGCATGTTATCTGGTATTAAATGGAAATAGGGGTGGGGGTGGGTTTGGGAGTGAGGTGGTGAAAAACGGTGGCCGAAAACCCACTGACTGTGCCTGCATTGATCGTTATTAAAGTACACTGGCAAACTGTAAGATGTCAAAGTTACCTCTGCTCTTAAAAATGGATCAAATGGACAGTGATTCTTCTGAAGATGGCATTGCAGGCCTGCTGGATTTAACGGCGGAATGTTTTAGAATAAAATATAATGCCGGTGGCTTACACTTGCTGATGGTTTTCAG
>JAODUD010000001.1:6202114-6213139 GCA_026784285.1 Stomatorhinus walkeri | reverse complement strand
GGCCTGCTGGATTTAACGGCGGAATGTTTTAGAATAAAATATAATGCCGGTGGCTTACACTTGCTGATGGTTTTCAGATCAGTATTGTTACTCTTTAATAGTCATTTGTCAGGTCAGTACTGTTACTCCTTAATGGTCATTTGTCAGCTCAGTACTGTTACTCCTTAATGGTCATTTGTCAGGTCAGCACTTTCATTTTGCTTTACTCTGTTGTTTCTGGTTTTATTTCTTTTCATTTTTTCGATTGTCACACGGTAATTGAAGCAGCAGCCTTCTCCCTGTCCCAAATATGTAGCGTCCCGCTGTGTCGCTGCTGATTAGACGGCCGACTGCACAACCGCAGCAAAGATCCAACGGCTCCACAAAGAACTCAGAGAACCACAGCGGGCAGAGGAAACCCATGGGGAGAGCTCCAATCGCAGGAAAGGAGCGGCAGAACTGGGGGAGGGGGCGACCCCCCTCAGCGTAGCCGCTGTGCCGCCAGATTGTAAAGAACTATGGGAGGAAACATCTTATCACTTCTGTTTATATCAGGTGTTGTGAGCTCAGTGGCCAGAAGGGGGCACTCTTAAATCATTAATTCACTTTTTTTTTTGTTTTACTTGTGGCCATTTGAAAAGCAGAACTTAAAGGTTTGTGTATATCGTATTGCGAGTTTAAAATTGGAGATAAGGCGCTGGGAAGCGGGGAGAGTCTGGGTGCCGCGGAGATAGCGAGGTGAGCCGTGTTTTGTGCCGACTGCTTGCACCCGGCCCGCGTTCCTGAGGAGGCGATAAATCAGCACGCCGCTTCCTCTCAGCCCCTGTGACCCTTGTTTACATTCACGCGGCGCTTCACACCCATCCCTCGACCTGCCGTCACCAGCACCGCCGCGCTATCAGCGTATTCTGCCGTTTGTCTCATTCCAACCTGTCCTCCCTTCCCCGTCCTGTCTCCCCACCCCCCACCCCCGCTGGGTCCCTGCCCAATCTCCAGGTCACGTGGTTCTGTCGGCCACCATGACTGATTAAGACGTTATCACTGGTTTGTCTGGAAGAAGATTTTGCGGATATGTAAACTGAATTCTCTGTTGGGGAGGGGGTGTTTCCCTGACGAGGAAGTCACACATTGATTATTGAGCTTTTCTTAGATTGATATACGAAGAGTGTTTCATACGTTCCACCTGCACTTTGGCCCATAGTACAGAATCAAGGAAGCACCACCGTGTTGATCGTCAGTGTAGGCATGGTGCCGGAGGAATCTTCCGGGAGGGAGTCGTTGCTAAATCAGTTCGCTTTTCAGCAGGTCTCTGCTCCTTTTGTGAGCCGGAGTCGCCCTAAACCGAGACAAGCATGGCTGAGCGAGTGGATCTGCAAAACCAGACAGCTCGCTGCTGGTCCTTTACCAGGCAGTCATTGTTCCTCTGGGCCCCCGCAAGACCCCTAATCCATCTGGGTCTGAGAGGTGACGGCGTGTTTAAAAATCCATTGTATCTGTTAGGATGCTGACTCGAAGGTTGCAGTTTCAAATCCCTGAAGTGATGAAGTGGCTGAAGTGATTTCAGTGTTGGGAACTGCTTTCTGATGTATGTAAACGCATCAGTTATGTAAATGAAACACAATTAAGTTAGTTTTATGTCAAAAGAGACATAGTGTTGTCGGTGTTTTTTGTTGTCTTCAAACAAAAAACTATTCGTTTAATAGTATAAATCCTGCAAATAAATGATTAACTGACTCAGAATCTGATCCCAGCCCAGAGTCTCTCCTCAGGCATCGAGGGGACTGATTCTCCTCTTTTCTTTCAGCGTAATGTTTCGGAACCTCAACAAAAGTGTCATCGCCATTCCAGGCGGAGCCACAGGGGTTCAGATCAAGGCCCGTTAACCCATCTTGCCACCACTTGGCTTGTCAGCGCAGTGCTTAGAAAAGTAATAAGCCAAAGTGTGATCTTCCATGTCCTCTCCCTCATTTCAATGCCAGCTAGAGGAAATGGCCATTTATCGAGAGAGAAAACCGAAATTCACAGCTCCTGCCGGAACAATAAGCCCGACTTCCTGTTTCACGGTAATCTATGGGCCTTTTGAGCCGTGACATGACAAATGAAAGGTGCAGTCAGGTCGGACTTTTAAACGACTCAACCTTTGGGTGCCGCCTGATCCGCTCGGGCTGTAAATCCCTGTGAGAACCGTCAGAGGGAGGCGGGATTCTGCCAGGACCACAGGAATCCTCAGTACCCCCGTGTATCCGGACTTGAGTTCGTCCCAGTGGGTCTGCCTCGTATCCCGTCCACGGAAAGCCGGAGAGGAGAGCGAGGGAGGCCTGAATTAATCGAGCCGCTTCTTTGCTCTCATTCGGATGATGAGGGGAGAGGGTTTGATCTTAAATCTTGCTGGGCTGTAATTACCTGCTGAATCCCCCCACAGGGTGAAATGGGTTTGTAGTATTTATTGACGTGCATATGTGCTCCTGTCACTTTCATGTATACACAGACACAGCCCTCACTGATTGGTTGCTCTGTCTCTTGGAGGTCAGCTTTGTAAATGCCCACTCGTCACTCACGTTAGCAGATACGTTGTGAACGCTCAACCTCCAGCAGCTGTTGTCCAGGGGGTGGTGTGGGTCACGCTGTGCCTCCGTTCAGAAGGTCGCAGGTTCAAATCCCTGGGCCGCCAGTCATTTCGCTGTTGGGCCCCTAAACAAGGCCCTTAACCTCCAATTGCTACAGGCTGACCCTGCTTTCGCAAAAAAATGCATGTCACTTTAGATAAAAGCTGCTATTAAAAAAAAAAGTCACAAGCGTACAAACAGTTGACCAGTCCGTTGACCCTAACCCTGCAGCCTAAAAACATTTAATACGATTAAATTTATGAGGTCAACGGCTCCTTTTTTGCATGAACTCTTTTAAACTTCTAACTGGGATTTTATGACCAAATAATATGGACAATCCTTTTTTACCACTAATTTACTCCCTTCCTTGGCTACCCCCCCACCTTTACTTTACCCTAATTACTCCACTAATTAAAATCAGATTTCCTTCCCAAAGCAATACCGTGTGTTAATTCCTGCTGTTCGTTCTGCCCTGGCTGCTTCCACCTGCTTTGGGTCATTAAATTGCATAGCTGAACTTGCATCATTATACTAATTATCATGGCCCTAAAATGGTATAGGGTCTAGTCTACGTTTATAATCTTAATTTAGGCATTTTTGTAACTTTTTGGGTAATTGTGTGTTCTGAGATCGTGTTTCTTATGCTGATGTCGAGCATGTGTTCACATTGCTTTCAAACTGGCTTCCAAAGGCGGTTAATGGTGTTCCACTTCACGCAAGTCCAAAATGAAAACATTAATAAACCAGCAAGGTTTACAGTTAGATCTGAATGTGCTCAGTATTCTGACCTGCCATCCCTCTCCGGCTAGAAAAGGGATAGATCTTGGGCTGAAATTATAGCTGCTTGTCTTTTGATGAGCTGCTGCTGCCCATCCAGCGCACCAGTCGCTGGAAGTTCCTTCTGTCTGAATTAGCTCAGGATGCCAGGGAACCTTTCATCTGCAGGAGGTCTTTTAAGCGTTTCCACAGTTTTCCCAGAGTTTCCAAATAGCACTGAAGACAGGACTTTGATTGGGCCACTTAGATGCATCTTAAGCTGCTCTGACATCATTATCCACGTGTCTTTGGTCATTGTCCCGTTTCACTGCAGGCTGACATGGGGATTTTATGTAGTATCTACTTGCCTCCTCTCTTGTCAGATGCATCAAGCTTTCCAACAGTAGTTTGTGGAGGATCTCTGTGCCTGTGAATTGCCCTGAATATCGTTGACCTGCTGCTTGCTTTCTACACTCTGTGTTGCATTTTCTCGGATGATGATGTAGCTGTTGGCCTCATAGCAGCATCTTTGAGCAGTTTTCTTCTGTGTTTTTGCGGCTGCAGGAGCGGTCTGGAAGTCCCTGTGCTTGTTTCCCTCACCGTTGGGTGTTTCTCTTGAAAGGTAGCTGAGGACGAAGCAAACATCAGTCCAGGTGTGAATTAGCATCACAACACATCTTTCCTTGAGTGTAACTGCAGTTACTGTTTATTATTTATGACCCTCTAGGAGGGCCCTGTTTCATGCCTGGTCTGAACGTGTCACCGGAATTTTCCTCTCTCCACAGTCATTTAACGTAGCTCTGCTAAGGAGTGGCGTTTTCCTTTTAGCCTGCTGGAAGCAGGAAATGGTCCATATCAGCGTGTTTGGCCATATTAGAATTAATAATGATAAGAGATGTTAAGAGGCCTTTATTGTGTGCCATATAGATAGGGCCCAAGCAGCTAGCCAGCTCCTGCTTCTGATTATGAGCCTAATCAATCCCATGTGCAGCTCGGTAATCGTTATGCCGGCATGAGTGAGATGGACCCCCGCAGCTTTATCGTGTGAAAGATGCTAAATGAATTAATTCCTTTGACAGCCTATAAAATGACTACACTTACTTCACCCACCCACCCCATTTATTTTATGATCTCCTGAAAGAAGCCTTATGAATCTCCTGCATAATGATGGGGGGGGGGGTTTAAAGAGGATCAGATTTCAAAGAAAAGAGCCAATTCAGCCACCCCACTTTCGTTGTCAGATATTTATTGCAATGCTTTTATACAGATTTGTGGGAAAGGGTTTCAGTTTGAGGTGAGTTATTGACTCTGAAACTGGCTTTTGTGAGCATGTGTGGGTCTGTGTGTGTATCTGGATTATGTATGTATTACGCTGTTGGGGCCAAATGTCCCCACAATGAGAAAAAAAACATTATTTTGATGTTGTGGGGACCATTTTTTTCATCCCCACAAGGGAAAACTCTAGTGTATAAAAAATCTGTGAGTGTAATCAAAAAACGAAAAATGCCTAAAGTCTCGTGTTTTGTTTGGTTACTTATGGTTAAGGTTAGGGCTGAGTAGAGGTTAAGGTCGTCAGGTTTTCCCCATATAAATGAATGGATAGTCCTCGCAAAGATATATTTACAGACCTGCGTGTGTGTGAGTGTGTGTGTGAATTCTCTACAAATGGACACAAACCAAACATCACTCTGGTATAAGATGCAGGCCGTGGTGCTCCACTCCAGCAGCATCGTTCTTCATCCCTGATGGTTCTGTGTCAGTGCCGTTCCTGTCCCGAGTAAGCGGAGTGTACCAGGCCCAGCTGCTGGGGGCCAACGGGCGGGGAGACCATGCTGCTGGCGGAGCAGGCTGGCAACCGCCGAGTCGCCCCTCTTCTGACATCCCCTTCCCGTCCTCCGCTGGGCAGGAACGGGTCGCCATGCCGACACTCTGCCTCGACCCGTCCCACAGGAAGGTGGCCTCGAGTGGCACGAGCTGGTGCTGTTTGTTGCCACTGCATTTCTTTTACTGCATTTCTTTTACTGCATTTCTTTTACTGCATTTCTCTTCTCACATGCTTGGCCTGCGGAGTCTCTGAAGTAACTTAGCCAGGAATAGAATATTCCGGACCATCCCTCAACCAAAGGAGCCACAATTATGCTTAGCAATATTATAGCGGTCCCAAAACATACCAACAAATAAAATCTTTAAGGAAATGTAATTAATGGACTGGCATCCCGTCCACAGTGCCGCCTGCCCTGGGCTTCTGGGATAGTCACCAGGCTCACAATAACCCAGACTCATGGCTGGTGTATTTGTGGGCTTATAATTCATGAGTTGTGCATTTACGATTTCCAAAGAGAATTAATAAATTGATGCAGAATTACTTCTTGACAGAGTTTTCAACATTTCATTTGTTAAAACTTTACTGATAACAGCAGTGGGGGAAATCGCCTTTCCATAGTTGTGTGGAAAAAGAGCCCCAGAGCTTCTGTTTTCTTTGAGCTGAAAACTGATGTTTAGCGAAAACGCGCCAACGTCAATCTTCCCTCTTTCATGTTGAGGTTTATTATAATGATGGTGGATTTGAAAAATTCTCTGTGGCCCCCTCCTAAATTCATTAGTAAGTCCCCCCACCCCACAAACCTTAACCGTCTTGCTGCTGAATGTGAATGACATGGGCGGATGACACAAGCCTCTTTCGGCAGACCGCAGTTATCCAGAGATACGGTTCTTCTTTTTAAACGAGCAGTTAGAGTAATAAAATACAGCCGCTCCTTGGGTGTGAGTTTCCATCTGTTAGACGGATTAAATGGCTGGGCAGCATTTCCACCTGTATCCTGTAGGGAGTGAGAAGCACCCCGAACACAAGGCTCCAAGGATCTGTCTGCTATCGATGCTGAGAGGGAGAGAGGGAGGGAGAGAGAGAGAGAGAGAGAGAGAGAGAGGGTGAGTTACAGTGACGGAATCTCCATTCTCACCAGCCCACCCCTGGTGCTTGTCGGTCTAGTTTCCTTGTCAGAGGATTCCATAATTCTGAACCTTGTTCCCATTGAGGCAATAACCACATTTGTCTTTCTTCCTCAGTAAAATCCACATTTGTTTTCATTTAGCAGACTTTTGTCCAAAGTGATCCTAAGAGCAAATTCTAACATAAAATAGGATGTTGCGGTTCACTGACAGCTTTGACCTTGATATTTGCTTGCATGTCTTACAATGATATCAACTGTTCTCTAATACTTTATTTTAAAACTGCAGGTTTTTAAAAGATGTTTTTCTTGAGATTCAACATAGAGATGTTAAAAATGATTCCAGAGGAAATGGTGACTTTTTGCCACATATCCGTTACTGAAGAAGTAGCTCAAATTGAATTTAGGGTTGAGCTAATTGGGATTTTCTCCTGTTTCATTGTATAAATATGCAGCTTAGGCAATGCAAATAAACCATGTCTTTTGTATTTTGTATTTTTGTATGTTTCCAGATTTTAATTACATATCCAGCCAGTGCATGCTGGTTTGAAAATAAACACAGGATGGACCTTTAATGTAATTATGAGGTGATGGACTTCTATGCTGATCAATGGTTTACAGTTTCTATTTAGTAAAGACTTTCATCTTAAGCAACATACTTTTTTTGAGAAAGCAAGATCAGGAAGTGCTCAGAGCAAAGAGTTAAGGGCGTTACTCAAGGGTCTAGTGGTGAAATCATCCAGCTGACCCTGGGATTTGACCCGACAACCTTCTGATCACTAGCACCAAGTTCCAACCTGAGCTGCACACTGACCCCAAAGTGAACAGCTTAACTAGCTGCAGGCCGTGTGAGTGTAAGTAAATGAAAGGGTGTATAATAGATAAGTGTCAGAGAGGGGTTCTTAGTTTGCTAGTTAATGTGTTTTTCATCTGGGGCGCATGCTTACCTCCTTACACATGCAGCCTCAACGCTTTCTTAAGAATTTATCTTATTATTCAGTAGTTAGTAATTGCCTTAGCTTTGTGCTTCCAGCCAATTTTAGGTGCTCTGTGTCACTCCCAAACGCTGCCATTGCTTTACTGACCCACCAGGCATCCAGTATCCCTAAAAAACACATCAAAGGGTAGCACTCCCTCATTCCCTTCCTCTCTACCTCCATCTCTACCTCCAGCTAATTCTCCTCAAGGCTGTGTCCGGACCTCAGAGCATGGCTTTAGACACGGCAGTTTGATTTAAGCGCGTCTGCAAGATCGATGGCGAGAAAAACCTGGAGGCGGCTTTCGGACCCCAAGCTGTCTGGTCTCAGACAAATGGATATGAGTCCCAGGCAAAAAAAGGGAAAGGAGGGGGCATCCCAGTCTTCGCAGTACAGCTGGGGAAACGTGATCAGCCGATTCGGCAACGGCCTGCAATCTCCGTCCTGATTCTGCTAAAGCCTTGATCTTTCTTTCAGGACGACCGATATTTATACGCTTCAGAAGGAACACATCGTGATTGTGGGGTCGTTTACTACACGCCCGGACTGCCTTGTTCCGCATCCGTCTCTGTCACACCTCGGAAATTTGATCGTTATAGGAGCAATGGAGTGTCGGGCCGTTGTAAACTACAAGCAGGAAGCCCTCATATCTGTGTAGCAGACCCCCGTGCATGTTATTTTTGTTTGGCATCAAATCAAGACATTTTATAAGCAAGGGGTTCGTGTGTCTCTGGTAAGCCAGATCCACCCTGTGGGGCCGTACGGAAGCCGGACGTTGACATGGACGTTGACGTCTTCTCTTGCTAGTGACGTTAGCTTAAGATGCTAAAGATCAGCATTCTTGTTCCTGAATTTGAGTTTCCCACCGGTTTAAAGCATATGAGCCGGATCTGCAGGACTGGGAGTGAATCTATGATTTTATACAGTAACCGGGCAAAGCTCATGTGGGCCTCTAGACAGGCCTCACCGGTGCCCCCTGTCTGGCACTAAATAAAATTGGCTTGCTAAGTCGGCCGATGGCAGCCTAATGGATTGACCGGCACTGATTATAATAGTACAGTCACACAAGTGCTGCCCCCTTTTGAAATGGCCCATAAAACAGGTGTGATTTATCACGCCACATGTGTTTTCATTATATTCCATACATATTCATAATCATTTCCAGAGCTTTCACCGAGCAGAAAATCAGGAAGCTAATTACATAAAAAAGGTTTCATTGTAGTTACTCTGATTTATAGTTATAGTGCTAACAGAATTAATAATTCTGATTGATTGCTGAAGAAAGTCAATTTAATGGGAAATTAATGGTAAAGAGAAGGGAATACATTGTGTTTATTCACAAAATATGTTCCCTTATTGGCCTCTCTGGGATTGTACAGTAAAGTCTGGATTTCTGTACACTTAGCTAGCTTTGAATGAATTGAACACAGAAGCACCTGAATATTATATGAATTTGAAGCCGAGTGAGCAAGCGGCACGCAATTCTGGTACCTGACCTGGTTCCATATGATCTTTGGCTTTCAGCTGCATCTACTCAAAGTTAAACTGCTTGTTTCCAGACTTTACCAGAATACCGCAATAAATTTGAAGTCTGGCCTTTTGCTAGCACTGCCCAACACTTTAATTTGACTTATTCATTGACTATTTAGACGGTTCCCGGCCTGCTGGTGTTTCGGACTAGTGTGATTTTCCTTAGAACCTGGCTGGTGTTTCTGGAACCTGCATGCTGGCGACAGCACTCTGACAGAGAGGAGTTTCTACTGGGTCTGTCCCAACTCACGTTTGAGAGATTTACCAGAGTATTTCAGCAGCTGACTCTGCTTATCACTCTGTTTGGGTTGAGATAAGGGGTGTGTGTATAATGTGTGGCCTACGATGGAATATTTGGACGTCAATTTCGTTTACTTTCGAAGTTCAGGGCTGGGGTTGGATTGGATCGACGACGTCTGTCCTGAAACGAGAAGCAGAATGTTGAGCCGTTTAAGCTTCATTCAAGCTGGATGCATTTTTCTGAGAATAAACCTGGAAAACAGCGGATTTAGAGGCTCGGTCCTTCCAGGCAAGTAGATATTAGCATCACAATTTCTAAGAAAATGGCTAACATCGCACACTGTGTATAAACAGGGATGACACGGGCCTCGACGGATGTGTTTATGATGTGTTCTTCCGACGCCAGCGCTGCAGAATGCCTGTTTGATTTTATCGCCATGGTGACAGGATACATTCCCCAATTTCAGATGCTTAGATGGCCCTGCGTGTGTTTTTCCAGCACGCTTGACGAGATGGTGTTTACAGTCACGGCAGAAATAAACCACAGTCTTAAAGTAATGCAGTAAATTAAATGTGTTCCTAAAACAAGTATCTTTAAATATATTTTAAATCCATACCACCTCGATCGGTCTGAGATTTGACATGCCGATAAAAACTAAATTTAAAACATAATGGCCTCACACACAAAAAAAGAAGAAAATAAAAACTGTAATATGAAGAGACTTTGTTCCTGTATTGCTTTGTCGCTGACAGAGAGCCGCACTTTAAATGATGAAGAGTCTCCAGCCTATGAGGTTGTCTGTCAGATCATGTTGGGACATGGAGGGGGGATGTCCGACGGCAACCCCGGGCAACAGCTCTTGCTTCTTGAAGGCCTTTTCTCTTTATTGTTATTTACGACATGCCAGGTGGTTAAGACTCATGGGTCCAAGGTGCTCATGTCAAGCCCAGTCCCTTGAAAAATCATTTTATGACTTATTTGATGTTGAGCGCAATATAATAGAATTGTCCTGTGGGAACCATGGAGATGGTAACTCAGGGCCAGGCTGTCACTGTAAACTCTTTTTGAACACTGTAGTAATTGTTTTTCTGTACACACCCCCCCCCCTTTCAGTTTACCCTTCAATCCCCATTGATGGAGGGTCAGAGAGTGCCCACTGTTTTTGGGGGGCTCCCACCTGTGTTTAATTTCTTACGATTGATTAATGCACACGACCCTCATTTCTCCAGCACTTCAAACGGACGCCTCCGCCGGCCGTTCCTACGGGAGGACCTTCCTAATCACACACCGGGTCCGACCCCCCCACCACCCCTCAATGCACTGTGGGCTTCCAGGGGACCGGTCAACTTGTATCCAAGCTGATGGGAAGCACGTAATTAACGACCGCGACTTTGCTGAAACTTTAAACCTACCCGGGGAGACGGCTTGCCCCCCCCCACATCCAAAGCCAGACAAAAAGGGGTAACCGGAATGTTCTTGCTCATAATGTTTGCTTCTCCAAATGAACAAGACGGGAGAAACTGACTCCTGTTTGTAAACTTATGTTCTTAATTATCAATGGAAAAAGTGCTCTGTCCTCTGCCTTTGATATTTAACAGGATACGGACTTAGAGTGTAATTAACACAATGCATAATCGATTTCAGGAGATTTAATGATACAGCTGATAACCAGCTATGGCTCTTTTTGCATCAGGTACTGTTAGGCACAGTCAGTTCACCATTTCTGTATTAAAAAAACTTTAAATGAGATCGCATTGACAAGAAAAACATATTTTTCTAAATATCAGCTGTTTCAGGTGTTACAGTGTGTCTATCCTATACTAGGTAGGTGAGGTGCATTACATCATGTTCTCATGCTAATGTCACCGAAATCCAGGTGTCTCATGCTATTAATAAACAAAAATATATACATATTTTAATATGTCTATGAAATTATTACACTGGCCCACAATGTGTTCAACGATATATAAATATACGTATATATACAT
>JAODUD010000001.1:6178053-6191995 GCA_026784285.1 Stomatorhinus walkeri | reverse complement strand
AGCAAGAGGGTGCCGAGGGAACTGCAGTGCAGGAGCAAGAGGGTGCCGAGGGAACTGCAGTGCAGGAGCAAGAGGGTACAGAGGGAACTGCAGTGCAGGAGCAAGAGGGTGCCGAGGGAACTGCAGTGTAGGAGCAAGAGGGTGCCGAGGGAACTGCGGGGCAGGAGCAAGGGGGTGCCCGAGGGAACTGCGGGGCAGGAGCAAGGGGGTGCCGAGGGAACTGCGGGGCAGGAGCAAGGGGGTGCCGAGGGAACTGCAGGGTAGGAGCAAGGGGGTGCTGAGGGAACTGCGGGGCAGGAGCAAGGGGGTGCCGAGGGAACTGCAGGGCAGGAGCAAGAGGGTGCCGAGGGAATTGCAGGGCAGGAGCAAGAGGGTGCCCAGGGGGCAGGAGCAAGAGGGTGCCAAGGGAACTGCAGGGCAGGAGCAAGAGGATGCCGAGAATCAGGACAGCCAGCACAGATGTCACTGTCTTCCCCTTCTGGAAATAAAAATTCAACTTACCCCTCTTTGGGGCTTTAGGCAATACCAGAGGGGCTGCGGGCTGAGTGGCTTCATGTGGCCAGCAAGCACTGGACTTTCTCTGCCTCCTGGGGATCCGTGTCCTGGGTGAGTCTTGCTAACATCTTTCCCGCAGACTGGAAGATAGCTTCGGCCTTGGGGTCATCCAGACTGTGGGATTACTCTTCCTTTCCAGGTGGGTATCCAGAAGGAAGAAGGAGTGCTCCACTTCAAGGCAAGGTGGCTCCCGTGATGCTGGTAATCCCTTCGGCCCCCAGATCCGAGGCACTAGGGGTATTCAGTCGCACCAGATGCAGGGAGGTATGGACGCCAGAGCAGAGGAGCAGCCTGCTGGGGTGTTTTTGGAGTCTGATCATTCTGTCACAACATGAAGGCATTCAGCTAGTAACAAGGTGTTTTATTTAACTGAACAGGAAACAAACAAGGCCATGAGGGGTCAAAACGAGAAGGCAAGTACGGGGAAAGACACAGCAATGACCGGACTGGAGATGACGAGACAAACAGTTACTTAAATACAAAGATTGACAAGGGGTAACAAGCAACAGGCGCGACTCATCATGGCCACGATAGGGAGGAGACAGGAGGGTCAGGTGGACATAACAGGCAGGACGTAGCACTTTTCAAGACAAATTAATCCTAATTATTATTTCCAATCTATTCTGTAGTTGTTGCTGCTGCTAACAATAACAACAGCAGCAACAACAACAACAGCAACAATAATAATAGTGTTTAATTTATATTGTGCTTTTCAAGAATACACAGACACTAATCCAGCAGAGTGTGTAATCCTGGAATCTTTTTTACAAGGCACACCCTGCACTGGAAGCCAGTCTATGACAGGGTACATACTCACACAAACAAGCACATGCAAGTGTAAAAACGCACCTGTAAAAACTGATCGATTTCTGCTGCATTCCCAAGTTAACACTGAACTGTGATAGTACAAAACATGCAAAACGTGTGTGATCCTTGAATCAACTGTCTGTTAGTGATGCTGAGGTTCTGCCACAAAGCTTCTGCTCGCAAGATGTGTCTGCTTGAGTCTGAAATCACCTCAGGGCCGGCAGGGCTGACCACCGACGCCCCCCAGCAGAAACAAATAAACAGTTAAGTGGTGCACATGTGCTTCTGGATTGACCTGGCAAGTGAATTTATGAGAAAATCAAACAAAAACGTTATTCTTCTGATTCAGAGCTTTGGAAGCACCTGCAGTTAAGGGGAGCTGGGCTGTGGAGGCTGACCTTTCTGCTTGTTTACAGTTAGCTAATTTGAGGTCTGTTTTTATGTGTGTAGCTTTGCTTTTTTAAAAAAAAAATAAATTAATTAAGGTCACCCGCAAGTATGGATACTTGAACAGCTGCTGCCTGTGAAACTGAACATTTTCAGAGCCGTTTTAGCCAGAAATACTGTTTGTTTGAGTGCCACACGATCAATGAGTTATAAAACAGATGCCTTTTGTTTGAGTAAAATGCGGAGGGTACAATGATTTAGAAGTAGTTTCTGGAATTAATGAAATGCACAAGTTGGGGAAAACTTTGAAAATGAGAAATACAATTTTTCCATGTTGGAAAATGCTGCACATCTGCCCGCATCGTGTTACGCAAGTCTAGCGTGACGTACCTGCCATGTAGCCCTTGAGCTGATCCTCACTGATCCAGGCAAATTTATAAATCTGTTCAAAAGGCGGCAACTTGGGGCATGTTGATATGAGCGCCCGCCAAAGAATATTTATCTGCCAGCTGATTAACAGCGACTTAATGGATACCCCATGGCATTTGCACCATCATTTTCCCTAAAACAAACAGGCATATTATATGCATATGAAATATAGCTTTGTGCTGTGTTGACTAGATAAAGCCTTTTATGCTCAATCTGGAACTGAAGGTCATGGAAAGAGGCCCAGTTTTCCGGAGGTGATCCGTCGTTCTAGGGTGTCTTTGGCATGTCCGTCCTATAGCTGTTTGAGTAGGGCTGGGTCTTTGAGGGCCTTGTAACCCGCAATGTGTCCTTTATTCAACAAAACAGCAGCCGGAAGCTTTTCAGACTGTCCTCCCGAGAGTCAGCCGGTACCCCAGGTCGCGTAACTGCTTTTGGAGGAAACGCGGAGTCAAGAGGGTGTTAAAGTGGGACATAGCATGCAGGCCCTGGTGATGACAGGCTCTCAGAAGGATGGTTACCTACTCAAAGTGGCCTGCTGGAGCAAGACCCCGTCTTTTAACTCCCTTGCTTAAGGATGATAAAATGCGTTCATGGCAAATGTAACTAACATACCACCTAACAGATCATGTTGCCCAAAACGATCATGCTGGATATTCTTCCTCAGGCTTCACATAAAGCTGACGAGGGACTCCATGTTGGTTTTATAACTTACCGTAATTTTTCAAATATAGTGTATGCTAGTTTTGTAATGTACCGTAATTAGCCAAATATACACTGCCTGGCCAAAAAAAAGGTCACCATTTGAATTTATACCAGCAAATACTTGAGCCAATGACTAGATCATTATTACAGCTCAGCAATGTTATGTAGCAATAAAATTAAGTCAGCTGAGTACCTGAATCTACTGAATGGCCAGGTTACACCTCCATCCATCATAAATGCATTTTTTTCTTCCCTGTTGGCATGGGCATAGTCAGGATAAGAATGCCAAGATTCATTGGGTTCGAATTGTCAGAGTGGTTCAGGAAGCATGAAGAATCATTTTCACACGTGACTTGGTCACTGCTGAGTTGTGACCTTCACCTCATTGAAGGTTTTTGGCATGTGCTGAAGGAGGCTTTAAGGAGGTTCAACTCACTTGTCAATACAGGATCTCAGTGAGAAATTAATGCAAATCTGGATGAAAATGAAGGGTGAGATGTTGCATAAGCCTGTGGAAACGTTGCCATGACAAATGTGCACCATAATCAAAGCTAAAGGCGGCTCAACGAAAAATTCAAATGGCGACATTTTTTTGGCCAGCATGTGTAGTAATGAACAACCCTTATTTTTACTTACAGTACATGCCAAGACAATGGCTATATTTTGCAAAGTTTGGTATAAACTTGCATTTCTCCATATCAGGTTCTCAGTGATACCTATAAGGGTTTTAACCAGAAATATACTATATAAGAAAAACCAGGCACCGTGCATTATCCAAGCGTGTTTAAAATATCTAAACTGGAGCAACATTGGAGTCCTATTTACCGATGCACTGCCAGGTCTTGTGGTTCTGGAAGGTTCTGGGTGGTTCTGTCTGGGTGGTTTTTATACTTTAGGTACTTTATTGCTTTGGGCCTGATAACTGCATACAGGGCATCTGTGAGGCGTAATTATTGATTCTTATCCTAATTATTGATAAGCATTATTACAATTATTAAAAGTTTGGTCCCTGGGCTCGTCTGTATCTATGTAATACTAATAGCATGATTAGCTAATCAGTTGGACCCATTTAAGGCTATTAACTGGCTTTCTGAGCAGAGTGTATGGGGTAACAGGGCTGGCTGCATGCCTTGCCTGTTGGAGATTTGCAAGCTGATTAATCCTGTTCCAGAAATTATTCGCAGATTTCTCCTGCATTGTAATTTGGGTCTCCCACAGACCTGCTGGGCCACAATCTGAAGGAAAATGTTTTGCCTTCTCTAATCCGACACAGAGCGGCAGGACTGAACAGAACAGCTTGAAGGAGTATCATTTTTTTCTCCTTTAAATGAGGAGGGAGCAGATGTGTCATCATCCACACTAAGATGGAAAAGGGGGAGTTTAGGAAGACGTCCACTGCACTCCTGTCTTCTTAAAGGGCCTTCTGTGCAGCTAATGGAACTCACAACTTGCGTGAAAGCACTTCAAAACAGGAATAGCATTTCACAACAACTGCAACAATACCTGTAATATATAGTATAGCTTTTTAAAAATGAAACTTGTTAAACACAGACAAAGGGAGAATAACCCTAACTTAGTTTATTAGAGAACTGTCTTGCTTGCTTTGTATGGAGTAAAGACACATGCAGGGGTGTAGGAACCTGGGGAGACGTGTCCCCCCCGCCCCCAAATTCAAGCTTCATTCATCCTCCCAACAAAAAGACCTTTGTATTTATATTATTAGATTGTGTATGCCCCCTCCAGTCTCCTATGCCATTGGACACATACACCTTTCTGTTAAGGTATTTAATACCTTATGTTGACTTTGCCACCAACGATTTTCTTAAAAGGTTTTGCTAACATGTTCCAGTGTTTTTATTAGCCAATTTTTCTGACTACCTCAACGGAATGTTATTTTTAGAAATGTGTTGTGTGACTAATAAAATCCTAGACCTGTTTTCAGTAGGAAACCGTTATATTGATCTGTATGAACTTTCGTGCAGATGCAGAATGCACAAAGCCTTGAGACTCCCCTGCACGCATGGCGCGCCCGCCCGCCCCACTCTGGACCGCAGGGTGCGCGCACTTGGGCACACGCCCCGGCTGGCTACCGCTCTGTGATTCCGCTGGAATCTCTCGCCCGGTAATAATACTCCCGCCCCGGGACAGTGCTTGGCGCAGCCGAAGGGGGAAACCCTCAGCTGCACTGCGCCACGCCCGATGTGTCAGACGGCCAGGCACAGCAAAATGATCCCAGTTACCCCAGCGCTGTGCCGTCCTGGAAAGACATAGCCTACATACACCTATGCCTGTTCTTTGCAGCAAAACAGGTAGATTTAACAGTGCAGACAGAAGAGCGCGTCTGTGTTGTTTTTACTGTGAAACAGTTCCCTCGTTGGGTGGAAAAGTTGGATCCGATCGAACAAAACTCAGCTCAGAAAACTGGATTCCCCTTGAATATTTTTCACTCCGGGGGTGGACGATGAGGGGAAGGGAGGGTATTCCACGTTCCAGGCCCATAGTACAACGCCCCGTCGGGAATTATCCCCAGTCTTCTGTCTCAGTGCTAACATGCAGCTAGAAAAAGTCTACAGTGTTAACTGAATAAATAAATGAGACATCACTGCCCTTAGTCAGGAAGTGCGCCTGCATCCCAGACTGCGCTGGTTGTTTAGTGGTGTCCCAGTTGATGAATTTGTGATGACTGAGGTTCACCTAAATCTCAGCTGCTGTAGCTCCACCTTAACTGAAAAAACCACTCAGCTTGAGTTTACAATGACTGTCACTGCCGGTTAAGTGCGAAGAAAATGGACTTGTATTATGTCCATAAATGGTGACTTTTGAGCTCCTACGGTACTTTGACGTCCATCTCCCGCAGTCCGAAATATCCAAGCTGAGTGCGCTACGCCAGGCTGCACGTTACAGTCAGCAACTAACCACGGTTTATATCAAAGCGCGTTCTCTCCCCTGTAATTATGTTGTACAATAAACGATGCCATGTTCTAACTGCATGTGACAGCTGCATTATACGAGTTAAAATAAACTCTGTAATTAACGGTATGTATTACATTACTGCAATCTCATCCCGACTGAACGAGTAGAAAAGCACACATTTGCCCTTTCGCGTCAATTGCGCCTAATAATAAATAGCAATGAATTATGTACTTTTTAGAAGCGATCGAAAAGCATCTAACAGCCTACTGTACTTTCAGTCTGTGGGAATGACAGTTCAGTTGGTCTTATGTGTAACGCATTCCCTGTAGCCTTTATAAAAAACTGGTCATTAATTTATGACCAACTGAACTGAAATTTGTGTAACGCATTATCTTAATATACGTTCCAGTAATGTTCTGGTCTGGAGCGAAGACAATGGATCTATAATTTTTAATGCACAACGTTAAATGTGCAAGAAGTCGCATAAGTCATTACATCCTGATTATTTCAGTAGGCTATATGATTTCCATGAAAGTGGCAAACCGTCCAATTCAAAAGATGTCCAATTCAATACTAAAATCGTTTACACCAATATTGTAATCTATGCAAATAATGGAAGTGAAAAGACGAAGGCAAAACCTTATAAAAGTCACTTTTAAGTTTATACAAGACCATTTAAGCATTATGCGGGAATGGCTGTAACGTTTACGATACAAGGAATTTCTGATAAATAAATCTAAGCTTATCATAAAGGCAGGTTGGAAAGGGGGGTAGTATTATATAGTGAAGACATTGGCAGGTAGAAAGGGAGAAATCCAGCTCGGAGCGGAGCAACTGGAGGCTGAGACGGGGCTCCTCCCTTGTATGGACGCCCCCTAATTGTAGGTTCACAGGCTCCAGATCCAGCTGCTTATCCACAGGACGGGAGCGCGCTGACAGTTCGCAAACGCCCGGAAAAGTTCGGTCCCAAAACTGTCCGAAAACGGCAGCGATCGACACTTCCGTGCGTTTCGATCGGCGCGGTCCTATACGGCCATACCTTACCCGCCTACGTGTAGGGTCATGTTCTGAACATCCCTGCATCATCTGCGCCACCCGGCCCCGTTAAACAAGCAGCCCCAGTTTGGCAGAGTATGCCTCGAGGCGTCTGGACGATCTCTTATCTTCAAGTGGCATCTATTCGTGTGTCAGAAACCTCCTCCTCCTTCGCCTAAAGACACAGGTAAGCTTCAGGTCGCTAAGTTTATATTCGATTAACAAAGGTGTTTGCAGCAAACAAAACTAATTCTCTAAAAATAACTCTAAGGTGTTGTACTCATGCCGGTGTGATCGTGTAAATACTTAATCTGTTTATTAGGCCTATACATTTAAGTAAATATACGCGAAAGGATAATGGAACGTTTGCAGTTCCGTTAACACGAATGGTAAAATAAAGAATTAAAAGAGCGTCAAAATAACTGAGTAGCCTATTATATAATATTTTGTGAAAATCGTGTCCAGGCAATCAGTTCAGCATCCGATGTTTATATTATATATTATTGTTGATGCATAATTTTAATTTCACAATTTCACAATTAATTAATTTTAATTTCACAATTAATTTCAATTTAACATCTTAATTTCAAGTGCCGCTAATTTCTGTTGCGATACTCTACAGTAGTCATAAATTAAATTCCCAGTATCGGTGTCATTTTGCTTTGCCCATGGTTTCCTTTTTCCAAGCATGTTATTAACTTAATTTAACCGTTTGAACACTTAGTGTAATTATTAGGAAAAGTTTAACTTAATGAAATACTTCGGCGCGATCGTTTCTTGTAAACTTTCTCCAGCTGGTTGGCGTGTTCACGGACCCTGTATTTACCCTGTCTCCTCTAAGGCTTTTCATGTTCAGTAATAGTCAACCCTTTCTATCAGTAAGTTAAGCTCGGGTCTGAGCTAGTATTTAATTATCTCTATATAATGAAAGTGTGCCGAATAGTACTAATTATGTTTATTATGTTTATTCACACATACAGGTGAATGAAATCTGTCCGAGCCTCTTTTGTATGGGCAGGTAATTGAATGAGTATTTATTTAATTACATTAAGACTTATCCTACACCACATTGTATATCACCCAAATAAAAGCCCTCTGTCAGACTTGAACCTCCATCCAAGATGCATAATCTTTATTTTATGAAACATTTTGCCAACAAGTTCTTAAACTCAGAATCGTATTAAATTATTATTCAGTACGTTAGTGTGATTTCTGTTGGTGTACAATCCCTGGCCGACTATCAAAGGACTCATCTGATAAGAGAGGGGCCAGGGGAATCATTTATTATATTTTTTAAAGACGAAAAAGACACCAGCATGGGAGCCAGGGGTTCCTGCAGTCCTCTTGCAGCCGGATGTGGTGGCCTGCATTTGTCCCTTGTAGTAACATGTTTGTAACCAACATACAGGCTGGTAAATTATGACTAATTCCACAAGTTCCTTTTGGCTACCGCCTACTACTCATCAGGAACTTAGGCCACACTGTGGTTGGTAGTGGTGCCTGGCTGATTTACATGCTCCTTTTCTGTGTAGAATAATGCTTGTGAAATGCGGCTGCAATTCCCCACCATGAATGACAAATTATGCAGCTCAGGGTGTCATTGTGGAGGCTGTGGCACTTAGGTCCTGCATCACAGTCCGTGCCTTCTGGGGAGCATGCCAAATTGTGCTCACAGTTTACTACACACATAAATAAATAACTCACACGTGCAGGGTTACAGCCAGCGATTCTGCAGCTTCAGAACACTGCACTACAAATGCTTTAGGCCTGTGGGGTTTAAGAAGTCCTTATATGACCGAGCTTTCCAAGTGTCAAGGTGGAAGAGGGTTTTACATTATTGTGAAGCTTCCTTATCTGAGTATAGAGACCTTATTGTAACAGGGTGAGAATTCCCTGCCTCTGGTATGTAGAGGTGATGAGGAACGGAGCCAGGGCCCAGCGGATGGTCAGTCGTGGCCTGGTACTGCACTCGAGCAAGGCTGTCATTCCCTGTACCCTCGAGCCGTTCCTCTGTCCTTTAATATTCTGGAAAAAACAGGCATAAATCACAGAGGGAAGCAGGAGAAACAGGGTAGAGGCACTGGACTGAATTAGTGAGTTGTCTAAGTGCCCACGGGTCCTCGTGCAGGTCTCTGCCACTGGCTTCGTGGTATCGCTCCACAGCCAGTCTGAGCACAAAGGGCCCTTTGAACCGTGGGTGCTCAACACGCCGGGGGAAAGTAGAACAGAAAGCTGCACTTTCACAGCTAGTGCGAGCTGCATTTTTGCCGGACTTACGTGGCCGTAACCACATGCAGATGAGTGATATCCCGGTAACGATTAACCTCCAGCCACAGGGACGATTTGTAAGGGGTATCGGTTACTACTTAAGCCCCCGGCCTTAATTGGGAGGTGCAGATATGAGCAGGCTGCTAAGGGTGTGTCTATTTAATCATGTGCCTTTAAGTGTATCAGTGAGGCTGTCCGAAATGTCTTGAGTTACCTGCGATTTGCTCCGGATTAGTGCGAAAGATTATTTCATCTAAGGGATTTCATGTCACCCCTATGACATCTGTCCTTTTCCCCAACATTCTCTAAGTGTCTGCAGACGAGTGACTCGTACCCAAAGCCTGGGCTTTTAAAGGCAAATGAGGTCTGAAAGTGGAATGTTGAGCACTGATGCCATTCGGACTAAATGGATTCGTAAAGAAATATCATTTGATTCCAGAACAGGCCGTTGTTTGGAGGAACCCAATATGATTATACTAGAGAGGGTTGGGGGGGGGGGGGGGTTGGATGGAATTAGGGTGACACTGACTCTGAATCCCACGTTTTTGAGGTTTTTTCCACTGATAAGCTGATTTGCAACAGGATTTATGGAGAGGGTGTCCTTTCACACTGACATCTGAGTCATTTACCAATGCCGAAGGCACATTTTATAAATGCGCCTCTGTGATGGTACATCCCATGGAGATAAAGAGCCTCATTTCAAGGGATAAAGTATATAAAGATAAAGCATTATCAGATTCGCTGTAACTTCATATTTATAATCTCTGGTTCTGTGGTAAATCTTTTGACTTTTAACAATATGCTGTTAGGCTTGGAAGCTTATCAGTCATTTGAGCTTCTTTGTTTGCATTAATTAACAGCTTGATGACCAAATGGGTGTTATAGTGTGATTGAAAGGAAGATTAGATACTAAACATGTCTAGTTTTAGGAAATAAATCACCTTGCCAAAAGTGTTTAAATTCAACATTCTCTGGATGTTTTTTCCCCTCTTTAAGGATGCATAGAGTATGTAGCTGATGTGACAGATACTTTGTCTGTTTGATCACATGCATTCCTTTAAATGATTTAACGCTCTGTGCTCTTGTGGAGATTTCAACAAACTCCTTGGGTTCATATACAGAAAAGCTCAGCAAGCGCCTGTATGAACAGCACCTGTCTATGTGTGTAATGTACACACATCCCTTCCCTCCCCATCTATACCATAAACTGGGAACCAGTGTTCTGGTGCCAGACTCGGACAGACTTGAGCAGTTCCTACGAATTGCAGCCATATGTTTTGGTAGAGTTATGATCTCCTGGATGACAACACTTCTTGGGACTGGAAGGAATAATCACACAGCGTAACTGATTTGCTGCCACAAAACACATGATATCCACAGATCCCTCTCTAATATCAACACTTCACTCTTGGCTCTTTGGGTTATTATTTTGTCTCTCTTACATGTTTCTGTTTATAAATAAGAACCGAATGAATTCTGAGCTGATCCAGTGGTTGCTGCTGTTTGTCCGTTGCTGATTCTGGATTATAGAGATTGATATACAGTGGAACCTCAGTTCTTGAACTCATAAGAACTCAAATTTCTTATAAGTTGAACCTACTGGTTTGAAAAAAAGTTACCTAGAGCTCGATCTGAATCTCAGAAGTCAACCCATGAACAACGAGCTAAGATAACTTGTACGTGCTGGGAAATGAGTCACGCGGCACGTCTCTCAGCCGAAACAATGAGTAAAGCTTCAGTCTCAGCCTTGCATTCGCTGTGATAGCATTGTGCATGTTTACACTAACTTAATACATATATTTAGACAGTAAAAATACATTTAGACAATGATAGACAGTAAGAGTAAAAACACATTTTAAAATAAAGATTTCTTATTTATTATTTTAATATTAATAATAAACCATTAATACGTTTAATTACAATAATATTGTTGTGCCGAGCGGATGGAACGGAGACAAAGGGGCAGACGTCAGGGTATCAGGGAATACCTGGTTTAATTACAGGTAAGGCAGGCAAAACGCAGATGGACAATACAATGACTGGACTGGGGAAACAAACTGAAATGCGTACTAAATACAGAGGACTAATGACAACAACCAGAAACTGCTGATCACACGGGATTCCACAAGGGGTTAACGAGGGGGCATGGCACACAGAAGGCAGGATGTTCGGGGCAGGACATATTGTTTGGATCCATATATTTTCTTAATTTACAAATGACTGTTTTGATAAATGTGTTTTTTTTAAATTTTGTATTTAAATTTAAAAAAAAAAACATATTTAGGTGTAATTTTTTGGGCCGGGAACCAATTAATTGTTTTTCCATTATTTGTTATGGGGAAGATTCAATCACAACTGGAACATTTTAGTATTCAATTCAAAGTTCTGAACGGATTACATTCGAGTTTTGAGATACCACTGTACTTCAAAGAGCAACAGAACATGCTTTGTCTAAACTCTAAAGGCTTCTCAATTCCCCTTAAATTGAACTTTCGATTCTTCCCCCTTTCGCTATAAAAACACTCCAGAGGGCACGACGAAAAATTATTGCTTTTCATAAGTTGCATTTTTAAAGAGCTTTATGAAAGGTGGCATTTTAATATTACATCGTTCATAGCACAGGGGCTTATGAGTAATGTTAAGCAGGTAAGATCATCCTAACGGTTTGGTCACAGACTTGTGTTTACAGCCATGTTGACAGAAGGTTATAGAAATGGCAGTTGAAAAGCGTATGTTTCAGAGTCAAGGTGGACCTACCCTCAATCAGGGAACGAGATTCATTGTCATGCATCAAGGACTGCATTGTTGAGCTGCGTCATTGTCAATGTTGGTGGTCCCTCAGAAATTCTTTAATTCTACGAGTTTATCCAGCTAAAAATGACAATTTTTGTTGAAAAGATAGGACTGTGACAGAGAGTGAGAGAGATGAGTGAAGGAGCAGAATTATAGTACGGTGCTTGTGATTCTGTGCAGGCATCACCTTAAACACGATAGAGACCTCCCACTGTGTTTTATTTGTAAGGTAAGTGCTCCCTAATTGTCAGCATAAACAGAAGCCTCCTTAGAAAAAGCAGGACCTGATTGGCAGTGTCAGTCCCCCCCGTGATCTCTGAGGAGTCCAACTCAATACGACGGGACCTGGAAACCAGCTGATGCCACGTCTTCCAGACACATCCACACGCCACAGCGGAGCGACCCTGACAGGCTGCCAGTGCTGATGTGGGGGAACGCGTTGGAAACCTCCTGTATGCTGGGTGCCTGCTGGGCCGTATGTGTGGGACACATGCTGATCACATGACGCAGGTCTCTCACTGGCCATCATTGTGTTTTCCTTTTTTTTCCCCTCTCAGCGCAATAACAGGTTTCTCCGCATGCCTGAGTTTGGTCCGGCCGTTTGCCTGTTGCCAATAGCGACACACCACGCCCTCTCCTCCTCCCGCCACGTCTGGGCCATCTTAATTGTGCAAGGTCACCAGGGGCCGTCCGCACGAGCCGCTCCCAGCTGGGCGTAGAACACATCGCTGTCCCCTCGTTTTTTAGTGTTTGGCCTGTTGAGCAAACTGACCCCCCCCCCCCACCCCGGCTGTGCAAATAAGACACTTTTTTCTGTATAAACTTTAAAGACACGTGCTGGTACAGTTCACTGTTTTCAGTGAACTTAACAGTGGTTTTTCCAAAAAGCTTCAACTCTCAGGAACAATAAGTAATATTCTACAATCTTGGCATTTTGTTTTTTTATTTAAGCAAACAATGTTTGTGTTTTTGTTACCTGAATTTGTTAACAGAAAGTATTTTCCCACTCGGTATAATAGTTCAAAAGTAAAACATTAAATCACAAGGTAAGGAATGTGTGACTAGCGTTTTCTGAAATCGATATTCCGAGGGCGTTCCAGCATTGGCAGGACTCGTGGGGGAGGGCGGGCCCCGGTGGAGGGAGGGTAGGGGGTGACAATGGCTTTCCTCATTCCTTGGAGTCTTGCAATACTTCATCTGCCGATTTTCACAGTTCTGTCTTTCGTTTGGTAGCCAGGATGAGCGGGAAGCTGCTCCTTCAGGTAAACAGGCTGTCTGCTTTTATCAGCAATGATCCCACCCCATGACCTACCCCCTGCCACCTACCCCCTGCCCCCTGCTCTAGTGTCTGAGTGTGAGGAGCTGCCACATGCGCTGATAGCACAGCTATCGCAAGGGCCAGCTCCGATCGATAGCTACAGTGATACAGTATCACTAGCTGGGTCAAATCAGTGGAATTCCTTTATTTTTCCCTTCTGCCCTTTTGTTTAATTTAAATTAGTACATTTTCCATGTATAAGGCCATTAGGACGTCAGCATGAATATGTGAATGGGAATTTTGCTTTTGATCTGCAGGACATCATCGTGGCCGGGTCAGAGTACTGCATTGTGTCCGCACAATTCACTCCGTGGGTCGGGGATTGTTTGACAGGGGGTAGGGTGTGCGTGTACGTGTGGGAAAAGCTGGTGTAGATTCAGGGTTCTTAGAGCCAGGCTGGACTATAGAGAGGCCAACCCTGAAAAGAGAGGTTCTGACCCAGAAGTAATGGAGCCCATGGCATTGCTACATCTCGGCTGTCACAGCGAGTCCAGCGTGGGGGGACTGATTAATGAGGGTGGATTGGGTTAAAAGGACGGCCAGCCGACGTTAAAGGGGGGGCTGAGATGCGGCTATGAGTGGGGAAGGGGGAGTTTTACATGAGAAAAGGTGGTGGGGCGTGATATGAGCGGACTTGCTACTTTGAGGCTATTTCTGTCAGCTAGACTTTGTTTGTGGCAAACAGATTTAGAGAAGTCTGTGGACAAAGGAGAGGGTGCAGAGCAGCTGATGGGG
>JAODUD010000001.1:6163104-6175863 GCA_026784285.1 Stomatorhinus walkeri | reverse complement strand
CCCCCCCCCCCCCCACCCCCACCACAGATCCGATACGCGTGCCTGTTATTGGACCTCGCTCTGGAGCACATCATGTGACTGCCTGAAAAAAAAAGAGAGATATGTGGGGACTGGAGAGGCGTGTGAGCGTCAGTCTGATGCGTGAGGCAATGGAGTCTGTGTGACCACTGCATGGTTGCATTTAAAATGCTCTTCACCCTCAGTAACCACAGTAATAAAGCACTTTATGACAGCATCAGTCTCTTTTCCTTTTGCTGCTTTAGCATGTCCTGTTCACCAGCTTTTCTATATTTCTGTACATGCATATGTATGAATGCAGCTAGTGTATTTCATTATCTAGGACAGACTGCTTAAGGTAGTCTGAAGTCGACAGGGAGTTTGTATGTATATATAGTATGTTAACCTCACCAGAGATCTACTGCAGTCAACCTTAAGGAGGCATTCATCTTTACAATACAAGCTGAATCAATCTCATCTGAATCAATAAGATTAAATGATATATTGGTGCTATAGTTTGCTTTGGAATTTTTATTTTAGGATGCTTGCTCGCTGAATGGTAAAGTACTGAATAGTCAGCTATGTATTTGTGTAACATAATGGTTAAGAAGATCATACAAGTTGTTTTTTCTTGAATTTGAGTCCCAAATAGTTTAAGTACCTCGAAAAACAACGACCTCTCTTTTCCTCGACCAGGAAATCATCTTTCGGAAAATCCCCTGTAAAAGGATGAATTACAAAGTATTGTGGTCACTAATAAATGAGATTTTTAAAAAAATACTGCCCTGTTTGCGATTGATCTTCAAACACGCAGTGGTTATGGGAGTATCCAACATCCACATGTCAGCGCTGATTTAAAAAACGCTCCCTTATGAACAAAGAATGGCCGGGTATATCTCTAAAACAATACACTGGCTGTATTACGTGGCTTTGTCTGAAAAATCTGCCAGCATCCCTTTGTTGGCCTCAGAATCTTTGCTCTTTATTCAGGCTGGTGCTGCCCATATGGGAAGGTGTGAAGCAAGATGAAGAATGAGCTTCTTGGGGTCTTACGCTTTACTGTCCTTTAGCTCCAACTAGAAGGATAGCTCAAGAAAACCTCCAGGCTGTTATGACTTGGAATGACACAGAAATGGAATAACAGTTTTTTACGTGAATATGTTTGTTTGTGGCTGAATCCTGAGCTTGATGGAATCCCATGGGGCCGCTTGTGGGAAATGGTTTCCTCTGCAATACAGATGAACTCTGGAGATATGCGTCGGTATCGTTCATTAAGTAAACTTCACAAATCCTTAACAATCTTCCTGTTCGTCTGCCAGAAGTTGGCTTTTCATATTTTATTCTTGCTTATTTTACTGTATTGCTTCAAGTTGACCTAAATGGGAGACGTGGTTTCTTAGCCTAAATAAATAACTGCAGATTTGACCTGTCGTTTTTAACTGCAGACCTAACCTGGGTCATGAATGAAATTGATTTACAGACTGTCCGATGACTTCCACGCAGACTGAGGCAGGCAGACTTAAAATCCAGCTTGAAAGACTTTTGATCCCTCATACCTAATTAGATGTGGAATCCTACATGCCCAGGCAAGTCCATCAGCACTGTCTCTTCAGTTGAAGCCATTCCTCCCCCCACTACAGCATCGTGGTCATTACAGGAGCATGTGGCATTTTGTTGCTTACCCACATCAGACTGAGAGACAGTTACATTTTTACTCAACCCAAGGGTGGTCTCTTCTTCATCATTAGTGCAGTAGCAAAGTCTTTGATCCTGAAGATCAGCCACGGTGGGTGTATCACAGTACAGCTACAATGTCATGCACTATCATGCACAAATAAATGAAAGGATTATGTCTTCATCACCCACATTAATCAGCTGTTGTTGAATTAGCATGTAGCAGGGCTCTAGGCCGAGCCTTTGGTTTGGCTCTTGGCTCTATGTGTTTACATAACAGATTAGGGAAGCTGGACCTTGTCTAATCTATTTAGGGGTTTAGCAGGGGCGCTGGCGGGGGATGTCCAGAGATGTGGATCTGCAAATATTAGTTGAAAGTGACCTGCGTAATCCCTCACACCCAGGTCTAATCAGACTGTTCGTCCTTTCAGACCTCATCTCTCTTGTGCAACGTTTTTGTTGAGCTTGTGGAGAATATGGTCGTCTCCTCTTGAGCTGAGTGCTGCTAATAATCTTCCAGACTGCTCATTGTCCTGCAGCTCATAGCCCCTGGGGTTCCCTTCCCAGGAGGATGACTGCCAGATGTGTGAAAGGAAGGAAGACGTCTGACGAATGACCTCAATCTTCACGCTACATCTGAAACAACTTTAATGACTATGCTCAGAGGCATGTCAATCTTCATGTTGATTCTGAACACAGTGATGCGAGATTGTCATAACCATCTCTCCACGGCTTATAAATATTTATCCTATGGTCACTGGAACCAAACTATGTCCCCCAATACATTTGAATGCAGTACAAATGAGGACAGCCATGCATTAAAGGATATTTGTTTTGTTGATGCTTATGGCTTTTTTGTGGGTTAAGGCATTAGTTTCTTCATGCCTAGAACACTTTACTGGAATTTATGAGAGAACATGATCTTGAATGTCCAATATTATAAATAGCATGTTTTCCTTTTTTTCTTATACTCTAAAAAGTAAAAATACATGCCGCACCTCCCTTAGGGAACTTCCAAGCTACCGACTTTTTTGCAAACTGATCAGATAAGCCCACCTTGGAGGAGAATATATTAATGAGAACTTGTGAGATGATACCAGCTCTCTAGGCCTGTTTGCAAGTGTGTAGCTAAGCGTATTAAAGCACCTGTTCGTGGAAGTGGTGTCTGGAAATCCCGCTGCGTGTGAATGTGTTGTAAACATTCCAGGAGTAGTGAGATACATTTACTGTGCTTCCTCTCCCTGGCACAGACCTACAGCAGTCGGGCGGTGCAACCCTGTTTCTGGGCTCTGCCCCGGGCCTGCGCTTCCAGAGCTTCCTGTTGGACGAGGAGCAGAACCGCCTGCTACTTGGTGCCCAGGACCACATCTTCCTGCTGGAGCTGGACGACCTCAACAGCAACCCCAGGAAGGTGGGTGGCTGGGGCACCTCTCAGATCTGGGCTTCACGCCCTTAGGCGTGGAAGTTGCATTGTAAATAAGATACGATATTTTATCTGCCAGTTTTATAGGTATGCTGGATTTTGTGAGCATGGTTCACTCTGTGGCATCATTAAATACAGGACAGTTGACACCGACATGGACAGACATAAGACATATGAATATGTATGGCAAATGTGTATCTACTTACACGGTCAGACATATATAGCGTATTCATAGGCCCTCAGACCAGTGCATGGTTATCTGACCGAATGGTTTATAGGACTGGGATGAGTTACTTAACTCTGCATGTTTTTATTGGGCTATGGGTTCTGGATGGGTTACCTCACCCTGTATGAACCTGTTCTTCTGAATTCTGAGGCTTTCAGGTCTGTGATACCTGAATCTGTATTTTGGTGTCACACCAGATTCGACAGTGGTGGTTGGGGTGGTGAGAATCTCTGATAATGGGTCTTACTTTGCTAGTGAACAGATACATGTTAGAGAGACCTGTACCTGCACTCACTGGACACTTTATTAGGTACACCTGTTCACCTGCTATTTGAAGCAAATATCTAATCAGCCAACCATATGTCAGCAGCACAATGTAATGTTATTTTCACATCAAACACCAGAATTGGGAAGAAAGGTTGTTGGTACCAGATGGGCTGATAAGAGTATTTCAGACACTGCTGATCTACTGGGATTCTCATGCACGACCGTCTCCAGGGTTTATGGAGAATGGGCCGAAAAAGAAAAACATCCAGTGAGCAGTTGTTGATGGCAGAGGTCAGAGATGAATGGGCAGATTGGTTCAAGCTAACAGAAAGGCAACAGTAACACAAATAACCCCTCATTACAACCAAGGTATGTAGAAGAGCATCTCTGAACACGTTGAACCTTGAAGCAGACAGGTTACAGCAGAAGGAGACCACACCGGGTGTCAGTCGTGTCAGCTAAGAACAGGATAGTAGGCTTACAGTGGGCACAGGCTCACCAAAATTGGACAAAGGAGGACTGGACAAATGTTGGCTGCGTCTTGACTTTTGCTGTGACGTTCAGATGGTAGGGTCAGAATTTGGCATATGTGGCATGAAGCATGGATCCATCCTGCCTTATATTGACAATTCAGGCTGCTGGTAGTGGTGTTAATGATGTGGGACATATCTTCCTGGCAGACGTTGGGCCCCTTAGAACAAATTGAGCATTGTCCCTTTATGGCCACAGTGTACTCAGCCTCATTTGGCTACTTCCAGTAAGATAACGTGCCATGTCACACAGCTCATATCACCTCAGACTGATTTTCATTACAATGAGTTCATTTTACCCAACTGCCCTCCACAGTCACCAGACCTCAATTCAATAGAACGTCTGTGGGATGTGGTGGAATGGGAGATTCGCATCTTGAATGTGCAGCCAACAAATATGCAGTGAGTGTGTCATGATATTAACATGAACCAAAGTCTCTGAGGAATGTTTCAAAAACATTGTTGTATGTATTTTAATTAAGGCGATTCTGTAGGCAAAAATGGGTTCAAACCTGTACTAGCAAGATACTTAATAAAGTGGCTAGTGAGTGTATAAACACAGATTTTATGATTCCCTGTACAGTTTTTTTCGCGGCGAGTGGCTGTTTTTTCAGGCCTGGCTTTTTAAGTGCTTTCACAAGTATGGATGCTGCTCTGATCGTTCCATAATGGCTGATGTCTAGTTCAGGCGGTTTGAAATGCACAAGCCCAGGAATTCAGATATGTTTCTATGTGCCAGATAATATCCTCATTCTTCTCTCACAAAGTATTAGGCAAAACAAATTTTTCCAGAAGCCCTTGAAAAAGGTGAACTAGACCTGAAAGCTGTCAGTTATGTTATGAAAAACATCACGTTTGAGTGTCAGTGGTCGCAAGAGGGCTGATGGACACCTCTGACCTGTCAGTATTAGCAAGCAAAATAAACAGGCATGTGGTTTCATGTACGGCGAGGGCTGGTTGAATAGCCTCTTCTATTTGGCTTTCAGGTCTGTGTGATTAGGGTTGTTTGGTGGCATGATTTAGAAAAACAGCAGCTGTCATGCGACTGATGACAAGAGCCTGCTTTTCTTTAGCGCTGATTAAACAGTGGGATGTTTCACCCAGCTGTCCTGTCAGGGACGATGTCAGAGTACTGAGACTCTCCTAATGATGTGTGACACGTTACATGTTTTGCTGTCTTGTTTTGATATTTGAAGTTCTCAAAGTTTAATGGAAGCTCGGCTTGCTTGGTTAAAGGGCAACTTGATATTGACTAGAAATTTGAATTAGGAGAACTTCTAGAGTGAAAGTAAGTTGAATGAGGTTGGCCATGGCTCAGCGATGAGTGAGTGAGGTCGAGTGCGGGCTTCGCTCATATCTGACACGTAGGTGGTCTTTAAATGAGGTCTTCCTGCCTTTTTAAGCTTTTTAAAAGTGATCCCCATACGTCATTGTCACCCAAAGCCTGCCGCCTTGTGGGATAATAGCGGTGGCAAAGGTTTGAGTTGGCTGTGCGCCAGAGGTGCCGTTTTGCCCTGGGTGACAAGGAAAGCATCACGTCACCCAAGCTGGTGCTTTGGCCTCCTTTGTGGCCCTTCGATAACATTTTAATCATGGTGGGTGGCATACTGCGTCCGCTGATCCCAACAGCACACTAATAAACTCAATTTTAGTGTCCTTCAGCATCCACAAGGGCCATGGCATTGCTACCACATGTCCTTCACCTATGGTGTCCAGCCTTTGATAGCAGAGAACCTCAAAGACCAGCTGTGATCTTGCTCAACAGATTTCTGATCCAGTCTGTTTGGTCAGCTGTGCTCCCTTCAGGGTCAGGAGATAATATCCATTTTGATTTCTGTCTCTCCAGTGTTTTTAAACTCCCAATCAAAATGCAAGCGTATCTCCTCTTCATACGTGAAAAAAGATTCTACAGAATCCATGTGATCTTACAGAATCCATTACTAAACAAATAAAGTCCTTCAGTGAAAATATGCTGTGCACTGGGTCAGTTTTCAAACCATTTCTTATCCAAAGGTTTTATGAGTCCCACCTTTGTTCTCTGAGGTATTTTACAATCAATTAAGCAAATAAATTGGGTATTTTTATAGTGCCAACATTCCTCTGTGTATCAGTTAAAATGTTCCAATAAACTATACACACACACACACACACACACACATATATATATAGTATACTACTAAATATATAAATACTACTCATTTTCATTGCTGTCCAGTTGCATTGCATTGAAGGTAAGGCGAGCTGTTCTTGACCACGAGCCCCCGGATCTCAGTCAGCTGTGTGGTTTCTAGGCTTCCGCCAGTGGGTACTCAGAGGGCAGGCAGCGCCAGGCCAGTCTAATGCTGTATCTCCCCGCCCCCCCCCCCCCCCGGCCCATGCACTCGACGCGGAAATGCATTCCAGGGATGCTGCTAGGTCAATTAATTTCATCCTGCCTCAACCGAACATGCCAGTCATTATCAGGGGAGCCCTGGGACCAGCTAAGGAGACAGTATTTACTCCACCCCCACCACCACACCATGTCAGATGAGAGGATGCAGTGCCTGTCTGTCACACCCCACCCCAGCAAGAGAAAACAGCCTCCTATTCCAAAGGAATTGTAAATGCACAAAGTCCCTCCTCCTCCTTCTGTTCCCCAAGGGAATGCTATCGCCTAATGACAGCTCATTAGTATGATAATGTTTCAGAAACGGGACGCTGTGGCGTTTTGTCTGACCAGAGGCCCAGAGCACTTTAAGCTCCGTCTGAGAAACGCTCACTTCCTGCCTGCTAGTAGGATACCCCCCCCTGTGAATGCTCATGCCTGTCGTCCTCAGGCTGGTCAGCAACCACATCCATTTCCCCGCTCTCCTGGTCTGTCACCTGCATGCTCGGAAAGTCCAATCGGCCACTGCAGACTCTGTGAAAGGTGACACAGCCCAGGAATCTAAAATGACTACGATTAGTGCTGTGTTGAATCAATCCTGTCAAGCAGTATTCCTTCAAGCTGCATTTATGAGAATCAGGACCCTCCTGCCCTTTTAAAAATGGCTAGAATTCAATGTCTTCCTTGTTTTTTTTTTGAGGTTTTCACAAAGTCTAAAGCATAAAATATCATGCAACGGTGCCAAGATGATTTTGACATAATATAGAAATAAGTCTTAAACATTTACAGTCTTGGGCGTTTTATCAGTCTAGATAAAACCTTGCATTTTCTACAAAGCACCCATCAACACTCTGACTACGGATTTATGTGTGGGGTCATCATGGACGGTCTAGTGATACATCATTCACCGCGGAGAAAAAAACACACACGTCTCAGCTGTTACCTTGTTCATCTGCCACGTATTTCACCAGATTCCGGGCAGGCGAGTCGGCAACCCCCACTTCGCTAATCCAATAAACCAAGAGAAACTCACAGACTCTTGCCATTCACACACTGGCATGGAGAAGCCTCATGGGCAGCAGGGGACTGGAAAGAGGCACGTCTGTGTTTGTTTTAAGTAGACTTTGAGAACGTTGTGTGTTTCCAGCCACTCCATATGTTACTTGTTGCTTTGGCTATGGAATGACGTAACTACGACTGTGTTTGTCCCCAGGATTATCCTAAAAAGGACACAGCAGTAAAGTCCGCATTCTACCTCCATAACTGAGCAAGATGATACATGGTCTGCCCTTTTAAAGGGTTCCTGTAACGTTGAGCCTCTTGGGTGACAGCCTTTGTTTTGCTAGTCAGAGAAGTTGGAAAGACAAAATATAACAACAGGGTAAGATGTGCGTTGGGGGACTCGATCTTGCCATGACCCTCGTGTTCATATCGTAATTGGTTAAAAATGCGAGGTGGTTGGTTACAGAATTGAGACATGCCGCCAATGGTTCTGCTCCCAGTCTGGCACAGCCAAACCCTAGATTTGAGGGGGGGGGGGGATAAACGAGAGCGCAAGGCTGTCACACAGTCACTCAAGTTAGATGGAGATGCCAGCTTGCCTGGGCCCCAAGATTTCATTCTCTTGGCAGGGAGAGGTTATTACTTGCTTTATTGTGGGGTTTCTTTTCTGGGCCACTCCCATGCTGACTGCAGCCAAGCTGCTTCAAAGCCTTCCATAACTTTCCTTCCTTTCCATCCTTTCAGAGGCACGTGAGCGAATATAGCATGTAGCTGTTATTTAGGGATACCCTGGACCCGTTTAACACTGGGTGACTGGCCCTGGTGAGAGTCAAGGCTTTGCGTGTCAAGCAGTCCTGCACTTTATGACACGGACGCATGTGTGGGTTTGGCAAGCGTGTCCTTAGGCCTTATTTCAGGAGACATACACACTAGTTATATCACAAATCAGTCTCGAAAACCTTAAATTACGCACTTGGAGGAAAGATCAGTATTACATTGAGTTTTCCCACAAAATTCTGAGAATTCCACAAAACATTTCCTTGTTTTTGACAAATACATCACAGCATCCCTTAATCAGGGCACTAGCCTTCAGCTTGCACGTCCAGGGAGGTGGTGTTGATTCCTGCCCCATCCTCTAAGTCCACCCACAGTTAAAAGTTACACAGATTAGCTGTCTTTGTACATGTACTGTGATCCCATCCAGGTTACGTCCTGCCTGGTAGCTCCTAGTGATCCTACATTATATAACCGGTCATGTTCTCTACGACTGGATGACTGTGGGGGAAAGGCGTCGTACTTGGAGATGGATTTCTCTGGTGCTGATTGGCTGGATTTTGTTGTGCCCCTTGACAGATTAACTGGCCTGCACCAAAAGAGAGAGTAGAGATGTGTACTCTCGCTGGAAAAAGTATTCAGGTAAGACAATGTTTGACTGTGTCTTTGTTTCCATGAGCATAATTATTTCTTGGGTCCAACATCTGCGTGTGTCTGCCCACAGACGGAGTGCGCCAACTTCATCCGCGTCCTCCATACATACAACAGGACTCACATCTACGCCTGTGGCACAGGGGCCTTCTTCCCCTTGTGTGTCTTTGTGGAAGTCAAGGGACAAGGAGAGGTAGGAGAAGCTCTGCAGATGATGGAAATGTGGGGCCAGGGACGTGCTGCAGTCCGTCAGAGACGTTAGCCCAACATCAGTGGCTAATTGTCCTTCGCTGTTTATTTTCCAGCAATTACTGAAGTTTGTTCTAGAGCTGCAATGTTGATAAACATTATCTCCAGTCTCTCTGATAGTTTTTTGTGTTTAAACTTGAATGAAGGAAAGAACTAAATCAAGGGATCTATCTGAACTCAACAAATTCAAAGGACTTTTTTCAAAAGACTTACATAATGAGTTAAAAAAAAAAATCAAGCTGCCTGTAAAAATCTGTTTATATTTAATGAAATTTAAACCTATCCATGGTACTTTAACCATGGTATTTTAAACTGTTGCCCACCACAGGAAACCATGTTTCACCTGAACACCAACAGCATTGAGTCTGGAAGGCTGAAGTGCCCGTTTGACCCCTGGCAGCCGTTTGCCTCTGTTCTGAAAGGTCAGGAAAGGTCCGGAAAGGTCCTGGCCCCTTTCCGGGTGCTGCCAGCAATGCTGTCCTGCTCACCATCGTCCATGTGCTTCAGGCTATTTTTTCACGTCTGCTTCCTTTGTAACCACGGGCCACCCGCTAGCCATATCCAGGCAAACTCAAAAGAGGAATTCTATAAAATGAAAAAAACAAACACATTGTGGGTTTTTGACAATGTTTAACTGCGTGACTTGGTGATGAGCTGCAGCTGATGAAAGGAATAGGGAGCCAGTGAATCTTTTTGAAATGAATTACACACAGAAATGTTTGAAGGGACAGAGGATTAAGGAAATTTATATGGGCTCCTCCTGAAATGGGGAGAGCGATTATCCTAATCCTGCTCCATTTATCTGCCTTTATCTGCTTCTGCTGGGAGATGTCTTTTGTCTGTCACGTGAAGGAATGTATGGATATGAACACTGATAATTACCCTTGAATCCTGGCTCGGAGCTCTATATGGAAGCTCCATCGTTATGGTGTCCTGGAGGGAGAGGGTCTTAATTCATCCACTTCAAACAGAGCTACCACTTCATGCCTCTTAGTCTGCTGTTCCTCTAGCTGGCCACATAGGAACTGAAAAGGCTTAGGGGTCCAGGATGTCACAAGGATTTGGAGTCCAATCAGTAGGCATTCACCTTTGAATAGCACCAAGTCTGTGTTAGCCTGGATTCTGTTTCAATGATTCTGTTTCCCTTGATTGTGTGGAGATGTTCTGACCCAGGGACTGGTTAGTTCTACCCTCATGATTCTCTGGGATTTCAGTGTAGCACTGTACTTGGAGTGATGTTCTGGGTGTGGCTTAACTGTCAACGGAATGATGACTTGGAACTATGAGGGACTTCTACACTGCAACATGTGTGACGTCTTAAAACTATTCTGCAGCTTACATCATTTGCAATATCCAGGGCAGTTCCAAGTAGCTCCCTTGGAATGCTGATGTTGAAGCCTGCTTGTGGTACCCATGGTCTTGTGAAATCTTGTTGTGAATAGGCACCCTGGCTGTTACTGGTCTCAACCATTCGTCACAATTAAATCCTGTTTATTTTTATAAATCGCCATCTTCAATGTAGCTGCTCCAGAGCACCCCACGTATACATATACAAACACAGCACACTGTTTAGGCAGGAAAAGTGGAGGAGAGGAACAAAAACCCCTTAGGTGGGACTACTAGGGGAAATAACCTCTGGAGGTCAAAGTTCAACTATCCGTTCTCCCCTCCCGGGTAACCAGCCAAGTTCAAGTACAATGACATTTGCTATTCTAGGGGAGTAACTACAATTCACACACTAAGGCCATTGCGAAGTTCCTGTAAACACTCACTAGGGGACCTGGCCCTACTCCAGCCGAAGTGTGGGTATTGGGTTTTCATTCTAAGCCTACTACTACTATTACTACTACTACTACTACTACTACTGCTCCATAGAAAGGGAAACTCACAGAGCTAGCCAGAACAAATAACCTTGAGAAGGACGCAGTCCCCAGACTTTCATTCTCTTTAACACTGGTATGTCCCTTGTGACTGGCGAGGATTCTGAACAATGACATCACTGATTTGTTGTGCTGGTAGAATCTGTTGGTTTAATATGTACATCGCATGTAATTTTAAAGAATGAACAAAATCTGACATTACTGGAAATCAGGAGCTATCAGATCTTTGGTGATGTCACAGGTTTTTTAATGTAGTGGATCTTTTGTTCTGCTTGCAGATCAGTTCTTGTACGCTGGCACAGCGTCCGATTTTCTGGGCAAGGACACAACATTCACCCGTTCCCTGGGACCCCCTCACGACCAGCATTACATCCGAACCGACATATCTGAGGATTACTGGATCAACGGTAAATTCAAATCCAAATTTTATTGAATTTCTACTGTGAGATTCCAGCTGTGTGCCTAGTTGTAAACATGATTAAATTATGATTTATTTTGATGTTAGCATTTAAATGCTTATTTAGTTTCTTTGGATTATTGTTTTCTATTGTTTTATAACTTTCTACTATTGACTTTAACCTTTCCAAAGTTCAGCTAGAAAGAACCTTATCCATTAGTGCAAAGACCTGGAGTTTATATTTTACAATAAAAGCTCCACCATTCAAGCATTCATTTGGTTTGGAAGCTGCATAGGTGGAAAATGCAGACAGCTCTGGGCTTTGTGTTGCCACAACGAGTGTTTCCAGGGCCCTGTTACTGGAGTTCACACACTACTCATTGTGTATTGTGCATGTGTAAAGCTGCTGCCCTGTTTAATGAGATACTTCAACTTATCGGCATTTTAATTTTAACTTAGCTCCAGATGTTGGCATATGCTTACCCCAAGCATTTGGCCACTCTCCTACCTCACGTGCAGTTGTGTGTCGTGTTTCTGTGTTGGATTTTTTGGAAGGCGAATCTGTCTGGAATTAACAAAAGCATCTCTGTAAGCAGAGCCAGACCTATTACCTCAGTAGACATGTTCGCCAATAAAACGTGGGGTTAGATGTGATATGTCCTCAAAGTGTTCTTTCTCCTTTCAGTGCATGAGTGAATCCTGCATAGGACACACAACAACAGCAATTATTATTATAATAACAGTAATAATAATTATTATTATTGTTATATTATTGATATTTGCAGGGCAGTAATTATTTAAATTATTTTTTTAATGTTATAATATAATTATAACGTCATTCATAGAAGTAAATCTTAGTAAACAGATCTAAAGCTGAAAAAGTCTGTCAATAAGATGACAATAACATAATCATTTAAATTGAAATGAAATCCTTTGGAGATACTTCAAGTTTCGTTTGTGTGCTCCGTCTGTTGAATCTTCCCTGATAGCCGCTTTTAAATCCTGTCGGACATATCTGCCTACTCTGACTGGAGGGTTATAAGCGGCACATTTAAGGTGAAACGCGGTCGTCTTTCTCTTCTTGGGCCAGAGGGCCGCTTTGTGGCCGCCCATCCTGCCTCCGACACCTACAACCCTGACGACGACAAGATCTACTTCTTCTTCCGCGAGGCGTCCCGCGAAGGGAGCTCGGGCGATAAGAGCGTGCTGTCGCGAGTGGCGCGAGTGTGTCAGGTAAGGGGAGGCTGGTAACCTGGGCCAGTCCCCGGGTCAGGAATCGTCAAGGTGCCTGGTAAGAAAGGCCTGCTGGGGTCGCCTGGACCTC
>JAODUD010000001.1:6129694-6150629 GCA_026784285.1 Stomatorhinus walkeri | reverse complement strand
CATGCTGCCCACTTGCAGCTGTATTGTTTTAGCCTCTGACACCCCATGAGGCATAAAACTCCGTTAGCGGGTCATGCGTGACACTGAGCTGCACTGTCACTTCCATTAGCAGGATCCGTTTCCGCTTCCTGCGCTCGTGGCTGTAGACTGGTGCGTGTCGGCTCTGCAGCTCAGAAAGCCAGACACCAGTGGGGGCAGTGACCTCATGATGTACCAGGGTAAACTTCCTGTATGCACATTGTGAACTTCCTGTATGCCCCCTTTCATTGGCCTTGGTCAGTAATTATGAAAATCATGCTGATTGGCCTTTCGGCAGGTGCTACAGAGCTCCTGGGGGGTATCTTACAAAGCAGGATTTCCCACTTAGCTGGATAACTTAAGCCAAATGTGAAAACTGTCCAATAGAAAGAGAGGTAAGTGGCAATACTGTTGGATAAGCCTTACATTGGGCTAATCTGGCTAATAAAGGAAACCTGCTTTGTGCAATACCCCAAGGTAGCTACCCCCCGGGCAGTCTGGCATGATCAGGCCGTCTTCAAGTTGCTACCTAACGTCACCGGGGTCTGTCCTCCCCACCCGTCACCCCCCTACAGGTGAAGCTGGACGAGCGGGTGATGAGGACTGAACTGGGCTTGCTTATCCGCTCGCTTCAGCGGCAGGACGCCGGCACATACCACTGCATGGCGCAGGAGCACAGCTTCAGCAGGATCGTGCTGCGGCTTGGCCTCCGGGTCATCGAGCAGGGCCAGATGGAGCCACGGCCAGCCACTCAGCGGGACGACGTGGCCACAGCCGTGGCCGGGGCCCGTCAACGCTACAAGGACTACCTGCGGCTGATGAACGGCCCGCAGAACAGCGTGGACCAGTACTGCGAGAGCGTGTGGCTCCGTGAGCGCAAACACGCCCAGAAGGCCCGGTCCCCTGCTCCCGGCAAGTGGAAGCTCCTGCGGGAGATGAAGAAAAGCCGGAACCGGAGGCACCATGCATAGGGCCTGGAACCTTACGCAAAAAAGACACCTGACTTCAAGATGGACGTCGCGAGTCCTTTCCTGCAATAGCTGCGACAAAGCAGTATTTATGTTGAATAATCTGTAAATAGTCCATATAGCTGTACAGGTGAGCGTGTGTTAGTTAGCCGTCAGAACGTCTGTTGGGAATCTGATTATGGTAACCAGACAGGGTGAATAGGCCAGAAGCGTTTTTTTTTTTTGTACAAAGCTTTTTGTATATTTTATATTTTGTTTAGGTAGATTAATTTTTCTAAATGGTATTTATATTTATTCCTCGTTTTAGCTGCTTTAGCATTAAATATTTTAACTTGTCGTAGTTCCTCTGTATTGTCCCGGAAGATCCATTATGATTTTATTCATTTTATATTTCCCGCGAAAATAGATTCTATACCCATGTATTTGCTGTAAACCGTAAATGCAGATGCTGCGGCGGTTTTCGGTTTATTCCGGACAACCAGTCACACAGGAATCAAGAGGAGTTTCCGTTTGCTGCTGAGAGCCGCAGTTGAGGAGCTGAAGGAATCCCAGCGTTCTGGTCTGCGCTGAAGTCAGGCTCTCGATGTTCAAAGCTGATCTTGGAAACATCCTTCAAACCCAATATTCCAAGTGACTCTGCTGGACTAAGACGTGGAGCACGGTTCATGAAAGCTAGTTTCCAAAATTCACTCAGGTCATTTTTTGGTTGTGTTTGAGGTGAGATCTCCCGTGACCTAAAGTCAGGCTTCCTCATTATATGTTACAGTACAGGGAACCATAACTAACTCAGTCGTCATGTAATCCAATGAAGATTAAATTTGTCTGAGTGACTTTTGTAAATTTGCTCTTCAATTCATCCAATCCATCAGTTTCCTTGTTCATGCTCTCTTCCCACCCAACGCTGTACATTTAATGTAACTTTATAAATAACATGCTGTCATATTTTCTAACTGCCAATAAAAGGAACAAAACACCTGGGCAGAAGGTTGGGTTTCCTGCAGATTTTTCTGGAAGCACGATGCGCACGTATTGGACACGCATTGGGTGGGAAGCCGGCTCACTTGAGGGGTGCTGCCTTCCCGCCTGGATCCCCTACGGTCGCTCTTTATATAGAAACCGCGGCCCTCGGACGCTAATGCAGGATGTCACCTCAAGTTGCTTTCCATCTGCTGCTGACGAGGTGCAGCGATTGCGCCACGGCGGGTTTTCTTGCGGGCGGGCCGTTTGAATGCCGCTTTATTCTCTGTAGTTTGGTGCAGCGGGATTGCGGGCTCACTATTTGGGGATAAAAACAATTGGGTGTAATCTTTTACAACAGATCCCTAGAGTTTTTGTTCACCGCAGCCCTTGTCCAAGTGGGTGCTTTAGGGGATTAATTTTTTTTATTTAGATGACACTTTTATCGAAAGTTGTATACAGATTTAAGAAAACGGAGTTAGACAGTGCCTTGAACATTTGGGGGGTAAGGGTCTTGCTCAGGATCAATGGTGAAATCACCATGGCGACCTTGGGATTTGAACCAATGACCTTCTGACTGTCCTAACTTGCTGAGCCACAGACCAATATGTGGGTGAGGTAGGAGTGCATTTGGAGCCGCCTGTGTGACCAGGTCTCCCCTCTCGGCTGAGCGTGATTCATGCGAGTCATGCAGTATTAGTCATTTCCGCTATGAATGTTTCAGGATGACTTTTTAATGAGAGGAAATTAAAGCTGGTTTGTTTTTAAAACTACGGTAATTGTGCTTGTAGAACCAGTAACATAAGGACTTTGGTGAAGGAAGAAGGTGAATTTAATTAAATTAAAAATTACATGTGAAACTTGTTTTCCTCTTTTCCATCACCAGGAAACACAGAGCTTTATATATTTTTAATTGCATGGCTGCTCGAGGCACAGAACCATGCGACATGCAGCATCACATGCGGAGTACATTTAAAAACAGAATGCACAGCTAGGAGTGCATCAACCCGCTTACACCACGGTTATTACACATTTAACTTGCATGTTTGTACCTAAAGATTATTTTCATGTTTACAAGTTGGAAACGCATTTATTAGTAGAAATACTTGCTTCTGCCCTTTGTTAAATGTATCTGTTTATTGTCCGTCACTTTTAAATTGTGTTCTACTTAAGGAATTTTAAGTAACGCTAGAATTAAAGATTATAATTTTTTCCTGGCCAATCAGATTTGAGAATCCAACAGTGCAATGTTTTAAATTGACTTAACGGCTATATTTAACTGTGCACCTGAAATGACTAGTAATGTAATAAAGATCTGAATTGGACATATGAAAGAAGCAACGCACTCTTCAGATACAAGGCTCGGTCAGCAGACAGGACCCCCCTCAGGTTTTTGGCCAGCAATGACCTTCCCGGATTGAAAAGGTCACTCGTGTTCCCTGAGCGAGGCCATCTGAACCCTATCAGCCGTGAACGCCGGCCCACACGTACGCTGGCGACCTAGGTTAGTCACGCCTGAGGTGTCGCACCCTCCTCCAAGGCACCGTGATGATGAACATTATAGCTACCCAAGGAAGAACGGTTCATCCTCACACACTTTAATACTTGCTATGGTGACTGGATGGATGAAGTGATGTTTTCACCTTTAATGGCTGAAGTTTAATTTTTATTTGAGTATGATGTAATTAAAATTCCTTTGCAAATATCTCCCACTGATTTATAGGCGTTTGGCTTCTTTCAGAAGGAGCAGATCCCAGGTTTCGTTTTTTTGGTTAAGTTGAGATATTTCACTTTCGGGACCTCGGTTTGTCCACCGGTGCTGTTGCTGTCTGACAGACGGAAAGCCTGTCCACTGTGCCTTTCAGATTCAGCCTTCAGCACGGTGACGGAGGTCGGTCTGTTCTGGCATGCATGCGACCCTCTTCCAGCCGTGTTGGCATATGCCGCTCAGAACGCTCCCCCAAGGGCCTGACCTTGACAGTGTCCACATACCCTCTGGGCACATTGCTTCAAATCCCACAGAATCTCCCTGTTAAACACCTTGCCGCCATACTCAACTGCTCCTGACTCAAGGACACGTTGAATTTTCTTCCATCTACCTCTGCTGGCACTTAAAAATCCCCTCACGTTCATCATCTGTGATGCCTCTCTGCCATTGACGTTAAGTGTGTTTTTGTACAGCAGTAATGGAGTTGTGAGGCCTGGTCTATGTGTACGGCGGTGCAGCTACCTACCTCTTCAGGTTTATCTCTGGCTTCTCAGGCCTCATCTGTTGAGGACTAACCCATTCCTTCACCTTTTGCATGGAGCCATCTTCCTTGGTTCTCTAATCGATTCAATTCAATTTTATTTGTATAGGATATTTTCAGAATAGTACATTGTCTCAAAGTGCTTTACAATATTCCTGCTCTGCATTCTGAGGTAACTGTCCCATCAGTTTACTTTAAATTATTATGTTCACATGCTTTATTTTTAATAATACATTCTTCTTCTCTTGAAACACAGATGATCTATTTTTCAATTGGTGCGTTCACGGGTTCCTACATAACTGTGTTTTATTTGTCGCCTGCTACCCAGTTGAGACATCTTCATACAAAAGCATCCTGACAAAATAAAAAAAAGAATGAGGATGATGTCATGTTTAAATTCCAGAGGACCTCCACAGGTGCCTAAATCAATGCCTGTGTTGTGTAGAACATGCCTGCTGGCTTTATTTTAGCTAGTTCTTGTCCTTATTATTCAACAAAAAGAACTTAAAAGTATTTCTTGGTTAGAAATATTCAGTGGAATATTCGGTCAATCAAGCAGTGAATGATCCTGACAGTCATTAACATTGAAAGGAGGACATTTGTAAAACCATTACGGTATACGGTGACCTGGGGATAAGGTAATAAAAGGCCAATGGTGCAGAAGAGAAATTATCCATAGTAACGTCTTGTGAAGCACAGCTTCATTCCCAGTTGGCTGGGACACCAATAACTCCAGACCGTGGCTCTGCAGTCGGCTCCCATCACCGAAGGCACTGGGGGTGTAGTTGTTTGGTTTAGTCCACTGGGACCTTTAAATTTGCTGTCCGTCTTTTAATAAATCAATCGTTCCACGGTTAACTGAACAGCAGAGCGACTGTGGGCGTGTGAGGGTGAAGCAGCGGTCCATGACCAGGGGCAGAATGGCTGCCGGTTAAACACCTGCCTCCCAACACAAGAACTGAAATAAAACCGCAAGGTGAATTCCCCGAGGTCACGAGTAAATGGGCCGCTAAACTCAGAGGTTTGCTCTCGTCTCGCTGCCGACACCAGAGTGTGATGTGGAACGGCATCTAAGTCTCCTCCACTAAGCAGGACAATGAAAATAACGTGACCGCCACCGAATTCTTGGGCTGTGTGTAACAGTGACGCTGCCATCTGATTTTCCCCTACAAGCAGGTCGGGAACATGAGGAACTTTGCAATTACAGACCTCGAATGCTCAGCTCAGAGCGGATATTTTGGAGAAATTATTATTAATATAAATTTATGTGAAGATGTCATAAAACAAAAGGGCATGTGTTACATTAACTGAGGAAAAAATGATAATTAGCACTGTAAACTATAAAAGAATAATGAGGCCAATAAAAAAAACCTTTTCTTCATCCATGAATATCCTCAAACTCAGCTGCCAGCAATTTTAAGTAGCGGTTCATTTGTTTATATCCCACTCTTTATATAAGCTTTAAGACATCCATAATCTGAATGAAATGTCTGTTTCTTAAAAGCCCTCTGTACCATTTCAGATGCTGTATGGCGACACATTTTCACAGGAATGTAACTGCAAACTATTTAAGTTAAATACTTTGGTTTTGGGGTTTTTAGCCTGGAATCCCTGTTACAGCAAGGTCATTTCCCTCCAGAAGAAATGTCATGGTACTGAAGAGTGCAGCCCCACATATAGTGGTGCGGTGGGGATTTTCAGTTTTAAAGGCGCAGTACGTGTCCGGTCTTGGTGCTATTATAAGTGTCTCTGATTACTATCAAATAATAGCACTATTTATGTATTTACGACAGTGTTTTTATATTTCTGAAAAGTGTTTCTAGATATTTGACGTCTCCCACAGCTGTTGACCCCCCTGCAAACAGACAAAAGTGAGTTGACCCGTGTTTAATAGCTTTCCGGTGGATGATTGAGAAGGAGAATCCCTGAAGACTTCAAATAACTGGGAAGGTAAGATTTAAATGGCTGTCATTGGGCTAATTAGGCAGGAAACCTGTCCATCATGGTTTGGGGTCCTCCCGCTGAAGTGGCCCAAAATCAGCTAGGGCCGGGCACCCAGCTGCCAGTGGGCGTCTCCGCTCGGGCTTCTCTGAGGTGTCCTTGATGAATGACTAGCCTCGGGCTGATGTAGACCTCACCTTTGAAGCTCTCCGTTGACAAAATCCATGCATTTATAAACCCACGATGGTTATTAATAGCAAAAACATCAAATGAAATTGCATGTAAATCATTAATATTCATTACCTTTTTTTATTAAAGAGACCCCCTGTGGTTACTGTAAGATAATGCCATCCACGCACCCCTGATGGCAGCATGATGTCACACCCCTTCAGTGTTGACAGTAGAATGGACAGGGGATGCCACCTGGAGCGGCTGGTTCTGCAGTGACTGACCAAAGCCCCGTTGGTTCTGCATGCTTGAAGGTCCTTCAAGATTAAGAACTCTACTGGTCAGCAGGTCATTCACAATGGCCTTTTTTTAGATTGCTTTACATTTAAACTTATGTTTATTTTATTTAGCTATTTATTTAGATGTTTTTTTTCCAAAGCAGCATACTTTTTTTCAGAAAACAGGGTCAGACAGTATCTTTAGCAATTGGAGGTTAAGGGCCGTAGTCAAGGGCCCAACAGCAAAATCACTCTGCTACTATAGGATTTGAACCAGCAACCTTCTGATCACTGACACAGCAGCCTAACCTACAGTTCTAAAGCACACAACCCTTTCTCCACTATGTGGAGACTGTTGTCCTTTTCCTGTGTATCATACCTTGTAGGGAGATCACATCCTCTGAAACTGGTGCACACGTTGAAAATATTAGCGCGAAACCCAGAAAATGCTCTCATGAATCATCGCTCAATCAGCTTCTTAGACCTCAGGGGCATGTTCCTGATCTGATACCCTGCAGATAAACAATGTTGGGGGAGCCAAAGAAAAGTAACCTTGAGAGGATTTCCCCCCAATCAACAAGCCCGGAATTAAGTCATCACAGAATGTGTCAAGAAAGAATGAATATAAACCTCAGTATTACAGGGCAATTACCTGCATACAGATGTTTGTGGCTGTCAGGTGATAAGTGTGCCTTTCATATGCGGGCGCTGACTCCGGTTGGTGGTTTACACGGACGACACCCCCAGGCAGGGGGTGCCGGAGGAATGTGCGATTCTGAAGGAAACAGTTGTTCACTTGGAGCCTGTAATGACTGCTTGCGTGAACAGCAGCTGATTTATATCTGTACAGCTGGCCTCTGATCTCCGTCAGGGCACGCAGGCCCCATCAGGCCCCATCATGGCTTCTCACTTGGGTTTGCAGCTCTCGCTCCATCTGTGTGGAGTCTCTGAATGACCATCGTCACCTCTTATAAGCCCATGAGATCGTACGATTCTGTACAGTAAGGTTGTATCCTCAAGGTTTAGAAAGTGTATTTGCTAATTTTATGGAAAAATTTGACATTTCCCTCCAGATTTCGTTTCAGCTGACATGCATACATTTTAGGGGAGACTTCAGCCACTCCATTTTTTTGTCTCGGTCCCCCAGTAAAATTTTCAAAATTCATGAGTCCATCTAAGGGCCAAATTCTTGAATTCATCCCTGTTCCAGCTGTGTTAAAATCTTATCTTCACATCTTTACTTATAGACTTATAGAAGTCATTTATGCGAGACATCCAATACTGTGGAGAAAATATGAAGAAGGTTCTTTGTCTTTGAATTGACATGTCGTGTATCTGAAACTCCTTCAGGTTCCCTGTTTGACATCAGGGTAAGAGGTCATTCCCATACTGCCAAACATTACTGATTGTCGGGATGGAGAGACACTTAAGCAAGTTTGTATATCCATGATAAATAGCAAGAGCTCAAAGGTCACATTGAAACACATTTGTATCTTTCTCCAAAACTGTTTTGAGGATAGCCCCTCCCAAGTTTCACTGCTCAGATATGAATGGAGCTTCTGTGGGTCCCAGATTGAAAGGAAGGCTTCCTTGTTGAAAGCCTAAATCAAGGTCTATTCATGCAAGACCTGTTGAAGCGTGCCCTCAAGGTCACTGTCCAGAAATGCAAAGAAAAGGAACCTCATGATTGGTCTTCTACCACTTGACACTGGACAAGCAATGTTTTCTGAATCTATTTAAAATCTGTTACGTAAGAAAACAATAGCTCTATGTCTTCCAAACATCCCCTCGGAGTTAAAAATTCCTTGACGCCTTATCTGGTCTTGTCTTATCTGAAGCTCACATCCAGAGGTCTTTTAAAGACGTTCTGTATAGTGATGGTGCCTTGGGGACCTATTTTTCTTGTGTGTTAGAGGATCTGACTTAGTTGAGGGTAGGACACAGTCATGCATATCAAGGACTTGGATTGAATGTTAGAAAAACACTTCGGCATGAAATGTTATTTGTCAGCTCGAGTTGCATTCGAATTCGCAGCAGCCACGGCAACGGCCGAGAATGCTGATTGGACGTAGCAGATGGGAACTCGTCAATGGAAAAAATTCTTCAGGACGGCAGGGAACCAGACCTAGTCTTTTCCAATGCAGTGTATGCCATGTCACCACTGGAGATCTTGCTGATTTAGCCCGCATGTTTGTGCTCTGTGTGCTAAAAGGGGCATCCATCCATCCATCCATCCGTCTTTTTAACCACAATCCTCTATGTGATATTTTGGTTTGAAGACTAGAGGATACATATTCATTTGCTGATGATCACTTTGTTCAGTATTCTCTGCATTCTCCTCATCCGCTGGTGGACTGTGCTTTGCTAGATGACGCATTATGCATTGCTTGCTTTTGACACACCAGGGCATTTTATGGACACTCCTGTGAAGGTAATTAGTGCAGCTGTTTTGTGTTTGCATTTTTAGCTATGGGCCTCTCTGCCTTTTGAAGGCAATGTTTCTTCTGACCAAACTAACTGCAAATTCACTCCTGCCTCAGTCTCAAATGACACAAATTAAGTCCATAATGTCCGGCACAAATGAAATCAATCCAATACGGCATGTACACAAATAATTAATTGCTGTAATAATTAGGTAATTATAATAATTTGAGACAGCCAGTGCCTGCGATCAGTTAGCCCGCAATTTCAGCCCCCCCCTGTGAAAGCTGGGTGTGCCTCAGGCTTTTTCTGATTGGATATAGTGTTTCTGACCCTGGAGTGCGGTTGGATCCATATTAAGTGTCACAGAGGTCATTGTCACGTGTATGTGCCTGTGGCGGCCCTTTGCAGAGGTCATCTTGGCCGTGAGGGGTCACTGAGGGGTCACCGATGGTGCAGGTTTGCAAGTCTGCTGCAAGTCTACCTCTTAGCTACCTTTATCCAAACCATGGTACAGAGCGCCAGAGTGTAATATGTACCAAGTCACCTCACATATATACAGGAAATGTTATGTTTATGTTTTTAAAGTTAATATTTTGTGTTGGCCCTTCGCATTGAGATTTGAATTGTAAAATTTGGACTGTTTAGGACTTAGCCATCTTGTTCATTTCACTTCCTCTGCTGGTCCCTGGAGGATGAGCTCCCCCTTTGAGTCTGGTTCCAGCCAAGGTTTCTTCCTTCTAGGGCGTGCTCACTGGGGCTTTGGGTAGAGATAACGTAAAGTGCTTTGAGACACTGTAATGTCGTGAAAATGCACTACACAAATAAAATTTAATTGAATATTAATTAAGGGCATTTGTCTTTGATGAAGGATATTATGCCCAGCGTAAGAGCAACATGACTGGTGTTATTGCACTGGGGGGGAGGTGGGGGGGGGGGGACTAAAGGGAAGCAGGAAATTAAAGGTTTGGAAGTTTTCCTGGGATGTATTGGGTTTCTCAGATTCCAGTTGACCTTATAAAGCCATGCTGGAGGGGTATTTGATTTGAGTGGTCAGAAAACTTCTGAATATAACTATAGCTTACTACAGATTCAGAAGATTTCATTCTAGGGTTGAGTTTTTCACCTTATCACTTTGAAGCGATTTATTGACATTAAAACTCTGGCCATTCTGAACGTTGCAGAAAATGGATGAACGGTTCCTCATGATGGGTTTTCTGGAGCCGATTGCTATGTGTCTGCTGCCCTGGAGGTAAGTGGAGCCATTGGATCGGTGTCTGAAATGAGGTTATCTTTCAGACCTGGGCTCTAATGATTTCCGCGACCTCCGGCCCGCACACTTCCAGAGAGCTCTGAGTGGTCTGAAGGTTTCTGAAGTGTCAGAGCGACCTCATAATTCATTTACCGCCGGCCCCAAGCTCACAATAACTTACCCAAATTAATATTTCATGCTGAGATAATATAGATCCTTCCCAATCCTCCCTATGTCCTCTAGCTGTATGCACAGTCAATTGATAATTGTGGAACAGAGGCAGGTAATTAACTCTTCGATGGATTTTTTTTTGTGCCCACATTTCATTAAAGCGCAGTCAGCCTTTGTTGCAATTAATTACATTTTTAGACATTTTCGACAAGAAAACAAGCAAGGGGGAGGCAGTATGTGCCGTTTGAGTTTGATTTGGCCTCGAGTCACTGAAATGAAAGGAAATCTTGCATGATTTTTTTTTACTATTCTGTCTCTTAAAATATGTGCATAGACATGGGAAATTGGAGAAAATGGAAGGGCTCTCTGAGCCCTCGGAGACGGCAATAAGGAGACAAATTATAAACGTCAGACGGGTGGTCTGAATGTTATTCAGGCATGCTGAAATATTAATGCTTTCTTCACAGACATTTTTATACGGGAAATTGTATAAGCAAGCAGAAAACTCCAGCAAATTCGGAATATAAAGTTATATACATATAAAAAAGGAACTGATGGGGAACAGATTCAGCCCCCAAACACAGATAAGTGAACATTCTGCCACTGGATATTTGGTCTTCCTCCAAGCTCACATGACTTGTCACATGACAGTAAGAGTATGAAGGTGATGGCGCTACATTAGCCTGGTGCCGTACAAAGTGCATCAAGGCTCCTGCAAGCATGGCTGAGGTAGATGGCTGCGAGGCCCCCCCCCCACGTCTGCTCCTGGTCAAATACGATCACCTCGCTCAAACTGCCGCTTTAAGAGGGGAGGTGTGAATACCTTAAATTTCAGGATGGCGAGGCCATGCTTCTAGGGGTGCTGGCTTTGCAGTTACTAGGAAACCACATGAGACGAGGTTGTTGCTAACCAGGTGTCCACTGTCCACTGGCACTGTGATGTCCGCAGCTTTGCTACTGTTTCAGTTCCACCCCCCACCCCACCAAAATGCTCTGGATAATGGCCCACAGTCCACACCACCTTGTCCTCTATTTCAGTTTCTCTGGTCGATTCTCTCGTCACCACCACTGGAGTGGGGCGGGGCCTATTGGCACACCCAATATTAAAGTTTGTTGCATCATTGGTTGTTAGACTCGTCATTTGCCAAAAGTTGCCTGCCTCCTAGCGAGATTGAAAGGGTGAGGGGGGGTGATAGCGAGGCCTAATACCATAACACACCATTACGTGTCAGACTCCATCGAATGACCCCGGTCGGACAGAACATTACAGCCAAAACGCTGTCAGTCACTGAGAGGAAAGTTAGCCAATTACATCAATCTGTGCTCTGACGAGCTCAAGGCGCCGTCAAAACAAAGCCAAATAGAGACGTTTGAAACGTTCGGCATTTTGCCCAGAACATCTTTAAAGCTTGTTTCAAAATATTTTGTGAACCGAGTGCTGTGTAATTTACTCATTCCCCTCATGAATACATCTCTGGCTGTGAAATGGCAGTCAGATCCATCCTTTCTGGCTCCCCCCGTCGTTTGTTTACACGGAAATTTGTATTTTATGCATGACAAATGGCATAATTTTATTAACAGGGTCCAACTTTTATGCTGACAGTGTATGAAGTCACCAGCAGTGTGCAGAGTGTAAAGGAAAAGCATTTTTATGTCCTGTTGTAGTTTTAACTTTGCCGCCGCGCAGGTTGTATCAAAATGCTGACCTGTGTCTTTCTCGAAAGAGTGCAGACTGGTCATTAAATCGGTTCGTGATTCGTGGTGAAATGGAGTTCTTGATGGGTGGGGGGGCGGGGCTTTTCATGATCTGCCAAAAAGGCTACAAACGTTAATATGAAATATTAATATTGAAATGGGATTCTGGAGGTGTTAGCCTGTATAAAATTGTAGTAAAATATATACAGTTTTCAGGGAGAGGACTGAAAACACTGCACATTGCCTTCTCAGATTGATGCCATGGGTTTGTTGACAATGCAACATTGCTGAAATAACAAGGAATTGGGATCCAATGTGGGTGTTATGACCGATCTTTGTTATTACATAGAAAAGTGTGTGCAGCCATTAGATTTGAGAACTTGCTTCCTTAGAGGTAAACCGTAATTATTACATTTCTACGGATAAATATGTGCATTAAATATGCAAAAATGCAAATGTAACTCTTTCCAAAGGTAGAGAATGCGATACTTTTAAAATCAGAACTTTTTTTAGATTTCAAAAATGTATTTTCAGTGTTTTATGACAGGGAAGTAACTATAAGTACTGAGAAGGGTTGACCTTCAAAAGCTGATCACAAGACATCCGGAAAAGACAATATTTAACCCACCGGGCCCAGCTGGCCATCTCGCTGTTCAGGTGCAACGGGGTTGATGCCTGACACCCCCACCGTCCTTGCAGCCAGCGCTCGAGGGCTGAGCATGGTTCCCGTTTGCAGGAAGAAGCAGTTTCAGGTTAAAAATGAGGGTAAAAATCTATGGCTGTTATGTGGCAACCAGATTCGGCAATTCCCACCCGTGGCTAATAATCATGGGGGGCACAGTGGCTGTCTGGCTAGCAGTTCTGCTTCACCCTTCTCAAATCAACCAATCCATCAATAAATCCGTCAATCAATCGAGAAAGCAATCACTTTATTTATAAAACACATTTAAAAACAACATGTGTCAGCCAAGTGCTGAACAGAATACCAATAAGCAATAGAATAGTGAATTTGAATATTATTCATATCATGCAGGTTTGCTCCCCCGGACTAAAGACGTGCAGTTTTTTTTAGGCATTTTTACATTTCCCTGTAGTGTCGGATTGGGTGTGAGAGTGTGTACATGGACTGGCATCCCATCCCCGGCGTGTCCATCCAGGCCCCTGCGACTCTGACCTTGATGGATGAAGATGAATGAATCTCTCAGCACAGAGAAATGCGTCACACTTTGCTGCTTGTTAAACTATTTGGATTAGATGGCTTCTGTGAGGAAATGGTTAGGAAGGTGAACCTTCAAGCTGTGGCCCATGATAGATGTCACACATTATACTCCAAGGTGGAGCGACATGCGAGAGAGAGAACCTCAGGACAGCCATGACCTTCATCGGGAGGTCTTTGAAAAGTAAACATCGCACGTACGGTCCCAGAACAAAGTCATGCTTTCAGCTGGTCTGTGAATCAGTCTCTGTCACACATGGACATTTTGTCATGAGTTCCATGCTTGGAGATACCCATTAGTCTCTGTCATCTGGTTTTTGTGTTTGTCTTCCGTGATTCCACCGAGATTCCCACAGTATTCCAATGGTAGAGCAGCTTTTAGTCAATTCCCAGAGCTTTTCAGGTGTGTAGAAGTGTTTTACTGTGAGGATAGACAAATGGTTATCAAAGCTCAATCATCTCCCATTTCTGTACATTTCTGGGGTACCTTAAAAAAAAAAACCTTATTCTGTGACCTGGCACTGATTCACACAGCTGAAGGATGACAGCATTTGGCTGTTTGTCCTATGAGATCTGTTGGTGCCGTTGCAAAGTGAATAAACACCGCCTTCGGCAAAATGAAATGTGCGGAGGATTAATTAGGGCCGAGGGTGCAATTTATTCTCGCCGTGAATGTGGGACTGTAATATTTTCAGTGACATATTACTTACATGGTGTTGTTTGTTTATTTCAGCTCGAAGCAGAATAACAGGTCGAGGTTGGCCGTCAATGCCCCGCTTTAAATCACACACGCGGACAGATATTGCGAGCGATCTCGTTTGGCATTCAGGAAGTGAGCACGGCTTCGATCCAGTCGATGGCTGTTGTATTTCTCGGGGCTGGTACTGCAAAGCTGTGCTTTCCTGGTGGGTCTGAGGACCCGTCAAACGGGTCTCTGATTATTTCCCGGACTGTTCTGAGGACCTCTATTGACAGCAGGTATAATTGGACAACGAGAGGAGCTTCCATCGATTTTCTGCTCCCTCTGACTCGTCATGGGTGAGAAGGGCATGATTCGAGATAGATTAACACGTCACCTTCGATTTGTATGGCTGATACATCAGGGAGGTGAGCAGGGTCACACTTTCGACCGGCGTGATTTCGATACTGTCCTCCTGGATTTACGGTGAGAAATGGCTGACCTTTCTTGGATAGATCTTCCCCATACGGGGGCAGCGTGTCATTAGGGGGAGATCCTCGCAGATACTCTTCATTAGCTTCCTGCTCACTCTTTCGGGGTGCTGCCGTTTCCTGAAAACGCCACATGTGACTGAGATGGACCCCCCACATCCCCCCCCCAGCCCGGTGAAATGCAAACGCTTGCTAATGCCTTCAGCTGTCAAGGACGGAGGAGGAGGAAGTGTGTGGTCCTGTTTGGGAACAAACAAGAGGATTATAAAGGAATCACTCATGATCTTACAGCAGCTGCTGTTTCTCACTGAACTGAGTCTTGCATACAGAACTATGCAGAAGTCATAGTCCCCTGCAGGAAATCACATCTAAAGCAATTTATCTGGACAATAAGTATAATTTTGGTCAGAAAACAATAAATATTTAATATTGTAATATATACAAATGAACAATAAAAAGTGAGTGATACAATAAAAAGCATAAATAATTTCTTCCATTCTCCAATAAGTTACTCATGTTGCTGGGTGATTAAAAGAACACAGCTTTGCTTCCCAAACCTCTTCTCAGGGGTACCACGGCAGTCCATGTGTTCCTTCAGTTTCCCCCCCAGTTCTCTAATTGATTTAATTAGTTATTATGGAGTATTGAGTAGCCAAGTGAGATCTGCTTCTGAGCCGAGTTCAACAAATCCATGGGCATATTTGATGGTGACTGCAAATGCTGGGTGATTTTAGGTTTAGGTTTTGCAATGGCTAAGCTGACACACTACAGACAGACAATCAGGGCTTCATTCCAACGTAATTTAAACATACTTCTCTTTAACGGCCTAAGACTTCTGCACAGTACCATTTTTATTATTGCTAATGATTGTCTCGCTATCAGTGATCTGCTGGTAAGTGAGGAAGGGGCATTGAGGCAGTTTGTCGCTCACCGGGTTTGGATGCTGTGTCTGAACCCAGAAGGTTGCTAGTTCAAATCCCAGTATCAGAGGTGTGATGGTTCTGTTGGCCCCTTGAGCTGAGCCCTTAACCCCTAACTCCGACCCTGCTTTCTTGAAAAATGTACGACACTTTGACTAACAGTACCTGACAAATAAATAAATACGATGTAAATGTGGACCGGTGATGTCACCCCCCTCCCAAAAGTCCCATCCTCCCCCCAGTTTGGAGCAGCATGAGCCCCAGCAGGGGGGGACATATTTTGACGGCTCCATGACTGCTGGCGCGAGGGATCGCAGACGGCTCTTTCCCACAATGCCTCTGGAAGCTGCCTGATCCCCCCCCCTCCTCGGCATCTGTGGTTTGGTCCATCACTCCCGGAGCCCAGATCTGCGAGCTCAGCCTGTCTCCGACTGCTGGCTCCTGTGTCCTACTGCCGGTTCCCCACCCCCCTGAGACGCGTCTCTTTGTGTCTGTGTGTGCGTGCGTGTGTCTTAGTGCGGGTGTGTGCGTGTGTGTTTAATCTACGTATCACTCAGCTTGTACTTTCAGGGGGCTCTCATTTGCTTCCTTTCTGCTAAGGATATTTATGTATTTAGCTGCCATATAAGATTCCCGTAGCAAATAGCTGCAGCTCAGATCCCTGTAGCTGCCCTCAGACACTTTTCCTATAAGAATGAATCTGATCAGTAGGCTCTGCAATACTGTAAGATGAGGACACTACTGGCTTAATTCATATCAGGCCAAGTCAAGTGTTCTACCATCCATTTACAGGTACACAGTGGCCCAAAATACAGTTTCCCCAAGAACATGATGCGACATACAGACAGCGAGTGTAAGGGGAGGGGTTTCACAAGATTTACAGTGCAAAACACGGGGCAGTGCGAAACAAGGGGCTGGACACAAGAGTGTATATGCACAGTGCAATGGGTATGTATGTGAACCACACAGCGGCATAGCAGGGTCGGATAAATATAGTGATGGTGACTTCTGTCATTATCGGGGGTTTAGTGTATCTGACATACAGGATCGTAGCTGCGGTGAATGTGGAACTTCCTCGCAGATAAAGCAAACACACTAGGAGAAGCGGGTGTGCTTTGTTTCGTGTCGATCTGCCGCAGGGGGATAGAGGCGTGGGTCCACGTGGACCGGCGAGTGCTGGGACACAGGCCACCACCAGCCTGGGATCTGACTCCGAGGAGTCCCATCTGTTCCGGCATTTCGGTGCCTCTCCGCGTGGTGAGTCACGGTCAGAGAGGGGCAGTAGATCTTTCTGCTGCTTCCTCAACCACGCCCAGTATGCTAGGGCAAACTCTGCGGTCGCTGGCCTCTGGCATGAGGTGTGTGTGTGTGATGCCTTGTTTCAAGCAAATGAACAAACAAATCATCGATTCCGTAAACGAAAGATATTTTTGTTTGTGGGGAAAGAAACTAAAGGGGAAACAGATGCTGAAGGCGATCACCATGGAGACCAGCATCTAAGGACTGGATCCCAAAAGAACTGAGGAATTTAACGAATCGAAAGGGAATGACATCATGTTAGAGAGAATCGATCCAATGTGCTCCTCCTGGTGGAGCAGGACTAGCTGAGAGATGTTTAGACGTTTCTGAGACACGTCTCATAAAGTAAACATACTCTGACATGTAAATGTAAACATAGACACTTGTGTGCTTTGAATGCTGGTGCCCCAATATTAAGTCGGCATGTGCATCTGTAATGGATATTGTTTCATGTGAATATTAGATGGATTGGGAATGGTTGTCTCTATTTTGCTCATTCCATATCCTCCAACGTGCCATCCCTTGTAACATACTCAGCGTCAGGGTTGTGGTGATGCTATTGTGACCTAGGCCAATGGAGGTGTGACCTTCCCTCGACAGCGGAGCGAATGTAAACACGAAGCCTTGATGGAAGCCTTTTCCTGATCGTCGGGTGTATTTCTCCAGTCACAGTCTTAACATTCACCCAGAAAAGGGAGGTCATATGAAATCAACACTGTATCACAATGATGCAATCACGTTCACCTGCCTCCATCTGTAAGCATCCAAGCCTGTGAGCTATAGAAAACAAACTGACTGTACTATTCAGACCAGAAGACGTGCGATTTGCTGAGCTGGAATTAACCTGCAAGCAGCCCTTGGTAGCATCAGATGCTCCTCTTTAAAGACGATGCGCGCTAGAGAAATTACTGACTGCTTCAGCGCCGCAGCGGGCAGTCTCTCTCTGACACAGAGGTTCCCCACGCTGCATTTAACGCTCTCCGCTGATGCGGCGTCTCTGCCGTGACCCAGACGTACAGCGGTGGCACCTCTGGGTTCCACCCGTCCAGCCAGCAGCCAGCTTCTCGGTGCCCCTGCGGTTTTGCCCTGACCGCAGGGAACCCCGGCTCTCCCGAAGAGCCCGCCTCTCAGATTCTTCCGGAAGTGTCATGGAGCCTGCGTAAGACTGGAGCATTCCGACGTGACAGTGACAGGGGGGTGGCAATTAGCAAAGTGTGTGCTGACACATTATTTTCGGCAAAAGGTTTTCTTTGTGTTGAAAAACGATTTTTTTCTGTCTTTCAAATATGATTAAGATTCTTAATGTTTGGAAGGTTCTAGTACCCTTAAAGCGAAAGATGGTTTCTGGACTGTTTCAGCTTGGTCTGTAGTTAGAAAATGCTCATCTTTGAATTTGAACAAAGAAAGATTCTGAAAATTCAGTTTTATCCCTGCGAAACATGGATGTCAAAGTCTTTTGTCTGTAACTGATTGAGACATGGATTGTTAACTTAAAAAAATCTTAACAATCAAGTACTTCACAGAAGAGAGCTGTCACACCACGATAGTCAAGCAAAGTATTTAGCTGCTTTAAATATAGATATAAATATATAGATGCAAGCATCTGATTAAGTCTTTTGTATTGTGGGTGATAATTTCATTGTTGCCATGGACACAAAATACAGGAGAATTTCAAATCTCTTCTCAGGAGTCATAATGTCGTTTCTCGTCACATATTCACAAATCCGGTGTTGGATATTACATATTTTTATTATATGAGGATAATATCAATGCACATGGAAAGCTTCGCCTGTACAGAGTACAAGTAATTCTTATCCTTTCAGTTAATAATAATATTATAGATTACCCAGTTATTGAGTGTGGTTATTAAGAACAGTGTTTAAAGAAAAAAGTCTGCTTTTTCTATTCTAAAAGATCAGTAACTGATTGTTTGATGAAGTGGACATGATTCAAAATTCTGAGTGTAATGTGTGTAAATCTCATAATGCTCTGGAATTTTCCATAACACTGTGTAATGCTATAGGTCTGGCAGAGCGCACAGGATAAATAGGGATAATGTGAAAATCGTATTACATGTGGATGGATTTCAGTGCGTCGACTGGAATTTCTGAGGTGCCATCTGTAAGTGGACACAATCACATCTCTCTGTGACCTGGATTAATCGACTGTGACAGGCACTTCACAGGGCCTGAGCTGATCTGGCTGCATGTTATTCGTCAAAGTATGAGATGCGGCCAATCGGGCGTGTGTCTTTATAACAGCACATCAGAGATGGATCGTTCGATTGGAAACCATGAAATATGCTATAATTGTGTACATTCAGGGTTCAGTTATTCAGAACCCGAGAAGCTGTTAGTCTGGAAGGTATTTTAATATGGCTGACGATATAAATACTGTCTAAGCTCCTTCTGATGCTCATAAATTAACAGGCTGGCTGTCGGGCAGCTTTTCTGCTGGGTGTGAATCAGGAAGAAAAATCATCAGAAACGTGCATCATTCGTGCAAAAGACTGTGGTACCACACCGTATCTGTCACGTCACTCTTCCCAGAACCAAGACGAGTCCAAGTTTTAGAAAATCCTCATTATCTTCATTCCAGGGCACTCTATCTTATATCAATGCTGTACGTGGACTAAGACCAAATTCTTTTTGATAACTGGTTTCTGTAGTGGCCAGCCGGAGAGAACTTGGAAGGGTTATAGTCCTCAATGTAAAGTTTCTCAACCCAGTCCTCAGGGACCTGGAGGCAGTCCGTGTTTTTGCTCCCTTCTAGCTCCCAGCCAATGAAGAGCACTGAATACCTGCTGGTACACCTGGGAGGGAGCGAAAACATGGATTGTCTCTGGGTCCCTGAGGACTGGGTGGAGAAACACTGCTCTAGGCCATTTGTAACTGGGAAACCACAGTTTGTTAGCTAAGTTAGTTTAGGTTATCCGCAAAGGACCAGTGTGTTTGCTGGTTTTTGGGATAATCTAAAAGTCAGCTGTCCAAACCCAGGAAATTACAGCAAAAACCCACAAACACAGCAGCCCTATCTGGATAAGATTGGCCACTGCTGTGTTAAGTTATTTTCCCTTCTAATCACAGTACAAATTTCACAATGTCAACAGGAGATCGAAATGTAACATCTTCATTCTTACGCTTCTCTTAATTTCTTGATTCGGCTGAACATGGTTTGCCAAGTAACCTTCATATTAATCTTTCACAAACTATGTCTCATCTCATCCCAGAACCAAGCGATGTCAGAGATCGATTCCGTCCTCAGCTGGGGGCAGATTGATAGCCCTTTCATGGAGGAGATGAATCATAAGGGATTACAATGTCAACACCTCGATTGGCTAAATCGCTCTTTCTGTTCGGGGTGATCTTCCTCACTGTAGGGTGGATGAAGATGCTGAGGCAGCATCTGCAGTATTGGATTGCAGGAAGAGCTCCGGACTCGATACCATGCTAATGTGCTGTGCGGCTGTCCCATCAGGGGGAAATACAATAGCCACAGGTCACTAGTTGAGACATTTCTTCAGTAAAAATAGCTCAACACCAGTCAGTTGCCTCCAGATGAAGAACCTCAATAAAGACCCATGATTTGGCTGGAATTACTACAGGTGAGCTGGAGCCTAGCCTGGACTGCTTAGGGGTGGACTAACTGTTAATGTTTCAGATGTGACTGCTTATGTCCGTAGGGGTGGGGTCACAGGGCCACTGGCTTCAGCTGAACACTCACTGGTCCCCAGAGTGCCCCCTCCCCTATCACACACCGATTCGAAACATATTAACTGTTGATAAGGTTTGTCCTGCTGTGTGAAAATTGGCCCCTCTTATGGCCCCCACCTTAAAAATCCTAGAATTCTCCCTGATATTCGTCATTAATCTGCTTCTATTACGAGTGTAGAGATGAGATTTGGCCATTTGTTCTGACTCTGAAAGCACTGGTCCCACACAATGGCAGTGGTGGGAGGTAATGGAGCTGGAAGCTTGTGGATCTCACTATAGGAGTGCACTGTACACAGAATGCACAGAATAAACTGTATACTGTACACAGAGTTCACTGTACACAAAGAATACTATACGCAGAGTACATAGAATACACTGTATACTATACACAGAGTATGCTGAACAGAAAGAATACTGTAAACAGAGTACAGAGAATGCACTGTATACTGTACACAGAGTACACTGTACAGAAAGAATACTATACGCAGAGTACATAGAA
>JAODUD010000001.1:6088764-6103458 GCA_026784285.1 Stomatorhinus walkeri | reverse complement strand
AGGATCCCATGGTTGATGGACTCCGGTGCTTTGGGCATTAATCCGGGGTGTCAAAATTGCCCCTGGAGTGGGGCAGGAGTCCTGAAATGGAACAGGCCGGCCACATAGGCCACCTGAAGGAACTGAGCGGAGCGGCCCACGTGTGGGGGGTTGAGGGCAGGGAAGGGTTATGTTTGCTCAGCGTGCTTTGGAACGTGCCACATGCCACCCCGGGGGTCCGCCTGATTGATTCCGACCCTGACCGCGCTTGGTTGTAATAGAGGATCAGCATGGGTTCTGAGGTTTTTAAAAACATCCTGTGGTCCCATTTTAAAATTCTAATCAAATCTAAATTTTAAAAATCACCCATCAAATTTTTTTTTCTTCCTGTATCGAAAGACTTTGAAATAAAACCTCATTTCCAGGGTTGTGTTTTGTTTGTTTTCTGGTATTGTTCTTCCTTTTGTGATGTCTTGATTGTTCTCCAAAAGCTTGAGATGGCTGACATGGAAGGCCACGCCACATCTACAAAGGCGCCGGTCTGAAGCGAAGTGTGTGACCACACAGAGAAAGTAAAGCGATCCGTTTGACATTTACATAACACGCCCGGGGGGTTTGCATCCGCTTTTGTTTAATAACCTGAAGGAGGCGGTCACCCAGGGACACTTTGTGTTAAATGAACAGCTAACTTTATACCTTTTGTAAAAAAAAAAAAAGACAACAAAGCCTGAGTGAAGTGGATGGGGTGAGTTCAAAGTAAGAATGCTTTGACATAACGTTACGCTGGGAATGAAGTGCATTAAAAAGCACAGAGAGCAGGTGATCTTGAGTATAAGTAACTGGTAATATGTAGTAAAGGATTCAGAGGGTTTGAGACATGCATGTGAACCTGGATGATTGTTCTTTGCGGTTCGATATCCTAATTAAGGGATGGAGAGCAGCGGATTCGTTAATGGTCTGATGCATTAACAAATCTAATAAAGCAAAGTAAATCTGTGGCATCGCATGTGCTTGGATGCGCATTGTTTATCTGGGGAGGCCATTTGTTTGACCCTCCCAATTTAAAAATAATATGCGTCCTTCCCCAGGGAGGGATGAATGTCAGCATGATCCTAGATTGGATTTCACGCTAGATTTCCTGCGTTCGAGAGGAGCGGGGTATGAATAAAGGATGAGGCCTTTAGTGGTTGGGTTCTGCGGCCCGTGTGGGCAGGACAACCTCGGGGCGGGTCCAGAGGCATCAGATCTCTAGGGCTCGTCTCCGGATCGTGAGACGGGGATGACCTTGGGCTCATCCTGGAATGCTGAGAGTCGCGGTTATGGCATAAATACTGAAGGATTTGCACGAGTTGCTAGAAAGGACGTGATTTCTTAGCGCTGCCTACATCAAAACATGAATTAAAATGTATGAAATACGCATGGTGGGGGGCACCTCGCTCCTTGTGGGCTAGGGGTTCGAATCCCACCCCTGTTCTCCTCTGCGTGTGGGGTTTCTCTGTTCAAACAGTGTGCTGTGGTTTTCCTCTGGCTATTCTGGTTTCCTCCTACAATTCAAAGGCATGCAGTTAGGCTAACTGGTGTTTCTAAATTACCAGTAGAGTATGCAGAGGTGATTCTTTTAAGGGGCTGTAATTCTTACAGAGGTGCCTTATAATTAGCCAATGATATGTTTTGAATTGGTGAGAGACAGGGGAGAAGGCACACTGGGGACCAATCAGCTTTCAGTTGAGGTCACTGCACTTATGACCTCGCCCCTGTATTTGCCCCTGAGCGTATAATTGTTCAGCCTTATGTCCCCTCCCCCAGAACTGCATAAATGAATGAAAAATGGGTGGATATTCTTTATTATGGAGAAAATTTACTTGATGTGGGAAAGGTCAGAGGGTGTCCATCAGCAGTTGGTCTGTTCACTTCATTTCAGACTGCGTTTGGGGATTCAGACACGGGTGTTTATTTGAAAGGTCTCCATGATTTTCTAAATTTTCCACTCTCTGTAGTTGATTTGTGATCACCTTTCTTTTATCTCAGGCAGGGAAGATGAGGGGTTTGGCACAGTGGGATTCAGGAGGTGTCCTGTCAGAAACATGTGATGTCAGGAGACCTTTCTGGGGGTTGAAATGCCGAAAATGCCCACCACCCCTTCAACTCCCACGTGGCTTCCATGGCGCGCTGGTCGTGGAATCGTGTGCGATCGCACGAAACCATATGTGTGGCCGTCTTAGGTGATAGACCACAAAGTTACTCCATATGAGTCACAGCTAGCCTGTGAAACATCGGCTAAACATGTTTTAAGGAGGTGTTTCTGTGTGACGTTACTCCACATCTGTGTATGGAATGTACAATCGCATAAAAATCACTTCACACTTCTGTACAGGCATCCGGCATTCGAGGCTTTCGAAATGTTCGGTAACCTTCGGAGGTTCTGCTGAATATCAATGGCTGCTCGCCGCCTCTTGTGGGTATGGTTCCCACACGTTTATTCTTTTCCGTTGCCCAGATGCAAGCCGCCCTTAAACATGGTGGCGGTCTCACGATGTTACGAACAGTCATGACAGCAGCTGACATGGAGAGACCTTTTTCCGTTGAGATTTACGATGTTGGAAGCCTGACTGGGCTCAGGAGGTTGGCTAGCCCTCCCTCTACCTTACACGGGTCACAAATTACAGTCCCACTGCACGTGACCTCACCGCTCTTCCGTGCTTTTCAGTTATCCCATTCTGTCAGATCTGTGCCGTCCCAAGTAATAGTTCCCTCAGAAAACATGGCCGACCTTGTATCGGAGTCATGGATGGATATTAAAAGCAGATGACATGAGCTCTCATGGTTCAGGGTCTTTGAGAAGGCCCGTTACACTATGCTGTACAAATGGCGCCAAACTTTGGGGTGAGACGTAAAACTGGGGTCCTGACTCTATAAGGTTGATAAAGATCCCTAGGTATCTATTGATAGAGTAGGGGTGGCACCCTGATGCTCTGGCACCTTAGCTACTGTGTAGTGAGTGTACTGCCACAGAATGGCTGCCGTTACATCACCCAGGTGGGAGCTACACAATGGTGGTGGTTGTGGTGGCTCCCCATTGGTTCTGTAAAGCACTTCGGGTGTCTTAAAAAGCGCTATATAAATGTAACATTAATTCATTCATTCATTCATTCTTTTCTGACTGTAGGAGCTGGGGCTTAGCTAGAAATTCTGGGCCCCCTGACAAAATGTCACCTTGGGCCCCAGCATCACTGCTTTTGTACAATAATTTTACATATTGAAGGGCTCCTACAAATTGCTGGACCCCAGACTTTGCCAGCATATCCATACCCCAATTGCTCCCCTGTATAGGGCCAGTTCTGGAAGGTGATTAAGGCATGGTGCGTATACATGGCTATAAGCACCATCTAGAATATTCTGCTATATAAAGCCATATCTACATTCTGTGGCTCGATTTCCATAAGGTGGCGCTCTTATAAGGATCATGGCTCCCATGCATTTCCGGACCGAGACGGGCTCGGGGTATTCATATCATCTGTGATTTAATGCCTAAATTGGCCCCTTTCCTCTCCACGTAACACCTCTGGCATGTGACAGAATGAGCCTCTTTGTGTCACCAGGTCTGTCCTATCGCCACCTGTGTAATCTCCTCACAAAAGCTCTTGGTGTTGTTACCATGGCATTGCAGCCCCGGATATGAAGCTCAGCCAGTCGCAAGCTAACATGCCAGGGAAACTCATCAGCATCCAGCAAACAGTGCTTCTTTCAGGTGTGGAATATGTGCCCGCCAGTCTGGGAGCCAATTAAGACATTTACATTCTGGAACTTTAACATCAGATTCAGAAACAACAGTAAGAACAGTACAAATGCTATAGTACAGTAGGGTTTTTGTATAAATGTATACATGTAATCTACTTCATATTATTAAGATATGAAAGGGGTGGTGTGTGTTTCAATGGGTTAGGATACCATACGTGTGATCGCTATGGTTGCTGGCTCAAATCCCAGAGTTAGTAGTGGAGGCCCCCTGAGTAAGGACCTTAACCCCCAATTGCTGTAGAGACTGGCTGACCTCGTCTTCTCGAAAATATACCTTGCTTTACATGAAAATGGTCTGTTAAATAAATACAATATGAGATCACCATTTCTGTAAAGGAAAGTAACTAACCGATTCAAAGATAGCACTGGGTTTTAGGTGCCTGTGTAATGAGAGCTCCAGCCCGTCTGGTGTTGCATAAGATCTAGAGTGTTTTCCGGGGGTCCGTTTCACAGCCTCGTCCCCCGCAGGGCGCTCCGGGAGATCCACATCGCCTCCGACTGTCTTGTTTGTGCCCAGGCATAGCCCGCCCGCACCCCCCACCCTCACTCTACTGGGAGCCCCATGTTTCACACATCTGCCAGCCAGACAGCCCCCCCCGTTTCTTCCCACCCTGGTTCCTGCACTATTTTGTGACGGTGGGAGTGCATTCACGAGACCCTTACCTCCGATTCCTTCACCCGGACCGATCTACATGCTCTGACAGAAACGGGGGTTGAGATGACAGTGGCAAGGAAGGACGGGGAGGACGGGGGGGGGGGGGAATAATAGTGGTTGGGTGCACCCAGGTGTAGGTGACACCCTGTAGCCTCGGGGGTAAAATGCGGTGCTCTTAAATTAGTGCACACGGGGGTTACAGTGAGGGTGTATGCCGTGTTTGTGAGCATGTAGGTGAAGGTGATTGGCTGAGCTCCCCAAGCAGTCAGCAGTCTTTCCACCTCGCTATTAAAAACACACGGAACTGTTGTCGCAGTTATTAATTCCCAGTTCTTCCAGCAGGAAAAACAACAGTGGATCTCATTAAAAAAAAAACAACAGCGTGGATGAAGGGACAGACGCACTAAACTGCAATCAAGGTATAGAAGCTAGAGATTTGTGCAAATTGAGTGACACGTTAGATTAGCTGAGCGTTTCATTAATGACTATGCATATAATTTATCTGGGTCGACACCAGAAGAATTTGTTTGGATACCTTGTATGTTAATTTTGGAGGTACTGGGCATTCTCTTCTTTTTTTGGTACATCACAATTGTGATGCAACATCGAACCTTGCACCTGATTCATAGAAAGCAACATATATGGACACGCAGTTGTCAGAAATCTATACCATCCTTTTGTCCTACTATGAGCTGTTTATAGTAGACATGTGAGGGTGGATGGCCTGTTCTTGACAGGAAAATTGTGATGAGTGTAATTTATGTTGATCTTCACATTGTTTTTATGTTGAGCCCAGATGTAAACACCAACAGGCGGGTAGAGTGAGTAAGAAAGTTACGTATCCAAACATCTCAGTGACCTTTACCTTCTCCAGCTAGTGACTACTGTGTGGGGGCATTTTTAAGTGTCTAGAGCAGAGCATGGTGACATCGGGACAGACCAAATTTCAACTTTTTTGAAGCTTCACTAAAAATATACCCCACAGTTACGCTGCCATAAGTTAATTGGTGCTAAACATTATCATTTGTTGTTCTCTGTGCTGAATCCTGTGTGGATGTGAGTGTATATTTGTATGAGGTTTCGCCTTCACATGGAGTTAATTAGGAAAAGAGCATGAACCTGGTAGTCAGCGCTTATCTGAAGGGTGATTCAGAGTAACTCCGATGAGGCCGGTCGCTAGTCTTCATGGATAGCCACCACTTCCCCTGGAAGGCATGTGTTTAGGTTGTGAGGTTAGACTGCAGCATCCGCAGAGGAAACTCCCATGTAGGCTCCCACAATGCAGGCGGTACGAGGACTCGGCATTAGCCACTGCTGCTAGCCCGCGTGCTAGTCATCATGAAAATCAGTGTGTCAACCAAAGTTTTACTCATCATGCTAGCCATTGCGCTAGCGAGGGTGTTAGCCGGGGTGTTGAACAGCATGCTTGCTGTCATGCTAATCAGCTTGTCAGCCAGAATGCTACACTTTGTGCTGGCCAGCATGTTATTCATTGTGCTTAGCGAATGTCTTAGCTACTGTGCTAGCCATCATGCTAGCTAGAATGTCAGTCATTGTACTAGTGGACAGGCTAGTTAATGTACTAGCTAGTCAACATACTAGTCACTGTTAAATGTGCTTTTCTGTGCATATAATCCCATTAAATGTCTTAGAATATAAAAAAATATGTAGAGCAAAATCTGCTAGAATGCCTTTTAAAATGTAAACATTTACCCCACAAATCCCTGACTTACCGGCACTAATACGATTCATTACTTTTATTGCACGATTTGTAATAGAGCGAGACCCATGTGCCCCTCATGAGGGTTTAAGATGTCGCTGTGTTTGATTAATTTTTATGAGGAGGGGGTGAGTCTAACCGCAGGTAGGTGGGTTTCCCCCGAACGGGCTAATTAATCAGTCTAGGCACCCTGGGCTTGGCGATTAGTCGGCCCAAATTGTGTGAAGATACGGTGGCGCAAAGCAGAGGAGGTAACGGAACAGCGGCTGTCAGCGGAGGCACAGAAGCGAGTACGTGGGAAGGTCTGGGTGGGACTGGGAGGCATACCACTGTTTTATTATAGACATGCTCTTCTGTGGAATGGGCGGGAGCAGGGCGGGAGCAGGGCAGCCTGCCTCGGGGCCGACACACGCCAATTTGTCGTCCCATGGAGGACGAAAGAGGAAAAATGGAAATACACACTAACAGCGCTGGCTCTGCCAGGGGTTACTATGCCAAAACAAAACGTGAACCATGATTTATGCTGTTTGCTGGGTAGGAGGGGAGACAGAAGCCAGGAGGGGAGACAGAAGACAATATCCATGGTCACCTGACTCTCTCAAGATGGTTGCCCCAGCTGTTTTGTTTAATATGAATTTGATAAAATACACCAACCAATAATAAAAGGTGTTCAACAATTTAAATGTTCATAAAACCACATCCAGTATTCAGAGTGCAGGATGTGGACGTTTCATTGCATGTTGTAAATAATATGAAACACATGTGTTCTGTGTCTTGGTGCAGACCATATGTTGGTGGTCCTGATGCCTGTTTTGTTTCATTGTGTTTCTCTCCTGCGCAGAAAATACCATCTATTGTTCCTCCTTCTCCTCCTCCTCCTCCTCCTCCTCCTCCTCCCGTTCCACCTGGAGTGAGTCTAACACAGAGTTGTCTCGTGGCCCATTTAGTTTAAAAGGAAAGATGAAGGCAGATGTGTCTCGCCGTAAATTTCGGGAGGTGAAGTGAGACCAGCAGCTGGTTGGGGATGGATGTTTAGACCATAAGGAGTTGCTACTCTCACATGTGAGAGATCCAAGGCTTTCTTCGGATAATTAATCAGGACGGCTTGTAACTTTCAAGCCGTAATTCCTCATGCGTCGTTCAGCCGAACGTGAAGATCAGATTCTTTATGAACCTGAAATGATTGTGTGAGGCAATATGCCCCCTTTACATAAACCAGATGTTTTGCAGGAAAATTTCAAAAGTGGCCCCCTGACAAAACAACGCAGGGGGGATGGGGGGTCATCACTTTGAAGTTGCAATAATGTACTTTTGCAGATCTTTAAAGGGGTGAGGATGTGGAATCAATCAGCAGTTATACACTCTAGCTTCACCTGGTTTTGTTTACGCCGTCTGAATGCTGCAGACACCGGACTGAACATCAGATCCCAGAAGAGGACATGTATTACGTTTAAGTAGCAATTAAATCTCCCATAATGCCAGAATACTGCCGTGAGAAGTCAGCTTGGCCTCTCTTAATGGGAACCTCAAGTACCCATATAGATCATCTGTGGCAGAATAGGTTGTAAATTTCTCTTTTTTTCCTCCAGTTGGGATCTATGAGGGAATTTGGTTGTTTATTAGACTAAACTGAGATTTATGAGTGTATAATGTAATCAATATGCTTCATTGATTTTCCAGAAAATACTCTTATTACTGTCTTGGTAATTGGCAGCCTGAAGCCAGGATTGAGTCAGCAGGCGTAAAGGCCAGGGTATTGAAAGGATAGAGAGTTGGAAATGTAAATAATACTGAATAATTAATGTTTAAAATCCAAGGAAGCTGGTCTTTCTGCTTATTTATTTTAATCACGAGTCTGTCATGTGTTTATACATCCATCTGTTTCAGTGAGCTAGTATGATGTATTGTACCATCTATATCCCCAGCAGAGTTTAGTGTTGAGTTTATATCCTGTATGTACAGTACACACAGATGTATCCCTTTTTTGGAATGGAACAATATTGCTGTGATGGAAAACCTCCAAGTCACTGTGCAAGCTGACATATTCTTTCAGAGCCGAAGGTGAACTTTCATGAGCAGTCAAATGTGATGCCATCTGGTGCCAATGCTACCATCGTGCTGGCTGCAATAAAGAAAGACTGTTGTGGGGTAAAAACTTTCATATGGAATGTGTGGTATGGAAGGACGGGACAGCCAGGCTCACAGACTGAAAGCACAGGCACTAATCATGCATAGAACTGAGAAAAGATAGCAAACGAATGCTAGTGACTGTCGCTATCCTGTTTGATAGCTTTACGATGTCAGTGATTAAAAATCTGAGTGGCTGGTTATTTTAATGGGCAGTTGTTCCTTTATGCTTGCTTGGGTTCTAAGAGGGCTTGTTACAGGTGTGACCTGCATTCTCGGGAGGGGGGGGTGGGGGTGTGTGCAGCTGTTTGGTCTCTTCAGAGAACAACCTCCATTCCCTTCCATGATATGACCATTTCACGCCTCTAATTGGCCGCAGTCAGGAGAGTCCGGCATGGTGTGTTACGAGCTCGGCCCGGCCATTTGCTGGGGCGTAAATGTTGACTCATTTCCTCTGTGGAGCGGGCGTTAGTCGGCTGCTGTTGGCGTTTCACCATATGGCTCTATGGCGTTGGGGAGTCATGATTCCTAAAAAGCTAAAGTAGGGAGGAAATGCTGTCACTCCGGTGCTGACCTTTTGACCTTTGTTGACCTTTTAACCTTTGCTGAATTAGATCTGACCAGAAGGGCGTCGCTAAAATAGGTCCCAGTGATCAGACCTCCGCCTGGATTCTTATTATCAGATGAGGAATGACTTGCAATAAAGTGGGAAGTGTAATTTGCGATATTTATGACAAACAGGTGTTTTGCGGATGTTTGCATTATGCTTACGCAGCTAATTATGCAGAAGATGCTGTCACTTCTTTTACAGAAAAAAAGTTATTTAAATGAACAGTCATAGAAAAATAACAAATAAAGTACATTGATTTAGATTTATCACATTTCTGAAGTATCTTGTTTTAAAAACTTTTTGTAAAAACTGATGATTTTTGGTCGTTTCTTTTTCATTGCTGTTAAGAGTTAAAAATGGAAAATCAATGTTTCACTAGACATTGCGGTAAAATCCTCCCTTTCTGCTCATCTTCTTCATCCTCTGCTGGGTCGTGTGAGTCTCTGTTCCAGGGACCTCTGTTGCCACCGAACGTCTCACACTCTTGAAACGAGAGGATTTCCCACAATCTCAGAAACAGGTCATTAAACCTCAGGCTGATTTCTCTGCTCATTTTATTTGTGTTTTCTCATCTTGCTAAATGACTTGTTTGCAGGTTGCTTACGGCAACAGTAATCGATATACAAACCGAAGGGCAAAACAGGCAAGGTTTTTAATTTTTTGTAAAGATAAAATTCAGACACAACTTTGTTTTTTTTGTTTTTTTGTAATACCCCGTATTGTGTCTAACTCACCAAGGCTACCCCATTACCCATGCGCTGTAGAGTTTGACATTAAGTATATAATGAAACACTTTTAAAGGACAAAAACAGCCGCCTGTTCTACCATCCGTTTCTCAGCATGACATAGAGAGAACAGTTGTCATCCATCATTCTAAAAGTCCGTGTCTGGGTGTATTGACTCGAGCGTCGCTCTGCCTCTACATGAGGCAGCACATCTTCAGGCGACGCGTCCTCGAAAGAAGCTGCTTTTCCTGTCCGGCGTCCTGTGCAAACCGCCAGGGTTTGTACAACCCTTTGTGCGCAAAAAGGCCTGGATTCCCTCCCTGCACCACACCAGTCCAACATGAATCCTCATTAATGACGCTCACTGTCGACACCTCCCACGCCCATCCCCATGTACCTGCACTGCAGATTAATTTTCCTTCTTTTATTTTTGGATATTTGTCAGCTTTTATTGCACACATACCACATGCTATATGTTATGGTTACCAATCAGTGATGACTACTGGCAAACCAGCTACAGATCAGTATTAGTCTCTCATATGCAGTAATTGCACCATGTTTTTCAGTTTCTGCAAGCGACTGACTGATCTCCAATCAGATATTTGTTTCTTTCCACCCCCAGAGACACCTATAGTTGTGGAGTTGTTTCACCAGCAGGTCCAGGGGCTGTAGCTCGTATGCAGTAATTGCGTCATGTTACTCAGTTTATAACCATGACTGATCTCAGATCAGAAACTCACTTCTGTCCACCCCCATAAAGCTGTGGAGCTGTATCACCAACATGTCCAGGGCCTGGATTTCTGTCAGACCGTGAAGACGAGGCCTCGCAGTTCATGAAGGCCATGGCCTCCCACGTTCCCTCAAGCACTGTTACAAATTCCTGTTGGCGTTATCACAGGCCGTGGCTGGGGGTGAGCTGACCCCAAGGGCGTCCCTCAGCAATAATGGCCGTCAGCTTCCGAGGGCCTTGACCGCAGGTTTCGTCAAGCCGTGATGTGCTGTCACCCTGCGATCCGGGGCCCCCGTGAGGTTTACCTGCTGACCGTCTGACTCCATGCTGCCCCCGCTGTGGAAAACCTGAACCCCACCTTCCTTTACCGATTAAGATCTCTAGCGGACACAAATCTTATTTAAAGTGTTTTTCTTTGCGGCCGGCGGCTGGAGATAGCATGCCATGCTAATTGATTGAGTGGCGGGAATGTTGCGGGTGGGGCGTTAAGCCAAATCAGGGAGCAATTTGTCTGCAGTATGTCGAGTGTCCAGGTCATCGTGTGGTCTTTCGTTTGTTTTGGGGTTTTTTTTCACCACTGTCTCTCTGCAGACCCTTCCCCCCCACTTCCCCTTCGCCCTTTCAGACAAACCCACCTCTCAGGTGGCCCCAAAGATGTAATGTTTGCGAATGGTGATGCTTGCAGACGGTTCTATTTCAGCATTGAGCATGATTGTTAGTGTTTCGGGACGACCAAACACATCCACCCACTCGAGGAGGCCTGAAAGGCTCAGACAGGACCACACAGCGGGGGAGGGGCCAGGCGCTTCTTTCTGCCATCCCAGGTCTATTTACAACATGCTCCTGAAGGCCACATTCTTCTCGTTTTTATATTTGTCTTTTGTTCATCATCTGCTCAAAGAGCTCCTGATCAATGTCAGACTAAATGTTTGTCAGGTTATGTTTGTTTCATTTGCAGAACACACCTGGTGTATTACTGGTGGGCTCTGATCAAATAATCAGACTCGTAAAAAAAAATATCTGCCGGGATTTGTTTACCTTTGCTTCTTTAAATTTGTTTGGGTAACAGCGCCGCCCTTGTGGAGCTGTGACAGAGACTGATTGGAAACACATTTGCTCCTGTTTCTCAATACCTGAATCATAAGGAGTGAGCGGCAAGATTATAAGAACGGTCAGGGGTCATTTCCGAGGCGTAAAAAGTGACTCAAGAATAGGCAGCAATAACATGGTGATGACTGTCTAGCGCCTTCCAGAAAATTGTCTCGAACCGTGGGCTTCATTTGTGGGGCATTGCCCTGGGAAAAGGTTGCAAACACACACATATATGTGTTTTGAGGATTGCTGGGTGAAAATTAATAAACGTAGTGGAAACTTCGCATTAGAAGCCGGAGCAGAACTGCTCATGTGAACAGGATGTGTGTAATTGTTCACCTGAGCTTTGGGCCAGTCTGCTGTCAACGCATTCAAGCAGCACCTTAACTTTACTGTGCTTTCAATTGTGCGGTGGGGGATGGGTTCCCTCTGGCTGAGTGTAAGTGTGTGCATGTGTGCTTGCCCTTCCTCTGAGTACTTTTCCGCACTTAGGTCAACTGGATTCTCTGTATTTCCCATGGTGCCTGTGAGTTTGCCTTCTTTTGGGCTGGCATCCCATCCAGATTGTCCTGATATTCATGCTTCCTGGCTCTGCTACCTTGTCCTGGATAACTCGGTGGACGAATAGATATGAGAACTGGGAATCATTCATATGTGCCCAGTGGGAGGTATTGGAGAGATGTTTATACCGAGGAATTTAACCATTCAACACTTTTGTGCTTAACTTGCTCATTCATTCCTCAATTAATTGACGTAAACTCACCACTAATGAATACAATAACAAATAAACCTGATAAATTATTTATGACTGCATTGCAATTAGACGTTAATGCATCATGGGCAGATCGCAGTGTCAGTTTCTGATAGGCTTGCTTTTGGAACCTGCCCTGGACCCCCGTTACCCCCTCATTCAGCAATTCCAGGTACTCATTTACTGATAGTACATCAAGATGGGTGGTGAGCCCCCTCCCCCCAGGGAAACCCCTCATGCCCCTGACAGAAATCCACCCAACTCAGCGGCACGTCAACCTCCTAACCCATGCTGAGACTGTGTCCCTTTAAAATTAAAATGTATAATTCATACGGCATGCCTCGAGCAGGGATAGCTATTCGACGCGACGCATTACAGGACACACCACTCTCCTGACAGTAAAATTAATGTAGCGTTTCGGACGGGCCGATGTGCAGGTGCGTGTGCCGCTTTTATTCGGATTATATGCTAATTTAATTCAAAGTCCCATAATGACAGCCAAGGGGCGTTACGCCCAAGAGCCGCAAAACGCCATTCGCCGGTGGGCTGTAATTTAGGACGGGAGACGTGTGTGAAATCTTTGATCACCCTCCAGAAGAGTTTAGCCCTTCATCCGGTCTGTACCGGTCGAGGTAGCCCGGGGGTCAAAGCTAATGCCTTTTAGCGTCTCTTCAAGCTAGGATGACATTTAAAAGGAAGGAAGACGCATTCGTGTCTTGTAGTTAAGCACCACCCCTCCCCTTGACCGCCATCCATGAAGTACCACTATATTCCACCATTTAATAAGTCACTCAATTATCACGACCGAGAGGACATTTACCAGGGGATGTGGGTTTAGCTGAAGTGACAGCCAAACTCATCAGCCAATAAAATCACGGCGGCTCTCATTTTCGCAAGCAACTCTGTATTTCATAGGCCAGGTTAATTTGCCATCTGTCTGTCTCTGAAGGCGAGTGTCTGTGCCCTTGAGGATGAGGATCGTTCCTCAGATGCTCAGACAGGCTAACAGGTGACAAAAGAAGCATTCATCAATAGTGGCTCCTGTTGACGTCAGACACGGAGTCTTCATGAGGTTTACGGAGAAGTCGTGGGTCAGTCTCCCCCGACCAAGGCTGACCAGCCTCCACATTTACTGTATCTAATGTGTTTACTACTTGGGCCTAGTAGTGAGTTGCATTTCAGAAGCTGCTGGGTCAGACGTTTCCTTCACATCCTGAGGCCTATTTTTCCGATTAACTGCTCGAGGTTTAGAAGTTCACAGTTGGCAAGCAAACCTTCAATTCATAAATATGCAAACATTAAAGTAATTTACAGAGTAACATTTTGTAGATGTATAAATATATGCAGTACATATGGTGATGAGCCAAAGCATTCTGACCTCCATAATGTGAAGCAAATTTTGTTGATCTCATAAAAAGTGTGTGTGTCAAAGTCTGGGGTATATTATAGAGTAAAGGAGCATCACAGAGAATCACCTTCATTCACATCGTGCATCGATGAATCTGGCCTGGCCGGTCGGTTCATGGTCTTTCCCTCCTTGTACCACCCTCAGTAGGTCCTCACCACGGATGACTGTGAGCACCGCACATGCATCGTTTTGGTGATGATCTGAGTCATCTGACCATAATGATCTGGCGCTTGTCAGAGTCACTCAGATCTTTATCCCTACCCATTTCTTCTGCATTCAACATGTCCGCTACGAGGAGCAAACGCTAATATATCCCAGACCTTGACACGCACCATTTTCACTAGATAATCAACATTGTTTTGGCTCATTGGTACACATACAGGGATCTAGTCCATATAATGAAATTATATAATAATTTAATAGTAGTATTATGTTTAATGGCAGGTCAGTAAAAATGAAATCATTTCCTCCCTTGATTGCTGTGGATCATTGTTTGGCCGGTGGGAGTTTGATCTGAGGGACGGAGGCAGCCACGCTAAGTTTCATGGTTGTGAGGAATGAGTGTTTCAACCACACCCTGGGAGATCTGTGCCAGCAGCGTGTTAAATCCTTTTATGCCACACAAGTGGAGGCTTGAGATGCATGTAGCGTTGCGGAGAAACCATGTGGAGGGCGAACGGCACCAGGGCGTTTCAGCTGAGGGACTGTAGACTCATCTTATGGGGAGGATGAAAGCAGCCCAGAACCAGTAAGATGCAGGGATTCTCATGTATGGTTTGATCAGATGTCAACAGATGTCACATTTTAAAAGAAAAAAAAAAGTTAGCTTCTTGTACAATCATGGAGCCAATGTTTGTAAACAGAGTTTATGATGGCCATGTATGTCCTGCATTCACAGTAAATAGGGTCTATGATGACCGTGTATGTCCTGCATTCACAGTATATAGGGTCTATGATGACCGTGTATGTCCTGCATTCACAGTATATAGGGTCTATGATGACCGTGTATGTCCTGCATTTATAGTAAATAGGGTCTATGATGACCATGTATGTCCTGCATTTACAGTAAATAGGGTCTATGATGACCATGTATGTCCTG
>JAODUD010000001.1:6077137-6088664 GCA_026784285.1 Stomatorhinus walkeri | reverse complement strand
TCCTGCATTTACAGTAAATAGGGTCTATGATGACCATGTATGTCCTGCATTTACAGTAAATAGGGTCTATGATGACCGTGTATGTCCTGCATTTACAGTAAATAGGGTCTATGATGACCATGTATGTCCTGCATTTACAGTAAATAGGGTCTATGATGACCGTGTATGTCCTGCATTTACAGTAAATAGGGTCTATGATGACCGTGTATGTCCTGCATTTACAGTAAATATGGTTTATGATGACTGTCTATACTTCTGCATGTTCCTGTATTTCCTGTCTGTTCTGTAATCCATTTTCTGCCCAGGCCACCTGGTTAACAAACTCCCTGTGTCACGCCTCGCTGCTTAAACAAGCTGGAGTACATTTTGCTGTAAAAGAAGGTACTTCTTCTTTTGAAAAGCGTTCAGCTGAAGCCGCCATGCCATTTATCACAAACCGCGGTGAGACTGTTGCATTATTTAATGTCAAAAATGCACCACACATGCAGGGGTATGGATATGGCATGTCTAAGAATCAACTTTACTCAAACATCAGACTCACTTCCTTACTGAACAGCACTGCTCTGGATACATTTATCTATATTATCCAAATATGCTTTGTGTGCAGTGGCTCACTGAGCAATACTGCGGGTGCACACAGGTACAAGTCTACCAGGTCGATTCCTGTCCCCAGCTGTGTGTGTGTTGTGGATTAGGTTTGTATTATATTGCGGGGACCAAAACCTGTTATTTTGACTTTGTGGGGACCATTTTTCAGGTCCCCACAAAGATCTGTGAAAGCAATCAAAAAACTAAAAAATTCGTGCATTTTGTTTGCTTCCTTATGGTTAAGGTTAGGGCTGGGAAATGGTTATGGTCGTCATGTTGGGATTAGAATTTTCCCCATATAAATGAATGGAGAGTCCCCACAAAGATATAATTACAAAACTGTGTGTGTATGCGTGTGCGTGTGTGTGTGTGTGTGTGTGTGCAGGTTTCCTATGAGTACTTAGGGACCGGGTGGCTCAGTGGGCTGTGCCTGAAACCAGAAGGTTGCTGGTTTGAATCCTCGGGTTAGCAAAGTGAAGTCATTGTTGGGCCCATGACTGACACACTTAAGCCCCTGTTAATCCAGGGACTGTCTGACTCTGCCCTCTATCAAAACTGGATGACAGCACCTGCTGTGTGAGCCATGTGATGGCCTGGCACCCTGGACGGGGTCTTTCCCCACCCTGCATTTCTGCGATAGGCTTCTGGTGCATTGCGACTGTCCTGGGCAAGTACCTATGGGAAATGAATGGATTATCCAGACATTACACATTATACTGTATTACTGGCGGACTCTTACCTCCCAGAGAGAGAGCTTCTCAGCTGTGCTAGAGCCACTAAGATCCAATGTAATCGCATCTCAGCATAGACCAATCAGGCCAGTTTAAGAGACCAGCGGGATTTATGGCACGCCGCATGCCCGCGTGATTCATAAACCTGGGAAAGAGCCGCTGTCTCAGTAACCGTAATAGCTGGGACCCAATGAAGAAGCTGTGGTCCCGGGCACCAGGCGCCAGAATGCTGTGTAAATCACACCCCTCTCCTGTGGCTTACGATTTCACAGCCGCAGTGTTATACTGGGCAGCCGGATACCTGCAGTGTTATTAGATAAGATAAAATTTCATTTATTCCCAAGGGAATTGTTGCACCCAGGCATCATTATCTGAAGGACACGAAAGCCGTGGCTCAGTCAAGTGACCAAACATGTCTCTGTGGAAACTTCCAGAAAGACGAATCAGACTACAGGCTACAGACGGGACTTTGAGTGGACTTACTCAGACGACGGGCTTTTTCTCTGACCCAATTAGCAAGCTGCGAGCGGTGAGCTGGCTCAGTGGCGTCTATCGAGGCAAACGGAATCAGGGACCCCGAACCAAACGAGCTTGGTCCCTTAATCGCATCCAGTCAGCAGCAGTAGCACCAGGATATGCTCTCATTCCTCAGTAGCTGTCAGAATGACAGAGAGCTGCACAAAAGGTCCACGGCTGAGAGGACGAGCTAAAGGTAGCTAAAGCTAAGGGTGCTTGATGCCTCAAAATCTGAAGGAGCCATAACTGATATTTCTCTTCTTTTAAATGCTTTAAATGCTGTATACCTAAAGTGCTGTTGCTAGTTCTTGAGCTCTGGGGCTAACAAAGGAAAAAGAAGATTAAGAAGATGATTTCAGCAAAGAAGAGAATTGAAGTTTTGTCTGTCATCGTAAGTAGAATGGTGGCCATTTTGGAGGATGGTCAAGCTAACCTAGTGCATTACCCATCACCCCACACCCAACCCAAAGCGCAAGTCCTGCACACTGATTGGCTGCCTAATATGGCCAGCCCCCTCTCCATACCTTCATTGCTTTGCCATGGAGCTTAATTCACGAGCAGACTGAATTAGCTATGACCTTAGGTCTCCTACAAGACAATGAATCATAAAAAAGTCATCGTAGGGTTATCCGGCGTCACTAATTTTATGTTCTTTTAGGAACAGGGCTGTAATGACCTGAGAACACTATTACAATATAATGCAGTGAAATAACTCATAATATCATGCAGAGCTTCTAGAAATTGTAAATGGACTTAGTACCTGCCCAGGAACCTAAAGAAAATATGCACCAGACATATGCACACAGTGCATGTGCATGTATATGTATAGAATTATGTGATGTGAGTCTTCTTGTGGGTGTTAAGGCTTTGCATGGAGAGGGCTAGGCGTGTGTGTTTGGTAAGGTGGGTGGCAGGGTTGAGGTTGGGCGCCATCCCTCACCCCGCAGCTCTGATTACAGACCGAATCCTAACATATGACGACGTAGCCCGAGAAAGGCTGGAGCTGCTAGATCGGCAGGAGTCTCGTTTTTATAAAATCTCCTGTCGGCTTCAGGGGCGGCTCCCGGGAAAGGGGGGGAGCCATCCTGCAGGACTTGCACCTGAATCGCCCTGGCAGGAGGGGAAAAAAATGGACCACATTCCCTCGAATGCCCGTGACCACTGAGCAGTAAATTAAAATGGGGTGCAATTTCCTGCGGTTCAATTAGCTGAAAATTGGTAGTGTCTGTTTCATCAGCCTCCCCGGGGCCGAAAAAAAAAACACAGGCGGAGAGACTGGCACAGTTTGAGACAGCGGAGGGGCTGAGGGGGACTCGTGGGGAGCGGGGAACCACTTTTAACACGCGTCGGTGTAATGGAGGCGCCGGGGGAGTCTCACTCGTGATTAATGAGCAAATGACCCAGCTTTCTGTCCGTCTGACTGGTGGACCGTCGAGTCCCGGCTATCAGCTCCAGCACCCTTTGCATTTCAAGTGCTTTTAGTGTCTTTATTCTTTACCTCTCATTGCAGCAAACCGCATATGCGGCTGGCTACTGTTTATAATTCTGGGGCCCACACTCGAAAAGTCACTTTGGGCCCCCTCCAGTGTGGTGAATGTTTGTGGTCAACAGGGGGCGCTCAAACCTCAGGGCCCTCACCAAAATATGTGATTTAAGTGGCAGTAAACATCGCTGTTGGGTTGTCACAGGTGTGTAGGACCTGCAAGAACAGATAACTCCACAGCTAAGTATTTTGTGCTTACATGCCGAGTGCCTTTACTCAAAATGCATGGTCCAGTACATATATAATGAGTACATATCAGTGGCCATGAGTACTCAGGAGTGTGAAATACCCCAATATGCTGTGCTGTACCTGTCCCTGAGCAGCCCATAATAGAACAGCTAAAGAGATGAACCAGGAGAGATCCAACTGTTGTACCTTTGAGGATTTACATGATCCTAAAGGTTTTACCAAAAAGCAGTGGGTAACTAACTTGGTTGGAGGATGGTTAAGCAAGTCCATCCATCCATTTTCGATAGCCACTTATCCTACTGGGTCACAGGGGGTCCGGAGACTATCCCAGAAGCAATGGGCATGAGGCAGGGAACAACCCTGGACTGGGGGCCAGCCAATCATAGGGCACACTCACACACCATTCACACCTACGGGCAATTCAGTAACTCCAATCAGCCTCAGCATGTCTTTGGACTGTGGGGGGAAAACTAGAGTACCCAGAAGAAACCCCATGACGACACAGGGAGAACATGCAAACTCCACACACATGCGACCCAAGCAGAGACTCGAACCCAGGTCCCAAAGGTGTGAGGTAACAGTGCTAGCCACTACACCACCATGCCACCCTCGTTAAGTAAGTCTCTTCCAGTAAATAGTTTTGTATGTTTTTCTTGATTTTCTTTACCTCTCCCCAGCAAATGCAGGATGTGACCTGTTTTTAGTCTTCTGATTTGAGTATTTTCAAGCAAGGAAAAATCAATTTGCTTTCACTGTGAACGCCCTTCAAGGGGACTCCTCCCAGCGGTGACGAGGTCAAGGCTGCCGTTCAGTTTGGAAACACAGAGACTCATCCCCCAGTTCGGCACTGGCTTGCGCCCCTGCTCTTGCCTGCTCCGTTCTTAATGACCTCCATCACAGTGCTGATCAGTAGCAGACATGTCCCTAAATATAATAAGCGATTTGCAGAAGGGCGGGAGGGGCGGGTGGAATTTTTATGCAGGTGAAACCGCACCTGGAAGTCTCGCCCCCTCAGAAAGCCATACACCTTCGGTAAATGCTTATCCAGTTTGCGGCTGCTGTGATCCCAGCCTAGACAGGAAGTCCATCTTGTTACAGACCCCACACCCAGCCACTCACCACGTGACATTTAGAAAAGCTGATTCACCGACCTGCGTGTTGTTGGACTGCAGGAGGAAACCGGAGCACCTGGAGAAAACTGGCACCCATAAAGGGGGATGGAACCCACATACACATACGCAGAACCCAGGGTGAGATCTGAACCCATGACCATGGCAGCGTGACTTTGCCTAAAATAAACATGTTACATATACAGTGTGTAAGAAAACCCCACAATCTTATACTGCCCAGTAGGAGTTTGTTGTTTCTGAGATCCTGCTCAAATAGACCCCCCATCCCATCCTCCCAGTGTAGTGACTGTTTGTGGCCAGCAAGGGGCCCCCAAACCTTGGGGGCCGCATGCAAAAGCGTGGTGGTGTGTCAGTAGCTCTGCTGTCACCCAGACACACAACAGTATCCTGATAAAATAAATAAAGTCAAGGCCGGGTGTGTGTGTGTCACACTCCTGAAAGGGGTCAGGTAACAGACCCCCATTTACCGCTGTCAGAGGGGATTACAGTCGCACCGCGGTGCAGCGGCGCTGGGTCAAGGCTCCTTCCTGCCAGCACAGAGCGCCATTATCTACCCAACAAAGAAAAATAAAGTCGAAAGGACGGGAACGTGAGCCGGGCCGTCGAACTTAACCCGGCATGACATGAGCTCTCACCCAAGCTCCTGCGGTCTGGGGTCAGAGAACAAAAGGCACTTATCTGGGCGAAGGCTGATCGATGCTTATTGATGTCCGAACCCACGACCTGCCAGTCTCATTTTCTTTTATTTCTATCTATCTATCTATCTATCTATCTAGTAAACAGGATTGCAGGCTCAGTAACAGTGACTGATGTTGATTTTCAGTATGAATACATACCGTGAAAGCAGGTCCTCACGATCCTTCTGGCTTTCTGGGTTTTAAGCAGGAGGTGTCAGAAAAGTTACCACAGGGATAACTGGCTTCTGGCAGCCAAGCGTTCATAGCGACGTTGCTTTTTCATCCTTCGATGTCGGCTCTTCCTATCATTGTGAAGCAGAATTCACCAAGCGTTGGATTGTTCACCCACTAATAGGGAACGTGAGCTGGGATTAGACCAACGTGAGACAGGTTAGTTTGCCAAATGACAAAAGTCTTGTATTTTGTCTGGTTACTTATGGTTAAGTTTAGGGCTGGGTAGGGGTTAAAGATGTCATTGTTGGGATTAGGGATATGGCCATAGACATGAAAGGATGATCCCCACAAAGATATGAATATAAACACGCACGCATGTGCCTGTGTCTGCATGCATGCAAGTCTATTGAAATGTTAGACTTAATTTAATATCAACACGGATTACAAACACGTCTGCAAAACAAATACCAAGCCCTTTAAACATACGCTTAGTTAAATACGAGAAACTGGACTGTGTCCAGGCTCCTCCTCCAAAAACGTGCTAGGAAGCTAGCAAGCTATTACGCAATAGTATGTCGGATTAAGGGTCACGTGATGCATAATACTAAAATGTGATTGGACAACACAATACACATCACACAACAGGGGGGCTGCAGCCCAGTGTTTCATGTCTATCTATCTGTCTGCCTGTCTGACTGTCCTCTAAGCAGGCCTGATGTAGCATATGCTGTTAAACCTCTACCGATACTGAGTATTGCTTGTTTAATTATGGGGATTGTTAATTATTCTGGAGTATTTCCAGTTCTTCCCGCCCTGACCTGTTAATGTGAGAGTTCCGTTTGCTGGTTCCTGTGCTATTCCTTTGTATGGTGGGTCCCCCGCATTGCCAATTTAGCTGAATCGTATCATGTATGAAGTCCTCCTCAGGGGTCTTTGAAGGCCTTGCAGTTGCTAATGGTCTATGGGCATCGTCTTCAAAAGCACAGCGAAGGTTAAATCACTCACGTTGGGCTTTGCAGAAGCATGTGTTGTGTCTGCCTCTGGAAGGTATTTGGTTACTGGCCAAGCGCGGCCCACATTTCCCTCGCTGCAGCTCCCGGGTCCCTCCGTCAGCTGGCTGGCCCGTAATGATGTGGCGTCGACGGGGAATGGGGAGAGGCACCACTGACATTTGTATCTTGTTAACTTGTTAGCTTCCACGTATCGTTTCAATCAAAGATCTTCTCAAGGAATGATGCTGGTCCTCACGTACACGTTGTCCCTGTCTGAGAGAGTCAGCCCTGCAGTTGCTTTTACTTTGCGGGGGGGCGGGGGGGGGGTTTGGCAATTGAGGTTGGGGGAAGAGAAGATTTTCATTTCAGCCTTCAGAAAGTTTCTGGAATGTCTAGACCATGCCCACTGTTTGAACTTTGGTGTGGGCTGACCTTGCTGACGAAATGAGCCAGATAAAAGGTTTGGGAAGCTATCTTTAGGCTTGACATGTGAAGCTTTAAAAATATCTTAAATTTCTCTGTACCGGGAAGAAAGGAGGCCTGTTCAGGTCGGTGCTACAGTAAGAATGATCAATTACAGTGTCGAGCAGAAAATCTGCCCCATCTAGGATAAAACATTTTATGAAAAGTTCAGAAAGATAGAAAACGCTGGAAAAATTGCAGCTATACTCTCAGCATATGTGAGCTTTAGCCTTCAGGACAGGTGGAGCGCTTCACCAACACACCACAAGGAAGTCACAAGGTCAGCCTGTCCCCGGCGGGTGGAGAGTAGGGGCATGTCCTGTGACCAGGTGCGTCACATAATGTTACATCACAGTGAAAAATCCTTCAGGATTGAAATTTTAGCAGCAGTGGGGGATGTGGAGACCTAGCCGCCGGCCAGTGACGATAAAACGGGGTACTGACTGAAGCAGAGGACCAGTATCAGTGCGTGTGTGTGTGAGTGGCATATGTATATATGATACTGTGGGGACCAAACATCCCCAGATTGTGATACAAACCTGCTATTTTGATGTTCTTGGACCATTTTTGGTCCCCAGAAGGGGAAACTCAATTTTATAAAAATCAGTGACTGCAATAAAAAAACTGAAAATGCCAAAAGTGTTGTATTTTGTTTGGCTACTTATGGTTCAGTTTAGGGCTGGGTAGGGGTTAAGGATATTATTGTTGGGATTAGGGATATGGCCATAGAAATGAAAGGACGGTCCCCACAAAGATATGAATACAAACACGCACGCATGTGCATGTGTCTACATGCATGTAAGTCTATGTGTGCATGCACGCAAATGTGTGTATGTGTGTGTGTGTGTGTGTGCATGCATGTATGACTGTGTGTGTGTGTATGTGATTGTGTGTGCATGCATGCGAGTGTGTGTGTGTGAATACGTGCAAAAGTGTGTACGTGCATATGAGTGTCTGTGTGCATGCATGCCAGTGTGTGTGCGCATGCATGCAAATGTGTGTGTGTGTGTGTGTGCTTGCATGTGAGTGTGTGTGTGTCTGGCAGATCCGCTATCTAAGTGCCAGAATCGAGATGCAAATCTGAGCTGTTACTCAACCTGGGCCCCAGATGCTACGTTAAGTAGGTCATACCTTTTCGCTTCCTTTAATTCCTCCTCTTCCCTGAGTACAGGAAGCTGTTTGATTATTGTTCTGGCCCACGTCTGTGGGAGATGGATGCCGTTTACGGGGACTGAGCGGCATGAGCTTGGGTGAGGACGAGCAAACTGCCCCTCCAGCTGCACTCGTTGCGCCAATCAGCCAGCTTGAACCAAAACAAACCCAATGATCACAGCGAACTCACACTCAGGTTTAAGCATGTGTTTCATTTACTACCAGGTATATTCTGTATATACATAGATCAAAGTATCAAAAAAGGGACCATTAATCTTACTTAATCAAACTCCATTGAACTGTCTCCAACTCCCTCTAATAACACCGTCATTAGCCAAACATTTGCCACCCAACTTCTCTCATGAATGTGATGCATAATACTAAAATGTGATTGGACAATACAATACACATGATATAACAGGGGGGCAGCAGCCCAGTGTTTCATTTCAGTGCCAGATAAAGCTGGGTTAGGTGCCCACTGATCCCTGTTCCCACCATCATATCTCACTTCTAATAAGCAGCCATGGAGATCCATTTATACTCCATCTGCAGGCAGATGGAAATCTCATACTTGAGACAGTAGCCTGGTTTAGCCCCATTTGTAGTAATACTAAACTACTTAGCATTACCACATGTCCGCATGGTCTGACGCAGCCGCTCCCCTAACACGCCTGTGTGGTTTGTGTTAAGGCTTTCAGGGACCAGGACAGATTTTATCACTCGCTGTTGAACGCTCAGTGAAATAAATTCACCACCTTCCTTATAAAATATAAGGGAAATTTAGTGGGTTTGAGTGGGTTTCAGGCATGCTTTTTTGTTCTGAGGGTACACTAAATTGCACACATGTGTAAATATCTTTCCCGCTTTCGCTGTTTTGACTTTGTTTTACTGACCGCGGGGCCAGAAACATATGGGTGAGAGTATCTTTACCAGGCCTACTGGAAACACACTCGTAATGTGGGTGTCTCAAACATTTCTGTATGGATTTCTGCAGGGTCTCCGTCCTGCCCAGAGCACCAGTGCTGTGTTTTTGTGCCTGTCGTAGTGACGTTTGAGTTGAAAAGCAGGGTGATTTGGGTCTGTTTAAGCTGTGAGTGTGGTCTTCAGTTAGGACAAAATTCATGAGTTTGAATAGCTCAAGTGGCATCAAGATTAAACATGTATGTTAAAAATAGTGCCATTCAAGTTTCAGAGAAATTTAATTTTTAATTTTCTTATTGAAAAATGACAGTACTGAAACAATGCTGAATGTCCATTCATCACATAAATTCTTAAATTCTCTAAAATATCAAGACTACAAAAGTAATTTTTTTCTCACTATATTTACCAGATAATTTTAAATTCAGTTTAATACAGCCGCCAGGATTTTAAGCGACTCTGTTTTTATGTAGTTCAGTAAGGAGGAAAACAAGTGTTCTTGTAAATTTTATGTCAGACATATAAGTGCCACATTTATAATTAAGAAAAATCAGAGTGGTGTGGGACCTCGGGATGGTCCCTTCGTAAACACATTTATGCAACTTTCAAGACATCAACGTGGGCTCTTTATTAAACTCTACATCTGACTGTAGGAGGGGGTCCTGTAAATATCTCATTATGTTTGGGGTGAAAGCAAGTAGCACAGTGTAGCCCCCTGAGAGTAGGGCCATTGTGTCAGGTCTAAAGCCCCCCACATATAATGTTAATCCCCCTCCAAAATGATCTCCCTGAGCATGCGGTGGTGGGTATCCATGTAAGACACTTTTTGCATCGTGGTGGGGTGCTTTGTAAGCACTCATTAATCATTACCCATAATACTCGGCCCGCAGATCCACACCACTTAAGGGAAACATGGGTTCCCTCCAGATGTCTGGCCTGTTATGTCCCACAGTGGAAGGCCAGAAGGAAGACAACCTGAAACACTCTGCGTTTTACTGTAAACAAGCTTGCCAGCTCAGCAGTTTAAACTGCTAGAATAAACATGGTCTTCTTTCACTTGTAATTTCGGGATTATCGACAGCCCAAATGATCCACATCCAAAACCTTCCCAGAGATGGGCCTCCCCTGTCTCCTTAGCTTCATCCGAGGCCCCAAGTCAAAGCGTCATATGACAAGATGATGTAACATCACAAGGCAATGTCACATGACACTATCACGTGGTGAGGAGCAATGCATCTTCGCACTTCACAGTTGTCTGCTGTTTCTCTGTTTACACATTTAAAAAGAAGGTCGATGGGATATTGTCACACTGTGTGCACTCATAAAAAAATCATTTGGTAGTAACAAGAAGCTTGTTATTTTTTGAGAAATATGTTTTTCCCCTCATAAAACATTGTTTATTGCTTGTGAAATGAAAGTGCATTTAATTAACTTTTTTTAATGTCCTGGAAAACATTTGAGATCTTGGGACAATCTTTATGTTTGACCCGTGCCGAACATGACCTGACAGCATTTGTAGAACATTCTAGAATTGTAAATTGGTATGTGTTGTGCCTGGAACCTAAATAAGTTTATTTTTCGGTAATAATTGTTTAAATGCCTTTGTTGTTGAGAAGCTGTTGCAAGCTAATTAATAATAGAAAGACAACCCAAAGAAGAAGTATTCTCTCACACCTCCAGGGTCTGGGGTTCGAAGCTCGCCTCTGCCCTGCGTGCGGAGCTTGCATGTTCATCTCTGTGTCGTTTGGGTTTCTGCCCAACAGTCCAAAGACATGCAGTTACACTAGCCTGCATTTCTGAATCGCCCGCAGTGTATGAGTGTATGTGTCCTGCCGTGGAACAGTATCCCACCCTAGGCGTCCCCTGACTTCTATCTCATGCTGTCTGAGATAGGCTCCGCCCCCCAACCCGGTGGTGGATAATCAATTGAAAGACGGATGGATATTAAAGTTAAATAGCCCCACAAATGGTGGCTTTCTGTCTGACAACTGGAACGAAACCCCAGAAAAGTCACTTAACTTAAGAAAAAATTCTCTCAAGTTATGAGGTCTGACTTGTTTAAGTCTTACGTTTGCTGAAACGGTGACATCAGCAACATAAATGTGATCTTTCAAATAGCGTGTGCACACTGGTTTGGGTTCAGTGGGGACAGGGAACTCATTTTCCCTGTCCTGGGGTGGAGAATCGAATACATACATCAGGAGGAGGATGGGGTTGAATCTGCTATGTACACCACATAATATCATCAAATCCATTAACCAACCTTGAATGGCTTTGAAAGTCATATTTAAGTTCTTGAAGTTATTATTTTAGAATGATGTGTGAGGCAGAGATTCATGTTACACTGCCGCACATTTTGTGTGTGTGCGTGTGTTTGCCTGTGTGAGCGGGTATACCTATCCTTATGGGGACACAATGTCCCCATAATGTGATAAATATCTGTTTTTTTTCCCTT
>JAODUD010000001.1:6034858-6048840 GCA_026784285.1 Stomatorhinus walkeri | reverse complement strand
GGGTCAGGGGTAGAGCACCCCCCCCCCCCCCCGGCAGCATGCTGACCCATGGGAAGGAGACACAGTCTCGTCACAGGAATGAGGAAATGAGACGTGAAAACCATGATGGGAACAACAGCAGCAGGCGCCAACAAAAAAACCTGCCCCGCAGGCTGCCCCAGTGGGGGTACTTTGAAAAGCTTCCCAGGGAATATTTAAGGAGAAGAGGAGGAACCATCCACACATCAGAGATCAGGGTGACTAATACACGCAATAAGGGGACAACGGATACCATTCAGAATGTGACCTTTAAGCCCGAACTGGCCCCGACATCCCATGAAACACGGAGAGCCATCCAACACGCTGCGAATGGAAAAACACGTGGCCTGTGTTGGCTTCTCCGATGCCTGGAAAGTCCTTTCAATCATGATGCTGTGAAGCTGTGTACAGGACTGGAGATTTCCCTAGGTGCATAGTGAGTGCTTGGCTCAAATACTTCAAATTGGTCTCAAGGTACAACAACATTTTCATGAGCCTAACCCCTATAGAGCTGGACTGGGATGAGTTGGATTGAATCGAAGAGTAAGAGCAAGGTAGCCAACTTGTGCCCAGAACTTATATAAATTCCTTCAGGACTGTTGGAGAAACATTCCAGGTGGCTACATCTGGACGCTGACTGAGAGAATGCCAAGAGTCTACAATGGTGTCATGGAAGCAAAGGGGTGATATTTTGAAGAGTCTAAAATCTTGGTTGTTGCAATATTTGATATGTATTACTTCATTGTGCAGTGGCCATTTACTTTAAAGTCACACAAAAATGGAGACATACATTAAAAGCAGGTTCAGATTTTTGACTGTTACTGTATGTTATAATCTTAATATATTAGGATATTTTAGCATGGGTGCAGATTATTGTGATCTGGAGGCTTTCCTGTCTGCTCATGCCATCTGATCCTGGGGTGATACTGAGCATTACAGAATAGTAAGATGTTTGATCCATGCACACTCTGGCTCTCTTCCTAATGGCATTCCAAGAACACAGCAATATCGACAATGTGCGAGTTTGAGACACACCATTGGGACTGAGCTCCACAACACCCGAGGTGGGGATGGGGGGGGGGGGCATGTCCAGGAGAGCTTGGCGTCAAGCCCACGAGGCTCCGCTGAGGAACAGGGCAGGGGGGTGGGGCTTGTAGTCCTACCACATGTCCAGCTAAAAGCTGGAGACATACCTCCTGTCATCTCCTCGGTCTGGCAGCATGGAATTTCATTGCAACCTGGGGATGGCCAAGGTGCCGACAAGCACTCCATACCGGCAGGAAAATGGGAACTGGGAGTGGGGGGAGGGTCTTTGAAAAAGGATCCTCGCCTCTCTGACATTAACCGTCTGGAACGGCCAGTTAGACTGGGAATCCAGCTCGCTGGAGAAAGTATGCTGTCAGGAAGCCCAAGTCCCTGATCTCATTCCTATTCTACCCTTCTTCTCGATCATATCTCCATCCTTTCCCCCTTTTTTCCTTTCTGTAGTTCCTGGTATTGTTTTCATTTCACCCCAGCAGCAAATCCTGAGTATAATTTCATTATTCTACCTGGAACAGGTTTAAAGACAGGAACAAAAAAATTATCTGATTTTTCCAGATGTAAAGGCAGCGCCGCTCAATGTAAACATTTCATTTGTTGGGCAGGAAATATTTCATTTATCGTACTGTCCTTTGTAATCCGATGCAAACACAAAATCTGTGTCTGTTATTTAATTCCTGGAAAGTCTTACAGTGTTTCCAAGCTGGCATCAGGCTAAAACTAGTGATTTATGGTTATTTGTCCGAAGCACACGCACATAAAATTATTACTTGAGTCTAGCAAAATGTAATTCAAAAATGCGTCAAATAAAAATCGACCCTTTTTAACAAGTTCACATGGACTGCAGGTACGGTTAGTTGTCCAGGTCGCTAGTGGAAAAAATAAATCCTTAAAAACCTCAAATGTGGTGTCTCCTGAATATATTTATTTCCTTCTCAGTTTTAAATTCAATTTTAAGAGTTTCCAGTACTTCCAAGGTAATAGGCTGACAAGATTGTCTGCTTGAACACTCCAGATTTCATGGCCTGCTACCCCATCGAGGCGAGACGAGTGCAAGTGGGCAGGGAAGGATTTATTGGTGAGTATTCTGTGTACAACGCCCCCTACTGATTGTTTGCTGATTTTCAGGTAGGTAGCAGGGGGATGTGCAAGATTAGGGGGACCTAGCACCTAACTCTCACACACACATGATGAAGTTTCGTCCTGGTTAATATTAAGGTATAAAAATCAGAGTCCACAAGCAGTGCTTTTGGAAAATCCCTCTTGTGTTTATAAACTCAGCATCCGACAGAGTGGTATTTTTCTTTGAAAGAAAACCATTGCGGTTGTCAGGAGGCTTATACAGTCACCTTGTGTGTTTTTAGGCGGCGATGAGATTTTTGGAGTGATAAATGAATGAACAGGCTTTCGTTTACGCAGATTCTGCAGACGTACAGTGCTTTTTTTTGTGACAATGAAAGCCAAAATGTGCAGGCCCACTAAATATTTACTGTAAATGGCTGGGGGGGGGGGCACTTTAACGTTTTGGAAAGAAGGGTCCACTCCTCGCATTTGGAAAAGACCCTGCCGGTGTCCCTGCCTCGGCCCTGGTGGGGCGTAAATGAGGAAGGTGATTTGTCCTTAATAGGAGCACAGTGTGCGAGATGTTTACACGAAGGCCCTCTGTTTGCCCGTATTATGTACACATTAAGGGGCTGCCAAATGGCCTACTTGAGTATATTTAATGTCGATTTCAGGTAGACATGCTGATGTCTTCCAGATGCGGCCCTCGTGGACTGCTTTCTGCCAGCCAATAAGAGCATTTTTTTTGTCCGGTGTAGCTTGTGTCGCCGGGCACCTTGGGAGGCGGGTCTTCAAACAGCAAAAGTGGAGAAGGTCGCATGGCCGAGATTCAATGCGACAAGTTCGAAACTCCCTTCTTGACAGCTGTTTATGTCAGCCTTTCAGCATTTGGGTGTCTGATTTAGGGCAAAATGCTCTCAGAAATGGACAGGTTGGCAATGTTATTAAATAAACAAAAAATAAATGTGCATCTTGCACATTAAAAGTCTCGTTCGATGCAGTTTCACAGCTGTGATGAGGATCGTTTCCAAAAGTAGCTGATTAGCCAGATGTCATTTGGGTCCCTGGCATCTCGTCCAGGATGTTCCCCGCCTTGTGCCCTGTACTGTCTAGGATGACATCCAGGCCTCATTGCAGTCCTGTCCTGGATAAACACCTGGAAGACTGATTGATAAATGGCTAGTTTGTAGCCCGTTTAATCTTAGTGAAAAAGATTCTTTTCCAAATGTCAGGTTTGAATTGCACTCGGGCATGTTTGCAAACTCCCCTCATCACCTTCTCAGTGGATGTTTTATGGAAGTTGAGTTTCACAGGTCATAATTTCATGGCCACACGCGCATTAGACATTTCACTTCAGTAAGGAACCAGCTGAGATGAGACGCAGGGTGGGGAAAGGGCCGTGGGCCAGTGTTAGTCCTGCCGGGGCGTGTCACTTTGCTATGTGAGCATGCAGAGTATGGTTTGTTTTTCCTGTGGCCCCACTGAAAACGTGTAGTGACTCTTTGTGGCCAACAGAGGGCTCCCATGCAAATGTGTGGTTTGAGTGTTGGTAAACAGTGCTGCCACTAGAATGTTACAGATCATATGCTGGAATGTAGTGGGCCGGAGAAGCACAGAGAGGCGTCATCTTCCATGGGCAGTAGTAGTAGCTCGTGTTTCACGCCACCTCCTGGCCATTCTCTGAATTACCAGCCAGCCGCAAACTGCCTTTCTGACAGCTTTCTGAAATCCCTGTCCCATTTGGCTGAACAGACAGTGCAGGTGACTTTTTGACCTTCACAAACCCGGTCAAAATCTATCTTCGATTCTATTAATGATACCTGTGAACATCCAGTAGAGAGAGGCAGCTGCATTTTAACCTGTATGAACCTTGTCAAGATTCATCTTCAGTTCTGCTGATTACAGTCGTTGCTTAATAAATGCAGAAAAATTTGATGAGATTCTTTGCGGGTCCTTGCTGCATTTCATTTCCGTAGAAAGGATCTCCCTGCCCTCACCTTATGAACCACATCCAATTACGAGGACCATGAGGAACTGTGGATGTAAGCAACATCGGCATTTGCAGTTACAGTGGCCCCACCCACTTTGGAGAGTGTATTTACCTTTGTTTATTTAGCAGATACTTTTCTCCAAAGCAAATTAAGGAAAGCTTGGGGTCAGACAGCAGGCGGCATCCAGCATCCCTGAAGCAGTTGAGGTTAAGGGTTTCACTCTAGGGCATAGCTGGGAAATGATTACTCTGCCAGGCACGGGATTCAAACCCATGACCTTCCGGAGACAGGTTGAGCTACACACCATTCGGATGGCTTCCCTTCACACCCATGCTGAGCACACGGCCTTGGCCTGAGAAAGGAGGGATGGGTCGATCGCTGGCCTTCTCGTTCCCACCGAGGGCACATCATGATCTGTTTCCGGCTGAAACAAGGAAGCCTGGCTGATGTTCAGCTGACCACATTAATTTATACTCTACACTATTCGTTCCTCCTCAGAACAAACCAGCAGGGTGTCAGCAGTCATAATCATGCTGTTCTCGTCCTCCTCTGAATCCTGAAATTAATACATGTTTTGTAATATTATATGCATCGTTTTTTACAAAGATCATGATCTCTGATTTTTATGTCAAACGGAGCTTCAAACACGGAGTCCAGAGTGACTTGGTTCATTAGAAAGCTCCTTATTTTACCTGAGATGTTAGCGTTGAAGCAGAGAGATCCTGTGGAAGCAGAGAAAAGCTAAGGCGAGGTGTTTGCTAGTGAAAAACAAAAAGAGAGGGAACAGGACTCATGCACAAGGCTGTCACCTGATCCACATTCTTGTCCTCCACAGAAAGAGTGCTCCAACTTTGTCAAAGTGCTCCAGTTTTTCAACCAAACCCACCTGTACGCCTGTGGGACAGGGGCATTCCATCCCGTCTGCACCTACCTGGAAGTGGGGAAGCGCCCGGAGGTGAGCTGGCGCCCGCCGTGGCTGCAGGATCTTGGCTGTTTGACACTGACCCAAATACTGTCTGTTTCTCCTCTTTCATTCATTTTTTAAATTAACAATGTGTAACGTCGCACCATTGCTGGCTTAATGCTGGCTTGTATATCTTCCTGGGGAAGTGTCACTGACATTTCTCGTTTCAAGTATTTTCTTGGTGGGGGGCATAAGAGTAGCAATAATTCATACAGAGGGATTACCCTTATTATTATGTTTTGATTCGGTGAGTGACATGGGAGGGGGCACTCCGGCGGCCAATCAGCTTTCAGCAGGGGCCAGTGCCCCTGTGGCCCAACCCCACCACATGTCCACATTTTCATGGTTTTTACCTTTGATCATGAAAAGCCTTATTTCCATAAAATGGTCCTTCTTATTCGTGGTATGTGTCATTTCCTTAAAAGATTTGCTTCCCCCTCCCCCCCACCAATTAAAGGAGTTCAGTACCATTGAGCAAATCCCCCAATCTTGATTGAATGAGTCATATTTTCATGGCTCCAAGAAGCAGCTTCTGTTCACACCTCATTTGATCCCCAAATGCTTTTAATTGAATGTTTCTAAGCCAAACTGAGCCAGATCTGAGAGCGCAAATAGGAATGTACAGGACGGTTTTTAATTTCTCAAATTGCCATCCATCAGGGCCACAATGCCATTGTTCACCTCTTGGAAATTCACTGATGGCCCCTTAAATCATTTAGTTCAGCTGATGAAGTGGGAAATTAAAGGAATGTTTTGGGGCTCCATAGTTTTTAATCTTTCTTGAGCAGAACTGTCATTTCCTAACCCCAAAATGTTGATGACTTGTGTAGACATGGTATTAATTGGGTTTTTTTCCCGTTAGCAGAAACTGATCCAGAATCATCCAAACGACACACATACACATGTTAACATCCTCAAACACCTTATGAACCTGTACTTTTCTAACTAGGACAACGTCTTCCGGCTGGAGACGTCACAGCTGGAGAATGGGCGCGGCAAGAGTCCCTATGACCCCAAGCTGCTGTCGGCGTCGCTTTTAATTGGTGAGTGCACCGGGAGTGATCCTGCCTCACCTTCCTCCCGGGTTACCCAGCAAGCCTTGCTGTCCGGATATAAATAGAGACGTGGGGGTGTGTGGTATAGAGAATAGACTTGTGTCTGATTCCACAGCCGGTCACTGGACCTGTTCCTGATCACTGGATGCTATTGCATTTTAACATACTGCTCACTCAAATGCTCTACTGAGCAAATATGCCTGCAGTAATTAGGGGGCGTAATAGTTATGGGTACCAGTTACCATTTAAAAACCCAGGAGTCCTCGGACACTCCTACAATATAGTCAAAACTCTGTGAGACTGTACTGATGTGAAAGAGGCATTGAAATGTTAAAATGCCAAGTAGGACCCTTGAGGGACCGAAGCCAATGTCTTGTTGGCTAGACCTAAGCACTACTTCTTGTGTGCTATTCCTTCCTGCAGGTTTCCTCCATTTCTTAAGGCTGAGCCAAAGGTTACCTCTCATCGCAAACCACTCTCAGATGGATTGTTTTAGCTGCATGGATCACGTGACCCTACGCTTCCTTCTGTAAATGCAGTGTGAAGTGGGGATTGGGCAGGGAAGAGTAAACAAATATGGTTTTCAACAGTAACCGGGTCAGGAAAGGGATCAAACATGCCAGGAAAAACCAAATAAACATCATCGCCACAGCTCTCAGGGATAAGCGTCTAGCCGCTGGTCTCAGTTCATGGAGGTGAAACACAACAGAATACAACAATATGTGAATGAGAGGCAGAAATCAGTACACAATCAATCAGCATGCAACACCAGAGTTATGTTTAGCATAAAAATCCTGGGAATAAATGTGATTTATATATGCCGTTTTCTTTGTATATGCCTTTTACGTTTCTTTAACGTTGAAAGTTCTTTGTAATGTCCTTTTTTGTAATGTCTCATAAAAGCATCACCGAGGCAAATTCCTTGTATGGAAACATACTTGGGTAATAAAAATTATTCTGATTTTGATTCACGGCTTTAATTAACTGATCTGCTGTCAGCCTGGTGCATAGGAATCTTCTCACTGGTACTCGGTCCCTCTGTGAGAAAGAGATTTGACCCTCAGCTCAGCTCAGATCTTGGATTCATAGTCCAACCAATATCTTGGATTTACAGCCGGATTTTTTGGGCTTGCAATTCGGATTTCTGCGCATTAGATGGGCTGCAGATGACATTGAAATGTGCTATAAAAGAACCTGATAGACACTGAGACAAAGTCCTGTTTTTTTAGTAAACTTAACCAAGCACAAAGATGGGATTTAATTATTGGGGCCTGCAGGTGGCATAGTGATTAAGGGTGTAGGCCGAGAAGCCTGTGCAAAGCCTGATAATATCCTACCATGGATGCTGTTGTAGCTTGGAAGTGAACATGGATTAATCCATCAAAAATTCCATCTGTGGAAGTGTTTAATGATGGATAAAAACATCAGGCAAGCACCTAAAATGAAATCGCCCAGGTATGTAAAAGACGGGTGCTGATACTCGTATTTTTTCCTGTTTCACAGACGGGGAGCTGTACTCTGGGACATCGGCGGATTTCATGGGAAGGGACTTTGCCATTTTCCGCACACTGGGGCCGCATCACCCAATCCGGACAGAGCAGCATGACTCCAGGTGGTTAAATGGTATGGGAACGGACGGCCAACACATCACCATATTTGCATTGCCCCCGATGCGTCTGTCATTAAGGGTGTTCCGGCCTGTTTTGTGTCTGTCAACCACTTGTCTTCAGGGTCCTGAGAAAATCACCACATGCAGTAAAACCTTTAGAGCAGGGATGCCCAGTCTTATCCGCAAAGGGCCGCTGTGTATGCGGGTTTTCACTGCAGCTCCCTAATTAGATTACTAATTAGAAGACTGATTGGCTGAAGAGTCCTCATACCTGGGTTTGAACAGCTGACCTAAAGGTTACCCCAAAAACCTGCATACACACCGGCCCTTTGTGCATAAGATTGGGCACCGCTGCTTTAGAGAGCTCACGTTCACGTGCAGTTCAGATTTCATGGCTGATCTTTCATACCTACATAACTACTTTCAGACAGCCATCAGGGGGCGGTGCACACCTACTCTTTGAATCCTTCCTCTGCTTGACGTGGTGCTGAGAGGATCAGACATGTCACATATCGCCTATTCATAAGCTTGTGTTTTTTTATGTCTTATACCCACTTTGGGGATTAACAAGGACTGAAGTGCGCCCTCTGTCTGCATGAAAGCGGGAATTAAGAAGCACAATGGAAAAATTTAGGGTTCAGACACGTCTGATATATTTCCAGAGACTTTAGACTTACTTAGCTTTTTATATGGCCTTCAAATCTCCAGCTGCATTACTTAACCCCTCCCCCTTCACCATCCCAAGCACCTCCCAGCTCTGTTAGCATCATTGCAAATATAGAAAGAACCAGCTTTGTCCGTCTGTTAATCTTTTTAGACTTTACACAGATTACACTTTTATCTCCCCGTCTCCTTAAGTCTTCCTCTTTTCAGAGCCTGTCATTGTGGGGTTTTTTTTTGTGAAGAGGAGGTAATACGAGGATTTCAGCTAAATTCCCAGCAGACTTCTTCGTATCCTTTATTCTCTGGTAGCTGGAGTTGTTGGTAAAACAGATATGTGGATGGTCGTTGGTGGCTGGGGAGGGGGGGGGGAGTTGTCCTCAAAGAGGTCAGCCAGGATGATTTAGGGAAATAATCTTTCCCCCTAACATGTCAAACCCCAGTGGATCTTAGATGATGTGTGTGAGCTGGTTTCAGCTCAGCGGAGGATTTTACTCCAATTAATCAGTGTCTTCCTCTCAATGAATCGAGCCCTTGACTGTTCTTGTTTATAGGTTTATGTTCCTGGGCCGAGCTATGTGACAAGGACCCATTAACTGGCAAACATAACCCCATTTTACAACGTTCTGTCCAATGTCCAGATATTGCTCTAGAGTTTCAGAATTGATAGAGAGATTTAAGACAGACAGGCCAAGACCTAAAAAGGTTAAAGTAGTTAGCATTTTCACCAGAGGTTAAATGTATGTCAGTGTAATTTTGGTAAGTGAATATTTATTCTGGATGAATTCATTTGCAGGTCTACAAACTAGAAGGTTTTAAGGGTTCTGTAAACATGCAGTTGAACTGGTTGTAGAACATTCTTGAGGTTCCTCAACAGTCTCTGTAAACCTCTAGATGATGCGATGTTCCTTTGTCTGTTCACTCCCAGACCCCCGGTTTGTGGACGTGAACTTGATCCCTGAGAGCGACAACCCAGAAGACGACAAGATCTACCTGTTCTTCCGCGAGAATGCAATGGATGGCGAGCACACGGGGAAAGCTACGTATGCACGCATCGGACAGCTGTGCAAGGTAACCCCCCCTCCACACGCTCTTAGCAAAAACAAATAAACCTGAGTACCAGCATCGCTCAACCAGCTCTGATCTGTCGTTACGCTTCTTGGGTAAAAGCTCTTCAAAGGCTGTGTATGTGTGTCTGTGCATGGGAGGATCCTACAGGCTACAAGTTCGTGTGTTGGGATGTCCTGAGACAACGTAGTCCTCGATGTTGCATATTTATTGGACATAACCTATCACTGACATAACCTTTTATTGCTAATGGAAGGGTGAACCTGATGGAGCTTACATCATAATAGGGCCATTGTGCAAAATATCAAGGATATCGCAGTTGGAATCCAATGTTGTGACCACTGTCCGGCAAGCAGGCAGGATGCGGGGAATGATAAAACAGGCAGACGAAGATCCAAGAAAAGGGTTTGTTCAAGGCAGACAGGACAACACGGTGACCAACGTTAATGACGAATCTAGGGAAACAGACTTGAACGCAGACTACTATACACAAGACAAGCACGGAATCACAGGCAACAGGTGATCACAATCAGGAATTAGCACGAGGTAACGAGGGGGGCGTGGCACACAGGAGGAGCGAATGAGCAGATCATGACATCCAAGGACAAGCTTGCACTCTTTCACATTTAAATCATAATACCACAGGACGCCTGGTGAAATTACCTTTGCAGCTTCATAAGAGTTATTCTTTTCACAATAAATTGGGAAATGTATATTCCATATTTTTTGCCATTCTAATGATGTTTGTGTTTGTGTATTTTTCAATAAATGAGTCAAATGTAGAATGTTTGTCTGTTTGTTTTGCAATAATTCATTCAAGTCCTGTCTCTTTAACAGAATGATTTTGGGGGTCACAGGAGCCTGGTGAACAAATGGACCACCTTCCTAAAAGCCCGCCTGGTTTGTTCAGTACCCGGCAATAACGGGATCGACACCCACTTTGATGAGCTGCGTAAGTCGCTTTGTGCCTCGTTTTCTCATCCTGCTGGGCAAATGCCAGTGTTTTGTTTGAGTCATGCTAACTGTGTCTCTATCACCATTAGAGGATGTGTTTATGATGAGCTCAAAGGACCCGAAGAATCCAGTCATTTATGCTGTGTTTGCTACGTCCAGGTGAATGCTTCCTTTCTTTGAGGCTGGCGACATTCTCCAATAGCTATAGGATAGGATAATGCTCCCGATGCTGATGCTCCTTCTTATCCCATATTTAGGGATCATGTTGTATGTTTCTACTTCACAGAAACTTAGGATTCCTTAGAATTTCACTTAGTTACCTGCTGGTCCAAATATCCATATCAGTAAATGTGGGCCGGTCATCATCTCAATGAATTCAGCGCACGTGTTTGCAAAGTTAGCACACGTGAGCAGACCAAAAGTGGATTGGGGTAATGACCTATCCTTGAAAAGCATGTTTTATTCGTCTGATTAAAAGCTTCAGATGTTTATGTAAACTTTTTAAAAGATATGTGCTATGTATTCAAGAGAGAGTGGGGACAGATCTCTGATATTTTAAGAAAGACTTCAAAGAATTCAAAGAAAACATAAAGGGAAATATTATTCATCTGCTAGCTTTTTCTCCTTTGACTGCATTACTGCCATGGAGCATGTGCAACTGCAGAGTGCGATAAGAGTTGGCGTTACACCTAATTGAATTTTCCCTAAGTAACATTTAACAAAAACTAACAAACCATCCACTGCTGCATTGTAATCAATACGTGGGCTAATTGTGTGGGGGAAGGCACTTTATCACAGGGATCAATCTGTAGTTGAAGGTTCTCCAGGGTAATGGATTTGATTTTCTACTTGCAGTAACATCTTCAAGGGGTCGGCGGTGTGCATGTACAGCATGACCGATGTTAGGAGGGTGTTCCTGGGCCCCTACGCACACCGGGATGGCCCCAACTTCCAGTGGGTGTCTTTCCAGGGGAGGGTCCCCTATCCACGGCCAGGAACAGTGAGTGAGGAATGCAGAGGAGGCCACGTGGTATATGGTACCAACACAGGGTCACCATTCCCTCACTGCTGTGGCTCTTGATGGTTCACAGTGCCCAAGCAAGACTTTCGGGGGGTTCGAGTCGACAAAGGACCTTCCCGATGATGTCATCACCTTTGCCAGAGGCCACCCTGCAATGCACAATCCTGTCTATCCAATTAACAACCAGCCCATCATCACCAAGACTGATGTGGACTACCAGTTCACCCAGATTGTGGTGGACAGGGTGGAGGCAGAGGATGGCCAGTATGACGTCATGTTCATTGGGACAGGTGACTACCGCCGTGATCAGATGAAGTTGTTTGTTTCTGGAATCCTCTTCCCGACCAGACCTCTTCCTATATAGTTGATTATTTATGTTACATCATTTTAAATTCTCTTTTGTTTCTCTATTGGCTATGAACATAACTTACAGCCCATGGTCACTGCCTGTGAGTCACTACATTAGGGAGGGCAAGGGGCCCCAAAGTGACTTTTTGAATGGGGCCCCAGAAACACCCCTGCATGACATGGCCCAAGGGGGTGTACTGGGCCACATTCACATTCTCTGTCTTGTTTTCAAGATATAGGGACTGTTCTGAAAGTGGTGTCCATTCCCAGAGAGACTTGGCACGATCTGGAAGAAGTTCTGCTGGAGGAGATGACCGTCTTCCGGGTACGGCCTGCCAAGACTCATGGAGGCAAACAGAAATACTGCGAAAGCAGTGGCTGAAGGCCGAAATCCGGTTGAACTTTTAAAAGCTGAAGGTTTTACTAAACCCAACAGGAGAGATTCCCTGGTCAAGACACACAGATCATAATCTGCCAAGTCCATAACAAAAATGTATCTCCAGTTGATGGGGCTTCTTTAAGAAAAATAGTACACAAAATATGTCAATAAGATGCTACAGGCAATTCAGCAGCTCCGATGCTGGACCTGATTTATTTTCAGGATGTATTACGTCAAGAAGGATCTGGTGTTTTGTTAACAGAAAATCTCTAGTATGATGCCAAGAGAGGAGAGACTGGGGAATACGTAGGCCAAGCTCGCCCACCTATAAGCAAATCCAGAGATGAAAGGGATTTTTTTGTCTAACCGCAGAGTATTAAGCTGAATTATCAGTGGTTCAGTGAACTCTGATGCTGAGGTCAGGGATCTTTGCTGCCCTATATTACGGCCTCACCGGAGCACCACATGGAGGGGATATGAGGTTTTGTTTTGTGAAAATTAACTCTGAACTTTATTAATTTGTGCTGCTACTCTTCCTCATAGGAGCCCACTGCCATTACAGCTATGGAGCTCTCCACCAAGCAGGTAAGTCCTTATCTGGACATGTTCGCAAGCCTCATGTTAATCTGAGATTTTCTCCACAGCCTTACCAAAGCGTGCCAAGCTCAGCGTGGCTGTTTTGACAGTCGGTCAAATTCAAAGGAGGCTGACATCCTGACACAATTGTTTGAAATTGAAACATTTGTTGTTAATGTTGTTCCAGTGATAAATGTCAAGAAGCAGTTTTGCTGGGGAGATCACAGTGCCCCCCTAGTCAGCATATTAAATATGCAATTTAGCTGACACAGTAATATCTGCTTTATAGGGGAATTCCACAAGTTACATTGTTTCATTACCTAAGACATTCATGGAAAAACAACACAGGAAATGACATGGAGGGAGAGGCTAACATGTGTGGCCGAAGGTTTCCTTCGGTTATTGTTTTGCACAAAGTCCCATGGAGCTTGAATGTGGTAGCTTCAGGCGCATTAAAATGCATTACATACGCTAAATGACCCTAAAACCAAAAAAACAAAACATAAATACAAAGGAAATATGTGAAAGAAACATTCCCAAAGGGTGAAAAACACAATTCGAAAGTAAAATAAGCTCTTGGTTTTGCTTTACTTGGTATGAAATCTAAGGCAAGATTATTAAAGGGTTTTTGTGTGTAATGGTTTCTGTTGTGTTCTTTTTTGTTTTTTTCAAATCTGAAGAACTGTTTCACATTGTAGTCCATGGCACCACTTAAATGTTCATCACAGCTTGTGTCTGAGATATAGACGTGCAGAAATATGTTCAGTGACAGCCTTTGAGCAAAGGGGGAAATGTCCTTCACAAGCGGGGTGGGTCAATATGCAATACCTTAACAGTTATTGTAAACTAGTACTTATTTATGTGGTCAACCTAAACTGCTTCACTGAAATGGGTCATTTTTAGCACTTGTTTAAAACACTACAGATTTCTGCTAGTCTCATTTAACTCAGTATGAAGTTGTCTGCTTCTGTCTTTGCCCCTTGAACCCGCTACAGTGAACAGAAGCAGAAGATCACCAGTCCTCCTGGACAGTAACACACATCTGCTCTCCCAACAGCAACAGCTGTACCTGGGCTCATCCATCGGGGTCTCCCAGATGCCCCTGCACCGCTGTGAGGTTTATGGCAAAGCCTGCGCTGAGTGCTGCCTGGCACGGGACCCCTACTGCGCCTGGGATGGCACAGAGTGCTCTCGCTACTTCCCCACCGCCAAAAGGTAGCTGGGCCACACACCCCC
>JAODUD010000001.1:6021200-6033319 GCA_026784285.1 Stomatorhinus walkeri | reverse complement strand
CACAGATGTACCAGAGCACAGAGGCCGTGCCTCGGGTTTCTGCCAGCGAGGAGAATGAACACAAAACCACATGCGTGTGTTTGCTCAGGAAATTCCAGCAAAAACAGCCCTTTTCCACATTAAAAATGAACATAAACGCACAACAAAACATTAAAATGTGACTGTTTGCTTACTCATGCCAAGACACTGCGTTGTTCTTGCCACGCGTATGTTAATCAGGGCACGGGAACAGGCAGCTGTGTTAATGGGAAGCATCCATGATTTTGTTGTAGGAGGACAAGGCGTCAGGACATCAGGAACGGAGACCCTCTGACCCAGTGCTCGGACCTGCAGCATAACGGTATGTCCAAAGTCTCAAGACTTCCATGCAGTAGTTCTCTCTCAGAAAGGCTCCATATGTCTAAAATGTTGTCTTTCTTTGCAGAAACACAAAAAGCCGTTGTGAAATTCACTCGTGCTCCTACAGCAAGATGCTTTTGTGACAAATTTAACAGTTCTCCAAATAAACATCGAAAGTGATTTTGAAAATGGTCAGCACTAAGGGCAGTGGCATGTGAATTAGGATTCTGTTTCTGATTGGAAGGTCAGCAGTTCAAATCCCAGGGTCAACAGAGTGATTTCATCTTTGGGCCCCTGTGCAAGGCTCTTAATCCCCAATTGCTTCAGGGACTGTCTGACCTCACTTTCTCAAAAATGTTCATTGCTCTGGATAAATACATCTAAAGGTCAGAATGACATCAGTTGTAAAAAGTTTACTGAGTCTTTGAGGCCCGTTACAGAGGCCCCAAAATTGTCACCTGGTTGTTCACATGCTGCCTGTGTGAATCCCAGTTATAGTGAGGAAGGTCCTTCATCATTAATAGTACATCCTATAAAAGCAACTGCCTGTTAGCGTCAGCCTCAGCACTAGACAGGGGCAGTGGACCACACACAGGGACCTGCCCCTTACTCCGTAAGCTAAAACCACCTGAGCGGCCAGGCCAAGGCTCCTGGGGCTAAACCGAGGACAAAGGAGTGAACAGAGACCACTGTGCTTCACTATTAATGATGGCATGGAAGCAATTCTGGAGCCGACAGCTGGAAATTAACAGCTCTACTTGGTGACAGATGTGTTCTCAGAACATCCATGATCCCATCTGGCTTCAGATTTTTGCATGCCAAAAGCTGCTGCTTCATAGAGAGAGCAACACTGAGGGGTGAATAGCGACGAATAGGCTCCCAAATTTAACAATGGTACTTAAGGGTTTGATTTAAACTTTCCTAAGAAGCTAAATGACAAACACAAAGCAATAGGTCATGCTGTGCAGATTCTGGCAGCTCTCGATTATGCAAGAGCAGCCTACGCTGTAAAAAAAAAAAACTATGTAAATTTACAGCTATTGATTACGATGTATCGAGATATAGGTCTAAAGAAGCGATAATGCCAAAAGACGACATAACGCCTGTATGGAACTTTATACATTATCTTTACAATCATTCAATATGTGTGTGCATATTTAGCATTTATTTTGGTATAAGTTGTCTTGAATGGTATATGAAGGTAAATAAAACTTGTGTAAAATCTGACTTACATGAGGATTCTGGAATTGATTACTTATGTTTGTACATATATAAGCGATAAGGTTTTTTCTGTGGATCCTCTGCTTTGGTAGACGAGCTCACCGGACAAGGCACCCTGGAGGACAAGCTGACCTATGGCGTGGAGAACAGCAGCACGTTTCTGGAGTGCAGCCCAAAGTCACAGCGAGCTCGCATCTACTGGCAGCTTCAGAGGCAGGGAGAGGAACGCAAGCAAGAGGTATGCGGGGTGAAGGGGGTGTTTGGTCATGCTTTCTGCAATACCAGCACCCTGTAGCCTACAGTACCTGCAAAATGCACCAAAACCATCCACCGCCTCCAATTCAAGTGTGGAAATAAACCAAATGACATCAATAAATCCATTCAGACACTTTGCCAACTTACCCTTTCTAAGGTGGGCTAAGGAATCAGCAGCAATCATAACGCTGGGGTATAACTTATAAAGTCACAGAAGATTTCCACAGCTAGCTCCGTCAGTCCTTGTTAGCCGAGATTGATGTTCTTCATTTGCTTCACTGACTCGTTATTTTTCTTGTCTCTCTTTTAACATTCTTCACTTGTTAGGAAACAAGGCAGCCTGCCTGACTAATGGGGGGTGGGGGCTGGGTGTGAATAATGAGCCGTGACCACCCCACAGGTGTAAGCCCGTGTCGGTCCATTACGGTTCGCGACCACCGTGCTCTGTGTGACCCCAGCCGTCCGAGGCCACAAAAAGCCCCCCGCGATTCCTACCGTCCGTATGGAATCTGTCATCAGGGAATTTTGCTTATTTTAATATTCCTTTCTCTTTTAGGATTTTCCTAGGATCGGTTTCCATTAAGCTGTAGTTACACTTGCCTTTTGGAAATCGTGGCTTCTCTCCCAGGAATTCTCCACAGAGCACTGAGAAGGACCTTGAGAACAGCTGAAAATACAAGACGTAGACTACTTGTTGTAGTGAATGACCTCTGTGACTTCAGTCTCTCTTTATGGAAGGAAAGCCTTCTGTAGACAATGAGAGGAGATTAAAGTTGTAGGATAAGTCACCAAGGTATGATCAATAAATTGGAGCTAATGATAGCATATGTCCTCAAATCCTCTTCTGCTTTTTCTCCACTGTAGATCAAGTCAGATGACAAATTCATAAGGACTGAACAGGGCCTCCTCATCCGGAGCCTACAGAAGGAGGACTCTGGGATCTACCACTGCCAAGCAGTGGAGCATGGCTTCGTTCAAGCCTTACTGAGGGTCTCCCTGGAAGTCATTGACACGGAGCGTCTGGAGGAGCTACTGCACAAAGAAGAGGAGAGCTCAATAGAAGGTGGCAGGGCCCGAGAAGGGGTGCCTCAATCCACCAGCCAGAAGGTGTGGTACAGGGACTTCATGTCCCTCATCAACCATCCCAACCTCAATAGTGTGGAGGAGTTCTGTGACCAGGTATGGAGGCGAGAGCGCCGGCAGCGGCGCCAGAAGACTCAGAACGGCCCAGCACTTGCAGGCAAGTGGAAGCACCTGCAGGACAACAAGAAGGGCCGCAACCGGAGGACCCACGAGCTGGAGCGGGCGCCGAGGAGCGTCTGAGCCAGCGCCCTGAAGTGCCCCAGCAAAACAAAAGATGGACATTCTTTTGAGTAGATTCCCCAAAGGAACTTAACTGGAAATGAGTGCAGAAATGCTCCGGGCCCAAGATGTTGCTATGGTGAAGATGTTTACAAAGAAGGGATGAAGAGAACCAAAAGAGCCCTCACCTGGTGACACTCCACCCCCCGTCTGACCAATCTCCATCAAGGGAAGATGGACACCGATGCAGTACACGGACACGGGACTTCCTGTAAATAATCTCCAGCAGAGACTATGTGTGATGCTTGGTTTTAGTTGAGGTCTGTTAATATTCCAGTCGTTTTGAATGATCACCACTTCTTAGGTAGTTTAAAACCATGAAATCCCCATTATGTGAGGAGAGGATGATAACTCTTGGAATAATTAGCCTGTATGTAGTGCTTCAGTCTGTCATCTAAATGGTTACACCAGTTATGTCATCTTTGTCCTGTGGGAAATCACTGACAATGACATTTCTTTGAATCCTTGGGGGAAAAAAAAATATATCCATTCTACTTCATGATCTTAAATTCACATCTTCAATAACAGCCGGCATGGTGAGCTGCATTTCAGTCTTGAAATTCTGAAGACTCAAAACTATAAAAAAAATTAACATTTTGATTTTCTTGTACTGCCATCACTGGTTTATTATAACAATACAATTGTTATATATAATGTTACTAACATACACATTACTCAAGGATCCTTGCAACAGGTCAATACAGCAAGATTCAGGCCACGAGCCCAGCGCTGTTAACAATCTTAATAAGCTCTTCCAGGTCAGATAACTATGTAAACTTGTTCCAAAAGGAATGTTTTATTTTTGCATCAACAGAGTTTTATCGTAAAGTATGGTAAAATAGTTTTATTTGTATTTTATTGTATATGTTTTGCTTTCTACACAAACTACTGCATCATCTTGGGGTTAGAGACTTTCTTAAAGTCGCTTCTTTACTTTTGTATCGTTATTTCTAAGTTATTTAGTTTGATTTGAATCCACAGGATGGTCAACTGAATGTGTCTCTCATGTTCAGAAGCAAACTACCATCAGTTATGTATGTAAATTACCGTAAATTATTCCAAACAGCTTCGTGGAAAGGCTATATTTAAAACTTAAAATATCCTTAAAATTAAATATCCTTTTCAGTTCAATATTGACTGGAAGGTGCAATAACAACTTGTAACATACTGTCAGTCAGTGAGTTGAACCAACAAATTAAACATTCCTTTTAAATTAAACAGTCCTTCTTTTTTTTTAAGAAAACAGTATATATATTGACTTTTTATATGTATTTTTTTGCGTTCCAGCCTGTATATATTACAACTAATAATGCTGTAAAGTCCAAACCTTACCAGACCTTTCCTGGATCCACTCCTGATAATTTATTAATTAATGAACGATGCATGTGTTAGGCAACAAAAGGGAAAGACTCGATTTCATTAAGCTACCAGTAACTATCTGTGCCAATTTCATACCACAGTGCAGTATAGTGCAGTGATTGACAGAAATGTTACTTTTACCTAACGTTGCAACGCTGCCATGCTGGGCCCAACTTTGGCCGAAATGTTTAGCAGAAATGATCGTGAAGCTGACAGTATGCAAATACTGGCTTCGGCGCTTGACTTAGTCAGAGGAAACCGTCTGTTACGTGGAAGAAACATGTTACGACGAATTCATACTTCACTTCTCCGCATGAGCTTTTGGTATGCACACGAGGTGTCATAAATTTTGACATCGGGGGTCAGTGCCTATTGCATGTTGACTGAGCATGTCCAAGTTGTGTGCTGTAGGTGGCAGCACCGACTTGCGCAAACCAGAGGTCAACCAAGAAAAAGTATAGGAAGAAGAATTGTTGGAGGTGTGGAGGTGGATCTAATTTTTCATACTTTAATTCCGCCCAAAGGGTAGGGTAAACTCTTCATAAAATTGCACCCGTTTCACTACACTTCTTGTATTTCGTTTGTTGCCATACATGTGCCCTCTTCTGGTGAAATATCACTGCTGTATGCATACCCCAACCGCAATGATCTGCACGTGGAAAAGTGAAGTATGAACTAAGCTTTATGTTATGTATTTGTCATTACTCACTTTACGCAGTGAATACAATATAAGCGTGGTTGTTTGAGCCTCTTTATGTCTTACGTCGGCGCACCTTATTACCGGATTCGATGTGAGCTTTAATTATAATCGGAGATGGTTCGCTCTGGAAAGACTGTAACGCTTCGACGCGCCTCTTCGTTCACGCGCTACACAGAACTACGTTCTTCTCTTTCTACATTGCGCGCTCTACGGCAAAACAAAAAGGTCAAAACACGTTTCGCTAAATAAATCACACGCCTTTCCTCATTTGGCGGTCCGTAAATAAAAGCCGTTACCTCTTCCTATAAACCAGGCAACTAGAAAACAGCGGATTGTCAAAAACTTATACCTGAACATAGTGCGAGACATGATGATTTTGTTTTACAAACTGCAACTCCAGCGTGGCAAACGTATAGAATACTTATTCTTTTCAAGATGAAATATACCCTGACCTAGCTGTGAATTTTATGTAAAATAATAGTGATAATAATAAAGTAAATCATGTCATGGTCCAACATGCACTGTGTACAAATTGCATGTGAATGCTTTTTTGTGCATCGAGAGTTTTTTATTTACCATTTAAGTCTCTATTAATGTCGTGTGTGTAGAATTACCCATTAAGCAGTACACATTTAGCCTACCTGTTTTTGAGGTGTATATATTTTTCCTTAGGTAAATCAAGGGAACGGTGTACAATACTTGAGTCTATAAGTACTCTTTTCCAGTGTGTGTATATCAATTTTTCATCGACGATATGCAACCATGGTTTATATATTTCCTCACAAGCCAATTTACAGTTATTTAATGTTTTGCGACACGTACAAAACAGTATCCATTGATCGATTGGCACACATTCAGAAGGGCTCTGTGGATCTGGAGGACGATCGAAAGGGAAAACTGCTGCTGTAAATTATTCATTTTAGCATGTAATCCGTTGTTAAAATAAACGATTCTTTTAAAAGCTGATCCATCGGCTCCGCTCAGTAACTGTAACTGCCCGTGTGGTTTAAATGTGCTCGATTTTGCATTTCAGCAATTTTTCCTTATTACCATAAATATGGAAATAGGGACCAGGAATAAAGCCGCTAATAAGGAACCGCTACTTGCATCGGATGGTTAAGGTGGAGCCTTTAGCGGGAAATCTATGCACGGTTAGGAAGCTGCTCCATTAACATTTCTGCAAGGTGTTTTCTTTTAATTAACTGGACACAATTAACTTCTCGTAAAATGTTTAAAGCAACAGGTTTAAGTACATGATTTGCATTTGTTATCCCGCTAACAACGCCAGTATAATGGCCCAAGAAATAAAACACTACGCGTGTTGTTTATTAAATTATTTATAAGCTGTTAAACCTTTTGTGTTTTGTTTATTGGCTCCTGCCATAAAATTTGGTCATGCACGGTGCATGCGGCTGATGCGGTTCCCAAGTGTGGAAGTGCAGGTAGAAGGAGGATGCAACAAAACACTGGCGCAGTCATCACGTTAGTGTGTGCGAAATGTAACGTGGTGGAACAGAGAGAGAGAGAGAGAGAGAGAGAGAGATGAACAATAGGTACATTTACAGCATTGAGAAGAAAAGGTTGCAGTGTTCAGGCTGATCGGTGCTGGTGTGAGAAAGGTTTTACTGTGAAGTCTATGTAGAATAAACGGCAATTCTCCGCCCCCGCCAGGGTTGGGCCGGCAGCAAATGTAAGGATTGGTACCACCGTACCAGTGAGACCAACCTTGGTGTTTTGGATCGTATTGAAAAGAGAAAATAATGGTATCGCTCATCCCCACTGTAAATCACGTGCTTCATATAGTGGGCTGAACCACGTGTTACTAATCAAACGGATATTCTATCCAGAGTGCTAGCATTTTTTCTGTAGGGTCCTGATTTAGTTCAGGTCTGTGATTACAGGGCTTTCGACACCGGGATTAACACTTTGCCGTGGTTATATGGAGGGTCTGCTACAAAAGAGGGTCCGGAACTGATGCTCTCCATCCCATCCGAGCTGTGTCCTAGGTTGTTGTTGTTTCAGTGTAAAGGTTCATCTCCGGCGATTTCTTATTCTTCTCACGCTTTACAAACTGTTAAACGGTGTTATTAATCATTATTACAGTGGTCGTAGCCCTTGGACACTAAAATGTGACGTGCACAGCCACTGTACACTAAACTATACATGTTAATTCTAGCCAATAAAGTCTGATACTTTATTGGCTATTTAATGTAGCCCAGATCTATAGGTTTGTGCACATTTAATCGTTTACCTAACGCCTTCGAGGGATTTAATTTATTAATGTAGATAGTAAAGAACCTTGTTTATTTAGATCAGTGGTGGGCAATCGTATCCGGTGTGTTATCAGGTTTTTGGGATAACCTGTAGGTCAGCTGTTCAAACCCAGGTGTGAGGATTCTTCTGCCAATCAGTCTTCTAATTAGTAATCTAATTAGGGAGCTGCAGCGAAAACCCACATACACACCAGCCCTTTGCGGATAAGATTGCCGCACCCCTGATTTATATGATTTATTAAAAGGTAAAGCATGCAACCCCACCCCGCTCTCATGGGACTCGATCCAATAGCCATCCAGTCCTTCAACAGTAAACTATCAGCTGCTCCTCTCAAGTGTACAATGTAAAATGCATGTTATTAGAATTTCGGTTGTTTTGGAAGCAAGACAATGACATGCAGAATTACTGTGACTTTGGTGTGGAGAGACAAGGTCACCACACTTTTATCTGAGTCTTCGTGCTCCTGTAGCCTCCAAAAGAAGCTTCTGGAAACTCCCCATAATGAACCTTTTCCCGGGGGCAGGGTTCCGAAGCCAGAGAAGGGTTCTTTGTGATATCCGTATGAGGGATTCTTCACATCGTCCTAGAAAGTGCTTTAATGACAAACAGCTTTAATCGGATTTGCACATTTTGGATTCGGTTATATGGCTTGCAAACCGGGCTCCAATTTCATGATATTTCATAACCAATTTCAACTCTTGCAGTAATAATAGTGCATTTCTATCAATTACATCATGTTTGGTTGGCTACACCACATTTAAGGTGATTTTTCAGCTTTACTAGGAGAATGTGAACTATTAGAGCATGTTATGGCCTGATATTCTAGAAGTAAATCAGGGATATTTAATTGAATTAAGCAGCTTAATTTTTATGAACTGGTGAGGAGGCACAGTGTCTGATGCATGAAGATGCAGTGATGTGCAGTGCAGTGAAGTACAGTGCTCTCATGAAGTCTGAAATTGGTGAAGGTAAACCAAAACAGAAGTCTGTCTAACCTGCATGTTTAACATAAGATGGACCAAGTATAATATAAATATTGCCTTGTTTGACTTATTCAAATGCCATGATAAATTAGACAGGAAACTAAAGAATAGAAACAAAGAAGTAAAAAAATCGCAATATACAGATTGTCGGGTATTTTATTTCTTTTTTTAAACAGTCTAGCCAAATTTTATTGGAACATTGCTGCCATCTAGTGGTGGAGCTTCAGCTATGTGTACTCCTCGTGTGCAAGCAAGCCAAAACTGTAAAAGTATATTCATATTCTTGTATGATTTTTTTCGCGTTTATGTCACGTATGCTGTGCTGACAATTGGCATTTATTTACTGCATGTATTAAATGTAACGAAACAGATAAATAAGGAGTTATGCAGTTTAACTCACGGTATAAAAGATTTTGCAAACGTTTACTTCCATCTAGTGGCTACATTCGTTACTACAACTTTACGCAGAACTCAAATTAAACGACGGGTTTATCTGCTCCATTTGTTACCTTTTGAAACTAATATTTTCAAATATAGGAAATCAATACTTTAGAATGTGTCAAAATGTTGGTGCTGTTTTTTAAAGCTGTGATGAAAACCTTAAATTAATTTTAGATGCATTATTCTAGCGTTGGAAGTGCTATCGGGAATTTGTCCTCACATATTCGCCTGCCGCATTTGGTGTGACTCCTCGGCTCGGATCGGTGAGTGGCGCCTTTCTTATCTTTGCCCATGCACTGTCAAAAGTACCAGTTGTACCACTCAGGGTATTTTCGTGTCACTGGGGCTGTACCCTCAAGGGTCTGCTAATTACACCCTATCAGCTTAGCTGCAGGTAAATGTACCATTTAGTTTAATTTAATATCCAGAAATGGACTCTAAGGAACATCTTTGTATCATTGCGGGTGTTTGTACCTTGGGGAACAAAATTTCACTCCTTTTTTCAGCAGCTTCTCACTTTGAGGTGTCTCTGCACAGGCAAGACTTCAAAAAAACGACGGTCCGGTGACAAAGGCATTTTAACACGCTCTTTTGAGACTCATTTTTCCGCACTCGCTCCCCATCGGAGCACTTAAAGTCAGCCCGCCCCCGTTATGGGCCATTTGCGGCATCCCTTGCCGCCACACGTCCGTGTTTTTGCGGGGATGCACTGCTTGTTTTTCCGCGGGAGGGACGCAGGGCCCTGCTGCTGTGAACTTTACAGCCTTTCCCTGAAATTGCCAAGAAATCTATAAACCAGACTCTGCATTCATACAATATTAACGTGAACCAGCTACTAGTTTCACGAAGCTTCCCACATTGATTATGAATTGATCAGATGGTGCTGATCATTTTCTGTATACTGTAATGCCTGTTCTCACGTTGCATTTCTAAGAAAATAATGGAAGGATCTAGAAGGGTGTCGGAATTCATTTGAGGCCTAAATGTTATTTCATTGACTTGATCATAGTGATTTTCACGGTCAGTTAGTGACCCCTCTCAGAACCATCACCCTCTGACTCAGACCTTGCAGTGTACGGTTCAAGGACCTGATGGAAACCTTCTGGACGACCACGCTTCCTAATTCCTCAGTGTCATAAACACAGAAGCTTTGACTAGTGAATAAAAATGGCATGCAAATTCAGGCCCACAACACTGCCCGTGTATGCCGCGTTTCCATGCTAAACTTAATTCCTGTGTCCAGGTAAAAGCAAAACACACTGGCATCATGTCCCCCCCCCCCCCACACACAAACACACACTGGCATCTGTTTAACACCTGGATTAACAAGCCACATGGGACATACTGGATGTACCTCAGCAGCAGCTGCGTGTTTGATTTATACCCACTGCTTTTTACTGGAGACAGGAGAGCACTATCGCTTCTACTTGTTCCAATGCACACTGCAAAAATCTATTTGAAATGTGTCTTTAAATGCAATTCGGTTGAAATTCAGTCATCAATGCCAGTGAACATTTAGCAGCCCCCATTTTAGGAGTAAGATTTTCTGGCTCGGTCTCTCAGTGGCATTCGCAGCTGGATTTGGAGTTTCAGTAGAGATTTGTGTCGGGGCAAATTGCGAGCGTGCCTTGGATTCCTACAGGGTAATTGCTCGTGTCTATGTCAAAGGCAGCGACGTGACAGGATCTCAAGACCTCATCTGCAGTTCCATCACTCTGCAGCACCCTCCAGCTGGAACCCCCGAAATATTTTTGTCTGTCAAAGCGCATATGAACATTTACGCAACTTTTCTCCAGAGGCTGATGCTGGAGAATAATCAGACACCCTGTAATTAAAAGTGAGATAATTTCAGTACGAAACACATGTGAGTCGCAGAAGAAGCCACATTAACTTCGATGTGTGATGGTACAGTACAAAAATGTTTAATATTCAAATGAACAACCAATATTTATCTCAATAAATCAGGTATCATTAACTGACTTTGTTAACCATACTACCTTAAATACATTTTAAAAGTGCCAAATAGTTTTATGGATTGCTTTGTAATGGACCAACTGGAAGAGAGCATCTTCTCCACGTGATGCAGGAATGGTTTGGAATCACTGTTTCGCTTCACTTCTCAGGTCTGTCTGCTGATTTTGAAGCCTTCACTTGCATCACCTCTGAGGTCAGCCAGAGCAGAAGGATCTGGAAAGTCCTGGGAGGAGAATCCGCTGCACGTGCTCACAGTGTGTGACCATCCTGCATCTCTCTGCCTTTTTTTCCTGCGATGAAACAAAATACTCAGGGTGTGACCAAACCACACTGTCCTACAAAAGCTTAATACAGTTATCCAGCCAAATCTGTCCCAGTGCCGCATGGGGCAAGTTGCTTATTTTTCTGCTTGAGTTATAAAGCTTCTGAAATAAAATAATCCCCAACCCCAATGTTGACATTGTGTCTGGGGTATAAAATAAAACGGACATTTCGACAGTCGCTCATTTTCACGAGGGCCTTATTAGCGATGGCTGGCATCAACAGCTGATTCACTTTTTGTCATTTTTTCAAAATTGTATGTTTTCTCTGGATGTGAATCTGGCTCCCTGAATGTAAGTTGTAAGCAAGCTAAAAATTCCTCGCTTTTCAATGAGCTACTTTTACACAGAGTTGCCAGATTCCCCTTCTTCTCTGATTGGCTACTCGTTTAGCACAGCTACTCCTGTCACCCACTCTGACACACAGAGTAGTGATGCTGTACTCACTCACATGACCGGGGATCCCTGTGTGGGGTGTGTCAGACGTTTCCAGAGTATGTTTTTATTTATATAAGCATGCAAGATGAACAAAGAATATTACAGATCTAGGAGCCTTTTGCAAGGAAAAATGGGAGAAAATCCCAAGTACAAGAATTGAAAGACTTTTAACTGGCCATAAAAAGCGTTTGCAAGCTGTGATATCTGCCAGAGGAGGTGTTACTGAGTACTGGTTAAGTAGGGTGCCCAAACTTTTGCAAAGTGCCACAATAATGTTTTTATTTTTTTTTCTTTATTCAATTTATGACATAAAAAGTAACTATGCATCCATGTTTGCTGAAAATATTGTGCATTTTTTCCATTTCCTAGAGAGACTGTGTTTACAGTACATCTTACAGCTAAGTTTGGCCACCCCTAGATAAATAACACATTTTGGTCATCTTTTATGTATAA